>JARQOD010000001.1:427404761-427480384 GCA_033576555.1 Oophaga sylvatica | reverse complement strand
AACTCCCATTTCCTCTCTCTTTTTGGTTCCCAAATAATTTGAAAATTTCCAAGGCCTTGTCTCAAAGTGTGGTTAAATTTTCACCTAGTTTGAATTTTTCCTTTTCTTTTTTTGAATAATTTCGTCTAATTAAAAGGGGGAGAAAAATACTCCACTTTTTCGCACATTTTTTGAACCCAAACGGGATCAGCTTGATTTCTTTTAAACCCTTTAAAACCTTTTCAAACTTTGTTAATTTTCAATTCCCCAAGTCTTGCCGAGCTTAAGTCCATATAAGTTTTGCTTTTAAAAAAAGGTGCTCTTCCCCTTTTTTAAAACGTATTTCCCTCAATTTGGCCTGACTTTTTCTTCAATTAACCATTAGGAAGGCTGTTTTGACATCAAAAGTTCCTGTAATTTTTTAAACTGCAGCAAAAATTTTAAATTTTGATGGGGTTTGTTCCCAAAAATGGAAAAATGTGCTCATAATTTCCCCAAAATACTTTTGGGTTTTCCTTTTTTGTACCAATTTGTAAAAAAACCAGGAACTTCCTTCTAGAATTTGTTTTTGAACCCCCACTTACATCGATGCTCTTTTTTTTGGTGGCTCGTAAGCTCCAGTCTGGATTTGGTGAAGGGATTTCATTCTTTTAGGGGCATTTAGGTCTTTCACACTTGCGTTTTTTGCGTTCATTTCGAGCACACATCAAACGCTTAAAAAAACGCATGCAAATGCTTGAAAAAGCTGCGAATTTTTTTCACTAAGCTTTTTCATTCCGCAAAAAACGAGCGTTTTACCCATTGGAAGCGTTTCAAGCATTTTTGAGCGTTTCGTTTTTTTCGGCGCAGGGTTTTTTACGTGTCACTTTCTAATCTTGTCACTTGTCTCTCTCTCTGTCTCTATCATCCTTTTCATCTGCTCTTCTCTGTCTCTATCATCTTCATCGTCTATTTTCTCTTGTTCTTTCATTCTTTCGTCTCTATACCTTTTCCCTATCATCTATCATATTTTTTTTCTTCATCTCTGTTCTTCTCGTCTCTTCATCTCTATCAACTTGTCTCTATCCTTCTCTTATCTATTATCTGTCTCTTTCATCTCGTCGTTTTACTCTCGTTTTCTATCAACGTCTCTTTAACTTTTTAATCTGTCTCTACCCCCCTGCTCTATCCCTTCTTTATAAAAACAAACCCCACAAACAATGTTGCTTGTGTAGGGGGGGTTTAAACATGTGGACTTATTTGTTTTAAACACGTGCCGCAAAAAAGTGGAGCGAAAGTGCGCACGCAAGGGCACCCCAAAAAATGTTTTTTTTATTTTTATGCGATTAGGTGCGCACATGTGCGCACCGTTTTTTTTAAAAGGGGTTTGGGGGAAAAAAAAAAGCAACAGTAGCGTCTAGCGCGTTTTCTGGGGGCCCAGCTATCCTAGTATTCCCCATCTCCTGGAAGGGGGGCGCTGAAGGATTTTTAAACCCTAGAGGTCCCTGCTACACCACCTTTAAACCCATCCCAAACACCAAGGGGGGCCGGAAGGATAAAAGGAGGGTGAAAAAAGGAAGATTCGATTACGTTTGTGAGTGCGGTACATGCAGAGAGAAGGTGCAGTCGCAGCAGAAAGACTGCAGAGCAGTTCAGTAAAGTGGGTTAGAAGTGGAGCCCCCAAACCTTCCTTCTAGTGAGCTAGACAATGAGTAGGGGGAACAGAAAACGGGGGGGGAGTTTGCGTAAGGAAATCCATACTCAAAGTTGAGAGCCCCGGGGTGGCCGGGCCAGAGTGGGAAAGGGCGCCCCCCAAATGCCCCCGGGGCGTAGTCTTTTGGGGCCCCCGTAGGCCGAAGGCAAGTGGAAAAAAAAGGGAAAAAGGGGGGAGGGGCCTTCCACTCACCTCAAAAAATATTTTCCGCGCCGGGGGGTGACCTTTGGGCTCCACGACCCATTAGGAAACACCGGGGCCTGGAGAATATGGTCCCAGGCCCCACGAGTGAACGTAATGGGCCGGGGGCGGTCCAGAAAGGGGGCCTGAAGTGGGCTGTATTCGGGAAAAATCCAACCCAAGGTCAGCCAGGTGCAAAAAACGGAGCTAGTTAGGCCCAGTAAAATAAAAGGCCGGGATTCAATTAAAAAAAAGGAAAGGGGCCAAACAAACCCACTCATGGAAGAAACGGATGGCCCCTTCCCCTACAGTGCCCCGGGGGTGCCTGCAAACTTGTAAAGGTCCCAAATGTTTTTGTGTGTGTGTGCCATCTTCCTTTCCCCCAATCCCCCGGCCCCCCCTTTGTCTGCTTCCTTATATCTACCTCCCTGAAAGGTCAGCCTCACCTGTGGAGGCCCAGCGCTAGCTGAAAACCCAAACCCTTCAGTGGATCTCACACCCCTGGCCCCTGACCAGGACTAAGGGGGCGTCACAAAACCCCATCCAATTTTCTTCCCCCCGTTAAAATTTAGGGTGAGCGCCAAGGGCCCGGCCGAGCGTTTCCGTGACATCCCCTTAAAAGTTATTAGGCTGGACCCCCGTACCCCCTCTTGGGGGGCGGTTCTCAATTGGCGTCCCCCCCCCAAAGGTTTTGGGCCCCGCGCAAGGAAATAATTTGTGCCGTTTCCACGGGGAGGGGTGCCTTAATGAAAGACGTGTTTTGTTTGTGGTAAAAAAATTTTCCCCTTTTCCCCCATTTCAGCGCTACCGCGAAAAAAAGGGGAGGCGTATCTGAAAGCGCCGGGTCCTGGACACGTCCCCAGCGTGACGCGGCGGCGGTTTTCCTGCAGGAGCTTCGGGAACGCCTGACGTCAGAGGCCGGCGCGCAGGTCCCGCAACGTGCCCCGGAGCTGCGGCCTACAGGGGGGTGGCCACGTTTCCTAGGGGGGGAGAGAAGTCGCAGAGCGGCCGACGGGGGGGGCCCCGCTGACAGCCCCAAAATAAACTTCCCAGGGCGGCCCCCCCCCCGGGCCTGTGCCCCGATGTATGCGACACTCCATTTCCCGGAGAAAAGTGGCTTCACCAGTACAGCGGAAACCCCCAGCCCCTTTTGTCAGGGTTCAAGAAAAAAAATATCAGCATCTGGACAGTACTCAAGTCAAGAAGCAGAAGCTGCAGGTTGTGGGACAATTGGGGTGCTGCAGAAAGAGAAGAGAGTATGGTCCGCAGACAGGAGTCGTTTTGCTTTTTTAAAAGAGCAGCCATCTTTGGGACCGCCCGAAACAGACCTCCGAAGGGGTTTACCTGTTCCGAAACCCGGGGGGATAGCTTCGGGCTAGTCTGCCGACTAAAGGGGGGCCCGCAAGCTTCGGCAGGTTAATCCCATGGCGTAAAAACGAAAAAAAATGTTAAAAAAAATTTGTAGGGGGACTGGGTACCAAGCTGAAAGAGGACTGTGTTTGGTGGTCCTTGGATTCCTGCCTACCTTTGACCCTTAAAAGGGATATGGTAAAAAAGGACTGCGACCCTTAAAGGGGCCAGATGGAACCCGCGCCCCCGGGTGAGACCACTTAATGCCGCAGCCATCTTCTCCCCCCCTGGTTGAGAACCAAACTCAGGTGGCACCCCTACTGTGGGGACGTTTGCTAGAGTGCGTCAGCTGACCAAAAATCTGGCCACTGTAAAGAGTGCCCTGAACTGGGAGGAAAAACCCGGAGGAAAGGAAATATCCTGTAGCCCCACTGCCCGGGGAGCCCCGGGGTGGCCGGGGAGAAAAAGGACAAGCCCCCCCCGGAAGGACCAATGCCTCACCATCCCGCGGGGTCACTGTCCGCGCCGAAGAAAGGTCACATGCACGCCGTGTCCCTTTTAAAAAAGGAAAATTTTTGGGCCCCGGGAGCCCCGGAATAATCTTGGCCCTAGATGGAACCCCCGGTTTGTGGGGGGGGGCCTTTCCTCCTCATAATGGAGGGATCGCCCCCCCTGCCCCCTGGACCCGGTCTAGGTAACCTCATATGATCCTTTCAAAAAGGACGCCCAACCCCCCAAACCTGACTTTCAGTTTTGCCCTAAAGGGGCCCCCCTTGACTTACTGGGGTAAAAAATAGACGTTTTAAAATGGGGAAGGGGGGCTAAAGGTCAGGGATTCTTTTAAGCGTTAAGAGGAAAAAGGGTTTTTAAGTGGTTTTGGCTAAATTTTTTTGTAACTGTTTGGGGAGGTTGGTTTTTTTTCCAAAAGCCCCATGTTGCCCCACCCCCAAAAAAAAGGGAGGAACCAAGGGTTCCCCCGGGGCCCGATGTGAGCAGCAAGTGAAACGCGGGGGGGGGAATTGGGTTTTCGGGTGACAGACCCGAACCCCATTGTGATCCCCCTGATCAAATGTTTTTTTGGGGAAAGGCAGCAATAGGTCTAGAGGCAAAAAAATAAACAGTAGTAGAAAACCCCTTGTTCAAACACGACTACACCTTAAAAGCCAGAGGGGTTGGGGTACGCAAGGGGGGTGCCGTCGTCTTCTCAATGAGGGGGGGATGAAGTAAAAATTACCAGTTTGCATGTTTTCCAGGGTTTATTCTGTAGTAACTCCTTTTTCCGAGGAAACCCTTAAAATTTTCACAATCAGGGGAGGATACGGCCTGGCACCAAGGTGGAGGATTGGTGTCAACAGCTCCATGTCAGGCGGATGCCACTCCAGCCACCAAAATGGAGTACATGAGTAGTTCAGGAGTACGCACGGTTTCGAAACACCCCCTTTACTTTGGGGGAAAATAAAAGGAGTCAAAATCATTCCCCCCGGCAAATCCCCCCCCTTAAAAAAAGGTACGGCCTATACCTACACACTACCGAAAGCCAAGGGATGTTGCGTGACATGAAAGGGCGGGGGGGTAAGGGGGAGTTGTGTCCCTGGGCAGCTCCTTTAGTTTAGTCAGGAAAAATGAAAAAGAGGGGGAAAGTGTGTAGATTACAGACAAGTTAAAAGATTTTAATAAAAAACATACCCCCTTTTCCCGCATTGAGGGAATCCTAGTTTTGAAGTCGCTAATTCTTTTCCCCCCTTTTTACCTCACTAGTGGGTACTTCAAAATAGCTTGGTGAGGGGATGGGAGGGAAAAAAAGGCTTTACCACCCCCCCTGGGACTTGTGGTTCGACAGGGGGCCCTTGGCCGCAGTGCCCCGGAACGTTCCGAGGTGTGGAGGCTGCCTGGGCATCTCAACTTCGAGACGTGTTTTTGTCCTGGGACGTAATTGTGTACTCCAAGACTATGAAGACACTTGAGCACCTGGCGGAGGTATTCGAGTCCTGCCAAAAGCAGGGATGAAATAAGCCTTCAAAGTGCCCCCTGCTCAAACAAAAAGGTACAATATCTTTGACTTTTTGTCACTCAGAGGATGCGCCAGCCCCCGAAAGGGGTCACCCCGCCACCAAACCCGGGGACCGAAGAACCCCAAAAGGGTGCGTTTTTTTTCTGGGATGACCGGATTCCGGGGTTTTTGGGGAAAAGACACCCAAGAAAGCGCGCCTCTAAAGACCCCGGGGGACAGCCCTAAAGGCGGAAAACCCCCTTTTCCCCGGGGGATAAAGAAGGGGCAAAGTTTTAAAGGAAAATAAGGGCCCCGAAGGGGGACGAGATCTTGCCTACCCTGACTACCCCAAACCCGTTCCGCTGTATACCGATGCCGCAATGAAGGATTGGGAGCTATCCGTCAAGCAAATGGCCTAGAGAAATACCCAGCGGGAAAAACCCGCCGCCGAGAGGCCCCCCAGAACTATGCTTTTTAAGTTGGGGGTTCCAGCGCGGTTTGGGGCCCCTCCAGGAGGTTTATTTTTTTCCTACCCTCCAAAAATTCATGCCTACACTGAAAATAACCCTTGAGCATTTGAAACAGCTAGCGGGAGCCATGGAAAAAAAGCGGGAGGTCGGCTGTAAAATCCCCAACAAAAAATACGGGGGGGCCCAAAAATGCCAACGCTGTGCCCTAAAGGAGCCCCTGAGTCAACCAGAAAAATGGTCCCCGGAAGAGATTGAATACCTCCCTTTTACAAAAAAGGGTTGATCCACGGCAACGAAGCCTGCAGGGGCGCGGGGGAAGACTTTAAAAATCCTTTACAACCCCCAGCTGGAAGGGCTCAGGCAGCGACCAGTTGTCAGCCTTCAGGGCTTTTAAAATGGAAGGCCCCCCTTAAAAGGTGTGTCCCACAAGCAAGCAGCAGGGGGTGAAGAACCCGGCTGTTTTTTTTTCGTGAGAAGTGTGCCGGGGGTAGTAAAACCAAGAACCCCGGAGGGTTTTTGGTTTTTGTATCCCCAAGCAGCATCCAGATGGGGGTTGGAAAACCCTTTTTCACGATCAAGGGGGCACTTTTGGCTGGAAAAAAGCTGGAGACCTTTGAAGGTCGTTTCTACTGGGGGGGGGAATGCGCAGCTCCATGAGGGGGCGGCCAGACTGGGGGCCCCTGTGGCCCAGAAAAAAAGAACGCACCGAAGGTACCCCAAACCCATCAGACGACTCGACCCTTGAGATCGGGGCCCCTGGCCATGTCAAGTTGCCCCAGGGGTCGGGTCTCATGCCCTGATATGGGGGTCACTACTCCGGGGCCCCCGGTGGTCGCCCCTGTAAAATCTGCCGGGGAGAACTGCAAAGACATTTAAAGGTATTCTGCTGCCACATGGATATCCTGAAAAAATGCTGACTGATCAAGCTCAGCCTTGGGCCCCAATTTTCAAAAGAGTTTGCCTCGTCAGTGCAAGAAATAAAAACCCACCGTACCCCCCCAAAACCAATGGGGTTTGGAAAGTGAAAACATCGCATTGACCCCCTGAAGACTGTACCACTCAAGGAGGAAATAAGTGGCCGACCATGCCTGACCTGGTAGATTGTACAAAATACCTGTGGTTTTTCCAAAAAACCCCACTTACCTCATGGGCAAGACCCCGGGAAAATGCCCATGGATCTAGGTTGGTGTTGGAGAACCGAAGCGGATGTGAATGGGCTTGATACACCGAAGGGGCAGTATAGAAAAGTAAGGCCTGGTTGAGGGGGTCCGGGGTTTTAAAGACAAGCAAGAGATCGCTACAACAAGTGTGCCCCGAAATTTCACCCTGGGAATTGTGCTAAAAAAAAGGGAAGGAGAAAACCGACGTTCAAGGGGGAAAAGAGCCTACCGTGTTAATTCAAGGGGTTTTTAATCAGAAAACTGTTAATCAGTGTGTTGAGATTCGATATGCAAATATCGAGTTCGGCCGTTATTAGCTGTTCGGAAAATTGATTCCCCGGGTTTCCCTATTTTCGTCTTATGGATACCGGAATGGGGGTTTTCACTGTCACTGTCGTGTCCTCGGTCGGGTCGGTCGGGGAGCGGCACTTACCGGCGAAGACTCCGGGTCCTCCCGGTGCTTCTGGCCCATTTTCTTTCCCCCGGGGGTTTTCTGCAGTTTCTCGCATAAGCAGTGATTTTTGGGTTAAAAACCCGGCCGAAAACCGCCCGTCGTGACGTCACCCCCCCGGGGAACAGGTAATAGCTGTGCTGGTGAGTGACAGGTCTGCCTGTCATTGCGATGAGCAAGCTGGACGCGTGGGCGTCGTTCTGGACGCGCGGACAGGGGGTATACTTTTGGGGTTTTTTTTTTTCTTTTTTTACGGAGATCGATGGGTCGCGGGAAAAGAGAGTATATAAAAAAAATGAAAATGTGTTTTTCTTTTTTTTTCTTAAAAGCTTTTTTTTGCTGTTTCTTTTTTTTTTTCTTTAAATAATTTGGGGGTTTAAAATGGATCGGTGTCTTATTGACGCCTCCCCTTTTTTTTCCGGGCTTATTGTCCCGTGCAATCAACGGTACAATAACCCCTTATTACCCCGTTGCCACCGCAAGGGAAGGGGAAGAGGGGGGTTTAAGCCCCACAATTGGCACATCTTTTGATGCCCAAAAAGGGGGGCTGCTGTGGGGGTTTAAGGCGTTGGGGCCCAAAAAAACCGGGGGGTTACAGTCTTTTAATACGGGCCCCGGCAGCGCATTTTTTTTTGGCTGGTTAACAAAAAGGGGGGGGCCCCCCCCGTTTTTTTTTCGGGGACCCCCTATTTTTGTTAACCAGAAAAAAACAGACGCTGTGGCCGGTTTTTTATCAGGCTTGAAAGGTCCATGGATATTGGCCCCTTCCCCCTAAAAAACCGGCCCAGCGGTCCTTCTTTTGGGGGGTTAAAAAAATAGGGGGGCCCCCCCCTTTTTTTCGAGGGGACCCCCCTTTTTTTTTAATCACCAAGTTGCAGCTGCTTTGGGGGTATTATCGGCTGGCAAGGCCAGGGACTGGCCCCCTTACCCCCAAAAAACCAGGCCTCAGGGGGCTGCTTATCTGGCTGGTTAACAAAAACGGGGGGGCCCCACGCCAAATTTTTTTCGGGGGATCCCCTATTTTTTTTTAACAGCCAGTAGCGCGCGGGGCTGGTTTTTCGGCTGGCATTCCATGGATTTTGGGCCCCTTTAAAAAGCCTGAAAACCCCGGCCCCCGGGGTCTGCTTATCGGTGGTTAACAAAAATGGGGGGGACCCCCCCCAAAATTTTTTTGAGGGGACCCCTTTTTTTTTAATCACCCCGTTGCGCTGCTGTGGCTGGTATTTCAGGGGGGAAGGCCCCCTGGATCTTGGCCCTTTTCCCCTGAAAACCGGGGGCCCGGGGTTTGCTTCTTTGGCGGGTTTTTTAAAAAAAAGGGGGGACCCCCGCCAATTTTTTTGAGGGACCCCCTTTTTTTTTTTTAAATCAGCCGATTTGCGACTGCTGTGGGGGGTTTTTTAAAAGGTGGCAAGGCCAGGTCTGGCTCCTTAAAGCCTAAAAAAACCAGGCCCGGGGGCTGCTTCTTTGGGGAAAAAAATTTTGGGGGACCCCACGCCAATTTTTTTTAGGGGGGTCCCCTATTTTTTTTAATCACCGATTGAGTGCTGGGCCTAGATTTTCAGGCTGGAAAGGCCCCCTGGATTTTGGGCCCCTTTAAACACCCCAAAAAAACCGGCCTCAGGGGGCTGCTTCATCTGGGGTTCAAAAAATAGGGGGCCCCACGCATTTTTTTTTCGAAGGGAAACCCTATTTTTGTTAATAGTTCCCTGCGCATGATTGGTCCCTGGTGACTGAGTGAAAGTGGAAAGCAATCTTTTAAGTTTTCCTTTAAAGGGCCCGTCTCAATACGTTGCCCCCCAATCGCTGCTGGTCACTAGTTTTGTGAGGCAGCGAGCTCACCGCGATATCGCTGTGTGTGCATTCAGCGCGTCCCCCCCCCGCCGGGTTTGTGTCGTGTGAAATTCGGCCTTTTTTTGTCGCTGGTTTCCCGCGACGGGCCCATCGTGCGTGTGACAGGGGGGAAGGATCCGCTGGAAAAAAGGACACAGTGGGTTCCCCCGGGCGGGGCTTTCTGAAACCCCCTGTGTCCTTGGTCCACGCCCTGATCGGGGGTTCCAGGTCACAGCGGGGGTTTTCCAAGCGCTGCGCGGTGCCTGGGAAAACCCCCTGTGCCTTGGTTACCGGGATCGTGGCTCCCGCCTCAACGCGCGAGGTCCTGTCAAGGGAAAAACCAGCGATCAAAAAAAAAGGGCCTGACTTTTTTTTGCGATCAGCGTACCCGGCAGGGGGGCTGATCGTCGCTGAATGTCACCCACGATATGTGGTGAGTCGCTGCTGGTCACAAAACAGTGATTTGCAGCGATTCCCTTGCTTTTTGTATGTGAGACGGCCCCCTTAAACGTGTTCCCGCAGTGTCGCGCCCAGATCGCTGTGAGCTGCCTGTTTTTGGGAGTAGCAGCGTTTTTGTGCTTACACCAGCGATCCTGAAAGTGCATATCGTTGTCGGGATCCTGGTGTTCGTTATGTGAAACCCGCCTTTACTCCCCTGTCGGCAGGGAGGAATCATTATTTGGGGTTTCGTGAGGGACGCTTTGCTGCGGCCTGCATTTTAAAATTAAACCCCTTTCTGAGGTTTCACCGTGGGACCTGTTTTGCGGGATAGGTAAGATTTTTTTTGCTTTTTTATTTTATTTTTTTTTAAAAGGAAAAGGGGTTTTTTTAGGAAAAAAAATTTTTTTGGGCAAAAACTGTGTGATTTTTTTAAAAATTCTTTTTTTTTAAAAAGGGGTTTGTTTGATTTTTCTTTCTTTCTTTTTTTTAAAATTGATAGTTGTCTAATTTACAGTCCAATTATTAACCTGGCTTAAAGTATTTTAATTTAAAGGGCATTTAACCCCATTAACCCTTTTGCCCCCGCAACGGGAAAGGGGGTAGACGGGCAAAGTGCCAAAAAAGGGAAAAAATAATTAGAGTTTTTCCCCTTTTTTGGGGGGGGTCTGGGGGCGTGTTAAGTAGCCGGGGGGGGGGGCCCAAAAATAATGGTCCCCCCTAGGGTATTATTTTTGCCCCCCCCATGGGGTTTTTCCCCTCTGGTTCGAAAAAAGGGGGGGGCCCAGCATTTTTTTTCAGAAATTTTTCCCCCCTTTTTTTTATTTCGTCATTGATTTGTGACAATATTTTTAAATTTTTTTTGTGTTTACATTTACATAGTATAAAAACCGCTTTTCAATTGCGGTTTGGGGAAAACGCAGACCCACTGAATGACATTGGTGTCTTGGGTTAACCGTCTTTTATGTCCCTTTGCTATTAATTTGAAAAAACCAAAATTTAAAAAAGCTATGTGTCAAAAAATTTACCCTGTAGGGGTTAATTAAAGGTGTAAATTCGTAGCAAAAAAGTCCGTTTTTTTTACAACGAATTTACACCTTTAATTAACCCCTACAGGTGTGAAATTTTGCACACATAGTCTGATTTAATTGTTTGTGCAAATTAGATAGCAAACGACATGAAAAGACATGGTTAACCCTATGTACACCAAGTGTCATTTCATGTCGGGTGCTTCTGTCTTTTCACTGAAGCCGGCTTTACCCGGCAATTGAATCAAAGGATATTTTACTATGTAGAAGTGTATAAACTATACATATATGTATATATATATGTCACAATGACATGTAATATATATATATATATGTATTCTATGTGTGTATATTTAGTGTTTACAAGGAAAGAATGGGGTTTTTTTAGTTGCGATATTTTGTTCCCATAGACTTACATGGGACTTCCGGTATCGGTATCGGGTATCGCCGATTTTTTAGTGATATCGGCGATACCATTCCGATTCCGATACTTTAGGATATCGGAAAGTATCGCTCAACTCTACTAATCAGTAAAGATGGAGGAAGAACGACCACAACTGTATCCAGAGATCACCTAAAGTTGTGTCCAGATCTGCTAAAGCCCCAAGATGAAGTGCCTTTCATCCCTTCAGAGGAACCTGAAGAAAAGGTAATACATACGGAATTAGGAGATTTTCCAGCGGATTGGCCTAGAATCGGAGAAGCCATTATCATCCCTGTGCTACAATTCTGCCAACAACAAGAAGAACCACTACAGCAAGTTGAGCCAGTTGCCGCAGTAGAGTTAGTTCCAGAGGAACCTGCCCAAGCAGAATCCCAAGAAGTAGAACCTATTGAAGAAGAATCTCAGGAAGAATCCCCTGCAGCAGTCGAGCAAAATGGCCCAGCCCATGGTACACTTGCCAGTCCTGTAGAGAGGTTAAGGCAATTATATAATTCACTCGCACGCAGAGCAAACAGGGAAACTGATACCTAACAGGTCACTGCACCACGCAGGTCAGAACGTAGCACAAAAGGACAAATCCCTTCTAGGTTTAGAGACTAGTTCAACCCTTGGCAGATGTATATAGTTAATTTAGAGCCATTGTGTATAAATGTAAAATGTATTATTATTTCTATTGTGCCTTACTAATTTGTTTTTGTTTTTTTGATATCAATTCAAGTGAAATGGACATTATTTTACTTGTTTCCCATTACCCTTAGAGCAATCTTTTCCAAAAGAGACTAGGACTTTTCGGATTGCTCATTCCCTAATTGTTATTATATATGTATATAGTTATTTATTTCTGCAACAGTTCAAGAGTGCCTTACCTTCCGAAAAGGGAAGATATATTGTTTAATGTTTTTGCTTTGAAAAAAAAAAAAAAATGACTTTCAGCCTGGGAGTGCTGAATTGTACTAGGGGGGAATGTGGAGCCCAGCTATGCTAGGATTCCCACATCTCCTGGAAGGGTGCGCTGAAGGATTTAACCACTAGAGGTCCCAATGCATACACACACCTTCACCCATTCCCTAAGACCACCAGAGGGAGCCAGATAGGCATATAAAAGGAGGGTGAAGATAGGAAGAGATTCCGATTACAGTTCTGCTGAGTGCAGTGTACAGTGCAGAGCAGAAGGCTTCAGTTTGCAGCAGAGAGACTGCTGAGCAGTTCAGTAAAGTGGAGTCTAGTAGAGTAGGCTAAAGGCAAGTGGAAAAGAGTAGTAAAAGAGGCAGAGGAGCCTTCACAGCTCACCTCAACAAGTATTTACGGATGCCGGGGTCCGAGCCTATAGGGATCTCCACGACCCATTAGGAGAACACCGGAGTTCCTGGAGGACAATAGGTCCCAGGACCAACACAGAGCTGATACGTAACTGGGCCATGAGGACGGAGTCCAGAAAGCGGGACGCTGCAAGTAGGGACTGTACTTCAGGAGAAGGTCCAACCACAAGGTCAGTCAGGTGCAGGACGGAGACTAAGTTAGGCCCAGCTACATGCAGGCCAGGACTTCAATTACAGAAAGGCAAGGAACAGGAGGCCACACACCTACTCAGTGGAAGAATCTGGATGTGCACCCTTCACCCTACAGTGCTCTGGGGAATGCCTGCAACATCTTCAGTAAAGGTACCCAAAGTGACTTGTGTGTGTGTGTCCATCTTCTTATCCCTAACTGCCGGGTCCCCCCTTCGTCCTGCTTCCCTATATATCTACCTGCCCAGAAGGACTCAGCCTCACCTGTGGGAGGCATAACATCTAGCTGCACAACACCAACCCTTCAGTGGATCTGCACAGCAGCGCTGGTCACCCTGACCAAGTACTACAGGTGGCGTCACGAATCCCCATACCAACATTCATTCCCCTGTAAATATCCCACATTTATGGGTGAGCGCCCAGGGCCACGGACCGAGCTGTGTTGCCGTGACATCTCCTATAGAAGTTATTACAGTCATGGCCAAAAGTTTTGAGAATGACACAAATATTAATTTTTACAAAGTCTACTGCTTCACTTTTTCTAATGGCAATTTGCATATACTCCAGAATGTTATAAAGAGTGATCAGCTTAACAGCAATTACTTGCAAAGTCAATATTTGGCTAGAAAATGAACTTTATCCCCCAAAACACATTTCAACATCATTGCAGCCCTGACTTAAAAGGACCAGCTAACCTCTTTTCAGTGATTGCTCCATTAACACAGGTGTGGGTGTTGATGAGGACATGGCTGGAGATCAATCTGTCATGATTAAGTAAGAATGACACCACTGGACACTTTAAAAGGAGGCTGGTGCTTGGCATCATTGTTTCTCTTCTGTTAACCATGGTTATCTCTAAAGAAACACGTGCAGTCATCATTGCAATGCACAAAAATGGCCTAACAGGGAAGAGTATCGCAGCTAGAAAGATTGCACCTCAGTCAACAATCTATCGCATCATCAAGAACTTCAAAGAGAGAGGTTCCATTGTTGCCAAAAAGGCTTCAGGGCGCCCAAGAAAGACCAGCAAGCGCCAGGACCGTCTCTTAAAAGTGTTTCAGCTGCGGGATCGGGCTACCAGCAGTGCAGAGCTTGCTCAGGAATGGCAGCAGGCAGGTGTGAGCGCACTGTGAGGCGGAGACTCTTGGAGCAAGGCCTGGTCTCAAGGAGGGCAGCAAAGAAGTCAGTTCTCTCCAGAAAAAACATCATGGACAGACTGATATTCTGCAAAAGGTACAGGCAGTGGACTGCTGAGGACTGGGGTAAAGTTATTTTCTCTGATGAATCCCCTTTTCGATTGTTTGGGACATCAGGAAAACGCCTCATTCGGAGAAGACAAGGTGAGCGCTACCACCAGTCTTGTCTCATGCTAACTGTTAAGCATCCTGAAACCATTCATGTGTGGGGTTGCTTCTCAGCCAAGGGAATCAGCTCTCTCACAGTCTTGCCTAAAAACACAGCCATGAATAAAGAATGGTACCAGAATGTCCTCCAAGAGCAACTTCTCCCAACCCTCCAAGAGCAGTTTGGCGATCAACAATGCCTTTTCCAGCATGATGGAGCACCTTGCCATAAAGAAAAGGTGATAACTAAATGGCTCAGGGAACAAAACATAGAGATTTTGGGTCCATGGCCTGGAAACTCCCCAGATCTTAATCCCATTGAGAACTTGTGGTCAATCATCAAGAGACGGGTGGACAAACAAAAACCTAAAAATTCTAACAAAATGAAACCATTGATTGTGCAAGAATGGACTGCTATCAGTCAGGATTTGGTCCAGAAGTTGATTGAGAGCATGCCTGGGAGAATTGCAGAGGTCCTGAAGAAGAAGGGTCAACACTGCAAATATTGACTTTTCTGCATTAACTCACTCTAACTGTCAATATAAGCTTTTGTTACTCATATGTTTGCAATTATTATATTTCTGTCTGTGATAAAAACATCTGTCAAACACACATAAAAATCAGAGTGCAGCAGATCATGTGAAAATATAATATTTGTGTCATTCTCAAAACTTTTGGCCATGACTGTAGGCTTGGATCCGAGTACCCCACTGCTCTGGGAGGGCGGCTCAGGTACACACCTGGAAAATGTGCAGCGCACGACAAATGCAGATGAACGCGTGCAAGCGCTAGACCCTGCGCCCGCCATGTTAAAGATAGGGGAACATTGCGCATGCGACCGATAGCGCACGATGTGCTGCGCGATAAAACGCAAGTGTGAAAATAGCCTAATCCACTTCTGCTTCTCGTGAACAGGCAGTTTTCATCAATCACTATATGTCTGCTGACTGTTACTGTGTTGGTCTCTGGGTGCAGAATTCTGTATCCCTTTTGAGTTTCACTATAGCCCACCAGGACTCCTTGCTTTGCATGTGATTTCCACTTGGAACGTTTTTCTTTGGGAACATACACAAATGTTTTGCTTTCAAATATCCTGAGGTGCTTCAGGTTAGGCTTCTCACAGTTCCATAGCTCATATGGAGTTTTATTTATGGTTTTACCTGGCACTCTGTTTTGAAGATAGCAAGCTGTCATGATGGCTTCTCCCCAATATGTTGTAGGTAGATTCGCATCAAACAACATACTTCTTCCACTTTCACAGAGAGTACGGTTCTTTCTCTCTGCAATGCCATTTTGTTCTGGGTTGTATGGAATGGTAGTCTGGAACACGATTCCATTCTTTTTCAAAATGGTTTGCACCTTACCACTTGTATAATCGGTTCCGTTATCTGCACTCAGGGCTTTTGGCATTCTTCCAAATTTGTTAAACAATACAGCAAGATATTCTTCAAGTTTCTGTGGAACTTCATCCTTACTGTGAAGCAGATAGGCGACTGTATATCTGAAGTAGTCATCAATAAATGTGAGAAAATATCTCTTGGAGTTTGAACACTCATTGGACCACATATATCTGCATGTATCAGATTCAGAGGCTGTGCAGATCTAGTGGTGCTTATTTTAGGAAAGGATTTTCTGGACATTTTCCCTTTAAGACAGCTAGTGCACCTCATCATTTGACTACACTGGTTGATTTCAATGCGATTTGCAAGTTGAGATAGCTTCCTTACTGCTTCTGGGTTTCTGTGCCCAAGATGTCTGTGCCATACATGGATACAGTTCTTATGCAGATCTTGTCTAGCACTGTACACTCTTTCTTTGTATTTTAGCTGATAAAGTTCATCTTGGATTTTTCCTTCTGCAAGAGTGTGACCCTTCTTGAGATGATGCAGCTGTTATCTTCAAAAGTAACTACATTCCCATTTTGCCTGAGCTTCTTTACTGACAGAAGATTGCTTTCAAGGCTGGGAACATAGAGAACATCCTTTATTGGGATCTTTCCGTTTTGTGCTGAGGAAACTGGACAGTGGAGGTACCCATCTCCTACTCCTTCTGAAGTCATATAGTGACCATTAGCTAAGATGACCTTTTCTGACTTGCTTTCATTAAGGTCCATGAAGAAATCCTTGTTATTTGTCATATGACTGCTTGCACCAGAATCTATACACCATATATGCTTTGCAGATGGTCCTGTACTGGCATTAAATGCAGTTTCAACACATGCAGAATCTTCTTTTACAGCTGTTTTTAACTCTTTGATGACTGTTCTGCTTTTTAAACTGACTCATTCTTGATTTCCAAATTCTGCAGTCTGCTTCAAGGTGGCCATACTTTTTACAGACAAAACATTCACGAATTTCTCTTAGATTGCTCTAATATTTAGGGAAATCCTGTGTTTTTAATGCTGTTTATGCTCTGGATTCATTACTGCTGCTTGCATGCTGTGTTTTTTTCTTGAATTCATCCACAAGTTTGCCTTTAACATACTCTAGTGTCAGTTCATCATCTGGCCGTGCATCTAGTGCAGTCACGAGTGTGTCATAACCCTCTGGAAGACCACTTACTAGAAGAGCAGCAACTTGAAAATCTTTAATTTCTTCTCTCCAATACCCCTTAAGGGTATGCCACACTAAACAATATCGCTAACGGATCGCTAAAAAACGTCACTATTTAGCGATCCCGTTAGCGATATTGTTCAGTGCGGCAGCTTCCAGCGACGAGCTTCCTGCTGTGATCTCGCTCGTCGCTGGAATCGTTCCGGACCCTATTTCATCGCTGGCGCTCCCGCTGGTAAGTATCTAATCGCTGTGTGGCACCTTTTCTTAGCGATTTAGCGGTACTTTTGTACCGCTAAAGTCGTTAAGAAGATCGCTAACGGCGATAGCGTCGTTAACTATATCGCTAAATGCGGCAGCATTTAGCGATATAGAAACAATCCCGCTAGCGATCTCATTAGTATGCAACGCTAACGAGATCGCTAGCGGGATAGCTTAGTGTGGCAGTACCTTTAGATGCTCCACAATTAGCTTAGACTGATACAGCTTTCTCATGAGATAAAGCTTATTGCTGAGATTTGATCTTTCTTGCACTTTCTGTAACGCATCCCACATCTCCTTTGCAGTTGCACACTTGCATATATGCACAATCTGATTATTATCTACACTGAGGGAGATCGTGCTTTGAGCTTTCTGGTCCTTCTCTAGCCAATCATCTGGTCATGGATGAGGCACTTGTACCTGGGTATATTTCCACGTATCTTCTCTTATGAGCAGCATCTTCACCTCGAATTTCCAGGACTGATAGTTCTGGTTCGTGAGGCTTGGCACTGAGAACTTGGCAGGATTGCTGCTAGTGGACATCTTCTCTGTTGCTCTGTGCTGCTTTTGCTTTGGGCTTCTGTTGCTGTGTTACTCTGGGGCTCTGTGTCACTCTGGGCTCATAACCTGTTGGCAGTGGATTATTCAAGATACTCTCCAAGTGTGTGACAACAGAGCTTCTTTATTCAGGAACAAACAGGTGCAATATATGATAAGCTTAATAGATCAGGAATAAATCATTTGTGTGTCTCTATCTGTGCGGCATTTACAGCAGGCTGCTTCTCTCATACACAGACACTGGAAAACAGGAAATACAGTCACATGCTCTCTCTGTGTGAGCCTCTGGGAGTTTTTTTTTGTTCTAACTTTATAAACAGCATACAAATCTAGCAACTGAACATTCATAGACAGGAAGGGAGTTATTGCACCAAACATATTCCAACATGCACCCTTTGGCTCCATTTTTGTAAAGTGTGGAAAAATGCAGTTTTTACTGTGATTGTAGCGATAAATGGCACCACAGCAATTTGTGAACACAGTGTAATAGGTGACTGTGTATGTTACTATACCCAGACGATTCACAATAGTTTGCCAGAACTTTGTATTAAATGAAAAAAAAGTACCTCATAAAAGTCCTTTTTTGGGGAAAAAAAATGAAAAAAGTAGCAAAAAATTTTATATATATATATATATATATATATATATATATAGTAAGGATTAGGTCTCGCTTATGTGCGAAAGGAGGCAAGCAGGAGAGCGACTTCACTCGATTCTTCAAGCAAGTTTATTCAAATTTCATAAACTGCTCAAAACAGAAAACAAAACAGCCTTCTCTGGCACAAAGTAACAAAAGGCATATATATATAGTCCTTGTACTCTAGCAGATTAGTCTCGTTCAGAGCACACACACTGGAGGTCTCCACACCTCCAGCCACTCACACCTGTGGTTAGCAGTAGGCTCATTTATATCTCAGACACCCAGCTAACACAGAACACATGACTGGTCATGTGGTAGTGACATCATCACAGGTCCTCAACCCACATACACGGCTCTGGTGATGCCACTACCCAGGGCTGATGTATATAGGCAGTGCTAATGTGTACTGGGCTACATAACAGAGATAAGGCATCTCCGAGCCAGATACATCCCGTCTATTACACAACCCTTTGCCACTCTACATACCTCCCCCTTCTGCCTAAAGCCGTGGGGCTTGGCACTTTCTCCCACTAGACAAGGGATTCTTGAGAGGGCATCAGCATTACCGTGTAGCTTCCCTGCCCTGTGTTCTACCTGGAAACTAAAGTCCTGCAGGGCTAAGAACCAGCGGGTGACCCTTGCATTTCTACCCTGGGTTTCCCTCATCCATCGGAGTGGGGCATGGTCGGATATCAATCTAAACTTCCGTCCCCCTAGATAGTACCATAATGTGTCCACTGCCCATTTTATGGCCAAGCACTCCTTCTCCACGACAGAGTAATTCTTTTCACACGAAGATAGCTTCCTGCTCAGGTAAAGGACCGGATGCTCCTCCCCATGTATCTCCTGTGACAGAACTGCTCCCAATCTGACATCTGAGGCATCTGTTTGAAGAATAAACTCTTTCTTAAAGTCTGGGGCTATCAGGACAGGTTGCTTACACAGGGTTCCTTTAATTTCTTGGAAGGCCAATTCTGCTTCTTCGGACCATTTAACCATCACTGATTTTGTCCCTTTCAGCAGATCGGTCAGAGGGGCAGCCCTCGTAGCGAAGTTTGGGATGAACCTCCTATAGAATCCCACAATCCACAGGAAGGCTTTCACTTGCTTCTTGGACAATGGTCTTGGCCTCGATTTTATTGATTTGAGGTTTTATTCCACCACGACCTACTACATATCCAAGGTACTTGGCCTCTTCTTTTTCCAAGGCACATTTCTTCGGGTTTATTGTAAACCCTGCCTCCCTTAGAGCATCAAACACTGCTTGGACCTTTCCCAGATGACTCTCCCAGTCCGGGCTGAAGATAACGATATCATCCAGGTACGCAGCGGCCTATTGCTTATGGGGTGCCAGGATCCTATCTATGGCTCTCTGAAAGGTCGCTGGCGCTCCCTGCAGGCCAAACGGCATCCGGACATACTGGAAGCATCCGTCTGGTGTTGAAAACGCCATTTTCTCCTTGGCTTCCTGGGCCATGGGAATCTGCCAGTATCCCTTCGTCAAATCCAAGGTGGTTATGTACCTGGCGGGTCCAAGTCTTTCGATGAGCTCATCAACGAGTGGCATGGGATATGCATCGCACTTGGAGACCTCATTCAGCTTCCGATAATCATTGCAGAATCTCCATTCTCCATCAGGTTTTGGAACCAGGACAATAGGACCCCGCCCAACCGCTTTTGGATTCATCAATGACTCCGAGCTTCAACATACGCTCCACCTCCTTGGAGATTACTTCTCGACGGGCATCAGGGATTCGATAGGCTTCACGTTCACCCGCACATGTGGCTCTGTCAGGACTTCATGCTCTATGACCTTCGTGCACCCCGGCAACTCTGAAAACAGGTCCCTGTTCTTCTGGAGCAATTCCCGGCATTGCTGTTTCTGGTCCTTTGATAGTGTCTCTGCTATCGTAACCCATTCAATGTCACCTTCTGAGTGGCCCAGCAAGCACGGAGTTAAAGCTGACTCTCTATCATGCCATGGCTTGAGGAGGTTGACATGGTATACCTGGTTTGGTTTCCGTCTTCCAGGTTGGTGAATCCTATAATTTACTTCACCCAGCTTCTCCATCACCTCATATGGCCCTTGCCATTTGGCCAAGAACTTGCTCTCCACCGTCGGAACTAGCACGAGCACTCGGTCACCCGGACTGAACTGTCTCACTCTGGCTGATCGGTTGTAGACCCTGGCCTGAGCTTCTTGTGCCTGGAGGAGGTGTTCCTTCACAATTGGCATCACCTTCGCAATCCTCTGTTGCATCAGGGCAACATGCTCAATAACGCTTCGGTGGGGCGTAACTTCGGCTTCCCAGGTTTCCTTGGCGATATCCAGGAGACCTCGCGGATGTCAATCATACAGAAGCTCAAACGGTGAGAATCCCATGGAGGCCTGTGGAACTTCATGGATGGAAAACATCAGGTATGGTAAGAGACAGTCCCAGTCTCTACCGTCTTTCTCTATAGCTTTTCTTAGCATGCTCTTTAGGGTCTTGTTGAATCTCTCCACAAGGCCATCTGACTGAGGATGGTACACCAAGCTCCTCAACTGGGAAATTTGCAGGACCCTGTACAACTCCTTCATCACTTTACTCATGAACGGTGTCCCCTGGTCGGTCAGGATCTCCTTCGGCAAGCCTGTCCAGGAAAACACATGGACCAACTCGCGGGCTATACTCTTCACTGAAGAATTTCTCAGGGGAATTGCCTCTGGATAACGTGTAGCATAGTCCAGGATGACTAATATATACTTGTAGCGCCGGCGTCCCTGCCCTCTGCCAGGCAGGGACGCTGTTCCCCTCACCCCTCTGCTCCGGGTCCGGCGTCCTCCTGCCGCTCTGCTGACGGCGCGCGCTCCTTTCCTGCCACTGGGCTTAGGGCGCGCGCGCGTGCGCTGCCCCCCTCTTAAAGGGGCCGCGCGCGTCGTCCTAAGGAGTCCCCGGCCAATGGCCGGAGGACTTCACCTTACATAAGGCACCTCCTCCAAAATGGAGGTGCCCGAGCAATGTTGTTGCACTGTTCACTACTCTGCTTCAGTCCTCAGGGTCATTGCCAGATACCTGTCTGATTCCTGCCAGGTTGCTGTCTGTTACCTGCTTGCTAGCCTACCTGGAGGCTCTGCCGTCACGTGCTGTGATCTTCTGCTATTCCAGTGGCTCTCGCCCGCTCACCTGGGAGCGCTCATCTGTTACCTGCCTGCTGGCCTACCTGGAGGCTCTGCCGTCACGTGCTGGGATCTTCCGCTATTCCAGTGGCTCTCGCCCCTCACCTGGGAGCGCTCATCTGTTACCTGCCTGCTGGTCTACCTGGAGGCTCTGCCGTCACAGGCTGTGATCTTCTGCTATTCCAGTGACTCTCGCTCGCTCACCTGGGAGCGCTCATCTTCTATCGTCCTGCTAGCCTACCGGGAGGCTCAGCCATCACTGGTCATATCTACCTTCTTCCAGAGACTGCCCCGGTCACTTGCCGTGACTTCCTGCCCACTCATCCAGAGACTGCCCCGGTCACTTGCCGTGACTTCCTGCCCACTCATCCAGAGACTGCCCCGGTCACTTGCCGTGACCTCCTGCCCATTCATCCAGAGACTGCCCCGGTCACTTGCCGTGACTTCCTGCCTACTCATCCAGAGACTGCCCCGGTCACTTGCCGTGACCTCCTGCCCACTCATCCAGAGACTGCCCCGGTCACTTGCCGTGACCTCCTGCCTACTCATCCAGAGACTGCCCCGGTCACTTGCCGTGACCTCCTGCCCGTTCATCCAGAGACTACCCCGGTTATCTGCAGTGACTACCTGCCCGTCCACTCTGGTCGCCACCCGCTCCCTTACAAGGACTGCCCCTTTGTATAGTAGCTCAGAGGTTCCGCCTCCCAGACCCGTTACAGTTTGCTCGGGCCATGGAACCCGGTGGCGCCCAAGTTCCCTCCATCTCGGACCTGTGTCATGAACTGTCCCGTCAGAAGTCCCAACAGGAGTCCATCCTGGGTCACCTGCGGAATGTCAATTCTCGCCTGGACACTCTGACAGCTCCACCAGCAACCACCGCTGGTGCCATGACTCGCAATCCGGCAGCTCCCCTGCTCCCCAATACCATGGGCTTCTGTCACGGACCCCGGCTCTCCGCACCTCCTCGCTTCGGAGGCGACCCCGCTCAGGCTCGGGGTTTCATTAATCAGTGCACTCTGCACTTTGAACTCCTCTCCCACCAGTTTAACTCCGACCGGGCCAAAATTGCTTTCATCATGTCCCATCTCACCGGGGAGGCCCTGGCCTGGCTGAATCCTCTTTGGGAGAGAGGGGATCCTCTGGTGTCCGACCTGTCTGCCTTTCTCGCGGCTTTTCGGAAAGTCTTTGACGAACCCGGACGAAAGATCTCATCCGCATCATCTCTGCTACGCCTCTGTCAGGGAAATCTCACCGTGGGCCAATATGTCATACGGTTTCGTACCCTTGCCTCGGAGCTGGCCTGGGACAACGACGCTCTGGTATCTGTTTTCTGGGAGGGTTTGTCCGGCCGTATTAAAGATGAACTCGCCGGTCGGGACATTCCTACCACTCTCGATGACCTTATAACTCTCGCCACCCGGATTGACCTACGGTTCCAGGAGCGGGCCAAAGAGGTCACCCGTGAGAGGAGGTTTCCACGTCTAGCTCCTACGTTTCAAAAACCCGTCACTCCCTCCGTTTCTCCCCAATTACACTCTTCTGAGCCTATGCAGGTCGACCAGACCAAGATGGTCAAAACCCGTCAGGACTTACGCCGTGCCGAGGGGAGTTGCTTCTACTGTGGCAGTAAGGAGCATCGGATTCGTACCTGTCCGGAGAGGTCAGGAAACGCCTGTGTCTAGGTTCGCTCAGAGAGGTCGACCTAGACAAGGAGAAAGCCTCTCCATCTCTGCTGCTGTCAGTCTCAATTCTCTGTGGGGAGAATCGTTATTTTGAACTAGCCCAACTTGACTCTGGAGCAGCCGGGAATCTTATGTCACAGTCCCTGGTAGAAAAATACCGCATTCCCACCAAACCTCTGGTTGTACCATTATCAGTCACTGCTGTGGACGGGGTCTTTTACCACGCCCCATCCAACTCATCACCGAACCCATAACTCTGCAAGTGGGAATGCTGCATTCTGAGAGCATCTCTTTTCATGTTCTGCCTGGACTCTCTCACGCCCTCTTACTAGGGCTACCTTGGCTCCAGAAACATGGACCCGTGCTCGACTGGCAGACCGGAGAGGTTCTTCGCTGGGGACAGGATTGTCATAAGACGTGTTTGGTTCCTGTTCACCCTGTCTGTTCTTCTCCTACCCCAACTAATCTACCTGGACTTCCGATTCCCTATTGGTCATTTGCTGATGTCTTTAATAAAAGAGAGGCAGAGACATTACCTCCTCACAGACCATACGACTGTCCTATCGACCTGTTACCTGGTACTACGCCTCCCCGTGGGCGTATTTACCCATTGTCCGCTGCTGAGACCCGGTCGATGTCCGAATATATCGAGGAGAATTTGGCCAGGGGATTCATCCGGAAATCTACCTCCCCGGCAGGAGCAGGCTTCTTTTTCGTAAAAAAGAAGGACGGCTCTCTCCGTCCCTGTATAGACTATAGAGGCCTTAACCAGATCACGGTGAAGAATAAGTACCCCCTTCCGCTCATTCCAGAATTATTTGATCGTCTGAGGGGGGCTAGAATCTTCACCAAACTGGATCTCCGTGGGGCGTACAATCTGGTCCGTATCCGTCAAGGGGATGAATGGAAGACTGCATTCAACACTCGGGACGGCCACTATGAATATCTAGTGATGCCCTTTGGTCTCTGTAATGCTCCTGCCGTCTTTCAAGAGTTGGTCAATGACATCTTCCGGGACCTTCTCTACTCCTGCGTAGTGGTGTACCTGGACGACATCTTGGTCTTCTCTCCGGATCTCCAGACTCACCGGAGGGACGTTCGTCAGGTTCTGCTCAGGCTCAGGCAGAATCACCTCTTCGCTAAATATGAGAAGTGCCTCTTTGAGCAGACCTCGCTGCCGTTTTTGGGCTACGTTATTTCTCAGACCGGCCTACGAATGGATCCAGAGAAACTGTCTGCCATCGAGAAATGGCCCCGACCGGAGGGATTGAAGGCCATTCAGCGGTTCCTGGGCTTCGCGAACTACTACCGCCTCTTCATACCGCACTTCTCTTCCCGGACTGCCCCAATTTCCGCGCTCACCCGTAAGGGCACTAACCCCAAAGAGTGGACGCCCGAAGCAGAGGAGGCCTTTCTTTCCTTAAAGCAGGCCTTCTCTTCCGCCTCGGTGCTGCATCGCCCGGACGGCAACAAGCAGTTCTTCATGGAGGTTGACGCTTCCTCCTCTGGAGCCAGAGCGGTACTTACTCAAAAATCATCTTCCGGAAGGATGGTAACTTGCGGCTTCTTCTCCAAACTCTTCTCCTCTTCTGAGCGCAATTATTCCATAGGAGACCGAGAGTTATTGGCCATCAAGCTGGCATTGGAGGAGTGGTGTTACCTACTCGAGGGGGCTCTTCATCCGGTAATTATTTACACTGACCACAAAAACTTGGCTTACCTCCAGCATGCCCAGAGACTTAACCTGCGCCAGGCCCGGTGGTCCTTGTTTTTTGCTCGTTTTGATTTTGTTCTACATTTTCGCCCGGCTGACAAGAACAATGAGGCGGACGCCTTGTCCCGATCCTTCCTGGTGTCGGATCTCGAGGAGGAACCTAAACATATCATCGATCCCGCCAGAGTAATGCAGGTGGCTCCCGTGAGTCTAAATCGTCTCCCTCCTGGTAAGACATTCGTATCGGTACCCGATCGGGAGAGGATCCTACACTGGGGTCATTCGTCTAAACTAGCTGGCCACGCCGGTCAAAAAAAGACCCTCCAGCTTATTACCCGGCATTACTGGTGGCCTACCCTGCACAAGGACGTAATAGACTTTGTTTCTGCCTGTGCCTCCTGTGGCCGCAACAAAGTTCCGAGACACCTGCCTGCCGGTCGCCTCCTTCCGCTTCCTGTACCCGCTGCCCCCTGGCAGCATATAGCCATGGACTTCATAACGGACCTCCCCGTCTCTGCCGGTTGTACGGTCATTTGGGTGGTCGCTGACCGCTTTTCCAAGATGGCTCACTTTGTTCCCCTGCCAGGCCTCCCGTCTGCACCCGAGCTGGCTAAAGACTTTATCCGCCACATCTTCCGGCTTCATGGCCTGCCCCGTCACATCGTGTCGGATCGTGGGGTACAGTTCATCTCACGTTTCTGGAGAGCCACTTGTAAATTGCTAGACGTCACCTTGGACTTCTCCTGCGCCTACCACCCACAGTCCAATGGTCAAGTGGAGCGGGTCAATCAGATCCTGACTAGTTACCTCCGGCACTTCGTTAATGTCCACCATTCTGACTGGATGGATCTCCTGCCATGGGCCGAATTTTCTTACAACAATCACGAGAGCGAATCTTCCTCCAAATCCCCGTTTTTTGTAGTCTTCGGTCAGCATCCTCGGATCCCATTTCCCGTCTCCATCTCAGTGGACAATCCGGCTGCGGAATCTCTTGTTAACAAATTTTCCTCCATATGGGAGAGTACCCGGTCCGCACTCCTTCTGTCATCCGAGCGTATGAAAAGACATGCTGACAAAAAACGTCTGGATCCTCCTCAATTCCGTCCTGGGGATATGGTCTGGCTCTCGTCCAAGTATGTCCGGCTCAAGATTCCTTCCTATAAGTTAGGGCCTCGGTTCATCGGTCCTCTGGAGGTCATCAGTCAGATCAACCCAGTGGCCTATAAATTGAAACTTCCGGCCAACTTGCGGATCCCTAACTCCTTCCATGTATCTCTCCTCAAACCGGTGGTACTTAACTCTTTTTCCAAGTCTACAGGTACGCCTCCTGCTCCGGTTTCAGCTGAAAACGAATTTGAGGTAGAGAACATTCTGGCCACCAAAAGGGTAAGAAGGAAGACCTATTTTCTGGTGGATTGGAAGGGGTTTGGTCCTGAGGAGAGAACGTGGGAGCCTCGGGAGAACATCCATGCCCCTCTCATCCAAGCTAAATTTCTCTCTGGCCTAAAAAAGGGGGGCCTAAAGGGGGGGTACTGTAGCGCCGGCGTCCCTGCCCTCTGCCAGGCAGGGACGCTGTTCCCCTCACCCCTCTGCTCCGGGTCCGGCGTCCTCCTGCCGCTCTGCTGGCGGCGCGCGCTCCTTTCCTGCCACTGGGCTTAGGGCGCGCGTGCTGCCCCCCCTCTTAAAGGGGCCGCGCGCGTCGTCCTAAGGAGTCCCCGGCCAATGGCCGGAGTACTTCACCTTACATAAGGCACCTCCTCCAAAATGGAGGTGCCCGAGCAATGTTGTTGCACTGTTCACTACTCTGCTTCAGTCCTCAGGGTCATTGCCAGATACCTGACTGATTCCTGCCAGGTTGCTGTCTGTTACCTGCTTGCTAGCCTACCTGGAGGCTCTGCCGTCACGTGCTGTGATCTTCCGCTATTCCAGTGGCTCTCGCCCGCTCACCTGGGAGCGCTCATCTGTTACCTGCCTGCTGGCCTACCTGGAGGCTCTGCCGTCACGTGCTGGGATCTTCCGCTATTCCAGTGGCTCTCGCCCGCTCACCTGGGAGCGCTCATCTGTTACCTGCCTGCTGGTCTACCTGGAGGCTCTGCCGTCACGGGCTGTGATCTTCTGCTATTCCAGTGACTCTCGCTCGCTCACCTGGGAGCGCTCATCTTCTATCGTCCTGCTAGCCTACCGGGAGGCTCAGCCATCACAGGTCGTATCTACCTTCTTCCAGAGACTGCCCCGGTCACTTGCCGTGACTTCCTGCCCACTCATCCAGAGACTGCCCCGGTCACTTGCCGTGACTTCCTGCCCACTCATCCAGAGACTGCCCCGGTCACTTGCCGTGACCTCCTGCCCATTCATCCAGAGACTGCCCCGGTCACTTGCCGTGACTTCCTGCCTACTCATCCAGAGACTGCCCCGGTCACTTGCCGTGACCTCCTGCCCACTCATCCAGAGACTGCCCCGGTCACTTGCCGTGACCTCCTGCCTACTCATCCAGAGACTGCCCCGGTCACTTGCCGTGACCTCCTGCCCGTTCATCCAGAGACTACCCCGGTTATCTGCGGTGACTACCTGCCCGTCCACTCTGGTCGCCACCCGCTCCCTTACAAGGACTGCCCCTTTGTATAGTAGCTCAGAGGTTCCGCCTCCCAGACCCGTTACAATACTGATGGCCTCGGGCTGATTTAACTAGGGGACCGACCAAATCTATGTCAATTCTTTCAAATGGCACTTCGATAATGGGCAATGGCACAAGGGGGCTCCGGAAATGAGAGGTAGGGGCAGTTAACTGACATGTAGGGCAGGACCTGCAATAGTTTACTATCTACCGGTGACACCAAGGCCAATAGAATCTTTGAATAATCTGTTCCTGTGTTTTGTCTACCCCTAGGTGTCCCCCCAAGATGTGTGAATGGGTCATGTCCAGCACCTTCCGTCTATAGGACTCAGGCACTATCAACTGCTCCACCAACTCCTCCCTTATTTTCGTGACCCGATACAACAGCTCCCCACTCAGCATAAAATATGGAAATCTGGTGTCTGCCCCCAGTTCCTGTGCAACCCCATCAATGACAGTGACATTGTTGAAGGCTTCCCTCAGAGTTGGGTCTCTGTGTTGGGCAGTCCCAAAATTCTCACTTGCCACCCCTAACTCTGGAATGTCAGATACAGGAGACACTTCTTCCTCATCTCCTACCAGGACACAAAAAGGAATCCTGTCTTCCTCTAGGTATGGCGATACCTTATTAGGGCTTACTGGTTCCCTAGTCTTGCTAGTGACCTCAGCAGATTTTCACCATAGATCCCAAAACAAACAAAAATCCCAGCCTATAGTTATAGGGTGCAATATGTCCCAAACAACCCCGACTTCATGGGACTCAGTGCCCTGCGCACTCTCAATGTCCACTCTGGCCATAGGGTAGTCCTTTGCATCGCCGTGTATACATCGCACGTCGATCTTTTTCCCCGGGAGTAGTTTGAGAGGCAGAGTGGCCCTCACCAGGGTCCAGCAGCGCCATTACTGCTCGACCGTTCACCCTCAGGGACATGCTTGAGGCCCCTCGTTAGGGAAAGAATTCACACTGCAGACTGGATTGGCATAGAATGAGATACGACGTCCCATGCTGCAGTCCATCTGCTCGGTGTCTGGGGACACCGCGCAGCTATATGTCCTGGCCCGTGACACCTCCAACAGATAACATCACCCGTAGGGACCTTGGGCACCACCTCCCCTGCCCCTTTTGACCTTGGACGCGCCACCCCTTTTTGGACTCCGCCCCCTGCTGGACCCCCAGTACAGAATGGGCTGCTTCCCCAAGGCACCTTCCATCCCCTGGTACCTCTCGACCAGTCCGACCAGTTCATCGGCAGTCCGGGATCACTCTGGGCAACCCAAGTCTGTAGGGGCTTTGGCAGGGAGTGCACAAACTGATCCATTACTACTCTTTCTACCATCTGTCCCGGCGTAGCGGACTCTGGCTGTAGCCATTTCTGGACCAGGGGCAGCAGGTCAAACATTTGGGAGCGAGACGGTTTGTATCGGTGATAAGCCCAGCGGTGCACACTCTGTGCCCTGACAGTCATTGTCACCCCCAACCGTGCGAGGATCTCAACCTTTAGCTTAGAATACGCCTGAGCATCCTGCACAGTCAAATCGTAGTACGCCTTCTTAGGCTCCCCTGTCAGGTATGGC
This sequence comes from Oophaga sylvatica, assembly GCA_033576555.1. Taxonomy (NCBI): domain Eukaryota; kingdom Metazoa; phylum Chordata; class Amphibia; order Anura; family Dendrobatidae; genus Oophaga; species Oophaga sylvatica. The sequence goes on along the minus strand of JARQOD010000001.1, from coordinate 427,451,763 downwards.
GCCAGTACTTCTGCCCACTGCTCTGGGGAAGTCTTTCCCTCTCAGCGACCCTCTCAAATACCGTCAGGAAGGCCTCCACATCATCCCCAGGGGTCATTTTCTGTAATGTACGTCTTACCGCCTTTCTGACGTGGTTGTCATCAGCCAGACCTGGGGTTGAGGCGCTCGTCCTGCCCTGGATGGCGTTTACCAGAAGCTGCATCTGCTGCCGTTGCTCCTGCTGGCTCAGTTGTATTTGCTGCACCAACATCCTGTTGGTCTCTTGCTGCTGTGCCTGCGCCTGGACCAAGTGTTTCAGCAGGTCCTCCATTTTCTCCGGCAATGCTGGCTGGGTTGCTATAACCTTCACCCACGACAGCAGTAACCAGTCCCACTTCTCTGCTGGGAACGCTGCTCGCACGTCTCCACCAATTGTAAGGATTAGGTCCTCGCTTATGTGCGACCGAGGCAAGCAGGAGGGCGACTTCACTCGATTCTTCAAGCAAGTTTATTCAAACTTCATAAACTGCTCAAAACAGAAAACAAAACAGCCTTCTCCGACACAAAGTAACAAAAGGCATATACAGTATATAGTCCTTGTACTCTAGCAGATTAGTCTCTTCAGAGCACACACACTGGAGATCTCCACACCTCCAGCCACACACACCTGTGGTCAGCAGTAGGCTCATTTATATCTCAGATACCCAGCTAACACAGAACACATGACTGGTCATGTGGTGGTGACATCATCACAGGTCCTCAAACCACATACACTGCTATAGTGATGCCACTACCCATGGCTGATGTATATAGGCAGTGCTAATGTGTACTGGGCTACATAACAGAGATAAGGCATCTCCGAGCCAGATACCTCCCGTCTATTACACAACCCTTTGCCACTCTGCAATTATATATAAACCCCACATATTTGGCATCCTCTTTATCACATTGAACTACTCCATACATTCATACTTTCTTTTCATTGGCATTCAACCAAATTGTGTTTTTCTTTATATCCCCAAAATTAGATGGAAAATGATCAAACAGAAATATATGAATCCCATAATGATACTTTATTAAAAGCCTGCGAAAAAAAAAAAAACCTGTAGACTGGGTTCACATGTTGCGTATTTGTGTGGATGTTACTTGCATACCATCAGTGATATTCCATAGTATCAGCAAAGTGGATGAGTTTTGAGTTCACCTCATCCACATGATGCTTTTTTCTTTTTCTTTTTTTTGTGTGTAGAATCTGCACAGAAATTGACTTCTGTTGTATTTCTAAATCTGTAGCTTGTCCATTTCTGTTGAGGATGCACTTATTTTTGGTGCAAATTTTACCAATTCTTTTCACTGGGGACCCTTAAATCTGCACATTAAACTGCTGGCCTGGGATCTCTTTGTTACATTTTCTTGTGCACTTTCCAGCAAAAAAAACACATAAGAACATAGGAATGTTCTTCCCACAGTCTCAGCACACTTGCAATAGCAATATACTAGTACCTGTGTGCACGGTAAAACCAGGGCATCACTCGCCCCAGCAGTAGACGTTTTGTGGGTTCCCTCACATTTTCTTCCGACTAGCTGCTCCATAATGGCCTAGTGGAACAGGGGAACAACTTCCCTCACATGCTTTCTGTTGCTGTGTTTCTCACTGAACTTCCTTTCTAGACTCTTTAAAGTACCTGTCCATGATCAGGATGAGCAGCATTTTGGGTGCAACTCACCTGCGCTGCATCCAAAACACTGCATTCCACATGAGAAGCACAGTGAATAGGATTTATAGAAACCCCATGCCCACTGTGCTTCTATTTAACGCTGTGTAAACTCACCCACAGTGCGGGCTTAAGAGCCACAGTATGTCAACTATCTGCAGCAGAGACGCTGTGTAGTCTCTCCCAGAGCCATTCACTAGATACATTAAATCCGCATAGCTCACTGAACACATGCCGATTTGACTGTGTGATTAGAATACAGAGTTTTGGACACAACGAAAATACTCCCCGTCCAAAACACTGCTACATCTGGGCCATAGAATTAGACTCTCATTCTGACTCTGACAAGAATTATACTTACCATAACTTTTATGTGCAAAACTCCAACCATCAAATTATTCTCTTAGCAACCTGCCTCGGTGGGATATTTAACTGTTTCTCTTCCAACTAGTGTAATAAATGCTGACTCACAATAAAATTTAAAGAAGTTGTCCACTACTTGGACAACGTCTTCTCATACCCTTTGCTTGGCTCCCATAAAATAATAAAGCTTATACTCACCTGGTGCCATTTCCGTGGTGTTGGCACTCAGTCTCCCTGGGGCTCCCGTGCAGTTTATGTGACACGTGACGCCGGCGCCCAATCAGTGCTGTTGTCGCTGTCTCTGCCTCATGTCGAATTGAGCAGGAAGATGAAGTCCGAGATCAGCTGCAGCTTGGACTTCCTCTTCATGTTCGATTTATCCGAAGGTGGGAACTGTGACATCAGCACTGATTGGGCATCGGGCACCACACGTCACAACTCCACATCACAGCCCCGGGACCGCAAGTGCTGACATTGCGGGAATGGTGCCAGCAAGGGAGGGGAGTAGAAGCTTTATTATTTTATGGGGGTCAAATATTTTGATCAAAGGGTTGTCCTAGCAGTGGTCAACCCCTTTTAATATAAACCCTTACATACTATAAATAACTTTATACAGAGTTTCTAGTAACATCCAACTCTGGGGTATTACACAATCTAGGAACTCTGACAGCGATTGAGCACAGGAGCCAACTTTCTTCTGAGGAATCATTGGCTCTGGGCAAGCCAGCACTGTCCCTCACCTGAGGGAGAGGTGGGGTATCCAACTTGAGGGGATGGAAGGGTGCACTGAGCTGCTCAGCCATGCCAAGGATGCATCGGGCACCCAAATTAGCTTAATGGAATGAAACGTGTTCTTTCCACAACAGTTAGGCTAAGTTCACACGTTGCGGAATTGCCGCGGAAATTTCCGCGGAAATCCCGCACTTCTCCCGCGGGAAATACGCACTTTTTTGTATGCGTATTCCCACCTGAATAATAGCGTTTTGCAAGCGTAATTAGCTTGCAGAATGCTAGCGTTTTCCTAGCGATCTGTAGCATCGCTTGGAAAACTGATTGACAGGTTGGTCACACGAGTCAAACATAGTGTTTGACACGTGTGACCAACTTTTTACTATTGATGCCGCCTATGTCGCATCAATAGTAAAAAGATCTAATGTAAAAATAATAAAAAAAATAATAAATAATGATATTCTCACCTTCCGGCGGCCCCCGCAGCTTTCCCGCCTTCAGCGACGCTCCCGCAACTCCCGGTCCCAAGGATGCATTGGACAAATCACCCCGATGACGTAGCATCACGCGAGACCGCTACGCCATCTGGGTGATTCTCGCAAAGGACTCTTGGGACCGGGAGTTGCCGGGAGCGTCGCTGAAGGCGGGAAGGCTGAGGGGCCGCCGGAAGGTGAGAATATCATTATTTATTATTTTAATTATTGTTTTACCAGGGATATGGTACCCAGGGCCTGGAGGAGAGTCTCCTCTCCTCCAGACCCTGGGTACCACCGCACATGAACCGCTTACATTCCGCAAAATTAATGAACATGTTGCTATTTTTTCCGCAAAGCGTTTTTTTCGCGGAAAAAAAACGCAACATGTGGCCAAAACATGCGGAATCAATTAACATGTATAGGATGCTTAATGCTTGCGTTTTTTTCGCGTTTTTACCGTTTTTAGCCTAAAGGTATGATTTTTATAGGGGCAAGGTCCAACATATGAATATGTGCCCATTTTAAATTGTGTTTTAGGAGTGCCAGACGACCTTTAATTTGAGGCTACAAGGAAAATGCAAAGCTCAACCCTCACTTTTCATTTTACTGTTTTAATGCTGACAAAGTCAAAGTGTAAGTATTGAGTATGCCCTAGTAGGTAGTTAGAGGGCACATCCATTGCAAGGGCCCCCTCCCCTTGTACTGTGCTGTGACCACTTATGTGGTCATCCTCTGGTATTGGGGTTCATTCTGATTCTGCACTTGCATCAGCAAGACTGTATATACGAGCTACACTCCTTGTGCAGATCTTGTCGGTACTGCCAATGGTAAGACCTATGGGATCTTAAAGGGACTCTGTCAGCACAGATTGACTGTTCATACCAAGTACAGGGCTCGGTTCTTCATGGCGGGCCAATAATTTATATACACCTTTCCATCTGCTTGGTTTCCCTCTTCCTCCACCGTATTCACCCTTATTTGACAGCTCTGGCTTCATAGAGCCAGAGAACAGTGGAGACAGTGTGAAGGCTCGTCAGATGCAGTAAAGAGCAGGAGGCAGAGAAAAGGTTAACAAGAATTTACTTAAGCAATTTATCTTAGAATTCAAGGAAATCTCCACGCAGGGAGACGATTTGGCAAAGAACACAACAGGTATGGGAACTGAACTCGCACAAATAAATATACAATATACAAAGTGAGAAGGGGAAATGAGATTAATGACTTATCAATTGGAGTTCTTGTTGGGGGATGGTTGGAACAACTCCCGACGGCGTCGTAGTCCGTGAACAAAGTCTCTGGCTTTGCTGCATAGAAATGAGATCCACTGTCTCCTGACCATGCCAAAGTATCCAGGTCTGTTGGCCTTGAGTCCGTTGATGTGTGCATACAGTTCCTTCTGTTGATTCTTCGGGAGTGATGCAGTACACCAGGAACACAGCACCGTGCAGGCCGTAGGAGTGACAAGGCCTCGCATGGACTCAAAGGTCAGAATAAGAGACATCTACTGCTCTGCACATTATGGATTGGGTCTGTGAACAGGCACCTGGTAATGGCCGTAAGGGTGAGTCAGTCTGTAAGGAACGGGCATCAGTGACGGTGAAAATCGGAGTCGAGGAGAGGGAGTCAACTTTCGTCCTACTCTGTAATCGCCTTCCCGCCAAGTCTCTCGTTTTCCCGTGCTCAGCCCTTTTTATCTCCCCCACGCCCCCTTCTGTCAGGTGCTCAGGCAATCCCCACACAGACAAGTCATCACCCGGCAACAGTGGTGACGGCCCTGATAGTTCCGGCTCCACAGCGTATCTCGAACCGACAACAATATTCCTGTTTATCTTCTTACAATAGATTGAAAACAAACAGGTGGGAAGATGTTTATAAAATATTGCCCCACCATAAAGCATATAATGAAGGATATATCCATTACAGTGCATGAAACAACCTGTGACAGATATATCCCTCTTAGGCTATATTAACAAAGATATTTTGCTATAATTTTTCTGAATTATATAACATACCATGATTTTTCAATCTTTTTGTTGGCTTTTTTTATACATTTTTTATGTATAGAAATATATGGGAAAGTATGAAAAATATTAAAAAGAAGTGAAAACAAACAATTATAATAAAAGAACAGTAAGTCGTATGAACCCAAAAATGGCAATGATAATAATTCCCATTAAGAATAAATGGAGAGGCAGTGCATGACCAACCTCTGCTCCATTCACACAAGGCTCTTCAGAGCCCTGATTCTGGTGATCAGTTGCGGTCCCAGTGGTTAGACTCCCAGCAATCGTGAAATTATTCCCTTTTTAATGGATGGGCAATAGTTTCCAAGCTTGAGAATACCACTTCAATTAATTAGTCAGGCTTTTCTCTGTATTTTGCTAATTTCACTCGGGGTAAAGTTCTTGAACACACTATATGATGGGATAAACTGCAAATGCAAAAAGGAAAATTCTCATATTTCAAAATAAGAATGGAATTTGCATGCTATTTTTGAAGAGCGTTTTACAGATCTTGGTAAAATTGGAACAATTGTGCATGAAAATCTGCTTGTCTGAATTAGTTCTGCGCTGGGTTCTGCTCCCAGCCACTACTATACATTTATAGCCCCCCCACCCGAATCACCCATTTTGGTTACAAAACACCCGAACTTGGCTCCCATTCTTTAACTCATCGTCAGTAACCTGCCTGACTTGGAAATGACTCTTTGTGCCAGTGTTTACCTAGCTGTTTCCCTTCAATGATCGCTGTCATTTCACAAGAAGAAGAAAAATGACATGTCAAACCTTTTTCTTGCAAAATAAAATCTACAGTTTCTGTTCTTTCTTACGCTAGTAGATTCCCACAGGAGATGTATATATGTGTGCAGAGAGATCTAGGGTTTAACAACTGCAAAGTTGTGGTTAAAGTGTTGCCAGCTGACGTTATGCTCCCCAGACGCTTGGAATGTATGTTGCATACAATTAATATACAGTATTGCACTGGAGCTCAGAGATGGAGAATTTCAATGTTTGAAACGCAAGTTTCAGATGACTTTTTTTCTTGTGTATGAATCATGTTTTATTTCACTCCTAATGGGTCCTGACAATGATTTCCTTCAATTTTGTGAATCATTTAAAATGATAGATATGTGCTTGTATGAGCCAGTATGGTTTCTATATGTACCATCTACTTCAAACAGTTGATTTAGTGAGGTTTTGCTATAGTTTATAATAACAAGATGACTGGTGGCGGACCACCCAACTACAGTGTGGATATTCTATGTTGTCTTCTTTCTTAGCTGGTTAGCTATCTAATATTAACAGATGTATTAGGTATAATGATCTGTATGTCTGTAAGAGTGCATTCACAAGATTGTATTTCACAATCCAAGTTACAACCACAATGCACAAAATGACCAGCTAGAGCAATGTGAGAAAAAATCGCATTGTACTCACCACAATGTTATTCAATTAGGCAGTGTTCATCTGCGAGTTTTTACTCACCTCGATTTGGACTGTCTACTTCATTAAATTCTTAGGGCCAGTCAGCGGTTTCACCCGAATCCCGTTTTTCAGGGCTTCAGACTGAAGCCTTACGGAGCCACTGACGAGTGAATAAAACAAGATGGGAATGTAAGAGCGTATACAATGTTAATGTTATGCCTTGCCTTTCTCACTTGTCCTAGTACCGTATGCTATTGTGTATATATTTAGTCACTTATAACTTAATACTCTTCTATTGCTGTTATATAATATGTGTTAATATGTCCTTCTAAAATGTACAGTCAACGTTGTATAATAGGGAACAGTGCAGTATTTAGTTTGGCCACAAGATGGTAGTATAGAGTTCACTACAGTGTACATAGTAGTATAGTTAGTAAATAGTTAACTACATAGGAGGGGCCTGTTGTGGATAAGATAGGGAATTTCCTGGTTTACAGTCAGTCAGGCAAGGGAGCTGAAGGAGCTCTGTTGGGGCCAGGGAGCCCCCCATCGTCCAGAAGGGCTATTGCCCTGGACACAATGCAGTGGCCCCGTAACGTTTGAAGTGCAAGCCCAGCCATTCAGAGACAGAGAACTAGGGAAGCTACAGCAGTAGTGGCGAGGGAATTGGGTTCCCAGAAGGAGGACTGCAGAGCAGAACACAGCAGGACAGACGGGCAGGTCACTCAGGATGTGGAAGTTACTCACATGGGCAGACTCCCTTAATGCAGGGGCGAAGCAGTTTAAGGACCCCCTGAAGGCAGTAAATCTACATGGTAAGGACGCCGAGAAAACATACAGTGAGGTACAACCCAATCTCAAGCTGTGTGACAGGGAGAGAAGAGAAGGGAAAGCTGCAGTAACATGTAATGAGGAAACTGCTGTTGATGATGGAATGTATCTGAATGTGCCGTGAAGATCTGAGAGTAAAGTTGTGCGTTTTCAGTTGCAACTGGACTGTGTCTCTGTTTATTTGGATGCAGCCGAAAGTGACCTTGCAGTACTAAGGGAGGACCCTCACAGAGCAGAGAACGCAGGAACAAGTAAGTCAAAGGTGCAGCATGATTTTCATGTAAGAGGAGGCCAGGGCTCAGATATACCTGAGTACTCGGCCATGACTACACCCTGGCCGAATCTTACACTTGGCATAGTCGGCAGGATGCGACTACCTCTCATGGCGGGAATGCCCCGAAGAAGAGTGATGCTGAAAGTGATGAGAAAGTGATTACTGTACCCAGCAAGGCTGGAGAAGAAAAATGTGACGAACTACCAGATGTGACTTGAACCTGGACTTGACAGAATCTGTACAAAAACCTGATGAGACCGAGACCAAGATGGCGAATGTGGAAATGGCGGCCAATGGCATCACTAAAGAAAACAACAAGGACCCCGTCCTTCGTGGGTATTGCCGTTGCCCCTTGGCGCCAAAACCTGCCTGTCAGTATGCCCCAGTCCGCCCCTGGTAGGTGCGGATGAAGAGGAGGAAACCTCACCCCCTTCAACTGACCAACAAAGAATGGGTGGAGCAGCTGGAGGGGGAACCCCCTGGAAATGGGTGGAACCCAGAAGAAAATTCCAAGTACAGCTGCGGTGGCCTGGGCCGCATGGAAAGGAGGTGGCGACAGATGGAAGCCAAAAGAACCCGGCCCCCCAGACAGTGGGAAGAATTGCAGATCACCCCACTTGCCAGCGCCTGGAGAGTTCTTCAGCACAGAGCCAGCGGCTGCCAGAGTCGACAACGTCCCGAGGACCGGAGCCCTTAAGTGTGGAGTTGGTACTCCGACGTTCTCTGCAGTGGGAACAATCAGCGGAGCCATAGTCTCAACGTTCTTTGGAGGCGGCACCATCGGCACGACGTCAGGCAGGGGAACCCTGTAGACCAGAACCTTTGGTGTTTGTTCAGCAGAGACCGGAACTGGCGTCCTCCCTGGAGAAACCGTTGCCGAAAACCGAGAACGAGCCAGAGATCTATCTACCAGCCGACTGCGCAGGCGTCCCCCCGGAAGGATCCAGCGTTCCCGGGATGGCTGCGGCCTACGTTTCTGCGGCTGAGCAGGTGAGTGCACCTCAGCCCCTTAGCCCAAAGGGATAGTTCTTGTCACGGGACCCCGTCTCGGAGGCCATCGTTCGCCCATGCATTGCAGCAGGGGATCTGCTCCCCAACCCTGACTCTCTGAGGCCCGGCCTATTTCCCACTCCGTCACGTCCCTGGGTGCCTCTCATTTGCACCATTCAACAGAGGGCCCGGACCGAGCTCAGCCTTTATCTGCCCCCCAAGCCACTGCTTCAGTGTCGTGCCAACCACCGACTCCTGCTTCTGCAGAGTCGTTTACGACCCAAAATCGGGCATGGGATTCAGCCACGTTTACAGTGGCACGAGGAACCAACCGCTAAACTGTTTGAACTGAACTGTCAAAAAAAGAAAGAGAAAAAATGTTGCGCACTTGCGCTATCTTGAAAAATTGTGGGACTGTTCTGCGTCCCTGCGGGCAAGGAGCCCTAAACCACCCCAAGAGGAAGGTGAAACGAGGCCGGACGGCCTAATGTGTACTGTGTTTGTTTTTTTGTTGCTGAGCAGAGACTTCCTTTTCATTAAGGAACTAAAGACTGCCTACGATTAAAAATCACCTTTTTGTCCTGTTGCAGCGGACCGTGCTCCCTTCAAAGGAAGGGGGAGCACCTCTTCAAGTGCTGTAGACTTAAAGTCTGTGTCTTCTCCTGTATATAAGTTTTATTACACCTGGAGTACTGTGAACCAGGACCCCTTTGGCACAACACGGACTGTGCTGTATCGTTTAATGGACCGGGCTCATATTAAGCTAAAGCAAATTTAAGTGTATATGTTTGTATGTGTAAATGCTTTATTTCATGCCCTTAAGTATACGCTTGGTCGGGGACGACCAAATTAAGGGAAAAGAGGAATGTAAGGGGGTATACAATGTTAATGTTATGTCTTGCCTTTCTCACTTGTCCCAGTACTTTATGCTATCGTGTATATATTTAGGGGCGCACCAAACAAAAAAAGTCATAAAAGACTCAAATAATATATCAAAAAGTACTTTATTATAAATGTGTCAGTATATAGTATACATAAAAAGAATATCCAGTGAACACCGCAAAAAAGCCGGTGGGTCACCTGGACTAATAAAAACAGAGTATATAAATGACCGGTAGAAATATAACATACAAGCATGTATAATATACAAACATCAAATGGAAGTAGCCAAGATCCATAAAGTCCGTAAGAAATAGGTAGTAACATAAATAAACACAGATGAAAATATCAATATACTCCTATTAACAACAAAATATAAAAGGCACACCCCAAGATAGCAAGGTCATAAATATTTACCTATAGTGGTACAGAAGTCCAGGCACCCACCACACCCGACGCGCGTTTCGCAAAAATGCCCCCTGGATGAAGCACCTATGCCCTATCCATGTTAGCAGGTGTAAACAGGTGCTTGGGATGCAAAAACGCAGAAGATGAGGACATAGGGGTAACTTAACCTGAGAGTATTTATAACTCTAACAAAGCAGTTCGAATGATAAGGATAAAAATTTAAACAAGGTTAGCAGATTATTATAGAGCAATAAAATATTTTGCAATTTAAACTTAAGTCACTTTTTGAGATAGAAGCAACGGTAAGAGTTGTAACAGTTAAACCTATGATACAAGGAACTAAACATTTACAATAGATAAAAGCGTCTATATTCTAATACTCAGTTCTATTGTGCGTCATAATTAACCTTTTATGCATCACAGTTGTTACCCTGTCACTGTGGTGGTAATGACACGCTGTCCAAGGCACAAGCGGGAGGCTATGCTAATAAAACATTCAACCGCAAATCCCTTCTTGGTGAGTCTCTTCTAGCAGGCTGGCTGACTCCGTACACTGAAGCATGGCCTGTTATGATTTGGTAGCTGAGGAGGACAGGAGCAAAATACTGCCAAAGCAGCAAGACACCAGAGAGGCTGGAACCTAATGGGTTGCAGATCCCTAAACTAACCACACAACTAGAAGTAGCCGTGGAGCGTACCTACCTTGATCCTAGATGCCTCGGCACAGCCGGAGAGTTAGCTACACCTGAAGATAGAAAGAGGAAAGCTAACTGCCCCAGAGTAAAGCCCCCAAAGAAATAGGAAGCCCCCAAACATGTAATGGCGGTTAGACAAGAGGAAAACACGAACACAGACAGAAAATAGAATGAGCAAATGCTGAGGCCCAATTCTGTCTAGAAAGTAAAGTACAGGAGAGAAATTCTGTCTGCAACCCAGAAAAACCCTAATAAAAATACCAGCACTTCTGATAGCAAAAAACCTGAGACCACACAATCTCGACCACCTATATCAGATCTCTGGTGTGACACACAGCTACCCAGCAAATAAAAATATCAATGGAACAGAGAACAAGTGCAAATACAAAATGAGAACAGAGGGCAGCACAAGCCCCCAAAGGGGACTCGGCTGAAGTCAAAGGCAAGACTGCAAGAAGCAAGTGAAATCCAACCACAGAAAAAAAAACAGAAAGTCACTTATCTGAATGATAGCAGGAAAGCAAGCTGAAATTCCAACAAAGACCTGGAAGCAACAATTGATTACTAGCGAGGATCGTGGGAGTTCAGCTCACTTATATCAAGCCAGTCATCTCCACCTGACACCCATTCCTTAATTGGTTCAATACCCTCAGCAACCACCGGAGGGAGCCTCAGTCTCCGAAGTCGTCTCCAAGACATTCACAACAGTGGCCCCATTCTCCTGTATACCGTACTTCTGCCCCTCACGTCGCAGGTCTCACGAATGTCCCTCCAACATGATCTACTTGTTGCTCTTGGCTCCGGTCCAGCTCACTCAACTCTGGCCCCAGTTTTCTTAACTCTAGTCTCTGTCATTCAGTTTTTCTCGCAGATCTGGTTCCAGTTTGGTCACTCTGAGCTGGTCACTCGCATCTTCACTCGTAATAGTGGCTATAAGCCTGGCCTCACTGCACCACACATCAGTCCTGCTACAGGTTCAGCTGCCAACTCCTCCAGTTCACTGAACTCCTGGGCCTTTTATAATTACTAACTGTGCCACAGTTATCACCTGACAGGGGCGGACACAGACTGTAGTGGGCCCCTGTGCAAGAAATTTTTCGGGCCCCCCCCCCCGCACTTTATAGGGCAACAAAGTTATGTAATCATATAGATTGTAATATTTATTTAGAACGCAACTATCAAATCTAAATAGTAAAGTTGTTTAATATGATCATAAAAACTAATAGGGAGATAGATGATACCTACCTGCCCGTTCTACCTACCACTTGCATAGGTCAGTCACAAACCTCTCCAGCCAGTGATTCTGCTGCTTCATGTCAATAGACAGCTCTTTATCTTCTAGGCTGCTCTGTTGAAGGGGAGTGACTGCCAACATCATGATGTTTAACAGCTGTCTCCACACAGTTATGTAGTGGGCACCTGTCTGTTAATCAGCATGACATCAGCAGTCACGCAACATCAACAAAGCAGAGCGGAAAAGAAGCTGCTGTAATGTTGATGTGATGTCAGAGAAAGCCACAGGAGCAGTCATTGACCACTCTGAGCAGAGATCTAGATCTGGGCAGAACTGGCAGGCAGTTAGAAACTACCTGTCTGTTAGTTGTTAGGCCTATAAGAAAATAATTGCAGGAAGGGAGGGGGAGGATGGAAACAACTCACCGACAATGAGGTTCCTGGCTACAATGGGTCGGGTTTGCACGGACAAGCCCTGCTTCCGGTCGTGGCCACATAGGATTAAATCCAGTGAGTCGGATTCCGTTAAAGAAATGCGGTTTATTGCAGATTCAAAACTTCAAACAATACAGGCAACCATGAAAATAATCTAGTCCCAGACAATTCCTTTAATAATAATAATTTGTAATCAATACTGTGTAACAATTTTTGAAAAATATTAAAGATTTTACCAAATGAAATCAAGATAACAAAGCATTAGTCAGTCATACACATGTTGGAATTTAGAAATGTTCAGTGAAAAAGATATTTCAAACAGCAAAATCCTATTGAGGTTTGACCAATTTACTTAAAATCCATTCTTCTGGCCTTCTTTTCTGCAAATTCATCAATAATTTTATTTAAGTCTATCATTCTTGCACGTTCATTTTCTATGGACAACATAGCCAGTCCACTCAGCCTTTCTTGTCCATTGTAGACCTGAGGTAGTTTTTAATTAACTTTAGTTTTGAGAATGAGCGTTCAGCGCTAGCCACTGTTACTGGCAAGGTTAAAAACAAAATATATGCTGTACACACTTCGGGAAAACTTGGAACTAGCACACTGTTTTCAACGATCAACAGCTTGCCAATTTCTTCGACGGTGGTCATGTGTGCAATTTTTGATTTTAAGCAAGCTCTGAATGAAACTAGCTGTGCAGGAAGAGCCGGTGAAAAGTCTTTTTGGAAATGATTCACAAGGTTCTCTCCATCCTTATGCAGTTCTTCATCAGATGCGGACTGTAGTGAGCTGGGAAGGATTGCTCTGAATTTTTGCACTGTTGTATGAAGACTCTGAAATCTTTGTTTTAGCTGCATGATAACTGTGTCCAAGCAGGCATTAAAGATGTTAACCTGGAAATACTTCTCCTTCACACAATTCATCGTACTGTCTCTTTACACGTTTATTTCTTTTTCTTTCAAATGCAACTTCTATTCCCCACTTCTCTGATAATTGTATGCCGCTGTTTTTAGCATCCTGGTAGTTGTTTCTGAATTCTTGAAGAACTTCAACTGCATTCTGAAGTAATTGTGCTGCTTTTTCAAGATTTATGTCTTTAGCTTGCAAACGCTTTGAAATTGGTCCAACAATATCTAGAATCCTAGACTGCAGGACAACTGTCATCACAAATTGAAAAGTGCTGATGTTTTTCTTTAAGCTGGAGGCATCATTGACATCACTGGAGTTTTTGTCTGACTTCAAGATAATTTTTGTCAGTGCCATTCAGGATATCTGTATAGCGATACCTCAGTGCCATGATGGAATCATTCCTTGAAGACCATCTAGTTGGACACAATCTCTTCAGAGTAATGTTATCCATTTTAGACGCTGATGATATCTCTGACAGCAAAGCCCAGCGTAACCAGGGGAGGAGTCCCGAGGAGATAATTTGCATTTTCCCAGTGCCTTCTGGGATAAGTGAAGAGTCTCCGCGAGCTCAAGGAACACTGGATTTTGGCTGTTGCAGCTGAAAGGAGGACATCAGTAAACCAGGGGAGGAGTCCCGAGGAGATAATTTGCATATTCCCAGTGCCTTCTGGGATAAGTGAAGAGTCTCCGCGAGCTCAAGGAACACTGGATTTTGGCTGTTGCAGCTGAAAGGAGGACATCAGTAAACCAGGGGAGGAGTCCCGAGGAGATAATTTGCATATTCCCAGTGCCTTCTGGGATAAGTGAAGAGTCTCCGCGAGCTCAAGGAACACTGGATTTTGGCTGTTGCAGCTGAAAGGAGGACATCAGTAAACCAGGGGAGGAGTCCCGAGGAGATAATTTGCATATTCCCAGTGCCTTCTGGGATAAGTGAAGAGTCTCCGCGAGCTCAAGGAACACTGGATTTTGGCTGTTGCAGCTGAAAGGAGGACATCAGTAAACCAGGGGAGGAGTCCCGAGGAGATAATTTGCATATTCCCAGTGCCTTCTGGGATAAGTGAAGAGTCTCCGCGAGCTCAAGGAACACTGGATTTTGGCTGTTGCAGCTGAAAGGAGGACATCAGTAAACCAGGGGAGGAGTCCCAGGAGATAATTTGCATATTCCCAGTGCCTTCTGGGATAAGTGAAGAGTCTCCGCGAGCTCAAGGAACACTGGATTTTGGCTGTTGCAGCTGAAAGGAGGACATCAGTAAACCAGGGAGGAGTCCCGAGGAGATAATTTGCATATTCCCAGTGCCTTCTGGGATAAGTGAAGAGTCCCCGTGAGCTCAAGGAACACTGGATTTTGGCTGTTGCAGCTGAAAGGAGGACATCAGTAAACCGTGCGCGCTAGGCGAGATTTTGGCTATATTTCACCGTTGATTATCTTGAACAATAAGACATGGAAGAGGCTAGGAGCCAGGAAGCTGCATTTTGCTACTGTTCATAGCTTACAGTGGAGCCAATCCACATGAGAATCAAGCTGTGTCCTGTGAGGAAAAGTTGCAATCGGGAGAGAGGTTATAATTGGACATATTCCCAGTTAAGGAAGGTGAAGAGTTCTTAGACAGAGCAGAATTATCTCTTCATGGTACAGAAAGAGAAGAAATTCGGCCATGGAACAAGGAGGTGGAATAAGATTCTGCAGGTGAACAACTGGCTACGTCGATGGTGCCGTCAGCAAGGATTTGGATTTCTGGATCACGGAGTGAATTACCTATACAATGGACTACTTGCTAGAGATGGGGTGCACCTTACGAAGACTGGAAAACATGTATTTGGAAGTCGCCTTGCTACACTCATCAGGAGAGCTTTAAACTAGAACAATGTGGGAAGGGAAGCAATACGCCAGCAAAAGCCATACACTTGACAAATATTATTGAGATTTCTGCTATTAGAAGTGAAGGGGAAGAACAAAGACAAAAAAATTTACATAATAAAAATATTGAAGGAAGAGAAACCAATCACAAACTAAAGTGTTTCTATACGAATGCACAAAGCATGGGCAACAAACAAGGAGAACTGGAGCTACTAACGCAGGAGAAGAAATATGATGTCATTGGAATCACTGAGACTTGGTGGGACGATACACATGATTGGAATACAAGGCTAGAAGGATACAACTTATTTGCAAGAAACAGACTTGATAAACGAGGAGGAGGTGTTGCATTGTATGTTAGAAAAGCGTATATCTGCACAGAGATTGACGCTTCAGAGACTGGGAGTTCTGTGGAAACTGTTTGGGTAAGAATACAAGGACAGAACAATGGAAAGGACACCATTGTAGGCATTTACTACAGGCCGCCTGTGCAAGCTGAAGATATGGATGAACTCTTTATGCATCAAATGGCCAAGTTCTCCAAAAAATATGACATAGTGGTCATGGGAGATTTCAACTATCCAGACATTTGTTGGGAATCTCTCTCAGGCAAAACTAACAGGTCCAGGAAATTCTTATCCTCTCTTGCTGACAACTTTATCTTCCAAAAGGTAATGGAGAAAACAAGGGGATCTGCTACCTTGGATCTAATCCTCATAAACAGGGAGGAAATGGTGGAGGAGGTAAGAGTGGCTGGGACTCTAGGAGGTAGTGACCATGCTATTTTAGAATTTTGGATAACAAGAGGAGGAAGACCTGTGAAGACTCAGACGTCAAGGTTAGATTTCAGAAAGGCAGATTTTAAGGAACTCAGAAAGAGAATTGGAGGGATCCAATGGCTGGATATCCTTAAGGACAAAAATGTCCAGGAAGGATGGAAAATCTTGAAAAATGAGATTCTCAAAGCACAATCGTTAACAATTCCGAAAGAGGGAAGAATGGGAAGCATTTAAGGAAACCAGGATGGATGAACATAGAACTTAAACACATGCTAAAAAGGAAGAAAGAAATGTTTATCAAATGGAAAGAGGGAGGCATATCTAAAGAAGAATATAATGCCGTCTGCAGAACCTGCAGGGCACAAATCAGATTATCTAAAGCTGACAATGAATTAAGGCTTGCAAGTGACGTCAAAAGCAACAAAAAAGGATTTTGGGGATACGTCAAAAGTAAAAGAAAAGTCAAAGATGCTATAGGATTTTTACAGGATGAAAATGATGAAATGGTAAGTCAGGATGTTGAGAAGGCTGAACTTTTAAATTCCTATTTTGCATCTGTTTTCTCTCAGAAAGGAAATGTAACATCAACTGATCTTCACTGTCCTATTAAAGGAATAGAAGAATCCAGGATATCTATAAACAGAAAGACAGTGAGGAAACACTTAGCTAACATAAATGAATTCAAGTCTCCAGGTCCAGATGAATTACACCCCAGGGTACTGAAGGAGATAGCAGAAGAAATTCTTGAACCACTGTCCATAATCTTTGAAAATTCTTGGAGAACAGGAGAAGTCCAGAAGACTGGAGAAGAGCAAATGTTGTTCCTATCTTCAAAAAGGGGAAGAAGGTGGACCCAGGGAACTACAGGCCGGTGAGTCTGACTTCTATACCAGGAAAGATCTTTGAACAAATTATTAAAGAACATGTATGCAAGTACCTGGATAAGAATGAAGTGATTAAACAGAGTCAGCATGGGTTTGTAACTAATAAGTCATGTCAGACTAACTTAATTTCCTTCTATAAACAGAATCACTGACTGGGTGGATCAGGGAAATGCTGTAGATATAGTATATCTTGACTTCAGCAAAGCATTTGACAAAGTATCTCACACAATCCTTATTGAAAAAATGACTAAGTATGGAATGGACAAGGCAACTGTTAGGTGGATTCATAACTGGCTTAGTGATCAGACCCAAAGAGTGGTTGTAAATGGCTGCACATCCAGTTGGAAGAATGTCTCAAGTGGGGTACCACAAGGCTCTGTTTTGGGCCCTGTATTGTTCAACATCTTTATCAATGATTTAGATGAAGGAATTGAGGGTAAACTGATCAAATTTGCTGATGACACAAAGCTAGGAGGGGTAGCTAATACTAGAGAAGAGAGAGAGAGGATTCAAAAAGATATACATAAACTGGAGCAGTGGGCAGCAACTAACAGAATGGATTTTAACAGGGAAAAATGCAAAGTACTACATCTGGGCAATAAAAATGAAAAAAGCATATACAAAATGGGAGGAATAGGGCTAAGTAACAGCACATGTGAAAAAGACTTGGGTATACTAATTGATCACAGACTTAACATGAGTCAACAGTGTGATGCAGCAGCAAAAAAGGCAAATGCAATTCTAGGATGTATCAACAGAAGCATACAGTCTAGATCACGTGAGGTCATTATTGCCCTCTACTCCTCTTTGGTCAGACCTCATCTGGAATACTGTGTCCAGTTTTGGGCACCACATTTTAAAAAAGACATCAACAAACTGGAGCAAGTTCAGAGAAGAGCCACCAGAATGGTGACCGGTCTGCAAACCATGTCCTATGAGGAACGGTTGCAGGATTTGGGAATGTTTAGCTTGCAAAAAAGAAGACTGAGAGGAGACTTAATAGCTGTCTACAAATATCTCAAGGGCTGTCACATTGTAGAAGGATCATCTTTATTCTCATTTGCACAAGGAAAGACTAGAAGCAATGGGATGAAACTGAATGGGAGGAGACACAGATTAGATATTAGAAAAAACTTTTTGACAGTTAGGGTGATCAATGATGGAACAGGCTGCCACAAGAGGTGGTGAGTTCTCCTTCAATGGAAGTCTTCAAACAGAGGCTGGATAGACATCTGTCTGGGATGATTTAGAGAATCCTGCTTTGAGCAGGGGGTTGGACCAGAAGGCCCAGGAGGTCCCTTCCAACTCTACCATTCTATGATTCTATGATGCTGTTACCAAAAAACTGATACAATTTTTCAATAATATCATAAAACTTGATTAGTTCTGGGTAGTGTTGAGCGATACTGCTCGATATCTAAAAATATCGTATCGAAATTGTATCGCCGATATCACTAAATATCGTCGATATCCGATTACGATACCGGAAGTCCCATGTAAGTCTATGGGAACAAAATATCGCAACAAAAAAACCCTTTCTTTCGTTGTAAACACAAAATATACACACATAGAATACATATATTATATACATGTCATTGTGACATATATATATACATATATTTATAGTTTATACACTTCTACATAGTAAAATAGACTCTGATTCAATTGCGGGTAAAGCCGTGACATACCCCATAGAAGTCGACGGGCTCGGTGCCGAGTACCCCCAAAACCTCTGGCTCTGTGCGACTCAACTTGGGCGTCACGAACAGGATTCTGTAGCTCGCTATAAGCGAGTCCTGTGTGCCTGAATTGAACTGGTTTTGTGCTTGAGAATTGCTAAAATCATCAGAGAATGTATTTGCCATTTTTCAGCCATATCTGCGTCACGACGAGGCACTGGTGAAGAAGAAGGGCGTGCTCTTCGTGGGTGTACACTCACTCAGTGACGCGAAAACGATGGCTCTAAATGGTACTGCAATGTAAGATCGTGCCCCACAGCTCTTCAGTTCCGCCTCCTCATCCTCCTCAGTGGGCGGAAACTAACACGAAGGTCCCGCCTCCCTACAAAAGAGGGGCCCTCTCCAGATGCTAATGACACATGTGACTTGGCAGAGATGGCTAATGGACACGAGCAGAAGTGTGAAGGGATGGAGCAGTCAGAGCTCTCCCCCCACGGAAGCGACCCGATCGCCACGGAACCACCGTTGGGCACCCGGCCTGGAAACCCTCCTACGCTGCAAGAAGCGGAGGATACCCTAAGAGGCCTGGCCCTGCACCGGGAGGAGGTCGCCAGGATGGAAGCCAGCTGGCGTGCCCTAAAACTAAACTTGGAGCGGCGCCAATCCCTCTTACCTGAAGTGTCTGTACCGGAAGGTGAGGCACCCGTTCTAGTAGAGGAGTCCGTGCGGGCATCCCAGCCCTTGCAATGTGATCCGGTTGACGTTGTCGCAGTGGAGGCACCCGTTCGTGCAAAAAACTCTGCACCGGCAGCACCCCAGATCCCGCTGTCTGCCCCCGTCGCTGAGACAGAAGAAGCGACACCCGTCCTCATGGAGGAGGCCGCGCAGGCACCAGAGCACTACCTGCCTGTACCGGAGCCCCGACTGTCATCTGTTCCAGAGCCGGCTGCTTCCTCCGCAGGTGAGCGCCGCCAGGACTGGGGGGCGCCAGGAGAGCTGCCGCAAACCGGACACTGTAAGCTGGCATTTGATGGTGGAGACATGGAGCAGCTGGTGGAGGAGAATTACAACCGGCGTCAGGAGGAAGAGTGGAGACGTTGGGAGCGGGAAGCAGAGCGACAAAGGGAGCAGCGAGAAACCCAAAAGCTTCGGCAACGTAAGATGGAGAAGGACCGGGCAGATAAGGACCGGATGAGAAAAGATAAAGGAACCCTGTGGGAGCCGCGGCGTAAGGGTGCAGTACGGAGCTTTAAATTGAAAGGTGGTTGGGGCTTCATCCAGGAGCCTGGACTTTATTTAGAAGTTTTTGTGAACCGGCGGGACGTGGAGGCTCACCTCCCAGAAGGACACCCGGGGAGGGACCTGTTGCCAGGAGACTTGGTGACTTACACCCGACACTGGGGTTACAATGGATGGTACGCCCTAAATGTTACCAGGTGCGACCCCTACTCCCCAGAGTGTCAGGAACCTGTGAGACCCTTGGAGCCTTCAGCCTCCCACATCCAGGCCTCTGCAAAAGTGCCCACCCCACGCCGTAAATCTCCCAAGCCTCCCTCAGTGGTCTCCTCAGCAGCCCCAGCTATGGACATGATAAGTATAGCTGGCCCGTACCCGGCGCCTGTTAGGCCCCCTGGGGTTCGTTCAGTCCGGGACATAGGGTTCCAGACCCGGAGGGAGATGAAAGAGGTGGCCACACAGACCCAGATAGCGGGTCACGACTTGACTGTACAGGCCACACGACGTCATCAGGTCCTGGTGGTCCTTGGTGCCTCGGATGTTTGGCAAGCATCAGAAGAGTACCAGGTGGTACCTGGAAACACCCTGCCAAAGAATTATAAATAACCCGGACATGGTCCCTGTATGTAAATAGTTAAATTGTTTATGTACCCGGACGGTTGAATGTTCATAAAAAAGTTTTTTAATTTAATAAAAAAAAAAAAACACAGTTTTCATTACTTTTATTACAGTCTCATCCTGCGACGCCATCGATCTCCTGTAAAAAATGAAAAAAAAAAAAAAGTATACCACCTGACCGACGCAGTCCATAGTAACGAGTGTCCCACGACGATCCAGCTCTGCTACATCAGAATGACAGGCAGAGCCTGTCATCCCGGCGAAGCACAGCTGATTACCTGCTTCCCCGGAGGTGACGTCATCGGACTGCTTTACGGCCGGGATTACCCTGCAGTCACTGCAGTTATCGCGAAAAAACTGCATGTGACCGCCAGGGAGAA
Source organism: Oophaga sylvatica (assembly GCA_033576555.1). Taxonomy (NCBI): domain Eukaryota; kingdom Metazoa; phylum Chordata; class Amphibia; order Anura; family Dendrobatidae; genus Oophaga; species Oophaga sylvatica. The sequence continues at coordinate 427,430,985 of JARQOD010000001.1, read as the reverse complement.
GATAATGGCGGCCATCAAGCAGTCCAGGACGTGACCGCCGGAGATCTTCTGCCAGGTAAGTGCCGCTGACTCCTGACAGACCCGACCGACGGACACTCACAGTGACAGTGACAAATCCGATTCCGGTATTCGATAAGACGAAAATATCGAAACGAATTATCGAAAGGCCGATAGAGCTAATATCGGCCGATAGCCGATATTTGCAGTATCGTATCGCTCAACACTAGTTCTGGGATGAATCTTACAGAATCATTTAAAGCAAGGTTTAAGTTGTGAGCAGCACAATGTATGTACTGCGCAGTAGGCTCCCTTTTTGAAATTCTGGCTTGAACACCCGTATATATGCCGCTCATGTTTGCGGCCCCATCATACCCTTGTCCACGACATCTACTTATGTCAAGGCCCTTATTAGCAATACTTTGAACAATTTCTTTCTCAAGGTTTGCAGCTGTTTGATCGGTTATTGGATGAAATCCAAGGAAAACTTCATTGATCTTTAACACTGTAACGGTATTGTGTGCATTTGTTTCAACAGTTACATAACGAAAAATCAGACTAAGTTGGTCAGTTTTTGAGATGTCTTGTGTAGTATCCATGATTATTGAAAAAAATGTAGCTCTCTTGATTTCACGAACAATTTCAAGCTCTATCTTCTTGGACAATAAAGCAATAATCTCATCCTGAATTCTGTGGCTTAGATAACGAACCGACCCCTTTGGCATTTCCAATAACTGATGCAGAGTAGAGTCATACTTTGCTAGCAACTGAATCACGGACAAAAAAACACCACAGTTTCCTTCGCCTATTACTTCTTTGTGATCTCTAAAGGGAAGATTAGCCATTGCCAGTGTTAATGTGACATTAATTACTCTGTCAAGAACTTGCCTCCAGAAGTTTTTTTGTTTTCTAATTTCCCTCTCGTTTTCTTCATCTACAGTCATGGCCAAAAGTTTTGAGAATGACACAAATATTATATTTTCACATGATCTGCTGCCCTTTGGTTTTTATGTGTGTTTGACAGATGTTTTTATCACAGACAGAAATATAATAATTGCAAACATATGAGTAACAAAAGCTTATATTGACAGTTAGAATGAGTTAATGCAGCAAGTCAATATTTGCAGTGTTGACCCTTCTTCTTCAGGACCTCTGCAATTCTCTCTGGCATGCTCTCAATCAACTTCTGGACCAAATCCTGACTGATAGCAGTCCATTCTTGCACAATCAATGCTTTCATTTTGTCAGAATTTTTAGGTTTTTGTTTGTCCACCCATCTCTTGATGATTGACCACAAGTTCTCAATGGGATTAAGATCTGGGGAGTTTCCAGACCATGGACCCAAAATCTCTATGTTTTGTTCCCTGAGCCATTTAGTTATCACCTTTGCTTTATGGCAAGGTGCTCCATCATGCTGGAAAAGGCATTGTTGATCGCCAAACTGCTCTTGGAGGGTTGGGAGAAGTTGCTCTTGGAGGACATTCTGGTACCATTCTTTATTCATGGCTGTGTTTTTAGGCAAGACTGTGAGAGAGCCGATTCCCTTGGCTGAGAAGCAACCCCACACATGAATGGTTTCAGGATGCTTAACAGTTGGCATGAGACAAGACTGGTGGTAGCGCTCACCGAATGAGGCGTTTTCCTGATGTCCCAAACAATCGAAAAGGGGATTCATCAGAGAAAATAACTTCACCCCAGTCCTCAGCAGTCCACTGCCTGTAGCTTTTGCAGAATATCAGTCTGTCCATGATGTTTTTTCTGGAGAGAAGTGGCTTCTTTGCTGCCCTCCTTGAGACCAGGCCTTGCTCCAAGAGTCTCCGCCTCACAGTGCGTGCAGATGCACTCACACCTGCCTGCTGCCATTCCTGAGCAAGCTCTGCACTGCTGGTAGCCCGATCCCGCAGCTGAAACACTTTTAAGAGACGGTCCTGGCGCTTGCTGGTCTTTCTTGGGCACCCTGGAGCCTTTTTGGCAACAATGGAACCTCTCTCCTTGAAGTTCTTGATGATGCGATAGATTGTTGACTGAGGTGCAATCTTTCTAGCTGCGATACTCTTCCCTGTTAGGCCATTTTTGTGCATTGCAATGATGACTGCACGTGTTTCTTTAGAGATAACCATGGTTAAAAGAAGAAACAATGATGCCAAGCACCAGCCTCCTTTTAAAGTGTCCAGTGGTGTCATTCTTACTTAATCATGACAGATTGATCTCCAGCCATGTCCTCATCAACACCCACATCTGTGTTAATGGAGCAATCACTGAAAAGAGGTTAGCTGGTCCTTTTAAGGCAGGGCTGCAATGATGTTGAAATGTCTTTTGGGGGATAAAGTTAATTTTCTAGCCAAATATTGACTTTGCAAGTAATTGCTGTTAAGCTGATCACTCTTTATAACATTCTGGAGTATATGCAAATTGCCATTAGAAAAAGTGAAGCAGTAGACTTTGTAAAAATTAATATTTGTGTCATTCTCAAAACTTTTGGCCATGACTGTACAGTACCATGACTGCGCCAATGCTGCACATCATGCACGCATTAATGTGCTGTATGGAGTTTTCATGAGAATGCACTGCTTGTGTTAGGTGAGACCAATTTCTCACACCATTTACCCATGCTGAATTGTAAGCACCACAGTTACGATCAGCAAAAAGCCAGCATGGTTCACAGTAGGCACAGTCTAGCATTGGCGAATAACACAACCATGAACGTAGGATCAATACGCCAGCTTGTGATTTTTTGTTGTAATATATCTGTGAGAAACAACGTCCTCCCTGTTTTTTATCTCGCGGAAATTTTATAAATGGCCGACAAGACCCCTGAGAAATGATTAATCTTTTCATTCGGCTGTCAGTAATATCTGGTGGGAAGTTGCCACGGTCTGTTGGAAATTCTTTGGCATCTGTAGCAAGGCCTTCAACATCAATGTCTTCCAGATCTTCTATAGAATGTTCTTCACTCTGTATAATAACTGCTGCACAGGATTCTTTATTTACTGCAGACTCTGAGCTCTCTGTATTTGGAGTAGTGTGAGAAGTGTCCTCACATGTAAATTCAGCACTTACACATGGCAAGTTTTCATTCTCATCACCCTGATGGGCAACTAATCTGGGCACTGTCTTCAGAAGTGCTGCTACAGGGGAGCGCTACCTCACTGTGTTCTTTGTCAGATTGTTTAAGAAATGAACTAATTTTTGTAAGTTTAGCGGTCTGTGCCAACTCTTCTTTCCTTTGTTTGCGCTTTTGAGCGCCACTTTTTTTGGGTCCCGGTGCCATTCTAAAAAAATTGATCATATTGTATGTTTACCATGTCCACAGCATTTAGGTACTTAATAAATCATACAACTCTGTCTCAATTTTTTTTTTAAGCAATAAGCATTATTTTAACCACTTCACCACAGAACGATTTTCATTTGTAGTTTTTTCCTCCCCTTCTTCCAAGAGCCATAACATTTGTATTTTACATCAATATACACATGATGACTTTTCTTTTGTGTGATGAACTGTACTTTTGAATGATATCATTTTTTTTACTCTTCTACTGGAAAAAGGTGTAAGGCCCCTTTCTCATCTCTGTTAAGTGTAAAGGCCCCGTCATACGCGCCGATATCATGTACGATATCGGACATACGTCAAGGAGGTCAAATCGTACGTCCGATATCGTACGTGTGTCGTTCCGTGTGACGGACCGATATCTAATGGATCCGTCGGCTCATTGAAATCGTCTGATCAGTGAGCAGAGCTCACTGATCAGACAATATCGAGTAATTAAAGAACCGGCACACTGCAGCGTCATGCCGTATGAGGTTCCGAGCACTCGATCTTGGATGCAATTCTCCTATAGCTAGCACTGTGGCATCTGAGATCGAGAGCTCGGATGTCCGACGCCGCATCGCATTCGCGCATGCCAGCTAACTGCTGGCATGGCGAATGTCAGCACAGATGCATCGCATCCGCGGTAATTATGCGACCGCGCGTGCGATGCAAGCCGCGTCACTTCCGCTCGATATCATTCATGATATCGGAGCGTGTGACGGGGCCTTAATTTGAGTTAGATCCAGCAGATATCGCTGCATCTTCTGGATCTGTCGCTTAATGGCCGACTTGCAGCACCGATCAGGCAAGCCCCCATTCATTGTCAATGGGGCTTGCGGTCAGGTGCTGCAACAGTGGTATTGGCAAATCTGTCACTTGCGGCCCCGCCAAAAAAACGCAGCTAGCAGCGTTTTTTTGCACACCAGCAAGTAATGTAATAGACACAGTCCAGCATAGCCTCTAAATAACATATATAGCCCAAGACAGCCTCCAGGTAATATATATAGGCACCCCCGTTTCTCTTTGTTTCATAATGCTCTCCTCCATATGCGGTCTACTTGTGGCATAGTGCTTCTCACCCTATGTGGCCCCCCCAGTTTATGCTGCTTCTCCCCATGTGCCCCCCCCGTTTATGCTGCTCCTTCTTTATGTGGGCTGCCTGATTCATGTTTCTTCTCCCCCCATGAGCCCCATTCATGGGCAGCCAAGCATCTCCCCCGGGGGCCCTCAGGGCCCCCCCATTCATGAGCAGCCAGGCCATGCTTCTCCCCAGGCCAGGGGCCCCCCCTCATTCATGTGCAGCCAGGCCATGCTTCTCCCCAGGGCCCCCCCTCCCATTCATGAGCAGCCAGGCCATGCTTCTCCCCAGGCCAGGGGCCCCCCCATTCTTGAGCAGCCATGCCATGCTTCACGTTCTCCCCAGGCCAGGCCCCCCCCATTCATGTGCAGCCAGGCCATGCCTCTCCCCAGGCCAGGGCCCCCCCCCATTCCTAAGCAGCCATGCCATGCTTCATGTTCTCCACAGGCCAGGGCCCCCCCATTCATGAGCATCCAGGCCATGCTTCTCTCCAGGCCAGGGCCCCCCCCATTCATGTGCAGCCTGGCCATGCTTCAGTGAGTTCTCCCCAAGACAGAGCCCCCCAAAATCATGGCTGCCATGCTTCTTCATTTCTCCCCCAGGAGCCCCCCAAAATCATGCCTGCCTCATTCCCAGTCCCTCAGTCCTGCTCAGCTCTGGTAATCTTACCTGGAGCAGGCAGGGCAGGCCAGACCAAGAGGATCCATCCACACTGTCCCGTGTCCGCACTCCACAGCATTTAGGGCATGGGCCAGCACACAGTGACCGTCACTAAACAGTCACACACTGATGCTGGCGATGCGGCTGCAGCCACTGACTGTGCGGCCGGAGTCACACGCACACAGCGACAGTCTGTCTCCTCTCCTCCTCTGCTCCCCCACAGCGGCAGCACAGCACAGCACTGACGCTGCTGCTGATCTCATCTCAATCTCATCTCACCTCAGGGCTGCCCCTCTGCACCGGCGCGCCGCACTCGCACTCTCAGGACCCGCTCCCGACGCCTCCCGCAGCGCTGCTCTTCTCCTTGTGCCTCGGCTGCGTAGTGCACCACATGGTCATGGCTAATTTGAATAGGTAAATAATTAGCCATGCGGTGCTGGAGGCTGGAGGGGCCCCCTCTCCCCTGGGGCCCCCGTTCAATGAACGGGCTGCACGGGCAGTAGGTCCGCCCCTGTCACCTGACCTTGTGTCTCCTCCACTCTCTTCGCCTCAGGAACCATGCGCTTCGTTATACAGTTCCTGTGAATGCACTTGTTTACACTTTGTCTTGTCCTACAATTTTTGGCCAGCAGATGGTGACACTTGCTAGCAGACACTCTGTTATACATTAAATATGGAAATCTTCAATTTTTCCATCTCTTTACACAAGGAGGATACACAAGAGGTCATGTACAAGAGGCCACCCCTCACCAAAGGATAGAAACTGAGGAAGCATAAATTCCCTATACAGATAGATGCATATTATCTGAGTGTTCACATGTAAATGTGTTTTTGTGTAAGTTTATAACAAATATAACCACCATTTTCTAGGTACAGTACCATGCCACATCACGCAGCCGGCCAGTTTTTGGAGCATCACGCATAAAAATGAGGTATTTATTATCATCATTATTGCACTAATCTTTTTTATTTTTATTTTTCCTCCTTGTGTATTTTTGAGTGGAACTGTGAAAGACTCAATACAAATACTGGGGGCAAACATGAAAAGCTTTACCTACAAAAATGAATACACCTCAGCATTATTTATACTATGGGTATGTGCATACAGAGGTTTTTTGGAGAGGGTCCGCTTCAAAAATTCTTGAAAGTCTTCCTATTAATGTCTATAGTAAAAACACTTTTCTGGTCATCTATTCAGTCTTTTGAGTGTTTCTTATTTATTCAAGTTTGGAAAAACATCTGTTGGGGAAAAAAAAAGTGCATGTGACATATTTGAAGTGTCTCCTGATGCTCCATTGCAATGTTTTCAGTGCCTCAAAAAGACTCTATGTGTACATACCTGACAGTGTGCAGAGAAGCTGTACTTGGGGCTACATAGCCATAGATGCTCCATTTACCACCATAATGTGCTATGTGCCACAATGTGTTTCAGAGTGATTCTCTCCTAGAAATATGGCTGTAATGCAAAGTCCTGACTTTTTCATATAGGCTGAAGCCGGAGATGAAAGGAGCTTTTCAGTTTCTGATATATAAGTTCGTACTTATGAGCATTTTAATTTAATTTTTTTCTGGACTCCTAAAAAATGCTAATTTTACTATCAGGAGGTAAAGGATTTCCACACTGATTACATAGTCATTCTAACATGGATTTTCAAAACAACTACAGTAAATCAGCCTCATCCAGTCTAACTGATCTATTTAACATTGTGTATAATTTGTACTGTGTGATCTAGTAACAGAGGTTTCAAGATAGCTGTACTATCCAGCTGAAAAAAGTGAGTTTTATAGTTTCCTTGGGGACATGTTTGAATGCCATTTTTGGGGATTTACATGGAAGACCCCAACAAAGTTGAGAATTGGGGCACATACATGACTGAACCTTGTCCAAGAAGTAAAAATATACTTAAATTGTCATTATCATATCAACAAACCTTCCACAAATGAATAGTACAAGTGAATATAACAAACTTTACACCATAAGTAGGCAAGGAAAAGGTGGGGTAGCAGGAAAATAGTCAGCTCACCAGTCTCAGCAGTAGTCCAGAGATTTTCACACTCAGCAGTAGTCCAGACTAAGACCTGCTAGGTCAAAACGCGTCAGTTTCAGACCACCAGGGACCCCACCTGTATATGTCTCTTTTTTCTATCAATACGGATTTTAATTTTATCTAATAAAAATTGAATTTTTATCCATTTTTGCGCTGGAGATTTTTTTCTACAAACTTTACACCATGTTCCAAATTATTATGCAAATGATATTTTTCTCTGATTTTCCTAAGTGGTTGGTGCAAATGACAGTCAGTCTAATAAAAGTCATCACCCGTTAGAAGTATACATCAAATTTTATTGAAGAAACCTCCCAATGATAACAGTATAATCTCCAAAATGGAAAAAAACTCAAAATGCACTGTTCCAAATTATTAGGCACAGTAGAATTTCTGAACATTTGATAAGTTTTAAAGAACTGAAAATGCTCATTGTGGAATTTGCAGCTTAGGAGGTCACATTCACTGAACAAAAAAGCTATTAACTCCAAAACATCCTAACAGGCCAAGTTACTGGTAACATAGGAACCCTTCTTTGATATCACCTTCACAATTCTTGCATCCATTGAACTTGTGAGTTTTTGGAGAGTTTCTTCTTGTATTTCTTTGCATGAAGTCAGAATAGCCTCCCAGAGCTGCTGTTTTGATGAGAACTGCCTCAGACACTCATAGATGTTTTGCTTGATGATACTCCAAAGGTTCTCTATAGGGTTGAGGGCAGGGGAAGATGCTGGCCACATCATGAGTTTATCTCCTTTTATGCCCATAGACACCAATGACTCAGAGGTATTCTTTGCAGCATGAGATGGTGCATTGTCATGCATGAAGATGATTTTGCTCCTGAAGGCACGTTTCTGCTTTTTATACCATGGAAGAAAGTTGTCAGTCAGAAACTCTATATACTTTGCAGAGATCATTTTCACACCTTCAGGAACCTTAAAGGGACCTACCTGCTGTTTCCCCATGATTCCTGCCCAAAACATGACCCCTCCACCTCCTTGATTACGTCGCAGCCTTGTTGGGACATGGTGGCCATCCACCAACCATCCACTACTCCATCCATCTGGACACTCATCAGTAAACACGACTGTTTGAAAATTAGTCTACTTGTATGTCTGGGCCAACTGCAACCGTTTCTGCTTGTGAGCACTGTTTAGGTGTGGCTGAATAGTAGGTTTATGCACACAGCAAGCCTTTGAAGGATCACACCTTTTGAGTTCGAGGGACTCCAGTGGCACCAGCAGCTTCAAATATCTGTTTGCTGGTTTGTAATGGCTTTTTAACAGCTGATCTCTTAATCCGTTGAGCTTGCCTGGCAGAAACCTTCCTCATTCTGTCTTTATCAGCACGAACACTCTGTGCTCAGAATCAGCCACAATTCTCTTAACAGTACGATGATCACGCTTAAGTTTTCGGGAAATATCTAATGTTTCCATCCCTTGACCAAGGCATTGCACTATTTGATGCTTTTACGCAGCAGAGCAGATCCTTTTTCTTTCCCATGTTACTTGAAAACTCTGGCCTGCTTAATAGTGTGGAACATCCAGTTTTCCTTTTATTGGGCTCAATGGCAAATCTAATTATCACAGGTATCTGAGATTGATTTCAGTGATCCAAAGAACCCTGAGACACAATACCATCAATGGGTTTCATTTACAAAAATCGCTATGACACTTAAAACCAATTTGCATAATAATTTGGATCATGGTGTATAATGTATCTTATAGCAGAAATCTGCTTCTTTCTCCACTTATAAGCAACTTCTTCCCCTCCCTACTTGCCTTCTTACTATAACACACGTTGAAAAACAGCTCAAATCCGTTTTACTCACAACAAGATGAACTGCAAATACAATGCGTTGTCAGGTTATAGAGGCTATTAACTTCTATTGAGAGAGGATGGGCAGGAGAAGTGAGGCACAGAAACTGGCAGATGGTGCTACAGCTTCTACTAGGTTTTTATCACATTACAGTGCTGGATCACAGCTACTCTGCTCAATCCTGCTGTATAATATCCTCCATACATGTTTTACACAAAGAAGAAAGTGCAGGGATCCTTCACAACTATATGTATTCTATATGGGAGACATTATAGTGTAAGGAGGTGGCAGGAACCCTCATTTGCCCTCCTCCACACGGGACCTATGTGGCCCTTCTTACGATTCCTGTAATGTGAAATGTGTTCCTATGTTTACCTTGTATTCTGACTGTTACTGTAATATATGCTATGTATTCTTATTGCATTATGCTATGTTTGCAGTGTGTGTACCGCCATATGTTGCACCTGTTTGCTATGTATTATATTGTGTAATGTGGGGAGTTCCCCTTTAATTACTGTTGTTAACCTAGGGACAGTTGAGGGTTAAATTAGAGGCTGGGCCAGCAGCAGAAAGGAGGGAGCAATCTGCTGCTCCCGGTCACAAGCCCGGGCACGTTGGCCCAGGGCAGACGTACAGCAACAGCCAGGGCCCAGGAGACCCCAGGAGGGGAGGAAATCTGCTGCCCTGGACCAAGGACGGAAGGACCATGACACGAGCCCCTAAGACTTCGGAAGGGCCCCTCGCTGAATGGACTGTGAGCGTCCAGATTCCAGCGTGCGGACTACTTGTTTGGATCTCGGCTACCGTGGCCGTTGTGGATATGGCCGTGGACAGTGTCAGGGAAAGAACAGGAAGCTGGTGTTATATCTTGTATCTTCTTTTTTTCCTCATCTCCGTTTTATTAAAATTTGTTTTCTCTGTTGGACCACAGTTGTAAGCCTGGAACTAATCACCTGGACTAACGTGGCTGAAGGAGGAAAAGGTAATCTGTGGTAGAAGCTGTGTCCATCCTGTATTTCATGTGCAAGGGGTCGGGGTGTCTACGGACTGTGTTTTGTTGCTGAACTCGGTCAGGACTACCACTCTGGTCTCCCTTGTTACAATAGCACCTAGTTTCCTCCCACGAGCTGAGAGAGAACTGAAAGTTTGTCCCTTCCTTGGTGGAAATGATCTAATTTATTAGTAGCACTGTATAATATGTTGTATAATATGTTGTCAAATCCCGTGTGTGACATCCTTATGTAAATATTCCATGATAATTCAAAATTGGGGGCTTTAAGGTCATTGCCGGTGTTTAGGAAACACTCTAAGAGATTATCGCACAGTTTATCTTGCATGCAACCTCAGAAACATTACACTCATGAAATCCAATTGGTTCCCGTTACATTAACCCAAGCCCTCATTAGATTCCTATAAACAGCAGTCAGTCTCCGAGGTTATTGGTTCCAATCTCAAGAGCCTGCAGTTGGGGGCCCGGCCCGCTTACCTTTGCAGACACGTTGCCTCACCTGTATTACCGGTTCTACCCCTATTCCACAGGCCGGCTTGTGTGACTTTCAAATGCTAGAACGTAAAATCAACAAGAAAGCAAAAAGCTAAGCCCAAAAGTCAATAAAAGTGAGGAAAAGGGCGTGATAGGAAAATGGCTAAATATCCGTCAGTGGCACAAATTAGAGACTCGATTAGCTGTCTCTTTGTAGAGGTATCAGTTACTTGCTGATGGAGCACGATTTACCTCGCTGACTTTCCTGACGTACTATTGTTCATACAAACAGCTCATTTCAAGCTCACATAATGGTTGCTGTCATCAAATACTTGCCTTTTTAGATCGTACAGGCATTTTTTTTTCTTTTCTGGCTGAGATGATTTTTTTTCTTTTTGACAGATGAACAGAACTAGCTGTCTGTTCTGTACACTAAACATATAGTTTCTGATTTGGTCGTAGATTTAAGGTAAAAAGTTCTCTTATCTAATGCCAATGACCTTATAATGTGCCAGTCAAAACCTATGTTAGCTCTGGAAATGGATGCAAGAAGAGAGTGTGTGGTCCGTGTGGAGTTGGCTATTTTGTAGGCTGTGTGGTTTAGGCTACAGGTTCTTTTATACTTTAGATAAGCTACTGGGTAAAATACATCTGCCTGTACCCTATGAGAAATACTTAAAGGGATTGTCTAGCCTTAGCCTACAAGTCCGCAGTCCACTCTGACTGTAGACTTGTGAATCCTTACTGCATGCTGTGAGGATTCTCCAATGCAGATGCCGGGAGTGTGACCGCAAGTATGCAAGTTACATACATTAGTAGGACTGTCCCACAAAGGGTTGCCTTGACGTGGCGGGATGGCTTGTACATTCTTTTGATCAAAATTATGTTTACTAAATACCCTTATAATTATTACTTCCTTCATGCAATTTTTGCAAAAAAAAATTTTTATTTTTGGACATTTGTTTTTTGTGCCTGTTTTCTGTGTAATGGTCATGTGTTAATATGCATTTACATTTTGCATACACATCAACTTACTTTTTCAGTTCAGATCTAGTTTTCTATGAAGTTACATACATTGTTGAGGTAGGATCTAAGTGACCCTTCACGGTTGACCTAGTGATTTCCAAATTAATTCACAGAACGTTGCTAGCAACAGAAATAACCAAACGGAGACGTGTTTCTGTCTGGGAGAATCTAAACAGATTCCTTTCCCATGTATTACATCATCATCTTTTATAGTATTTAGTGAGCTTGTACTTCAACCAATAGTATAAAACCACACCTACAACATTTTAACCTATGAAAATACAGGAAGACTGGAAACTACATATATGGTCATATCCACGTGACCATAGAAGAGAACAATAGCATACTTATTCTTCAGAGTATTCTACAGTGATACACCCCAAGGCCTCATATCTTGTCCAAACTGGAGCAGTCAGGTTTTATTACAGCCCATAACCTTTACTCTACTTCTTTATATCGGCCAGGAACTAAAGCCTTGTTAAGTAACAGAATTTATCTCATAAACCACAAGATGGAGTTACAAGCACAAAATGGAACATTCAGTTTTGATCTTTCTTAATTTAGTCCTTCACAACATGTGGTCACATGCCGACGAGACGTGCGTGGCCTCGCTCATTGTGAGTGTATTGAGCGAGGCCGGATATGTCTAGTCGGAATGTGGTCGGAAGTATGCAAATCACATACTTTCAGTCATATGACCACCCACTCCCGGTGCCTGCACCGGAAAATCCTCACAGCTCGCAGAAGTCTGCAGTCACATAAAGTGACTTCAGGCTTGTAGCGTAAAGTGAACCTGTCACCAGAAAAAACACTATTAGCCTGCAGAGATGGGGTTAATCTGCAAGCTAATAGCGTTATTATTTTGGCCAGCGCCTGCACGTAGCCTAACGCTGTTGGGAGAAAATTAACCTTATCTCCCTGTAGCTTTTCTGTTTCAGTCACGGGGGCAGTGATGGCTCTGGTTCAGCCACTTCTCTGAGTATACTCATAGTGGTGACTGAAACGGAAACTCTGCTGCGGAGAATAAAGTTAATTTTCTCCCCGCAGCGTTAGGCTACGTGAAGGCCAACATAATAATTTAATCCCTGCAGTTTAGTAGTTTTTTTTTCTGGTGACAGGTTCTCTTTAAGGTCAGAAAACCCCTTTTTAAGCATTTTTTTTGTTATGTTATTGATGTTACTGATGGGTAGCCATCCCTATAAAAGAACAAAAAAACATACTTACCATTGGAATCCACCCCTTGCTCCAGCACTGCTCATCATATCTTCCCTTCCAGTAGAGACTTGGAGACTTGTCAGAGGTAGAGTGAGAGGATTGCACACTCCAGTCAGGGCCGGCTTCAGGTTTTTGTGGGCCCTGGGTGAAAGAGTCTCAGTGGGCCCCTTTAACACATACCACAATTCATGATGCGCAGATACGGCAGAGTAATATAAGTATAGTACAATGCCAAAGATTTCACTTCTTACATGACATGAGTGATATCTATTGTAATTTCTACAATAGCTCAGAAACCAGGCAGTATAGTCTTCCATACAGTATTATGGGCACCACATAGTTCTCCATACAGAATAATGAACCCCATGTCTTGCTCCATACAGAATAATGGACCCCATATAATGCTCCATACACTATAATAAGCCACATATAATGCTCCATACAGTATAATGAGCTCCATATATTGCTCCATGAAGAATAATGAGCCACATATAATGCTCCATCCAGTATAATGAGCCTCATATATTGCTCCATATAATATATAATAGGCCCCATATATTGCTCCATACAATATAATAAGCCCCATATATTGCTCCACACTGTATAATGGGTCCCATATAATGCACCATAAAGAATAATGAGCCCATATATTGCTCCATAAATAATGGGTCCCATATAATGTTCCATACAGTGTATGATGGGCTCGATATAATGCCCCATATATTGCTCCATATATAATGAGCCCCATATAATGCTTCATACAGCATAGGATGGGCCCCATAGAGTGTAATGAACCCCATATATTGCTCTATACAGTATGAGTACCATATAATGCTCCATACAGTATATGATGGGCCCCATAAATTGTTCAATACAGAATGGGCCCCATATAATGCTCCATACAGAAAAGTCCCCATAAAATGCTCCATATATAATGGGCCCCATATGATGCTCCTTATATAATGGGCCCCATATGATGCTCCATTTATAATGGGCCCTATATGATGCTCCATGATGAGCCTCATATAATGCTCCATATATAATGTGCCCCATATATGATGCTCCAGTGTATGATGGGACCATATAATGCTCCATATATAATAGGCTTCATATATGATGCTCCAGTGTATGATGGGAACCATATAATGCTACAGTGTATGATGGGCTCCATATAATGCTCCATGTTTGATGGGCCCCAGGTATGATGCTCCAGTGCATGATGGGCCACATATATAATGATTCAGTGTATAATGGGAAAAATTCACCTCTCGTCGCAGGCCGCTGCTCTGCTCCAGACTCCTCAGCGAAGCATCGGCGTCTTCTGGCTCTCTGCATTGTGACTGCTTAGGCATATGGCACACAGACCTGACATCATCGCGCCCTCTGACTTGAACGTCACAGTCTGAAGATGCCACAGGAAGAGGTAAGTATCGCAAGTGTGGGGCCCGGAGCAGGTGGGGGGGCCCACTCGCGGGCGCTGGCACAGACACCGGGACCCCATAGCGCGCCGTTGTTATATAATATAATATATATGTGTGTATATGTATATATAAATGTTATTTTATCTGTCGGACTCAAGTAGAAAGTAGTTACAAGTTTACTATCTCTCAACTTAACCAGTACGTCAAGGAACTGAATTTTATTTTCATATTTCACCAGGGTGCATTTTATATCATTATCAATTTGATTCAGAAAATCATGAAAAGCCTCCGATCAAGGTCAGTCCTCGTTCAATGGAGGAAAACGTCATCTATGTATTTCCAACACCTATGCTCATGGGCAAAGTGGTGCGACACACAAACGAGGTCCTCCTTCAACATTGACCTCATTAGATTTGCGTAAGCAGGAGCTATGTTGGCTCCCATCGCTGTACCACATTGTTGGACAAAAAAGTCATCACCAAACAAAAAATAATTATTATGCAAAACCATAACCAGTAATTCCAAAATAAAGTCAATGCTTCTAAGTGTATAGTTCTCTGTGTGTGCATATATGTATGTGTTTCCCACCAACTTTACTAACAGCAGAAAGCCCCTTCAAATCTCATCTCTAGGATCCTTTTCTAAGATTTATTTAGTTTCTTTTAGATTCCAATCTGTCTATTTTGATGTTAATGAAATCTTCATTCACTAATTTTGTGCTGATATTTAGCAGTTATCTGAACAAGCAGAGCTTGAGTGTAAATCATTGGAATATAAAGTGGAGATGCAGACCAAACTTTTGATAACTTTCAGAATAACTCGTAACCCACTTATATTACTAATAATGACTAAGCCCAATCTAAGTGAAACGTTACACAACTGTCTGTATGCATTGGAGGTAAATTATTTAACGTTTTGAAGATTAGTGCTTGTGAGTGAATGTGAAACTGCCCATATAGGGTTAGAAAAATATTTGGACTTGAGAGTCCTCAGTGGTTCTCAGTTTTTGCCCGGTCTCCCCCACATACAGACCCCCAGTTGGACATTTAGTACATATAATGAGGTACACCACATTAGATGTGATGCAGCTGAAAGTACCTGGTATCTTGTAGTCCTGATGTGAGTTGGGGATCTTTATCTTAAAGATAAAAATCCCCAACTCACATCAGGATTACAAGATACCAGGTACTTTCAGCTGCATCACATCTAATGTGGTGTACCTCATTATATGTACTAAATGTCCAACTGGGGGTCTGTATGTGGGGGAGACCGGGCAAAAACTGAGAACAAGGATGAATTCTCATCGCCACACAATAAGAGAAAAAAGAATGGATTTACCTGTGGCAAAACACTTTTGTATGCCCGGTCATAGTATGATGGATATGGAATTACTTGTATTAAAATCTAACTTCAAATCTGAGAAAGATAGAAAGATTTGGGAATATAAACTTATGATGACCTTTGACACTCTTAGTGCTGGAATGAACGTGTCACATGGATTTATGTCTTTCTATATCAATTAAGGAATCTGCTTCCCTGACCTTCTAGGGCATCAAAACACAATACCAGACCCCAATCAGAGGGCAATAAAACTTTCTCTCCTTATCTATGAACTGTTCAATATTTATGTTCATCCCTCTGCCATAATGACAGTTCTGCTTCACGTCACTTGTCATACCTATTGCATTATTTCTGTGTCCTGTTGTGTATATAAATATGTGATTCTTCAGATTTTGTATTAGTCTAGCCTGATGAAGAGACCTGAGTAGTCTCGAAAGCTTGCAATTTGTTACCATCTTTTCAGTTAGCCATTAAAAGGTATCAACCACTGAGGACTCTCAAGTCCAAATATTTTTCTATCTACTGGCTAACACGGTACGAAGATACACATGTTTCCTATACCATATAGGGTTAGGAACAATTCGTAAAGTCCTGAACAGTCAGTAAAAATAGGCATTTTTTAGTGCAAATAGGAAAAATTTGATGTGTCCATGCGTTTTGTCTGAGACTGTAGAAGCTCATGCGGATTCTCCTGGTTGCCATCATTTTCAAATTCACAGTAAATGTTCTAAATGTCTTAATTCCTAAATTACTAAAAGAAAACACATCAGGAGAAGTGACTGCTACTGATATGTTAACCCCTTCCCAACATATGCCATACTTGTACAGCGCATGAAGAAGGTCAGCCCGCTCTGTAGGTGCCGGATGTATTATACCTGTCTCTAACAGCAGCGATCAGAGCTGCATTTTGTTGCTGCTGTCTAACAACTTAAATGCCACCTTGAGTCTCTTTCAACAAAATTTAAGTGGCGCGTTGAAGGTACCGCTGTTGCCAGTGGTGCACCCTTATGAAGCACAGCTTGATTAAGGTATTGCAGAACATAGTACAAGCAATTGCTGGTTCACGTTCCCTTAGGGGAATAGAGTAAAAAGTAAGAAAATGCATCATAAAAATGAGATTCCCCCTCCTTTTTCATTTTCAAGAATTGCCATTTTTCAGTTACCACCACTCCTCCCAAAAAAGCATGTAATAAAAGTGAACAAAACATCACATCTACCCCCAAACCCCAAGGAAATCTACAGGTTGTCACATAAAAAAAACAAGCCCTCACAAAGTTCCATAGACTGGAAAAAAAAAAAAAAATTAAAAAAGTCTCAGAAAATGGTGACACAAAGCAATTTTTTTTTCTTATAGTGTATTGATTTTTTTTTAGCCGCTAAAATGAAAAAGATAAACTAAAAATAACATATATGTTTGGCATCGCTGTAATTGTAATTATCTGGACAATCCGTAAGTTCACTGCACACTGAAAGCTGTAAAAACAAAACCCAAAAAACAACAGCTGACTTGCATTTTTTTCACCATTTTATCGCTCTTTAAAAAATGTTTCCCGTTTCTCAGTAGATTATTTGTTAAAGTGAAAGGTGTTAATGGAAGAAGGGGAAGAAAAAAAATGAAGGTACAAAATGAAGAATTGCTCAGCCAGGAAGGGGTTACATGCTCTCACTTAGGTCCCCAGTGTATAATGCTGCATTGATAGGTTGTGATTTTGGGGATTTTTAAAGAGACAGTGGTGACTTTAATCACTTTCAAGCTTTAAAATAACGTGGATAGTGGCGCTTGTATATGTGATTTAGCTAGCAGCGAATAAGACAACAATCACAAATTTGTAAAAGGAACTATCTCAAACTAATGTAAAATATTCGCATTTTAGCCAATTAGCCAGACAGAAGAAGACAGTGAAAGGAAATAGAGTTTCTTATTCCCTAATTTTGCCCAGTGAAGGCAAATAACCTGGTTAGTTACACCCAGATATTAAAAAAAATCTGAGTTTAACTAGCCAAGTTATTCACCTTCACCAGACAGAATTAGACAATAAAAAAAACCTATTTCCGCTCACTGTCTCCTTCTGTCTCGTTAATTTGGCTGAAGCACAAATATTTTATATAAGTTTGAGACTTACAAACTTTTGGCACTAATTTTCCATATATTTAGGTGTGCTCTGTTATCTCCTCTGCTACACATGTGACATATATCACTCCCAAACAATATATGGGTGAAGACTATTTTTTTTATTCCAAATATTGAAACAAACTAAATGTTTGTCAGTTTTTATCTAAATGATGTGATTCCACCAGAGGCCATTAGGGGGCAGCCTTTACATTCTAGAAATGGTTCATTTGCTAAAGCTTTCTTCCCTGGGTAATAGACAATGATGTAAGATTAATCTGACCATTGTCACAAATACTCAGCACAAGTCTTTGGGAAGGGTGGACATTGCCATAACGGAAGTAACTGGGTCATCTTCACAAAGTGAAATATTGGCTTTAATGAATTCCAGGTGACAGGACCGGCTGTCAGAATGATGAATTGTTAACAATGTCTTCAGCCCCAGCACAGACATACCTCCCCGCTTCCACTAACCCTAGGACATAAATACACCCTTCCCTGTCACCAGCCTCCGCTGTCATTAGGGCGGTCACCGCTCTATGCCAAGGGCAGCTGCTCCTGGCCGGGAAAATCTGGAAACTTCTACAGAAATTGAAACTTTTTTTCGGCTTTAATGAGGTTGTTATGTTTAACCTGATCTGACTTTCTAGCTAATTCACCTTTGATTCAAGATTATCCTGCTGCCTTGATCCTATTAGTACAAGTCTCCTGTCTACGGCACAATCTGCAGATGTATGGGAAAGGTTATATCCCCCATGTCTGGATTCTCCTATACTGATATTTCCATTTCTATAGAGCATCAATCTCCTATCTATTATGACTTCTAGCATGCACTGACAGCCCAGGGCTTTTAGAACATGATAGGAGTTGTAGTTTGGAAGGAGAGGCTAAGATTAAAGACCATGGGTGCAGAGTGAAATGATTCTACTTCTGATCCACTCAGCACAGTTTAACCCTATAAACGGATTAATCAATATTATGTAAATGGCCACTATATAAAAACAGCTACAAACAACTAGAGGATGATCGGATTTATTCTGTTTTCTTCATACTACTTACTCTCATTTTTTCAGTGTCTTCTTTCTATTCGAATGGGTTTTTTCTGTTGAAGAAAACTCATTTCTAAATATAGATAGGGAATTCTGAAGTGAAGGGTTAATCCCCCCTTCCCCCACCAAAAAAAAAATAGATGAATAATTTGCAGGTCTCACCACTGGAGGGCGAAGCTCTACAGCTCCATCCTGAATGTCAGCTCCACTCAGTCATTTCTATGATTGCTTACGCGACAGTTCCATAGACAATGAATAGAGCAGAGGCTGCATTTCCTGGCCTCATTGCATTCAGGATGGGGCTGCCGAGCTCCATTCTAGGGGTTGCAGAGCCCCATTCTTGAGATCGTGAGGGGGACCCCTATTTAATTATATCCATTTTTTATTCATTAAAGAGGTTGTCTGCTACTTCAGTATTAATGACCTATCCTCAGGATAGGTCATCAATGTCTGATCAGTTGGGGTCCGACACCCGGCGATCTCAGATGTTATCAGTGGCGGCGGCGGATGCTGTCCAGAGATGGTAACAGCTGATCCGTGGGAATCTGTACCCCCCAAAAAAATGCTGTTCTTATTTTCAGATTTGTGGGGGTTTCTTATTTTTGCAGCCCCTAGAATGACATAAGAAGCAATCTATATAGTTTTATGAGAAAGTGTTATGAGCATGCTTTGTCACAGTGACCTCCATCACAGAGCATGCCCACAATGCTCGCCAACAGAAATCCATATTTTGGGAGGAGGCTGTTTCTGTTATTTAGTATCAATGCTTTTATGTTTTAGCTTTACGCTAAAAATGGTACATAATAAAATAAATTTAAACTTTTTAATGACCACTTTACAAGTATCCATTTTAAAGAAATTTTGCTCCGCCGTCAGTAAGAAGGTCTATGTAGTTTTATAAAAGCTGCTTTATACAAATACTAATTTCACAGAAAAGAGAATGTAAATTTGGGAATATATTTGAATGAAAATTCACCGAGGAGAAACCCAACTTGAAAATATATTAAAATACCACTTTAATTTAGTTCATAAAAAGTGAAATAAACACATACCACCACCAAAGTATCATATAGAAAATACATAGGGAGGTGCCTGTCACTATGATATACTGAAATTGCCCTACCTAACAGCGGAGATTGGCCCCCTAGATCCTGCGCATTGGTGCCCCCGCTCGTCATCGACTCTCACGGCTGGCCCTGTCGTCCCTAATCGGATCAGGGAAGAGGAGAAAAGACACAAAGATAGATGGAAATGTCAGAATCTGTGGCTCTTGTAGGTTTATAGGGGTCACTTATCACCGAGGGATTCTTTGGTTGGAAGATATTGATTGTCTATTCATCCCTATAATCTTCAAGACTGCCTGACGGGGGGGGTTGGCACCCTAAATGCAGTGAGAATGGCGCCTCCACTCCTCGGCGGTTGGTAAAGGGCACTTTATCAGAGGGCATTGACCTTGGAGGTCCAGCATCATATGGACCTTATGCCATTGTCACGACGTATAACAGATATATTCTATAATAGTAACATATATCTAATGTGACAACATTCTATATTTCATATAATAGAAAATATCAACATGTATACATAGTATCTGCCAGCAATGTCTTACCTGACATAATATCCTATGTATGGTGGGTCTATACTGTGTACGTGTCACGCTGTCTCAGGATAGAGGTGGACCGGGGTCTATGCTGACCCTGAACTGGGGTCCTGACTAGTCCCTCTACCTGGAGGTACTGTTAATGGTACAGAGGTCCAGGCCGCCAGCGTAACCCTGTCTCCTGTAGATCCCTGACCACTGTAATCTAGTCCTGAGAAGGACCCTGATTACCACCACAGGGAATGGGCAGGTCACAGCTTACACACAGTCTAAGACAAACGAGACAGACAAGGGTAAAGAAAACACTGCCTTGCATACAAAACTTCCACTACAGAGGAACACAAAAGGTTAAGGAGATAAACAATAAGCGAGGAGAGGAAAAACCACAACAGGCACTCTTAGCTTAAGTCTTCTCAGAAATGATCCGCTCTGCTGGTCTGAATGAATGCTTTCACCGGCAACTTCCCAGCAGACCAGCAGGTATATGAAGGAAGCTAATTAACAAAACATCAATCGCAGCTGGGCGAGGCTGGTCAGTCCAGCACCGAGGGAGAAAGAATTAACTCCCTCAGTGCCGAAAAACACCCAGCACCAGAAACTCAGCTGTGCGAAGTCAGGGTGTGCAATCGCGACGATCTCCGCCGCGACACACCCGTGACAGTACCCCCCCTTCTACGAGGGGCCTCTGGACCCTCAGGGCCTGGTCTATCTGGGTGAGTAGTGTGGAAGGCCCGAACCAATCGGTCTGCGTTAATATCCGACGCAGAAACCCACATCCTCTCCTCAGGACCATACCCCCTCCAATGAACAAGGTACTGAAGGGACCGGCGATTCAGACGTGAGTCAATGATCTTCGATACCTGAAACTCCAAATTACCATTGACCACCACTGGAGGAGGAGGTAGAGGTGACGGTATAACTGGTGCCACGTACCTCTTAAGCAACGATTTGTGGAACACATTGTGGATTTTAAACGTAGGAGGGAGGTCAAGACGGAAAGCCACCGGATTAATTATTGAACTGATCCTGTATGGCCCGATGAATCTGGGACCGAGTTTCCAGGAGGGAACTTAAGTTTTATATTCTTGGTAGACAACCATACCAGATCGTTCATACTTAGGTCCGGACCAGACACTCTCCTCCTATCAGCCATACGTTTGTATCGGTTCCCCATAGTGCTCAGATTATTAAGCACTCCTCTCCACACTGAAGCAAGTGACGACGAAAATCGTTCCTCCTCAGGAACCCCAGAAGAGCCCCCCCATTGAAAGTACAAAACTGGGGGTGAAAACCATATGCCCCAAAAAACGGGGACTTACCAGTGGACTCGCTCCGCCTATTGTTAAGAGCGAACTCTGCCAGAGGCAAGAAAGAAGACCAGTCCTCTTGGTTCTCTGAGACAAAACACCGGAGATATGTCTCTAAGCTCTGATTCAGACGCTCTGTCTGACCATTGGTCTGCGGATGAAAAGCCGAAGAAAATGACAACTGCATCCCCCGACGAGAACAAAATGCCTTCCAGAATTTGGACACAAACTGAGACCCCCGATCCGACACCACATCGGAAGGCAACCCGTGAAGTCTCACAATCTCCCCAATGAACACCTGCGCCAGAGTTTTAGCATTAGGAAGAGCAGGAAGAGCAATAAAATGTGCCATTTTGCTGAACCTGTCAACTACAACTAGTATGACAGTTTTACCTGAAGACGGAGGGAGGTCCGTAATGAAGTCCATAGACAGATGGGTCCATGGACGCTCCGGGATTTTCAACGGTAAAAGGGCCCCAGACGGACGGGTATGTGGGGTCTTAGAGCGCGCACATACCCCACAGGACGCGACAAAAGTTACCACCTCTTTATTTAAGTTAGGCCACCAAAATCGGCGAGAAACGAGATCTACAGTTGCTTTACTCCCTGGGTGTCCTGCCAAAGCAGAATTATGATGTGCCTCGATAACCTTTTGTCTTAACTGATCTGGAACAAACAGTCTCCCTGGAGGTCCTACAGGAGCGTCCCCCTGAGCCTCCAATACCTCCTCCTCAAGCTCAGAGCATACAGCCGACACCACAACTCCCTCCTGAAGAATAGGAACCGGGTCATCCGTCTTCCCGGCCCCCGGGAAACTACGAGATAAGGCATCAGCCTTTACATTTTTTGACCCAGGACGATATGTGACGACAAAATTAAACCTGGTAAAAAACAACGACCATCTAGCTTGTCTGGAATTCAGACGTTTTGCAGACTCTAAATACAGCAGGTTCTTGTGATCAGTAATGACGGTGACCGGGTGGACTACCCCCTCCAAAAAGTGACGCCACTCTTCAAAAGCCAACTTAATGGCCAAGAGTTCCCTATTGCCAACATCATAATTCCTCTCGGCAGACGAAAATTTTTTAGAGAAGAAAGCGCACGGATGCCATTTACCAGGGGACGGACCTTGAGATAATACCGCACCCACTCCTACGTCAGATGCGTCTACCTCCACAATGAACGGTTGTGATGCATCAGGTTGGATGAGTATGGGTGCTGAAGCAAAACATTTTTTCAAGGAGGAAAATGCTTGACAAGCTTTGTCAGACCACCTAGAAAAATCCGTCCCTTTTTTTGTCATGTCAGTGAGAGGTTTGACAACGGATGAGAAATTACGAATAAATTTCCGGTAGTAGTTAGCAAACCCCAGGAAACGCTGCAGTGCTTTAAGATCCTCTGGCCGATCCCATTCAAGCACAGCCTTCACTTTCCCAGGGTCCATACGGAAACCGGAAGCTGACACCAGGAATCCTAAAAACTGAAGTTCTTGTACGGCGAATACACACTTCTCCCATTTGGCGTACAGTTTATTGTCTCACAAGATCTGCAACACCTGTCTCACATGCTCCTGATGAGACACAAGATCCGGCGAGTAAATTAAGATGTCATCTAGATAAATGACAACAAACTGTCCCACTAGGTGGCGAAAGATGTCATTAACAAAATGTTGAAACACCGCCGGGGCAGTAGTCAGACCGAAAGGCATGACAAGGTTCTCATAATGTCCCTCCGGAGTGTTAAACGCCGTCTTCCACTCATCCCCCTCCTTTATCCTAATCAGATTATACGCCCCCCTGAGATCCAACTTAGAGAACCATTTGGCACCCACAATCTGATTGAAGAGATCAGGAATAAGTGGGAGCGGATACGGATCTCGGACCGTAATCCGATTAAGCTCACGGAAATCCAGGCAAGGGCGTAGGCCTCCATCTTTTTTCTTCACAAAGAAGAACCCCGCGGCCACTGGGGAAGATGAAGGTCTAATATGCCCCTTGGCCAGACTTTCCGAAATATAATCCTTCATAGCTTGCCTCTCAGGACCAGAAAGGTTATATAACCTAGATTTGGTAACTTAGCATCAGGAAGCAATTTTATAGCACAGTCATACGCGCGATGAGGAGGTAATTCTTGACACCCTTCCTCTGAAAACACATCCTCAAAGTCCTCCAGAAAAGGAGGTAAGGTTCTAGGCACGACCGCCCCGATGACAGTGTTCATGCAGTTACTATTGCAAAATTCACCCCACTGGCTTATCTCTCTGGATTGCCAATTAATAACTGGGTTATGTTTAGTTAACCAAGGAAGTCCCAACACAATAGGAGTGGGAAGGCCCTCCAACACATAACAAGACAATAGTTCTTTATGTATTGCCCCCACTCGAAGGTCTATGTTATGCACGGCTTGCACAAAGCTACCTTAACCGAGAGGCCTGGCGTCAATAGAGAATATAGGGATAGGTTTGGCCAATACACTCAGTTGCATACCTTGCACTTGGGCAAACCGAGCGTCCACCAGATTAGCCGCGGCCCCACTATCCAGAAGAACAGAAATCCTCTCAGTTCTCGTACCTACCACCACCTCCGCTGGTACGAGAAACTGAGACGGACTTGGGGACGAAATACATACTCCCAGATTGTCGTCCACCACACAACCTGGGATCAACAGTTTTCCGGCGACTCCTTGCTCAGCAAAGTACGGGATGGACACCCCCCAACAAAATGTCCCTTTCTCCCGCAGAAGTAACACTTTCCTGTCTTGCGGCGCACGCCGATCCCCTCCCTCGAAACAATGACCCTCCTAACTGCATAGGCTCCTCAGAACAAACCAGGGGAACCTCAATATAAGGGACTATAGTAGAAGGTGGAGTCCTCACAGAGGGCGGAGTTACCTCGCACCTCTCCCGAAGCCGTCTATCAATGCGAATAGCAAGGGCCATAGCGGCCTCCAGTGACGGGGGAGAATCATACTAAGCCAACACATCTTTTAATTTGTCAGATAATCCTTGACAAAACTGGCTCCTAAGAGCTGGGTCATTCCACTGAGTATCTGTGGCCCATCTACGGAACTCAGAAGAAAATTCCTCCGCCGGACGATCTCCCTGCTGTATCTTACGTAACTTCATTTCAGCAAGGGAGACCCGATCCGGGTCATCATATACCAGACCCAGGGCTGTAAAAAATCGATCTACTGACTGGAGAGCCGGGGAGTCCGGAGGAAGAGAGAACGCCCAGGATTGAGGGTCCCCTTGTAAGAGCGAGATGACAATTCCCACCCTCTGATCTTCACTCCCCGAAGACCGAGGCCGTAGCCGAAAATATAATTTACATGCCTCCCGGAAGGTAAAAAATTTGTCCCGCCCACCAGTGAACCTGTCCGGGAGAGCTACTTTAGGTTCAGATCTGGTTTGCTCCCGGGGTACAAAACCTTGGACTTAACGTCCATCAGCTCCATGGACAAACTCTGCAACTGCTGAGCTAACTGGGCTACTGGATCCATGGTAGCTGGGGAGAATCTTTTAGAGTGGCCGGTGAAAATGTCACGACGTATAACAGATATATTCTATAATAGTAACATATATCTAATGTGACAACATTCTATATTTCATATAATAGAAAATATCAACATGTATACATAGTATCTGCCAGCAATGTCTTACCTGACATAATATCCTATGTATGGTGGGTCTATACTGTGTACGTGTCACGCTGTCTCAGGATAGAGGTGGACCGGGGTCTATGCTGACCCTGAACTGGGGTCCTGACTAGTCCCTCTACCTGGAGGTACTGTTAATGGTACAGAGGTCCAGGCCGCCAGCGTAACCCTGTCTCCTGTAGATCCCTGACCACTGTAATCTAGTCCTGAGAAGGACCCTGATTACCACCACAGGGAATGGGCAGGTCACAGCTTACACACAGTCTAAGACAAACGAGACAGACAAGGGGTAAAGAAAACACTGCCTTGCATACAAAACTTCCACTACAGAGGAACACAAAAGGTTAAGGAGATAAACAATAAGCGAGGAGAGGAAAAACCACAACAGGCACTCTTAGCTTAAGTCTTCTCAGAAACGATCCGCTCTGCTGGTCTGAATGAATGCTTTCACCGGCAACTTCCCCAGCAGACCAGCAGGTATATGAAGGAAGCTAATTAACAAAACATCAATCGCAGCTGGGCGAGGCTGGTCAGTCCAGCACCGAGAGAGAAAGAATTAACTCCCTCAGTGCCGAAAAACACCCAGCACCAGAAACTCAGCTGTGCTAAGTCAGGGTGTGCAATCGCGACGATCTCCGCCGCGACACACCCGTGACAGCCATTCATCTTAATATCTTCTGCCAGGTAAGTCTTTATTGTTTGCACTCACTCCTGATGAAGCTCTACAGGAGGGGAAACGCGTCGCATGAAAGAGTGTATAGGCGCACTGCCTTTCTAATGTGAATATATAATGAATTTTTTTTGGCTCTGCTGAATATATTGAGTTTTGTTAGGTGTCAGGCCATGCACTTTTACTGTTCTTGGAGCGCCATTCTCGTTTAGGGTGCCAACCTCCGCTGTCAGACAGTCTTGAAGATTATAGGGATGAATAGACAAACAGTATCTTCCAACCAAAGAATCCATTGGTGGTAATTGACCCCTATAAACCTACAAGTGCCACAGATTCTGACATTTCCAGCTATTTTTGTGTCTTTTCTCCTCTACCCTGATCCGATTAGTGCCGATAGGGCCAGCTGAGTGAGTCGACGTCGAGCATGGGTGCCAATCTC
>JARQOD010000001.1:427372966-427404661 GCA_033576555.1 Oophaga sylvatica | reverse complement strand
AAGAAACCCCGAGCCTGAGGGGGGTCGCCTCCGAAGCGAGGAGGTGCGGAGAGCCGGGGTCCGTGACAGAAGCCCATGGTATTGGGGAGCAGGGGACTGCCGGATTGCGAGTCATGGCACCAGGGTGTTGCTGGTGGAGCGTCAGAGTGTCCAGGCGAGAATTAAACATTCCGCAGGTGACCCAGGATGGACTCCTGTTGGGACTTCTGACGGACAGTTCATGACACAGGCCGAGATGGGGAACTTGGGCGCCACCGGGTTTCCATGGCCCGAGCAAACTGTAACGGCTGGGAGGCGGAACCTCTGAGCTACTATACAAAGGGCAGTCCTTTTAAGGAGCGGGTGGCGACCAGAGTGGACGGGCAGGAGTCACCGCAGATAACCGGGTAGTCTCTGGATGAACGGCAGGAGGTCACGGCAATGACCGGGCATCTCTGGATGAGTAGGCAGGATGTCACGGCAAGTGACCGGGGCAGTCTCTGGATGAGTGGGCAGGAGGTCACGGCAAGTGACCGGGGCAGTCTTGGATGAGTAGGCAGGAAGTCACGGCAAGTGACCGGGGCAGTCTCTGGATGAATGGGCAGAGGTCACGGCAAGTGACCGGGGCAGTCTCTGGATGAGTGGGCAGGAAGTCACGGCAATGACCCGGGGCAGTCTCTGGATGAGTGGGCAGGAAGTCACGGCAAGTGACCGGGGCAGTCTCTGGAAGAAGGTAGATATGACCTGTGTATGGCTGAGCCTCCCGGTAGGCTAAGCAGGACGATAGAAGATGAGCGCTCCCAGTGAGTGAGCGAGAGTCACTGGAATAAGCAAAAGATCACAGCCCGTGACGCAGAGCCTCCAGTAGAACCAGCAGGCAGTAACAGATGAGCGCTCCCAGGTGAGCGGCGAGAGCCACTGGAATAGCGGAAGATCCCAGCACATGACGGCAGAGCCTCCAGGTAGGCTAGCAAGCAGGTAAACAGACAGCAACCTGGCAGGAATCAGACAGGTATCTGGCAATGACCCTGAGGACTGAAGCAGAGTAGGAACAGTGCAACAACATTGCTCGGCACCTCCATTTTGGAGGAGGTGCCTTATGTAAGGTGAAGTCCTCCGGCCATTGGCCGGGACTCCCTTATGACGGACGCGCGCGGCCCCTTTAAGAGGGGGGCAGCGCACTGCGCGCCCTAAGCCCATGGCAGGAAAGGAGTTGCGCACCATCAGCAGAGCGGCAGGAGGACGCCGGACCCGAGCAGAGGGGTGAGGGGAACAGCGTCCCTGCCTGGCAGAGGGCAGGGACAACACCGCGCTACAAGTATATATAGTCATCCTGGACTATGCTACACGTTATCCGGAGGCAATTCCCTGAAAATTCTTCAGTGAAGAGTATAGCCCGCGAGTTGGTCCATGTGTTTTCCTGGACAAGCTGCCGAAGGAGATCCTGACCGACCAGGGGACACCGTTCATGAGTAAAGTGATGAAGGAGTTGTACAGGGTCCTGCAAATTTCCCAGTTGAGGAGCTTGGTGTACCATCCTCATCAGATGGCCTTGTGGAGAGATTCAACAAGACCCTAAAGAGCATGCTAAGAAAAGCTATAGAGAAAGTCGGTAGAGACTGGGACTGTCTCTCTTACCATACCTGATGTTTTCCCATCCATGAATTCCACAGCCTCCATGGGATTCTCACCGTTTGAGCTTCTGTATGATCGACATCCGCGAGGTCTCCTGGATATCGCCAAGGAAACCTGGAAGCCGAAGTTACGCCCCACCGAAGCGTTATTGAGCATGTTGCCCTGATGCAACAGAGGATTGCGAAGGTGATGCCAATTGTGAAGGAACACCTCCTCCAGGCACAAGAAGCTCAGGCCAGGGTCTACAACCGATCAGCCAGAGTGAGACAGTTCAGTCCGGGTGACCGAGTGCTCGTGCTAGTTCCGACGGTGGAGAGCAAGTTCTTGGCCAAATGGCAAGGGGCCCTATGAGGTATGGGAAAGCTGGGTGAAGTAAATTATAGGATTCACCAACCTGGAAGACGGAAACCAAACCAGTATACCATGTCAACCTCCTCAAGCCATGGCATGATAGAGAGTCAGCTTTAACTCCGTGCTTGCTGGCCACTCAGAAGGGGACGTTGAAGGGGGTTTCGATAGTAGAGACACTATCAAAGGGAATTGCTCCAGAAGAACAGGGGCCTTTTTTTCAGAGTTGCCGGGGTGCACGAAGGTCATAGAGCATGAAGTCCTGACAGACCACATGTGCGGGTGAACGTGAAGCCTTATCGAATCCCTGATGCCCGTCGAGAAGTAATCTCCAAGGAGGTGGAGCGTATGTTGAAGCTCGGAGTCATTGATGAATCCAAAAGCGGTTGGGCGGGTCCTATTGTCCTGGTTCCAAAACCTGATGGAGAATTGGAGATTCTGCAATGATTATGGAAGCTGAATGAGGTCTCCAAGTGCGATGCATATCCCATGCCACGCGTTCGATGAGCTCATCGAAAGACTTGGACCCGCCAGGTACATAACCCACCTTGGATTTGACGAAGGGATACTGGCAGATTCCCATGGCCCAGGAAGCCAAGGAGAAAATGGCGTTTTCAACACCAGACGGATGCTTCCATTATGTCCGGATGCCGTTTGGCCTGCAGGGAGCGCCAGCGACCTTTCAGAGAGCCATAGATAGGATCCTGGCACCCCATAAGCAATAGGCCGCTGCGTACCTGGATGATATCGTTATCTTCAGCCCGGACTGGGAAGTCATCTGGGAAAGGTCCAAGCAGTGTTTGATGCTCTAAGGGAGGCAGGGTTTACAATAAACCCGAAGAAATGTGCCTTGGAAAAGAAGAGGCCAAGTACCTTGGATATGTAGTAGGTCGTGGTGGAATAAAAACCTCAAATCAATAAAATCGAGGCCAAGACCATTGTCCAAGAAGCAAGTGAAAGCCTTCCTGTGGATTGTGGGATTCTACAGGAGGTTCATCCCAAACTTCGCTACGAGGGCTGCCCCTCTGACCGATCTGCTGAAAGGGACAAAATCAGTGATGGTTAAATGGTCCGAAGAAGCAGAATTGGCCTTCCAAGAAATTAAAGGGACCCTGTGTAAGCAACCTGTCCTGATAGCCCCAGACTTTAAGAAAGAGTTTTATTCTTCAAACAGATGCCTCAGAATGTCAGATTGGGAGCAGTTCTGTCACAGGAGATACATGGGGAGGAGCATCCGGCCTTTACCTGAGCAGGAAGCTATCCTTCGTGTGAAAAGAATTACTCTGTCGTGGAGAAGGAGTGCTTGGCCCATAAAATGGGCAGTGGACACATTATGTACTATCTAGGGGGACGGAAGTTTAGATTGATATCCGACCATGCCCCACTCCGATGGATGAGGGAAACCCAGGTAGAAATGCAAGGGTCACCCGCTGGTTCTTAGCCCTGCAGGACTTTAGTTTCCAGGTAGAACACAGGGCAGGGAAGCTACACGGTAATGCTGATGCCCTCTCAAGAATCCCTTGTCTAGTGGGAGAAAGTGCCAAGCCCCACGGCTTTAGGCAGAAGGGGAGGTATGTAGAGTGGCAAAGGGTTGTGTAATAGACGGATGTATCTGGCTCGGAGATGCCTTATCTCTGTTATGTAGCCCAGTACACATTAGCACTGCCTATATACATCAGCCCTGGTAGTGGCATCACCAGAGCCGTGTATGTGTTTGAGGACCTGTGATGATGTCACTAACACATGACCAGTCATGTGTTCTGTGTTAGCTGGGTGTCTGAGATATAAATGAGCCTACTGCTAACCACAGGTTGAGTGGCTGGAGGTGTGGAGACCTCCATGTGTGGTGCTCTGAAAGAGACTAATCTGCTAGAGTACAAGGACTATATATATATGCCTTTTGTTACTTTGTGCCAGAGAAGGCTGTTTTGTTTTCTGTTTTGAGCAGTTTATGAAATTGAATAAACTTGCTTGAAGAATCGATGAAGTCGCTCTCCTGCTTGCCTCCGGTCGCACATAAGAAATACCTAATCCTTACTATATACATATATATATGTATATATATATATATATATATATAATATATATATATATAAATATAAATTTTTGCAACTTTTTTCATTTTTTTTTTTCCCCAAAAAAGACTTTTATGAGGTACTTTTTTTTCATTTAATACAAAGCTCTGGCAAACTATTGTGAATCGTCTGGGTATAGTAACATACACAGTCACCTATTACACTGTGTTCACAAATTGCTGTGGTGCCATTTATCGCTACAATCACAGTAAAAACTGCATTTTTCCACACTTTACAAAAATGGAGCCAAAGGTGCATGTTGGAATATGTTTGGTGCAACAACTCCCTTCCTGTCTATGAATGTTCAGTTGCTAGATTTGTATGCTGTTTATAAAGTTAGAACAAAAAAAAACTCCCAAGGCTCACACAGAGAGAGCATGTGACTGTATTTCCTGTTTTCCAGTGTCTGTGTATGAGAGAAGCAGCCTGCTGTAAATGCCGCACAGATAGAGACACACAAATGATTTATTCCTGATCTATTAAGCTTATCATATATTGCACCTGTTTGTTCCTGAATAAAGAAGCTCTGTTGTCACACACTTGGAGAGTATCTTGAATAATCCACTGCCAACAGGTTATGAGCCCAGAGTGACACAGAGCCCCAAGTAACCACAGCAACAGAAGCCCAAAGCAAAAGCAGCACAGAGCAACAGAGAAGATGTCCACTAGCAGCAATCCTGCCAAGTTCTCAGTGCCAAGCCTCACGAACCAGAACTATCAGTCCTGGAAATTCGAGGTGAAGATGCTGCTCATAAGAGAAGATACGGGAAATATACCCAGGTACAAGTGCCTCATCCATGACCAGATGATTGGCTAGAGAAGGACCAGAAAGCTCAAAGCACGATCTCCCTCAGTCTAGATGATAATCAGATTGTGCATAATATGCAAGTGTGCAACTGCAAAGGAGATGTGGGATGCGTTACAGAAAGTGCAAGAAAGATCAAATCTCAGCAATAAGCTTTATCTCATGAGAAAGCTGTATCAGTCTAAGCTAATTGTGGAGCATCTAAGGGGTATTGGAGAAGAAATTAAAGATTTTCAAGTTGCTGCTCTTCTATTAAGTGGTCTTCCAGAGGGTTATGACACACTCGTGACTGCACTAGATGCACGGCCAGATGATGAACTGACACTAGAGTATGTTAAAGGCAAACTTGTGGATGAATTCAAGAAAAAAACGCAGCATGCAAGCAGCAGTAATGAATCCAGAGCATAAACAGCATTAAAAACACAGGATTCCCTAAATATTAGAGCAATCTAAGAGAAATTCGTGAATTTTTGTCTGTAAAAAGTATGGCCACCTGAAGCAGACTGCAGAATTTGGAAAGCAAGAATGAGTCAGTTTTAAAAAGCAGAACAGTCATCAAGAGTTAAAAACAGCTGTAAAGGAAGATTCTGCATGTGTTGAAACTGCATTTAATGCCAGTACAGGACCATCTGCAAAGCATATATGGTGTATAGATTCTGGTGCAAGCAGTCATATGACAAATAACAAGGATTTCTTCATGGACCTTAATGAAAGCAAGTCAGAAAAGGTCATCTTAGCTAATGGTCACTATATGACTTCAGAAGGAGTAGGAGATGGTACCTCCACTGTCCAGTTTCCTCAGCACAAAACGGAAAGATCCCAATAAAGGATGTTCTCTATGTTCCCACCTTGAAAGCAATCTTCTGTCAGTAAAGAAGCTCAGGCAAAATGGGAATGTAGTTACTTTTGAAGATAACTGCTGCATCATCTCAAAGAAGGGTCACACTCTTGCAGAAGGAAAAATCCAAGATGAACTTTATCAGCTAAAATACAAAGAAAGAGTGTACAGTGCTAGACAAGATCTGCATAAGAACTGTATCCATGTATGGCACAGACATCTTGGCACAGAAACCCAGAAGCAGTAAGGAAGCTATCTCAACTTGCAAATCGCATTGAAATCAACCAGTGTAGTCAAATGATGAGGTGCACTAGCTGTCTTAAAGGGAAAATGTCCAGAAATCCTTTCCTAAAATAAGCACCACTAGATCTGCACAGCCTCTGAATCTGATACATGCAGATATATGTGGTCCAATGAGTGTTCAAACTCCAAGAGATATTTTCTCACATTTATTGATGACTACTTCAGATATACAGTCGCCTACCTGCTTCACAGTAAGGATGAAGTTCCACAGAAACTTGAAGAAT
The DNA here is from genome assembly GCA_033576555.1 of Oophaga sylvatica. Taxonomy (NCBI): domain Eukaryota; kingdom Metazoa; phylum Chordata; class Amphibia; order Anura; family Dendrobatidae; genus Oophaga; species Oophaga sylvatica. Next base: position 427,398,454 of record JARQOD010000001.1, on the reverse strand, counting down.
ATCTTGCTGTATTGTTTTAACAAATTTGGAAGAATGCCAAAAGCCCTGAGTGGCAGATAACGGAACCGATTATACAAGTGGTAAGTGCAAACCATTTTGAAAAAGAATGGAATCGTGTTCCAGACTAACCATTCCCATACAACCCAGAACAAAATGGCATTGCAGAAGAGAAAGAACCGTACTCTCTGTGAAATTGGAAGAAGTATGTTGTTTGATGCGAATCTACCTACAACATATTGGGGAGAAGCCATCATGACAGCTTGCTATCTTCAAAACAAGTGCCAGGTAAAACCATAAATAAAACTCCATATGAGCTATGGAACTGTGAGAAGCCTAACCTGAAGCACCTCAGATATTTGAAAGCAAAACATTTGTGTATGTTCCCAAAGAAAAACGTTCCAAGTGGAAATCACATGCAAAGCAAGGAGTCCTGGTGGGCTATAGTGAAACTCAAAAGGGATACAGAATTCTGCACCCAGAGACCAACACAGTAACAGTCAGCAGACATATAGTGATTGATGAAAACTGCCTGTTCACGAGAAGCAGAAGTGGATTAGGCTATTTTCACACTTGCGTTTTATTCGCGCGCGACATCGTGGCGCTATGGGGGTCGCATGCGCAATGTTCCCCTATCTTTAACATGGCGGGCGCAGGGTCTAGCGCTTGCACGCTTTCATCTGCATTTGTCGTGCGCTGCACATTTTCCAGGTGTGTACCTGAGCCGCCCTCCCAGAGCAGTGGGGTACTCGGATCCAAGCCTACAGTAATAACTTCTATAGGAGATGTCACGGCAACACAGCTCGGTCCGTGGCCCTGGGCGCTCACCCATAAATGTGGGATATTTACAGGGGAATGAATGTTGGTATGGGGATTCGTGACGCCACCTGTAGTACTTGGTCAGGGTGACCAGCGCTGCTGTGCAGATCCACTGAAGGGTTGGTGTTGTGCAGCTAGATGTTAGGCCTCCCACAGGTGAGGCTGAGTCCTTCTGGGCAGGTAGATATATAGGGAAGCAGGACGAAGGGGGGACCCGGCAGTTAGGGATAAGAAGATGGACACACACACACAAGTCACATTGGGTACCTTTACTGAAGATGTTGCAGGCATTCCCCAGAGCACTGTAGGGTGAAGGGTGCACATCCAGATTCTTCCACTGAGTAGGGTGTGGCCTCCTGTTCCTTGCCTTTCTGTAATTTTGAAGTCCTGGCCTGCATGTAGCTGGGCCTAACTTAGTCTCCGTCCTGCACCTGACTGACCTGTGGTTGGACCTTCTCCGAAGTACAGTCCCTACTTGCAGCGTCCCGCTTTCTGGACTCCGTCCTCATGGCCCAGTTACGTATCAGCTCTGTGTTGGTCCTGGGACCTATTGTCCTCCAGGAACTCCGTGTTCTCCTAATGGGTCGTGGAGATCCCTATAGGCTCGGACCCCGGCATCCGGTAAATAACTTTGAGGGAGCTGTGAAGGCTCCTCTGCCTCTTTTACTACTCTTTTTCCACTTGCCTTCAGCCTACTCTACTAACTCCACTTTACTGAACGCCAGCAGTCTCTCTGCTGCAAACTGCAGCCTTCTTGCTCTGCACTGTACACTGCACTCAGCAGAACTGTAATCTGAATCTCTTCCTATCTTCACCCTCCTTTTATATGCCTATCTGGCTCCCTCTGGTGGTCTTAGGGAATGGTGAAGGTGTGTGTATGCATTGGGACCTCTAGTGGTTAAATCCTTCAGCGCACCCTTCCAGGAGATGTGGGAATCCTAGCATAGCTGGGCTCCACATTCCCCCCTAGTACAATCAGCACTCCCAGGCTGAAAGTCATTTTTTTTTTTTTTCAAAGCAAAAACATTAAACAATAAATCTTCCCTTTTCGGAAGGTAAGGCACTCTTGAACTGTTGCAGAAATAAATAATATATACAATATATAATAACATTAGGAATGAGCAATCCGAAAAGTCCTAGTCTTTTTTTGGAAAAGATTGCTCTAAGGGTAATGGGAAACAAGTAAAATAATGTCCATTTCACTTGAATTGATATAAAAAAAAAACAAAAACAAATTAGTAAGGCACAATAGAAATAATAATACATTTTACATTTATACAACAATGGTCTAAATTAACTATATACATCTGCCAAGGGTTGAACTAGTCTCTAAACCTAGAAGGGATTTGTCCTTTTGTGCAACGTTCTGACCTGCGTGGTGCAGTGACCTGTTAGGTATCAGTTTCCCTGTTTGCTCTGCGTGCGAGTGAATTATATAATTGCCTTAACCTCTCTCAGGACTGGGCAAGTGTACCATGGGCTGGGCCATTTTGCTCGACTGCTGAGGGGATTCTTCCTGAGATTCTTCTTCATAGGTTCTACTTCTTGGGATTCTGCTTGGGCAGTTCCTCTGGAACTAAACTCTACTGCGGCAACTGGCTCAACTTGCGTAGTGTTTTTGTTGTTGGAGAATTGTAGCACAGGGATGATAACAGGCTTCTCCGATTCTAGCCAATCCGCTGGAAAATCTCCTAATTCCGTATGTATTACCTTTTCTTCAGGTTCCTCTGAAGGGATAAAGGCACTTCATCTTGGGCTTTAGCAGATCTGGACACAACTTTAGGTGATCTCTGGATACAGTTGTGGTCGTTCTTCCTCCATCTTACTGATTAGACATGTTTTCTGATTATCAAACCTTGAATCAACAACAGTGTAGGCTCCTCTCTCCCATTGATCATCGAGTTTATGCATCCTTCTCTTATCTTTTAGCACAACTTCACCAGGTGGTGAAAGGTTCTGCTGGCGCACACTTGTTGTAGCGATCTCTTGCTTGTCTCTTACCCGAGTGAGACTGCCTTCAACACAGGCCTGTACTTTTCTATACTGCTCCTGCTGGTCGTATCCAAGTCCTCAGTATCACATCCGCTTCTGGTTCTCCAACACCAAGCTCAGATCCATGCGGGCAGCTTTCCTGGTCTTGCCCGCATGAGGTAAGCTGGGGTGCCACAGTATGTGATTGTACAAATCTACCAGGTTCAGGCAGTAGGTCTGGCCACTTATTTCTCTCCTGGAGTGGTACAGTCTTCAGCAGTTCAATGACGATGTGATCATCTTTTCACAGAGACCATTGGTTTGGGGTGGTACGGTGTGGTTCTTATCTTCTTGCATCTGTACAGATGGCAGAACTCTTTGAACAATTCGCCTCAAAGGCTGAGCCTTGATCATCAGCCACTTCTCAGGATATCCATGTGGTCAGCAGAAATACGCTTGAAATGTCTTTGCAGCTGTCCTCTGCCGACAGATCTCGACAGGGGCGACCAACCAGGAACCTGAGTAGTGATCCACCATAGTCAGGGCATAGGAGTATCCCGACCGGCTGGGTGACAGTCCAGGGCCACGATCTCTAAGGGTCGAGTCGTCTTGATGGGTTGTAGGGGGTGCCTTCTGACTGCTGTAGTCTTTCTTCTGAGGGCCACAGGGTCCACAGTTCTGGCACACCTCTCAATGGAGCTGCGCTTCCCACCCAGTAAAACGACACTTCAACAGGTCTCCACTTCTTCCAGCCAAAGTGCCCGCTTGATCGTGGTAGGCTTCCACGCCATCTGATGTCTGCTCTGGGGACTACTATCTGCCAAACCCATCCGTGGGTTCTTGGATTGACGTACCTCCGCACAGCTTCTCACGATAGATAAACGCCGGCTTCTCTCATTCCACTGCTGCTTGCTTGTGGAGACACATCCTTCCCAAGGGGAACCTTCCTGAGTTATCAGCTCCTTGATACGGCTGACAACTGGATCGCTGTCCTGATCTCCTTCCAGCTGTGGAGTGAGGTAAAGGATTTAACGTCTTACCACGCTGCCTCCGCAGGCTTCGTTGCTCGGGATCATCCCTTCCTGTGAAAGGCAGGTAGTTTCAACTCTTCCAGGTCATCCACTTCTTCGTGGTCTGACTCATGAGGCATCCTGTATAGGGCATCAAGCGTTGGCATTCTTGCGGCCCACCCGTACTTGATTGTGAATTGGTGTTTGACAGCCGAGCCATCCAGCGTTGTTCCATGGCTCCCAGCATTAGCTGTTTCAAGAATGCGTCAATAGGTTATTATCAGTGTAGGCAGTGAACTTGCTGGAGGCTAGGTAATGATAAACCTCTCTGTGGTGGCCCAGACCAGCGCTAGAACTCCAACTTGAAGCTGCTAATATTTCTCGGGTTCCTCTCGGGTCGGGGCGGAGTTTCCTGCTGGCATGACTTTCTCTAGGCCATTTTGCTTCTGACAGAGACACTCCCAATCCTTCATTGCGGCTTCGATGTACACAGGAACGTTTGGCTTTAGTCAGGGAGGCAAATCTGATTAGGATTTTATTTCCTTTAATTTTTAGGTTTTTATCCCTAAAAGAAGTTCCTCTTTAGGGATGCCCACCAGGAGGCGAGAGGCCTGCCTTTCTTTTTAAGTCCCCCCACAAACCTCCGGGATATCCGGTCAGTCCCAGGAACGACGCCCTCTTTGAGGTTCTTCGGTCCGGGCCATTTTTGGATGGGGTGCCTTCTCGGGGGGCTGGCGAACTCCCTCGACTACAATATGTCCCCCGAATTTACCTTTTGTTTGAGCAGGTGGCACTTTGAAGGCTTCATTTCATCCCATGCTTTGGGCAGTGACTCGAAACCTCCGCCAGGGCTTCAAGGATCTTCATAACGTCTTGGAGTACACAATTACGTCGCCAGGGAAGTAACACAGTCTCAAGTTGAGATGTCCCAGGCACCTCCACACCTCTGGAACGTTCAGGGGACTGCTGAGTCCAAACGGCACCTGTCGAACTCACAGATCCCATCGGGGGGTGAAAGCCGTTTCCCCCCCCCGATCCCCTCAGCCACAGGTTTTGCCAGTACACTAGTAGGTCAAGGGGGGAAAAGTAATTGAGAAATTAAAGCAGCTAGGATTCCTCAACGTGGAAAGGGTAAACACTTTATGTTAATGCGATTTACTTGTCTTAATCTACACACATTTATTTCTCCCGTTTTTTTTTGATATAATGGGTGGAGGACAACAAAAGGCCCTAAATGCCTTTTAAAGTCCGAACATTCCGGGTTTTGGTTTTTTGGGTTAAGGTGTAATTTTTAAGGGGGGATGGTTTTTTGGGGTGTTGTTGGAATTTTTTTAAAGTTAAGTGGTGGGGTGTATGGGTATCTGAAATAAATCGATGTACTCCCGGTTTCTGGGGCTGGATGGCTTTGGGCCGAAATGGAGCTGTTGAAAACCCAAAACCCCAAATTGGTGGCCGGGGATATTTCCCTATTGGGGGGTGGGTTAAGGGGGTGGGGGTTGAATGGGTTATTTTAAGGAAAGTTTGGATAAATGTAATTGTTTATTTTAGTTAAAGAAGGAATTTTGGGTTTAAAAATTTGAGTTAAGATTTAAATTGGAGTTTTGAAAATGGGGTTTTATATGGTTTAAAAGTTTGGTTTAGATAAATTTGAAAAATAAAAAATTTTGATTTGAATAATTGGGGTTACAAAAATGGGGTTGGGTCTGTCACCCGTACATTTAAAATTACCAAACCGTCAGTTTCACTTCTGCCCGGCACATCAGGGCCTGGATTTTCCTTTTTAGTTATTTTTTTGGTTTTTGGCAAAACGGCGAGCTTTGGAGAAAAACACAACCTCCTCCAAACATTTACTAATAATGTTAGTTCCTAAAACCACATTCAACCCAATTTTCCCTTAACAGTCTTTTAAATACAAGAAGCCCTGATCCTTTAGCTCCACCTCCCCCACTTTTACGTCTACGTTTTTACCCCCAGTAAGTCCAAGAGGAGTCCGTTAGAAGGTAACTTTTCAAAATAGGGTTTTGGGGGGTTGGAGGCGAAAGTTGTAAAGGATACAGGTATGATGGTTACCTGAGACCCGGTGTCCAGCAGGCAGGGATGGCGATCCCGTCCATATGATGGAGAGGAAAGGCCTTCCTCCCACAAACCTGTGGTTCCATTCGGGGGCCCTTATGATTTCTTTTTCCGGGTCTGGCCCCCGACCCAGGAATTTTCCTTTTAAAGGACACTGGCTGCGATGGACCTTTCCTTCTGGCAGCGGTAACAGATAAATCCCTCGGCGAGGAGTGCTGGCCTTGGCCTTCCTGGGGTGGCGTTGCCCTCTTCTCCTCCGGCTCATCCAGGGGACATCCCCCCCGGGCAGTCGGCCAGCAGGAATTTCCTTCCATCCAGTTCTGTCCGCAGTTTGCAGGCACTCATTACAGTGGCCAATTTTGGTCACGGGACCCCTTCGGGCCGTAACATCCAGCACAGTAGGGGTGCCCCCCTGAGTTTTGGCTTAAAGCAACCACGGGGAAAGATGGATGCGCTAAATTAAGGGTCACCCCCGGGACGCTGGGTTGCCATCTGGGGCCGTTTCCAAGGGGCGCGCCCCTTTTATTAGCCATATCCTTAAGGGCACCAAATGTACCTTTCAGGTGATCCAAGGACAACCAATGCACATTTCCTGTTTTTTCAGTTTGGAAAACCTCAGTCCCCGAACAAATTGTTCTTTTAACATTTTAATCTTCGTTAAGGGAACGCCATGGGATTAACCTGCCTGAGAGCTCGCAGGGCCCCTTGTAGTGGGCAGACATAGTCCCAAAAGCTATCCTCCCGTTTCTGAAACATTGGTAAAACCCATTCTGGTCTGTTTGGGTGCGGTCCTCAAAGAGGTCTGCAGCTTTAAGAAAATTGTAAGCACTGACTCCTGGTCGCAGCTGACCAATTCTCTTTTTCTTTCTGCAGCACCATCAATTGTCCCACTAAAAAACTGCAGCTTTTTTGCTTCTCTGACATTGATACAAAGTCCAGTATGCTGCAAAATTTTTTGCTTTAACCCTGACAGGGTGTCTGGCTTCCGCGATGGTGAACCACTTTGCTCCGGGCATATGGGCAGTGTCAGCAGTACTAATCGGGCACAGGCCCAGGTGAGGGGGAAGCGCCCGGGGTAAGTAATTTGGGGCTGTCGGGCCGGGGCCCGCCCTCGCCTGCTGCGCACATCTCTGCGCCCCCCCTAGGGGAAACGTGGGGCCCACCTTCTCCTGTATCCTCGGGGGCCCGGGGGCACAGTTGCTAATGGACCTCTCCCCCGGCGCTCTGACGTCAGAGCGTTCACCGAAGCTCTCTGCAGGCCTGCCGCCCCCGGGCCAGCGTGGGGACTGTCCAGGATCAGCGCGCTTTTCAGATAGCCTCCCATTTTTTTTCGCGGACCTGTAAATGGCGGGCAATGGCGGGAAATCTTCACCACAAAACAAAACACAGCTTCATTAAACCCACAGTACCCGTGGCAATGGGCACAAATTACTCCGTTGCGCAGGCACCCAAATCCTGTTCGTGACGCCAAGTTAGATGACCGCCCTCCCAGAGCAGTGGGGTACTCCATCCGAGCCTAATAACTTCTATAGGGATGTCATGGCAACACAGCTCGGTCCGTGGCCCTGGGCTCCCCTACCCAAGGGGATATTACAGGGGAATGAATTTTGGTAGGGGATTCCGTGACCCACCTTATACCTGGTCAGGGTGCCCCCCTGCTGTGCAAACCCCTTGAAGGTTTGGTGTTAAGCAGTAGCTTCACCCCCCACAGGTGGGGGGAGTCCTTCGGGCAGGAGATATAAAAGGGAACAGGACGAAGGGGGGACCCGGGGTTAGGGAAAAAGATTGGCACACAAAACCACAAACAATTGGGTACCATTTCGAAGAAGTGCGGCATCCCCGGAGCAAATGTTTGGGTGAAGGGGGGCACAACCAATTCTTCCCCTGAGAGGTGTGGCCCCTGTTCCTTGTGTTTAAGGTAAAAAATAATTTTCTACTATACTTTTATAATTTATAGTGTGATATGGGATTTTATAAACAAAATTTTCCTTAAAAAAATAAAAGATAATGTTAGTATCTGCTGGGTTTGTCCCCATCTTGGTCCTATCACTTTATTAAAACTCTACGAAATACCCCCTCCTTTTGGAGAAGAGGACCATACTATTTACCCGAGAACAATAGAATCTTTCTTCAAGAAAACGAAACTGAGGGGGATTACCAACCGATCAAGGAGGACTTATAAAAGATCTAAGGGACCAATTAGGAAACCAATCTGAATGTGTACATATATAGACATAAATTCGGGCCTTATCTCTTTTTCCTCAATCCCCTTTACTCCCCCCCAAAATTTTTGTAGAAATCTCTTTACGGAAAAAGAGTTCAGTGCACAGGAGATGGCCGCCTAATAGACCATTTTCTTTTAGGGGCAACGTTCAAAAAGTCTGAACCAGGTATTGCCTGATTCATTCTCGGTCGACCCGGCCCTAGTCTAACCCGGGGTGACGAGGATGAGTGGTTTATCATTTTGATTCCGACTTGGGGGGGCCTAATAACGGGGCCGTGGATTCCCGCCCCCCCGGGAAAACCCCTTTCCCGAGGACTTGCGGTGTTGCCCGCGGTGACTGAAGCGAGGACTGCAGCCCCTTTGAACAACGGTAAGTTGGGGGATATATTTTTTTAACGTCCCCTTCCTGTGTGTCGGCCCATTTGGCTTAAGCTTTATTTCTTTTTGGGTCTGGATGGGCTTTTAGTGGTGAGACCAAGGGCAATCCCACGCCACGAACCAGCAAGTGTGACCGAGTGCGTTGCATTGCCTCAGTGTTTTTAGTCAAAAACACCACTTCCTCCTCCTCCTTCACTGTCCCTTATGTAATAATTGCCTCCCGTGACTGTTAAATAAAGTTGGGACAAAATTTTAAACCCAAAATTTGAGGGGGATAGAAAAAGCACATATAACTAATCATGACAAATTTGAGCCGGGGAATTCTTGGCTGGGAATGAAAATGGAGCAGGGTTTGGGTCCAACCACGGGGGAGTCTCTTTAGGAGAAGCCCCCAGTGTCAGTGAGGAGCGGGGACCTGTACTGTGTAAGTGTTTAGGTGGACTGTGCGTAAAGTTTTCACCCACAGTTAGGGAAGGACAAATTGAGCAGGCCTTTTTGTCTTTCAACACATGGAGCGGGACTCTGAAATTGACGGGTGGTGACCTGAAAAGGGGCACCGTGGTTTTAGTCGCGACAGATCATTTCACTCCGTTAAATCATGATGCGTCTGTTTAAATTTTAAAAACTCCATAAGTTAGGGGGGTGGGCTTTGGGAGTGGTTGAATTGATGGAATCCGTGGAGAAGAAGGCTTTTTAAAAAGTGAGCTTACCGAGTATGAGCAATTTCGCCTTCAGTGTAGAAGGATTATGTAGCAAGAAGAAAGGAAAGTTGGGTGAAAAGGGGGACTTCTGCATCAAGCCCAACACATTTAAGAGTAGTAAATTTTAAAAAGTTGAGGGTTGGAAAGAGGTAGATGGAATAAGGAGGTTGGGAAAAAGTGCGAGCCTTTGTTCGGATAATAAAAGGGCTCTCTATTTATCTTTTGATGTAACTAAAAGGGGGCCGCTCCAAGCCCTCGGCCACCCCCCTATAAGGTGCCGATTTAGAACAAAGGGAGTTTGGCCGTCATGTGTGTGGTGAACAGAATCCGCCCCGGGCGGAGACCTCCGGTCTTTGGGGTGGTCGCTCCGGTGTAATCCCAGCCCATCGCCCCTCCCACACCCACGCCCATTTTTGGTAAACCCATGGCCATCTTAATACACCCGGGAAAATGTCCCTTTCCTCCGGGGCCATCTTGAGACAACCCAAGCACCCCAGTCAGGCCTATACCCTTGCTGACAAACCCAAATGGGCCTACTACCACCCCCCCACCTGAATTGACAGGGGGGGGGGGCCACAGTCCCAGCATGGAACCAGATCAACACATTGTTCCCTTTATAAAAACCCGGCATTGTGCAATCAAAAAATCTTAGTTTTCAAACAATGACAGAAAACCGCCGCCAAAATATTATTGGGATTAACGAAGGGGAGGAGATCAGGAGAGAGAAGAGGGGTGGGCCCCTCAAAAAGCTACCACTATCCCCACAGCACCAGTATCTTTTCTTTTCCCTCCTCCATTCCCCCACCCCCCATTGTTAACCCCCGGTCCAGGGCCTATTCCACCCCCACTTCAGAATAAAAGGGACCTTCCTCCCTTCAACAAATCTCAAAAGAGACATCTTCTGTAAGATTCACGGAAAACCCCGTCAGGCCCCCAGCTCCCCGTGTACTTGAAAAATGGTATCCCAGCCCTTACAGCATTACACAGACCGCAACTGAAATCCAGTGACATTATCCAAGGGGGGGGGAGGGGAATCTGACACATCGGGTTGGTGCTATAGTTATCCGCCAACTCAAACTCTCCCAAGAAAGGGGTTTTGGCTCTATTAATAGCCCAAGCTGGGTCCCCCACTGCGAATGCAAAGGCTCATATTACACTCAACCCTTTGCCACCGGACAGACCTGACAACCCATGCAGGGGACCTTCCCGCTGATATCATCATCCATGCAGCAGGTCCCGTCCATATCCTCTAAATTCAAATGATCACGGGCCACCTCTTCGGGCCATCATAATTCAATACTCATCATGCTGGATGTTAAAAAACAAAGACATTGGGCACCGGAACATTTTAAACCAATGATAAAATACAAAATTTTGATTGCTTGTCTAAAAGTTAACTAACACCCACTCTGCAGTGTCTGCTTCTCTCCCCAGAATTTTTCAGGTGACAGGGGGGCATGATTTCTCGCCTGATGACCTAAATATATATAAAAATTTTGGAAGAGACTTCTCCAGCCCAGATTTGGGGTCCCTACACTGTATCCTGTCCCCCCCTGCCCGAACTCGAGGGAAAACACCTGGATTCACCCTCCCATTTCCAAGAAGGACAAGATTAATCGCAGTCAGAGTTTCTGATCTACATATCCTTTGAGCTATCCTGATCTCCATTTGCCAGGAAATGCCCACCTTCGGGTTTTAATCTACAAACCCCTTGGTTATCTTTTAAGTTCGATTTCTATCAAATATTCAACTTGAAGGAAAGAATTTCAAGGGATCAATATTAAACTTAGGGGAAAAGGATTTTTTTATCTCTATTCACCCCGCCCGGGAATGAAAACTGTTATGATTGGTTAGATTGGGATAGAAAACAGAAAAAGGAAAATTGGCAGATGAAGCTAGAAAATAGATTGAAAAGAGATATCCAAGTATTATATTTTGTAGGAACGGATCTAAGAAGCAGGAGTCAGTGACAGCAAGCAAAGGATAAGGGAGGGGGGAAGTGTTGGTACAGCGAGATGGTATTTTGTACACCCGGGGTCATTCTACAGATAAAAGCTGAAGGCTGAGGGAGAGCACACTAACAAACTGCGCAGCGACCCCGACTTACCCCTCCCCAGGCTTCCATAGAGACCAAGAAAAGAGTGCAACAGTTTTTCAGATTTTGTTAATAGGTTTTTAAATAGACACAGTAATTTAAGAATAGAAGGTCAGAGTATGTGAAAGCAAATAACAGGCAGAAAAGAATTACACTAGAAACAATTCAGGAAAGAGCCAAAGGATTATTTCTGGACTCTAAAGAAAACTTGGGTGAAAGGGTTTTGTCAAAGAAAACAAGACTAGTGAAAAGTTCTAGCGAGGTTTATATGAAATGGCATAAAAAAAAAAAAAAAAAAAAAAAAAAGTGACAAGGAAAAAAAAAAAGAATAGACCGGATTAGAGATCAGTTAAAGCAAGGACTAGCCAGAATAGCACAGGGGGGCACAACATGAATTTATGCAGGCAAAAAGAGGTACTTGAAACATAAACCCCCCCCTTGTCCCCTTTACCCCCCACTCCTAATTGCACAGTACGGGAACCTCCGGGGGGACATGAGGTTGAGTTTCCAATGGACACGGGGGCAGACAATTCAGAATTACAGAAAGGACTGGCCATTTGGGAAAAGTGATTTCTCCCACCATGTTAAGCAACTCATATAACCTCCCTATCCTGCTCCCCGTCATAAGAAATTCCCCTGCAAATTCGGGAACCACTTGCACACACGGTTGGTGATTCCCCCCACGGGGTAAATGTGACTTTTAGGATTTGATTGTTGTTACAATTGCAAGCATGTATTGAGTATTATCCGTTGGAACTGTCACATAAACCAGAACTGAACGGGAGCACCCCTTTGAAAAAATCATTGGCTAGACGTTGCAGTAACGGAAAGAAAATTTTCAGGAAATATATTCCAATTTTAATCCTAGACCCCACTGTCATGATGACTCTTTTGGATAAGGACAGGGGATTTACGAAACAACATGTTGGGGTCATAGTAAATGCTGCAAATAATCACTCCACTATCTGAAAGGGCTGGCCGCAAAATTTCACAAAAAGGACCCATATACAGGACGAAAACTAATTCGTAATACAACGTGTGGGCAGGGAGAAAATAACAGGTCCCAGCAACTAGAGCAGGCAGCTGCCTGTCAATATCAATAACAATGAAACACGAATACTTCACAAATATGCCTAGGTCCCAAAAATTATTTCTGAAGCTGTCCAAATGTAATCCTTAATGTTTTCCCCTGTCCACTCCGAACAATCTTTTGCAAGCAGGCAGCTGCAGGTCAAGACATTCTTATCAGTGCCCCCCATAGCAAACTCCAGCCCCCCTTCAACTTAACCTGTGTACGGGTTGGTACAAAAATTATGGGCATTAATGCAGCAACGACGGAAACTCCATGGTTCTAATATATATATATACACTTTTGTTCCAGATATCTCAGGATCTGCTTAGTTTAAAAGTTATTGATTTTGCCAATTGTATTTTTAAATATTTTGAGATTTATGATTTGTGGCCCCCTCCAAAACATTGTCTAAAGCAACAATTTACTTATGTTTTTTTTGTACCAAGCAGGTTGTAAGCGTTAAAGGAAAAACTGCAATTCTTAAATCTTCATTTCTTTTTGGACATTGCATTACAAACCGGGGGGAGCGCCATCTGACCAGCTCGCAAAGAAGCTGTACAGAACTTTCCTATTCCTTTAAAGTTGCCCGCCTTGGACATTTCTTAGACGATTTTCTACTGCGGCAGTGGATACATGCTGTATCAATCCTCATGCAGCCTCTCTATACTGATCACCATTTCTTTTTTAAACTAACTCCTGAAGGTAAAGACGGTTTTTATTTTTCCCCTCAAAAACAGGATTGTGGCAGCTCCAGCGCTAGGAACCCCCAACTATAACTACCATTCACCTGTATCTCCATTAGCAGCAGGGACACGGGGGGGCGGGGTATTGACTCGTTACAGGTGACAATCAAAGGCAGTGGCCGTTTTTCAGTGAAAGACAGATGCAGTGGCAGGGGGAACCCGTCCTGTGTACGGGCGGTACTGCTGTAGACTATTTGCTCCACAAATCATCAGAAAATCGTTCTTTGATTACCACTGACAGCACTTACACCTCATGATGTAACACTAACTGAACCAGGTGCAGTCGGCACATTTTTTAGCTGCACGTCACTTTATTGCAATGTGCACTTTTAATGCCTTCCAAAGTTTTTTTGCAGAGAGTACCCACTTAATCCTGCCATATTGTTACCCTCTCGGATCTAGGGGGGAGGCAGGTATTTACGGTATTTACAAAGGAAGATCCAAGAGGGAGATTCTTTTTTTATGTTCACTTATGGCACGGAAACAGCAGGCCTACCCACAGTGTTTAAAACTGAAAACGAATGTTGACTTTAAATTTTTTTGTAGAACTCGCTACCCAAAATGACTCAGGTACCTTCCAACCAGGTAGCCATCGTCTCCCGAATGCAGTGTCAAAGCAAACCAAAACTCCCATACAGCGGGCCCAGGAGGCGAATTTAAGGCTCTGACCGAGGCCTGTAAGATACTGAAGGAGAATTGTTAACACACCAAAAAAGATTTCTGATAAGAAATTCGTTAAAGCTTATGATTTGGGTCCAATTTGGAATCTAAGGTTTCCCTGACGGCAGCAGGAAAACCCATTAAAAATGCTGACGCATCCAGCAGTTAATGAGCATTACAATTACCAAAAGAAAGTATTTCAAAAGTTAAAGCACATACCAATGCACTGATCAGGTGAAAAAAGGAACGCAATGGCCATGCGCCGTAAAAACAGCAGCCAGTAACCACTCCAAGGTACCGATGCACCGTAAGCGCCCCAAAAATCCCTTTGTGCCCGGAGGAGCCTTAGCCCAGAAGCGGGCTCAGGGCGCCAGGAGAAGTAAAAATGGGAAAAGAAGGTGCATGTCTGAATGCACAACTGGGGTATGGGAAGAGGGATGCGCCGATCCTTCCAAGAGCGTGTACCCTGCGGTGGCCCAGATAAAATATGGGCCAACCCACCATTCCAAAACTGCTGTAAGAGCGTGATGCAGAAGCATTGGGGGGGCACCGCTTTTTCCACCTGTATAGAAGTTTATCCAGGATCAGGTATGTTTACACATAATCAGAGAAGGGTAGTCAAGACACCACCCAAACTGCCCCTCCCCTTCTATTTTTTTCCAGGGGACTGCAGATTGATTATATTCGCTCCCAAAAAATCAGGTTCATGGGAGTACTGTTGGTGTGTTTTTGATTTATTCTCAGGTTGGCCGGAGGCTTTCCCGATTGCCAAGGCACGGCGCGCAACCGCAAAGAAGCTGCTTGTGGAGGTGGGTGGGTATGGATACCAAAGGTGATCGAAAGGACAGAGGTACACAATTTCACAGGTGAAATAATGAAATGAAGTCTTGCACGCTGGGAATTCAACAAGTTTCCACACCCCATATTTACCACAAAGCGGTGTAAAAGTAAAAGGACTAAATAGGAATTGAAGTTAAAAACAAAAGGGGCCATGGCTGAAACAGGGAAATCTTGGGCCTAATGTTTACCATTACCCTATACTCATAAGGTACACTCCAAGTAGGAAAACTGGACTTTTCCGATAAAGTACTATTGGAAAGTGCTTAGTTTAGGATGTTTCTTTTTCCCAAGCATTGGAAATAAGTAACCATTTATTAACTCATATAAGGGATTTGTAAAAAAGACTCAAGAAATATATGTAATGTTTTCATTTTTCTTCCAGATCCAACCAGGATCCTGGGAGTCACAGCCCTGCAGCCCGAGACTAGGTAGTCTTTTTAAAAAACACTGAAAAGAGTCATCCGAGAATATAGCTCCACTGATATCCAAAAAAGAAGGATTCGGGTCAGCTCCACCATTATCTGAGGATCCCAAAGTTTATATGATCCCAAAGGTGTTTCCTAGGGGGGTCCCAACGAAACAAAGCTCAAACAGATCCTGGCGGTTTCCGTTCTCTCTCCCCAATGTGCAGATCAATTACAATGTAATTGGATAAAATAATATACTACCCAAGCAAAGATTTATCAATACAATTTAAAAGACTTTCCAGGGTATAGTTGAGAAAATGGGCCCAAAAAAAAGACTGACTTTTCAAGATAGACGGCCATTGACATAAGCTGAAAAAATGAAGTCTGTGGGGTGATGGGGAAAAAAGTTGTACATATATTCCTCTAATTCTGGAGTCAATGGTAAAACATATGGCCCTTTTCAGAGATTAAAAACTGGCCGGAATAAAGGCCAATCAGGAGTAGAAACCCTTTCTTCTCAGGGTGCTTGGAACTTAAAGAATTTCTCCAACAACCGCTTAGTGGTAACAGGGCTTTGGTGCTAGGATTGATAATTCTATGTTTGTTTGGATATCTATGTAAGGAAAAACTGGGCCAATGCAACTGCCTCCTCAGGTACTTTCCTTCATCAAAGTTTGTGTCGCTACTATATGAAGACACTATAAAAGGTAATGGAGAAATATACTCCGCAATAAACCCCGATAAAACCCCCTATAACAAAATACCCAAAAAGGGAAAAAAGAGAAATTTTGTTTAGGGATAGTGTAGAACTCCATGGCAGGTTTGTAGGGACTTGGTTTGTTTGGGGGGGTCCATAAGGGGCTTTTGCTTCTAAAATACCAAGCGAAGAAAATCCACCCCCTGTCCCCACACATTGGACAGCCGAAGGCCGCATAAAAATTTAAAGGGAAAAACTTAGTTTTTAGGGGGATTGTCAAGGAAAAAAAAATTTTCTACTTTTCTTTTATATTTAAGTGTTTATATGTATTTTATAAACACAAAGTTTTTCCTAAAAAGAAATAAATAATGATTATCTGCTGGGTTTTCTCCATCTTGTGCCTATCACTGTATTACACTCCACTGAAATACCCCCTCCTTTGGAAATTGAGGGAAAATACAAAAACCCGAGAACAAAAACTTTCTTCAAAAAAGAAACGAGATGACAACACATCAAGGAGGACTTAGAAGAAGATCTAAGGACCAATTAGGATGACCAGATCTGAATGTTACATATTAGACATGATTCAGCTTACCTTTTTCCTCAATCCCGCCTTTACTCCACCCCCAAAAATTCGTGTATAAAATCTCATGTACGGAAAAAAGAGTTCAGTGCTTACGGAGATGGTGCCGCCTAATAGCACCAAATTTCTTAGGCACGTTCTGAAGTCTGAACCAGCGTATTGCCTGATTCATTCCCCGTTCGCCCGTGCCCTAGCTAACTGGGGTGACTGGGGGAAATGATTGGGTTTATCATTTTGATTCCGACACTTGCCTTTCTGAAAGAAGCCGGCCTTCATGTAGCTGGCCAACCCTTAGTCTCCTTCGCACCTGGCTTGACCTTTGTGGTTGGACCTTCTCCGAAGTACAGTCCCAACTTGCAGCGTCCCCCCTTTCTGGACTCTGTCCTCCTGGCCCAGTTACAAACAGCTCTGTGGTGGTTCCTGGGACCTATAGTCCTCCAGGGAACTCCTTTGTTTTCCCCTAATGGGTCGTGGAGATCCCTAAAGGGTCAACCCCGGCGTCCGTAAATACTTGTTGAGGGAGCTGTGAAGGCTCCTAGCCTTTTTTCTACTCTTTTCCACTTTCCTTCGGCCTACACGGGCCCCCACACGACTAAAACACACTGGCAGTTGGGGTTTCCTCTTTGCCACCTCGGGGCGTCGGCACACTCCTGGCTCTCAACTTGAGCATGGAGTCCCTTAATGCAAACTCCACTCGCTCTCGTCTGCAGCCTTTTTCACTTGTCTCAGCTCTGACTAAGACTGGAAGGATTCGGCGCCACTCTCCCAGACTCCACTTTACTGAACTGCCTGCAGTTTTTTCTGCTGCAGACTCCCGCCTTCTGCTCTGCACTGTACACTGCACTCAGCAAAAACTGTAATCTGAATCTTTCCAAACTTCACCCCCCTTTTTAAAAAGCCAAACCGCTCCCTCTGGGGCTTAGGGTATGGGTGAAGGTTTGTGTATGAAATTGGGATCTATTTGGTTTAAATCCTTCGCGCACCCTTCCAGGAGATGGTGGGAATACAAGAAAGCTGGGCCCCCACGCCCATACGCGCTAGCGCACAGGGCATTTTTTTTTCCGCCCAACCACTTTAAAAAAAAACGTGTGCGCACATTTGCGCACCAAAGCGCATAAAAAAACAATACAGTCTATGGGTGCGCTTGCGTGCAAAATGGCTGGCGGCTCCCCAGCGCTTTTGCGCGCACGGTGATTTTTAAGCAAATAATGTCTACAAAACTTTTTTAAACAGCCCCACACAAGCAAAAATTGTTTGGAGGATGAGGTTTATAAAGAAGGTGATAAACAGAGATGGAAGAGACAGGGTATTATAGATGTAGAGACAGATGATAAGGGGACAACAAGATGATAGAGACACAAGATGATAGAAAACAGATAGATAGATGATAGAGACAGATATAAAAGACAGGGATTAAATGATAAGGGGACAGAGAAAGAGAGACAAAGATAGAGACAGGGTATATAAATGATAAGACAGAGATGAATGAGGCGAAAGAATGGAATAGAACCGACGAGAAAATAACAGTATGAAGATGATAGAAAACAGAATGATAGAGACAGATGATAAAAGATGATAGAGACAGAGATGAGGGGAAAAGAGATGAAAAGAAATGTGACACGTAGACAACCCATGGCCGAAAAAAACCAAACGCATCAAAACGCTTGAAATCCCCTTACAAACGAAAACAAAACGCTGCGTTTTTTTTTTTCGTAAATGCCACGCTTATGTGACTAAATATTGCAGGGGTTTACAAGCATTTTTCAAAGCTTTTTTTAATGCGTTTGATGTGCGCTCGAAATGGGAACCAAAAAAACGCAAGTTGAAATAGCCTAAATTCCGCTAATGAAGAGAAAGAAGTCCCTTCACCAAATTCCAGCATGGGAAGCTTACTGACTTTCCATAAGGAAAAAGAGCTATCCAATTAAGTGGTCCCTTTTAAAAACAAATATACTTTAAAGGTAAAGTTCCCGGTTTTAAAACAAGAATTGGTCACAAAAGGAAACTCCCAAAAAATATTGGGGGAAATTAAGAGGGTAAAATTTTCTCCAGTTTAAGCAAACCACATTCAGGAACTTTAATGTCTTTTTAGCTGCAGTTTTAACAAGGACAGTGAGACATTTTGAAGTCAAAACCCTTCCTAAATGGTGCATTGAAAAGAATTGTACATGGCCAAAACTTGGGGATATAGGGGTTTTAAAAAGGGGGTGAAGCACCTTTTTTGAAAATTTTAAAAAATCTCTAATGGACTTAAGCACCCCGGCAAAGTTGGGAAAAATTTAAAAAAATTAAAAAAATTTTTTTGTTTTTAAGGAAAAAAAAGATCCCAAGAGTATCCTTTTTTATACAAAAAATGTAGCGAAAAGTGGATGTTTTTCCCTTTTATATGTAACTTTTTAAACCCCATAGCCCCCAAAATGAAAAGGGAAAAAATTGGGGCAAACTAGGTGAAATTCTCAAACCCAAAAAAAAATTTTGAACAAAGGTCCGGAAAAAATGTAAATTTTTTAAAATTTGGGGAAACCCCAAATCCAAGGGGGGAAAGGGGGGAGTTGCCCCTTAACCCCAATTTCAAATACTAAACTTTTTTGGAAAAACCCCAGAACCAAAAATTTGCGTAAACCCCCAAAAAATCCTTCCTAAAAAAATTTTTAAAGGAGAAAAAAAACTGCTACCCATCAATGAGGTTACAAGACAAAAAGGGGTGCACTTCTGTACTAGCAACCAAAACCCACCCCTGAAATCACCCCCCACAGAAAAAATTCCCCCCAACTTTTAAACCCCCCCCGGAAAAGGGGAGACGGAAGTGGGTACCGATTTTTTTTTAATTCCCCGAGTCTGCAAGATTTTAGCTGGGGGTTATGACAAACCCTTTTAAAAAGAGCCAATTTTGGGGGACTTCAAACCGCAAGGGACTAACAGGTAAGAAGTTGTTGAGGGGGGGGGGTTGAAATATTTTGGGTTTTGCACCAACCCATTCCTTTTTTATGAAAAATTTTTGCTAGATTTTTATGCGTTTAAAATTTTAAGTAATGAAAAATAAAGCTCCCAGAGGCCACACCGGGAGAAAAAGTTACTTTTTTTCCTGTTTTCCAGTCCCCTGTGTAAAAAACACCTGCTTTAAAAGAGCCAAAATAGAGACAAAAAAAAGATTTATATCCTGATCTTTTAACCCCTTTCCCCAAAATTTTTTTTCCGGTTTGAACCTGAAAAAAAAAGCTCTGTTATAAAAAACTTTTGGAGAGTACCCGGGGAAAAATTTTCCGCTCCAAAACGTACTTGTTTTACCTTGTTATAGGACAAAAAAAAAAAAAAACAAAACGAAAAAAAAACCAAACGCTAATTCGCTTACTTTATTTTTTGCCAGGGAACTACTGACATTTTTTTTTGCCACATAAAAAAGCCTTTTTCCCCTTTTGAAAAAGGGGAGATTCACCTCTTTTTTTTGGAAAAAGCCTTCCAGATGTAAAAAACCCAATTTAGAACCAGCTGTGTAAAAATGGCCCAGAATGTCCCCCCCTATAAGGGTACGGGGGGATGCCGCAAGACCCAGGGGGTTTTTCTGGGGCCGGGGATTTTGTGGTGGTAAGGGGGTTAACGGGGGGTGGGGTTTTTGGGTGAATTTTTTTGGGGAGGATTATGGGGGAAAAGGGGAAAAGGGTTTATTTTTTCCCGGCCCCTTTGGGGAAAAATATCCCTGGGGGGGTTTTAAAAAGGGGGGCTTTTTGGGGTAGTTCTTTTGGGATAGTTTTTTTGGGATTTTTTAAAAATCTTGGAATCCTTAAAAAATTTTGGGGGGGCCCCCTTTTTGGGGGGAAAACCGGGGGCCCAACTGAGAACGGGGGGCACAGGGCCCCGGGGGCCACTACGGGGAAGGGAACGCTGAAGAGAGGACCGCCGAAGTGGCTGCAGCTGCAGCGCCCAGAGACTTTTCCAGGAGGCCCCCGACCGCCGGAGAACTGTAATGATTGGCACACACGGCCCCGGGGATCAAAGGGGTTTTTATCCCAAAACCGCTGGGGCCCCAATATGTCAAAAATCTTCAGGGATTTTTTTTTTATCCCCCCCTTTCCCCTTTCCCTTAGGAACTTGCCCCCTCCGGCGCCCCCTTAACCCAGGTCCCTTTTGGGGGAATGCAAAACCGGATAATTTTTCAAAACCGAAAAGGGGGCCACTTGGGGGTGGGCCCGGGGGTTTTTGGGACACTGCAGTGAGGGGGTTAAAACTAAAACCTAAGGGGGAGCCAGGCAAAACCTTTTTAAAAATCGCTTCATCATTTGCCAGCTATACCAAAAACCCCGCACATGCTCCCCTTTTCCCCCCGCCCCGGTCTGGAAAATGGGCAAGGCCCCCCAAAATTTGGGGGCAAAATCACTTCAAAAGGGGGGGGGGCAAAATTTTTTTAGACAAAGAGACCCCAAATAGTAATTTTATTTTTTTTCTCCAAAAAAGCAGGCCAAATTTTTTAAAAGGGGTTAAAATATTTTTTAAAGTGGACAATTAAACATATGTACAAATGATTACCCCAAAAAAAAAGGGTGAAAGGCAGAAACTTAGTTACTTAATCATTGTAGCAAACCATGCGGCCGGGGGATGGGCGAGAAATCGTAATGCATTTTCAGACGGCCTTCGTTTGGGGTTTTCCGGACAAAATTTTGAGCCAAAATTTTCCTGGCCCTGCCCTTAAACCCCTTGGGGGTTTAAACACTAAAAAGGAAGCCTGTACCCGCAAAAAAGTTTTGGATTCTTTAAGTCTAAACGGGGGAGTACCGGGTGGAAAACCCCTAAGCATAAACTGTTTCTGCGGGGGCCCGTGCTTAGAAAATTCACTGATTAACCGGCTTCACCCCCTGAAAAGGGAAAATGAAAAAAATTTATACTCCCCAACATACACAGGGGGCAAGAAAAATTTTTTAACTTCCCCAAAACTACATACAACAAAAAGGGAAAGACCATGTTTTGGTTTTTAAAAAGCTTTTTTGGGGCCTCTTCTTTTTTTTGGGGGTAAACCCCCCGGTTATCGTTTACACCCAGTGTTGGGAATTTTGCTTGGGAGGGAGGGGGGGGGAACCCCCCCGCCGAGGCTGCAAAAAAAAAGAAAATGTAGATGTCCTTTTTTTATTGGGGAAATTCTAGAAAAAGGGAAGGGGAAGGAAAAAATTTTCAGAAAAAATAAAAAGGAAATTTTAAACCCCCTATTCCGGTTTTTATTGTTCAGAGACCCGCCTGGAAGTCCCCTTCCCCGACCAGGCCCCGCGAAAAGGCCCAAAAAGGGGGAACCCCCCGGGGATCGCCGGGGTAAAACCCCACGCCGGGCCCAGGAGCACCGGGGAAAAGGGAAAAACACCCCCAATCAGTTGGCGCGACCCTGAAAATGCTGGGCGGAAAAAAAAGGTAAAAGAGTAAAGGGTTTTAAAATCACCCGGGGGCCCCTAAAAACAGAAGAGCGGGGGGCACACCAAAAACCGGGCCCAAAAAAAGCAGCGGAGAGCAGGAAAGAACTTTTGGATTCCCCCCAAATGAGTGGGGGGGTGCACCCCAAAAAGACCCACTTCAGATCCCCCGGATCTACGGGGGAGATCCTGAAACCTTTTGGGGGGGGCTAGGAACGCCCCCACCTTGGATGTTGGCAAGGGGGGGAAGGGGGGGGGGTGCTATTTCCAAAGGAAGGGGGGGAGCCCCCAAAAAATGCGGCCCCCGGGTTTTTCCCGTTGAAGCCCCCACCCAAAATTCCAAGTGTTTGAAAAAAGGAAAATCAAGAAGGCTTTTTAAAAAAAGGGAGGCCCGGGGATAGAATGATCGGATGTTCCCTTTTTTCTAAATAGGTACCGGGGAAAAAAAGCAGAAAAGTTTTTTTTTTTGTTTGTTGTTTATTTTAATTTTGGCTTCAGGATTCCTTCAGCGGGGGCCCCCACGTTCGGTGCAGCCAAAAAAATTTGTTTTCCCCGGCTCGATGCAGGGGGAATTTGTTAAGGAAAATTGGAAAATAAGGAGATACTTGGGGGTCGCAGGGCCCCCCGAAAAACGGGGGACCCTCCGGGGTTTAAAATTTTTAAAAATTGAATAGGATTGGGGTCAGGATGAAAAAAAGCAAAAACAGGGGAAAAAATTTTGGGGTTAATTTTTAAGTTTTGGGGGGGCAGGTGCATTGCGGGCAAGGGGAAAATGCGCCTGCGCCAATTAAAATCTTTTTTGGGGAAAGTTAATTTTTTAAAAAGTAAATTTTTTAACCCAAAGGACTTTTTTTCCCCGGGGGGGTTAGCTCAGGCAAGGGGGGCAAAGGGGGGTGTGTTTTCCACCACCCGGGGATTCCGTCAGAAATTGCTGCGTTTTTAAAACGCTGTGCACTGGCGCATTTTTAAACACGCAGCGTCCAGATGTTACAGCAAAGGGGGGGGGATTTCAAAAAATCCCTCTCCACTATGCATAAAAAAAACCGGGGGCGGCGACCTGCTTAACGGCCATGGGCGTGCTAATTAAATCGCAGCAGTCCTTTCCCCCTTGCGGAAATTTTTCCTTCCCGGGGCAAGGGAAAAACCCCACAGGCCGGGGGCAGACTGCGGCCCATTCCGATGTGCCAGGGGGTTTTTGGTTTTTTTTCACAGGGGTTTTTTGGAGCTTTTCCCCGGGGGAAAAAGGGGCCGTGTTGGGGAGAGTGACCGAATCGGAAAAATTCTGCCGGTTTAAAAAAAAAAACATGGCATTGCGGAAAAATTTTTTCCTTTTTTTGGGGTTTTTGAGCACTGAGGGGGGAAAAAAAAGGGGGTTTTTTTTCTGTCCCCAACCTGAGTAAAAGGGGCATTGTATTAACAATTAAAACAGGGGGATCATTCCTTTTTCCTGTCAACTTGTGCCACCTAGTGCTCAGGTGTTTGATTTTAATTTTGGGTTTTTGTGCTGATTTTTAAAACCAGGTGTTCAGAATTAAAAAGCTGATGCTTGGGTCTCTTTCCCCCGGGGATCGTTTTTGGGGGAAAGGAGCCGAATAAGGGGGTTGGGGGAAATTTTACCCCGGGTTTTGGGGTCTAGGCCTTTTTAGCGTTAATTTTTTGGGTTTTTCCCTTTAACCCCCCTAACTGGTCTCGTTTTTTCGGGGGGGGCGTCTTTGGCATGAGCTCGGAGTCTTTTTTGGGGTTGGGGAAAATTTAAAAATGGGGTGGCAATTTTTTAAACCCCTTTAAAAAATTTTTTTCCCCAAATTGGGGGCAAAATTTAAAGGGAAACATGGGGAAAAAGTTTTTTAGAAAAAATTTTTTTTTGTGAAAATATTTCTCTTTTTTAAAAGGCAAAAAAAATTTAAAGCTTGACAATTGAAAATGTTCAATATTTTCTCCATATTTCCGTTTTTTTCAAAAATAAACCCAATTTAAAAAAGAAGTTTTTAAAACCCCTAAAAATGAAGTACAAAATTTCAAGAAAAAAAACTCAAATCGCCAAAAATTTTTTAAAACGGGCCCGGGGGTTTTTTCCTCATAAAGGGACAGTGGTCAGAATTTTAAAAAAAATTGGCCCTTTTTTAACATGCAAACCCCCCTGGGGATTAAGGGGTTAAAATATAACAAAAAATCTACAAAATTTTAAAAAAAAACATAATTTGGGGGTTTAAAAAAATTTTCCCTCTCCAAGAAAACCCAACCCAAAACAAAATTTTAATGTAATAATAATAATATTAACCCCTACCCTCCAATTAAAATGTATATTTTTTTTTGGGTTTTTTATTTGCTTTTTCCCCTTTTTTGGGAAATTTCCGGGGCCTTTTGGGATTTTTATTAAGACCCAAAACCAAATGACAGTTTTTGTTTTTTTATTTAGCCAAGGTACCCCCTGCTGTAAAACCTGCAAATTTGGGGAAAAACCCAAATATTTTAAACAGGAAAAATACTACATTCTAATTGGGGGGATTTGCTAATATTTATTATACATATTGAGAAAAAGGGTGTTTAGATGGTAATACCGCTTTTTTAAAAACTCATAAACACATCCAAATTTTAAAAAATGCAAAAAACCCCGGCCGATTAATTGATCAGACTTTTAAAAAAGTTGGAACCAAAAGTCAACGTTTTTTCCTCCAAAACCTTTTTCCAATTTTTACCTTCTATGAAAAACCGGGGTGGCCCCCTTGGGGGGCCTCGAGTAATGTCCCTTTTTTTATTTACCCAATTTTCTTGCAAAGTGAATTTTTTTCCCCCTCACCCCTTAAAAAAATTTAAATGTCTCTTTTAAATTTAGTGGGGCAGACATGTAATTGGGGCCCAGAGAAAACCTCACAGGGGCGAGCGCTGGGGTGAAAATGGATGTCTGAACGAGCCCTTAAAAAAATCCCAAGCACTTTGCTGAAACGAAATCAATGCATTTTTTTTTCTCAGGAAAAATATGCAAACGGAGAAAAAAAACCAAATACTCATCATTGGGGGAATTAACCTTAGGCGGGTTCAATGTGCATAATTTAATAATTTTCTTTTTTTAAGTCAAAAAAAAAATTATTTTCATCCGTATTGTCCCCCCGCAAGCCCCTCCCTGTATTCGTTTGTTTTCGTATGAAAGGGAATCTATTTTACACTGTCCCTTTTTCATGAATAATTTTTAAAAAAAATAAAAAAAATTGTTAAAATATTAATAATTTAAAATTCCCGACATACAGATGAAATCCCCTAAAGGGAAAAATTTTTTTAAACATCCATGACTTATAATGAATGGTGCCGAAACCAGAAAACGATTTTTTTACAAAACAAACCTATCGGATTGTTGGGATGTGAAATTAAAAAACCCGAAATTGCATTGGGCATTTCTTTACTGCATGGGGACAGATTTGCATATGGACAGAACATGGGGTTTAATATTTTCATCTGAATGAGGCCCCCAATGCTACATTCACATTGGGACCCATCATACGTGGTCATAAAGGGAGCATGAATTTTTCAAGTGAAACACTAAATTTTTCTGCAAAAATTTAAATAAATTTTGCAGGGGAAAAAGTGGAATGAATTTCCGCAGCCAGGGGGTACTGCGTTTAAAACCCAAGGGCCCCATTCAACATCCGTCTTGACCCTACATGTTTTAATAAATAAAACTTTATTTTTATATAGCCTAACATATTTCCCCAGCCCCTTTACAGTTTGCCACTTATCGTCGCTGCCCTGATGGGGGTCCCTAATCAAAATTCCCTATCATTTTTTGTTTTTTTGGGGTGGGGGGAGTAAACCGGGGAAAACCCGGGG
>JARQOD010000001.1:427341562-427372866 GCA_033576555.1 Oophaga sylvatica | reverse complement strand
TTCCTGGCACTGGTCTGGGCCATCACGAGAGGTTTAAGCACTACCTAGCCTCCAGCAAGTTCACTGCCTACACTGATAACAACCCCTTGACGCATCTTGAAACAGCTAAGCTGGGAGCCATGGAACAACGATGGATGGCTCGGCTGTCAAACTACCAATTCACAATCAAGTACTGAGCAGGCCGCAAGAATGCCAATGCTGATGCCTTATCCAGGATGCCTCATGAATCGGACACAGAAGAGGAAGTGGATGATCTGGAAGAGATTGAACTGCCTGCCTTTCACAGGAATGGGATAATCCATGAGCAACACGCCAGCAGGAAGCCGCGTGATAAGACGTTAAATCCTTTACCTCACCACAGTTGGAAGGAGACTCAGGACAGCGATCCCGTTGTCAGCCGTATCAAGGAGCTGATAACTCGGGAAGGTTCCTCCTTGGAGAAGGATGCGCCTGAACAAGCTAAGCAGCTGTGGAATGAGAGAAGCCGGTTGTTCATCTACCGTGAGAGGCTGTGCAGGAGATACGTCAACCCCAGGACCCATGAAATGGTTTGGCAGATAGAAGTTGCCAGAGCAGACATTCAGATGGTGTTAGAAGCCTACCATGATCAAGCGGGACACTTTGGCTGGAAGAAGCTGGAGACCCTGTTGAAGTGTCGTTTCTACTGGGTGGGAATGCGCAGCTCCATTGAGAGATGGTGCCAGAAATGTGGACCCTGTGGCCTCCGAAGAAAAGACTACAGCAGTCAAAAGGCACCCCTGCAACCCATCAAGACGACTCGACCCTTAGAGATCGTGGCCCTGGACCATGTCAAGTTGTCACCCAGCCGGTCGGGATACTCCTATGCCCTGACTATGGTGGATCACTACTCCAGGTTCCTGGTGGTCGCCCCTGTCGTTCAAGAGTGCCTTACCTCCTGCAAAGGAAGAGTTGTTTTTATCATGTTTATTGTTATTTGTTTCCGTATTTCAGCCCCGGAGTGCTGAGTTCTACTAGGGGGGAATGTGGAGCCCAGCTGTGACTGAATCCACATCTTCCAGAAGGGTGCACTGACAGAAGATCCCACTAGAGGTCATTAATCACATTCACACATGCAGCTTACCTAAAAAGACCATTAGAGGGAGCTGTGTTAGGCATATAAAAACAAGTTTAGTTTCACTTTGCCTCAGAAAGAGAAAGGAAGGAGATGAGATGAGAACAGCCAGAGAAGAGATCAGACAGAGACAGATCTCAGATCTCCTTAAGACACCAGAGGAGAGAAGTGCAGAGCTGTTCAGTCAGTTCAACTTGAGTAAGTGGAGGCTAGTACGAGTGAGAAGGAATCACTTTAGCCTAGTCAGAGCTGAATCTGAAGCATAGCTCAGTGGAAAGCGTGCCGACGCTTAGAGAGCGGCGAAGAGGCAGCTCACCAACTGCCAGCGTGTGTGATAATAGGAGGACCTAGATAGGTCGAAGGCGAGTGGAAGTTAATGAGACCGAGGAGCCTTAATAGCTCATCTCAGCAAGTATACCCGGACGCCGGGGTCCGAGCCTACAGGGATCTCCACGACCCATTAGGAGAACACCGGAGTTCCTGGAGGACTACAAGTCCCAGGAGTACCACTCAGCTGATATGTAGCAGGATCAGGAGGACGGAGTCCGGCTCGGCCGGGCCATCAATGACCCTGTTCTTTCAGAGAGAAGATCCAATAACAAAGTCAGCCAGGTACAAGACAGAGGCTAAGCTAGGCCCAGCTACACGTAGGCCAGAACTTATTACAAAAAGGCAGAAAACAGGAGGCCACACACCTATCAAGTGGAGGAATCTGGATGTGCACCCTTCACCCTACAGTGCTCCGGGACATACCTGCCAACAACATCAGTAAAGGTATGGAAAGAGACTGAATTGTGTGTGACTGACTTATTATCTGCAACACCATTGACTTTGAGGGAACAGTCCCACCTGTGGGGGACTTAACATCTAGCTGCCTAATAACATCCCCTCAGAAGACTAAAGGTACTGCCACACTAAGCTATCCCGCTAGCGATCTCGTTAGCGTCGCATACTAATGAGATCGCTAGCGGGATTGTTTCTATATCGCTAAATGCGGCCACATTTAGCGATATAGTTAACGACGCTATCGCCGCTAGCGATCTTCTTAACGACTTTAGCGGTACAAAAGTACCGCTAAATCGCTAAGAAAAGGTGCCACACTAGCGATATATACTTACCCAGCGGGAGCGCCGACGAGAAAATAGGGTCCGGAACGATTCCAGCGACGAGCGAGATCACAGCAGGAAGCTCGTCGCTGGCAGCTGCCGCACTGAACAACATCGCTAACGGGATCGCTAAATAGTGACGTTTTTTAGCGATCCCGTTAGCGATATTGTTTAGTGTGGCATACCCTTAACCCTGCAGCGCTGGTCTATCTGATCAGAAACCACAGGTGGCGTCACAAACTAATCTTTATAATCCCCTGTAAATATCCCCCATTGCATGACCGCCCAGGGCCACGGACCGAGCTCTGCTGCCAGTGACATCCCCATAGACTTCCATGGGCTCGGTGCCGAGTGTCCCATAGCCCTGGTACCCACATGTGGTGCGCGTCAACCGCACCATCCCCCAAAAATGCTATGAAACCTATCAAAGTGTTGTATCTACCCCAAGATGGTAACGATAAAAACATCACCACACCGCTCAACAAAGCCCTCCTACAGTCCCATTGACAGAAAAATGAAAATGTTACAGATCACCCAAATAAAATCAGAAATTTCGCAAAAAAATTAATTGGTTTATGTGGCCATTTTCTACTTACTGCACTGGCGAATAATGCATTTACACCATAAAAACAAAACCCAAAAATAATGGTAAAATTGATATGGGTTTTTTTTTATAATTTCACTGCATTTGGAATTTTTTCTTTTTTTTCCCCAGTACATTGTATAATAAAATATATAGTGTTATTTAAAACTACAACTCATCCTGCAAAAAAAATGAGCCTCCAAATGGCTATATCTATGGAAAAATTAAAAGTTATGGGGATGGAAAAATTGACCAAAAATGGTAAATTGTCTGCTACTGATTAAATGGAGTCAGATGAGATCAGAAAATTATGAAGCAAGACTTCTGGCACGAGTTTTCGTAAAAAGCCACCATTACAGCGGTTGTCCAGACAAACCAGGGGAGGAGTCCTGAGGAGATAATTTGCATATTCCCAGTGCCTTCTGGGATAAGTGAAGAGTCTCCGCGAGCTCAAGGAACACTGGATTTTGGCTGTTGCAGCTGAAAGGAGGACATCAGTAAACCAGGGGAGGAGTCCCGAGGAGATAATTTGCATATTCCCAGTGCCTTCTGGGATAAGTGAAGAGTCTCCGCGAGCTCAAGGAACACTGGATTTTGGCTGTTGCAGCTGAAAGGAGGACATCAGTAAACCAGGGGAGGAGTCCCGAGGAGATAATTTTCATATTCCCAGTGCCTTCTGGGATAAGTGAAGAGTCTCCGCGAGTTCAAGGAACACTGGATTTTGGCTGTTGCAGCTGAAAGGAGGACATCAGTAAACCGCGCGCCGCTAGGCGAGTTTTGGTTTATATTTCACCACTTGATTATCTCTTGAACAATAAGAACATGGAAGAGGCTAGGAGCCATGTGGTGAGCTGCATTTCTTGCTACATGTTCATAGACTTACCAGTGGAAAAGCCAAACTTCACATGTCCAGAAATGCAAGCTTGTGTCCCTGTTGGAGGAAAAGTTGCAAAATCTGGAAGAGAGGTTATCTACATTGAAGACCATTAAGGAAGGTGAAGAGTTCTTAGACAGAGCAGAATTATCTCTTCATGGTACAGAAAGAGAAGAAATTCGAAGTGCAACTGAAGAAACAGAGGAATGGAAGCATGTGACCCAGAGAAGCAGGAGGATCAGGAGGCAGTCAGCACCAATTCTGCTCAGGAACCAATACCAGGCTCTTACACAGGAGAACGATGAAGAAATACATCAGGACAAGACTTTGCCCACAAACAACCTTGTACGCCCTCAGAGTCCTCCTGAATGGAGAAAGAAAACTGTTGTGAAGAAGAAACGGAGAGTTGTTGTCATGGGCGATTCCCTGTTGAGAGGAACAGAGGCCGCTATCTGCAGACCGGATATAACCTCAAGAGAAATGTGCTGTCTTCCAGGTGCAAAAATTAAAGATGTGTCTGACAGGATATCAGGACTCTTCAGACCTAAAGATGACTACCCATTCCTGCTAATACATGTGGGGACAAATGACACCGCTAGAAACGACCTGGAAACCATATGCAGTGACTTTGAAAACTTAGGTAAGAAAGTGAAAGAACTGGGAGCGCAGGTGGTCTTCTCTTCCATCCTCCCAGTGGATGGCCATGGAACAAGGAGGTGGAATAAGATTCTGCAGGTGAACAACTGGCTACGTCGATGGTGCCGTCAGCAAGGATTTGGATTTCTGGATCACGGAGTTAATTACCTATACGATGGACTACTTGCTAGAGATGGGGTGCACCTTACGAAGACTGGAAAACATGTATTTGGAAGTCGCCTTGCTACACTCATCAGGAGAGCTTTAAACTAGAACAATGTGGGAAGGGAAGCAAAACGCCAGAAAAAGCCATACACCTGACAAATGCTATTGAGATTTCTGCTATTAGAAGTGAAGGGGAAGAACAAAGACAAAAAAATTTACATAATAAAAATATTGAAGGAAGAGAAAGAAATCACAAACTAAAGTGTTTCTATACGAATGCACAAAGCATGGGCAACAAACAAGGAGAACTGGAGCTACTAACGCAGGAGAAGAAATATGATGTCATTGGAATCACTGAGACTTGGTGGGACGATACACATGATTGGAATACAAGGCTAGAAGGATACAACTTATTTGCAAGAAACAGACTTGATAAACGAGGAGGAGGTGTTGCATTGTATGTTAGAAAAGCGTATATCTGCACAGAGATTGACGCTTCAAAGACTGGGAGTTCTGTGGAAACTGTTTGGGTAAGAATACAAGGACAGAACAATGGAAAGGACACCATTGTAGGCATTTACTACAGGCCGCCTGTGCAAGCTGAAGATATGGATGAACTCTTTATGCATCAAATGGCCAAGTTCTCCAAAAAATATGATATAGTGGTCATGGGAGATTTCAACTATCCAGACATTTGTTGGGAATCTCTCTCAGGCAAAACTAACAGGTCCAGGAAATTCTTATCCTCTCTTGCTGACAACTTTATCTTCCAAAAGGTAATGGAGAAAACAAGGGGATCTGCTACCTTGGATCTAATCCTCATAAACAGGAGGAAATGGTGGAGGAGGTAAGAGTGGCTGGGACTCTAGGAGGTAGTGACCATGCTATTTTAGAATTTTGGATAACAAGAGGAGGAAGACCTGTGAAGACTCAGACGTCAAGGTTAGATTTCAGAAAGGCAGATTTTAAGGAACTCAGAAAGAGAATTGGAGGGATCCAATGGCTGGATATCCTTAAGGACAAAAATGTCCAGGAAGGATGGAAAATCTTGAAAAATGAGATTCTCAAAGCACAATCGTTAACAATTCCGAAAAGAGGGAAGAATGGGACGCATTTAAGGAAACCAGGATGGATGAACATAGAACTTAAACACATGCTAAAAAGGAAGAGAGAAATGTTTATCAAATGGAAAGAGGGAGGCATATCTAAAGAAGAATATAATGCCGTCTGCAGAACCTGCAGGGCACAAATCAGATTATCTAAAGCTGACAATGAATTAAGGCTTGCAAGTGAAAATTCTTGGAGAACAGGAGAAGTCCCAGAAGACTGGAGAAGAGCAAATGTTGTTCCTATCTTCAAAAAGGGGAAGAAGGTGGACCCAGGGAACTACAGGCCAGTGAGTCTGACTT
The DNA here is from genome assembly GCA_033576555.1 of Oophaga sylvatica. Classification (NCBI taxonomy): domain Eukaryota; kingdom Metazoa; phylum Chordata; class Amphibia; order Anura; family Dendrobatidae; genus Oophaga; species Oophaga sylvatica. Next base: position 427,367,000 of record JARQOD010000001.1, on the reverse strand, counting down.
CTATACCAGGAAAGATCTTTGAACAAATTATTAAAGAACATGTATGCAAGTACCTGGATAAGAATTAAGTGATTAAACAGAGTCAGCATGGGTTTGTAACTAATAAGTCATGTCAGACTAACTTAATTTCCTTCTATGACAGAATCACTGACTGGGTGGATCAGGGAAATGCTGTAGATATAGTATATCTTGACTTCAGCAAAGCATTTGACAAAGTATCTCACACAATCCTTATTGAAAAAATGACTAACTATGGAATGGACAAGGCAACTGTTAGGTGGATTCATAACTGGCTTAGTGATCGGACCCAAAGAGTGGTTGTAAATGGCTGCACATCCAGTTGGAAGAATGTCTCAAGTGGGGTACCACAAGGCTCTGTTTTGGGCCCTGTATTGTTCAACATCTTTATCAATGATTTAGATGAAGGAATTGAGGGTAAACTGATCAAATTTGCTGATGACACAAAGCTAGGAGGGGTAGCTAATACTAGAGAAGAGAGAGAGAGGATTCAAAAAGATATACATAAACTGGAGCAGTGGGCAGCAACTAACAGAATGGATTTTAACAGGGAAAAATGCAAAGTACTACATCTGGGCAATAAAAATGAAAAAAGCATATACAAAATGGGAGGAATAGGTGTTGTGAATGGGTTTGAGATGAGTTCTGAGCAGAGGCTCCCTCTGGTGGTTACAAGCAGTGCTAGTCTGTCCAGTGAAGATTGTGAGGACTGGGAATCAGGTGTTACTGACTGGTCTTATATAAGGGAGTCACCTTCCCATCAGGGTTGCCGGTGATCAATTGTTCTGGTCTGAATCCTTTATTCCAGTTTCCCTTGTAGCCTGCTGTGTCGTGTCTGCATCTCCTGCTAACAGATAAGACATTTTTTTCTTTTGTGTTTGTGCTATATTTTTGCATTTTGTCCTGCACTTCTGTGGGGGCCTTCAGGGTCCCCTCCGGGGGCTTCTGCCCTCTCAGTTTTGTTCAGCCACTGATGTTTTACTTTTGCTTTTTCCAGTTTTTTCAGTGGCTGCTGTTTTGATTTTGTTACACCAGAGAGCTAATTTAGGTGGTAGAGGTCGTGTGATCTCAGGTGTTTTTGAAATTAGTAGAGTTGGTGCTTTTCAGGGTTTTCTGGGATTGCAGTAAGTACCCTTCCTATCCTTTTCTATTTAGTTAGTTTGGGCCCCAGCGTTTGCTCATACTATTTTCTTTCTGTGTCAGTATTTCATCTTGTCTAACCGCCATTACATGTTTGGGGCTTTCTATTATCTTTGGGGTTCTGCTCCGGGGCAGATAGCTTTCCTATATCTATCTTTAGGTGTAGTTAGTTTCTCAGGCTGTGACGAGGCGTCTAGGACCAACGTAGGAACGCTCCACGGCTGCCTCTAGTTGTGGTGGTTAGTCAGGGTACTGCAATCTCATAGATTCCAACTGCTCTGGTGTATTGCCTTTTTTGCCTGCACTCCTCAGCTACCGAAACATAACAAATAGGGCTAAGTAACAGCACATGTGAAAAAGACTTGGGTATACTAATTGATCACAGACTTAACATGAGTCAACAGTGTGATGCAGCAGCAAAAAAGGCAAATGCAATTCTAGGATGTATCAACAGAAGCATACAGTCTAGATCACGTGAGGTCATTATTGCCCTCTACTCCTCTTTGGTCAGAGCTCATCTGGAATACTGTGTCCAGTTTTGGGCACCACATTTTAAAAAAGACATCAACAAACTGGAGCAAGTTCAGAGAAGAGCCACCAGAATGGTGACCGGTCTGCAAACCATGTCCTATGAGGAACGGTTGCAGGATTTGGGAATGTTTAGCTTGCAAAAAAGAAGACTGAGAGGAGACTTAATAGCTGTCTACAAATATCTCAAGGGCTGTCACATTGTAGAAGGATCATCTTTATTCTCATTTGCACAAGGAAAGACTAGAAGCAATGGGATGAAACTGAATGGGAGGAGACACAGATTAGATATTAGAAAAAACTTTTTGACAGTTAGGGTGATCAATGAGTGGAACAGGCTGCCACAAGAGGTGGTGAGTTCTCCTTCAATGGAAGTCTTCAAACAGAGGCTGGATAGACATCTGTCTGGGATGATTTAGAGAATCCTGCTTTGAGCAGGGGGTTGGACCAGAAGGCCCAGGAGGTCCCTTCCAACTCTACCATTCTATGATTCTATGAATAAAAAATATTACCCAAGGTCTAAAGTAAATGTCTTCCTGTATTAAGTTTGATTTAAAGGGGTATTCTCAAGTTTAAAAGTTATACCCTATCCAAGCTGTGTGAACGGCAGCTGTAAGTACACCCCAAAACTTTGACAGCCAGCTCTGCAATGCATCAGTGACTGTAGCCTCTTCGGCACACCTGGATAACTGAAAGCCGACAGCTCCCAACAGAAATAAAGATTACTTTTTCCCTGGAGACGCCCTGTCAGTATGGCAGCCGGTCACCCCAATCTGCAGATCAAGCGTTATCCGATGTGACCTGTTCCCTTTTAAGGTTTGAGCTGATGGACATTTTTCTTCTTGCCTGTTTCATGTTTATAGGGAGTTTCTTACTTGTATACCGGAGATGTGAACATCTGAAAGATTCCTTGTATCATTCTGTTCATTCTGCTCTTTTGTGTCTTCCTGGGCCTATAACATGTTGCAGGTTTCAAATTCCAGCAGAATCATCAGTATTTAGTTCTTGCTTTACTTGGGACATACAGTTCCATTATTATTTCATTGCAACTTTGAGGATTACAATAGAACAAATTGACACAAAAAACAAGTCACACAGTACTATATTAACTGACTCTAGTTATTACCACAGTGTCATCTGCTGTCCGATCAAAATAGTCCCTCTACAACATAAGCCTGGAGCTGTTGTATACACTATATAAACTTCCAAAAATGGCAGCTTTCTGTTATTTTTCAGACAGGCCTTTCAGGGTCCCTTAGATTTGCTTACTTCTAGGAGTCTGGAAGCCTTCAAATTATTCCATAAAAGATAGCAATTGTGGAGTAATAGTGCAGGGATGGGAAATTTACCAACACCATATTTCTATAGAATTTGTTGCAGATCTTACTGAGGTATATAGGTTCACTACCATTTGGGTTTTAATGGACCATTTCACCAAGATTTTTCATTTTGTTTCATTATGAGGACTTTCATTTACTCATCAGTTGCCTCAAGTATCCTTCAAATAAATTTTGAGAGAATCAGCTCAGGGAACAATATCTAAGAATTTTCTCCAATTCCCATCAAGATAACTGACCAGATTTGCTTCTTTGGGTCGAATTCACCCACCATCATTGCATTTTGAGTCTTCTAGGAAATTGGCTGTTGTCATAGTGTATGGTTGAGAGTCTCTCCTCTTCCCTTGTCAATTGCAGTTATAATCTAACCTCCTCTTGTGAACAGTGTCTTTCAGGACATTTATCTAGTCTTGATTGCGTTGCAATCCAATAGAGCAGTAGCTGAAGATAAAACAAAGAAGAGCAGATAGACACAGTCAAACTGTTCGCAACAGCTCTCCAGAGATAAGGTTTGACTTTCCACTAAAACATCTGTTGAAAGATTCATCTCAAAAATTTGGCTCCTAATTTCATCAATTCATTCCAAATTGTTCAGCAAATTAGTCAGGTTACTTTGCATGTGAAATTGTCTCCCACATGAAAAATTTCTAATGCTTTCCTCCTTACTACGTCCTCTAATTCTCAACAAATTACTTGTTGCACTATAGTCAGATCCTTCTGCTGCCTCCGAAGAGGAGTTACAGGGTGAAGAGAAGTCATTAACGGCCCACAGCACTAGACCTGCTTCCCACCCTCTCTTCTTCTGCTCTACTATGTTTGCCTATACTTCTGGCTAGGGGCCTTCCGGCATTTCCTGCTCTGCTTGTTTGCTTGCCATCCAGTGATGTCCGTTGTTCAGGTCCTCAATGTTCCATATGCCAACCAGCAAATTCATCCTGTTGTACCTTTGTCCTCGGTGATGTTCACCCAGACAGCAGCTTAGTGAATTCATCTCACTATGTGAGCCCTTACAGTAACATTCAAGAGCACTTTAAGACATTAATTTTCCCATGCAAAGGAATGAGTTATTATAGTGTAAGAATGTTGGAAGAGGAAAGCCCAAATTGTTGCCACCTAATGGAAAGGGGAAAAAACCTACATATTTTGTTTTCTAATTCTTCTTCCCAGTCTATAGCTGGCTGTCTCTCTATATGGATACCAAGGGAAAACATGGTATTTAATGCACTAGACAGATGAGGCAAATAATGGCCTTTTCCCCTCCACCCCAGCATCATCACCAGAAATCGTTCTGACAGTGAAGTCAGGTACAGTGGCATGTAAAAGTTTGGGTACCCCTGGCCAAAATTACTGTTATTGTGAACAGCTTAATATATATTCATATTTTTTATATATTAGAAATAAGAAAAAGGAAAATGGGTCCATGCAAGTGTTTGATCACCCTGCATGGTTAGTACCTAGCAGCACCCCCATTTGCAAGTATCACAGCTTGTAAACGCTTTTTGTAGCCAGACAAGACTCTTTCATTTTTTGTGTGAAGGATTTTCATCCAATCTCTCTCTAAGACTACAAATATGGAATCAACCAACTTGAAGGCTCCGTAACTTCTTTACACTTTTCCATTCTTTTTGCGTCTTTCACTCCTGCTGTTCTTTCCATCTTACACACTGCAGGTGCCATCCCTTCTGCAGTTAACACACTCATATAACGAAGGCTTATGTAATACTCTATGTATGCCTCAGGGTCCCAAGGAGTCATATACACAACTTTTAGTAACAATATACGTCTCATATCAATATACATTTCCCCTTCTGCTAAAAATGTTCTCAATATACAAGGCATCAGATGCTAGGGCACAGTGAGGGCCCATTGCTCCTTTCTCTTCTGCATATGTGTAAGGTTGGTGGACAATTGCTGAAGATACCAATCGCATGATGTGTTGTATTGTATTTTAATGTGAATAATGACTTGCATCTTTTCCAATATTGTGGAATGTAAATTGTGCTGAAATTGTGTTATGTGATGTAGTGTGATGTATGGCTGTGTAATGCATAGTGCAAGATGATGTAGATAGTTGACTGTAGGGTAGGATAGAATTAAGTGTTGGGCCTAGCCCAGAATGGGACGGCTATGTAGGAAGACAGTGGTGAACGTCCTGCTAGGAAGGCAGATAGGCTTTGGAGTTCGAAGTGAGCAGGCTGCATCAGAGTATGACCGTGAATGAGAGGAGACTAAAGAGGAAGGATAGCGAGATCGTGATGAAAATTGATAGAGAAACAAAGTATCCTTCCAGAGTGGGGGTTTTAGGAGAGAATGCGTAGCCTCGAGATCGTGAGCTTGTAACATAGAACATAACATGCCTTAACAAGACTGAGAGACTGGAACTAGTGAAGGGTCCAGAGCACCAGTTACGGAAGATATAGGACTCTGAACCATTGAGTAAGTAAAGGAGACTTGTTAATAAGAACTATAGCGTTAAAGCTGGATTGTGGTTAAGTAAGGAGAAACAGTGGTAGTATAAAGCCCTGGAGTAGACTACAGAGGAAGGATACTGTGTGGAAAATGCTTCATACTGTAAAGGAAACATCCATAAGACTTTGTACCCGCTATCCCTTGTACATAACCCTCACCAAGTTACTGTTCAGTAAAGAGCTTATCTTTGAATGGAGGTCTCCCTCATTGGACTGTGAAATACTTAATCCTGGCAAAACCATATAATCAGTTACATGTGGCCTGCACGGCATAAGGCCTTCACAGCACAAATCCACACACCAAGCCATGTAATATAGCCATGTAATATGCTGGGTGGGGCGCTGGAGACAAGTGCCTTGTCCACGACTCCTACCCCACGTCACGTTACATATGCAACATGTGTAGTTTCTTTAACACAGGACAGTAGGAGAAACTACACAGGAGATAAAAGAACACAGCAGCATCTTAATATTATTATTATTATTATTATTAATAATAATAATAATAATAATAATAATAATATCACTGCACCATTTATTCCATGGCATTTTACATGTGAAAAGGGGTATACATAATTTAAACAAGTACAATAGTATTGAACAAAACAAGTCACCGACTGGTACAGGAGGAGAGAGGACCTTGCCTGCGAGGGCTCACAGTCTTCAAGGAATGGGTGAGGATACAGTAGGTGAGGGTAGAGCTGGTCATGCAGTGGTATGATGAAACGAGGGTTATTATAGGTTGTACGCTTGTTGGAAGAGGTAGGTCTTCAGGTTCTTCTTGAAGGTTTCCATGGTAGGTGAAAGTCTGATATGCTGGAGTAGAGAGTTCCAGAGTAGGGGGATGAATGGGAGAAATGTATGTGATTGTGGGAAAAGGAGATAAGAAGGCAGTATAGAAGGAGACAGGTTGTGGATTGCTTTCTATGCCATGGTACGGGTTATGAACTGGAGTCTCTGGGTTATGGGGAGCCAGTGAAGGAATTGATAGAGAGGAAAATCTGGGGAATAGCGGGGAGATAGGTGGATTAGTTGGAAATCAGATTTTAGGATAGATTGGAGGGGTGCAAGAGTGTTAGAGGAGAGGCCACATAGCAGGAGGTTGCAGTAGCCGAGGTGCTGAGATCATGCACTAGTGTTTTTGCAGATTCTTGGTTAAAGAATGTGTGGATCCGGGAAATATGTTTGAGTTGGAGTGGGCAGGAAGTGGAAAGGACTTAGATATGTGGTTTGAAGGGGAGACCAGAGTCAATGTTTACCCCAAAGCAGCTAGCTTGCAGGACTGAGAGTCAGCAGCCATTGACTTTGATGGATAGGTCTGTTTGGGTTTGAGTGAGATGGTGGAAAAATGATAATTTCTGTTTTATCCATGTTAAGTTTTAGAAATCTAGCAGAGAAGAAAGATGGAATAGCAGCCAGGCATTGTGGGTTCAGGTTAGTAAGGAGGCGATATCGGGTTCAGAGAGGTAAATCTGTGTGTCATCAGCATAGTGGTGATACTGAAAGCCATGAGACTCTATGAGCTGTCCCTAAACCTTGGGGACACAATCAGTTAGGAGGTGAGATGAGGAGGAGGTGTGTGAGTAGTATTCGCTGAATATCTGGTCTGTTAGGTATGAGGAGATCCAAAAATAGGGCCAAGTCTGTGACGCCAAAAAAGATGAGAGAGTCTGTAGTAAGAAGGAGTGTTCCACTGTGTCAAAGGTAGAGGACAGGTCCTGTAGGAGGAGAGAGTAGTGTCGCTTGGATTTGGCAGTTAGGAAGTCATTGGTGACTTTAGTCAGAGTAGTTTCAGTGGAATGATGCGGTCAGAAGCCAGATTGTAAGCAGCCGAGGAGGGGTGGGAGGAGGGGTGGGAGGACAGTTCAAAATGGACATGTTATTCCAGTAGTTTTGAGGCATAAGGGAGAAGTGATAAAGGGCAATAGGTAGACAGGATGGGTCAAGGGAGGGCTTTTTCAGTATGTGTGTGAATGAGGCATGTTTGAAGCATGAGGGGAAGATGCCAGTTATTAGTGACAGGCTGAAGAGATGGGTTAGAGTTGAGATGAAGACTGTGCTGAGTTTTGGGATGAGGTGGGTATGAGATCAGGTCAAGTGCACAGGTGATGAGATGTGATCTGGTGAGTAGAGAGGAAAGTTGATTTTCGGTTATGGCGTAGAAGCTGGATTTGGACGGCTGAGTAGTTATGAGCAAGGGCTGTGGGGACTTTACCCAAAAGCTTTGTCTAATGTAATCAATCTTCTGCTTGAAGAATAAAGCAAAGTCTTCAGCTAGAGGAGAGGGAGGGGGTGCTAAGCGATGGAGGAGAGAATTGAAAGTGTTGACTAGTTGTTTAGGGTTTTGAGACAAGAAGAATATGAGAGATGAAACGTAAGTTTGTTTTGTTGCAGTGAGTGAGAACTTGAAAATAGTGAGGGACTGTTTGAATGTGATGAAGTGCTCATTGGAATGGAATCTTTTCCATCTCCTCTCAGCAACCCTGAAAGCTCGCCTCAGTTCTTTAGTCAGACTGGTGTGCCAGGGTTGTCTGTTGATTGTGCGAGCTTTGGTATGTGTGAGAGGGGCGACCAATTCGAGAGCTGCAGCTGTTGTGGTGTTATGTAAAGCGGCAGCAGCATCTGCATTGTGTAAGGAACTTATATCTGCAAAAGGTAGAAGGTATTCAGAGAGTGAGTGTAGATCAAGATGTTTGAGATATCTGCAAGGGTGTGCACGTTTGTGAAGTGGGTATTGTGGACTTGTAGAGGAGAGAGAAGAAAATGTTAGTAGGTTGTTGTCAGAGAGAGGTGAGTTAGAGGGATTAGATAGGGAACAGAAGTGGATGAAGATGAGGTCCAGTGTGTGGCCCTCTTTGTGAGTAGCTGCGGAAAACCATTGAGCAAGGCGTAGTTTCTCCTACCGCTCTGTGTAAAATAATCTATACAAGTACTCCTCTACAAGACTTTGGGAGACCTACCCTCTCTATTTTGTGACAATGGTTAGAAAAAGAAACCATATATTTCACTTTTAATCAGTCTATTTCCATACAAGTACCAGATCTAAAACTCAGTACTTTCTGTAAGAGAGGCAGAAACTGTAGCAGTAAACTACAGACGACACTTCTGGCTATGAACAGACTTTTTCACTCCGCATACTACTATTGCATACTGTTTTTCTTCACGTACACAATATGCCAACTCTGTAAATATTGAGTCTTTACATAAACTTGATGTATTTGTCAGTAAACTTATGAAATGCTGATAATTGTACTCCAGTAACCATAGAAACATCAAGCAAAAAGATCCAAAAACACTGAAGCAGTGAAGTTAGTGAAAACCAAACTTTGTGCCAGTCTCAATTTATTTGGCCATGACTGTATAGAGTCCACAAGTCAGATTCCCCGTTTTTAGACCCCACACGTTTCATTCTTGTATACTGTCTCTTTTTACACAAGCGCCAGCCATGTTTTTTGTTTATTTATTTTTTAATATGGGCCACAGACCGGAAATCAGAACTCAGCTGAGGGATATGGAGATCCGCGCATTCCTCAACCATGAAACCACAAAAACACTAGTGCACGCCCTTATCATCTCCCGCCTCGACTACTGCAACCTCCTACTGTCTGGCCTCCCCTCTAGCACTCTGGCACCACTCCAGTCCATCCTACACTCTGCTGCCCGACTAATCCACCTGTCTCCCCGCTATTCCCCAGCCTCCCCCCTATGCCAGGCCCTTCACTGGCTTCCTATTGCCCAGAGGCTCCAGTTCAAAACCCTAACCATGACATACAAAGCCATCCACAACCTTTCTCCTCCATACATCTGTGACACGGTCTCCCGCTACCTACCCACACGCAACCTTCGATCCTCTCAAGATCTCCTTCTCGACTCCCCCCTCAGCTCTTCTTCCCACAACCGCATACAAGACTTCTCCCGGGCTTCCCCCATACTCTGGAACTCCCTGCCGCAAAACATCAGACTTTCACCAACAACGGAGACCTTCAAGAAAAACCTGAAGACCCACCTGTTCCGACAAGCCTACAACCTGCAATGATCCTCAGTCTACTGAACCATCGCACGACCAGCTCTACCCTTTCCTAGTGTATTCTCACCCATCCCTGCAGACTGTGAGCCCTCGCGGGCAGGGTCCTCTCTCCTTCTGTACTTGTGTGTCCCATGTTTTTCTTGTACCTGTCTATATTTTTCCCTTTTCATATGTAAAGCGCCATGGAATAAATGGCGCTATATAAATGTATAATAATAATAATAATAGTGGCTCTTATGCTCAGCACACTAGCATAGATTCCCATTGGACCATGTATACAGGTCCCCTGATGACTCATATTGAGCACATGAGCCGGGATGCATGAGAGGCATAGAGAGAGAGTGCAGGGCCAATTGTTGTAGTATTTAGCTGTGGACTTCCCTTGTTAGGGCAGGAGCAAAGGGGAATCAGGTCAGTGCAGTCCCTATTGGGAAATACAAGGGCAGAACCAGATGCCATTCACTGGACAGTAACAGAAAACTACCTAGGACATCCCAGATGTTAGACCACCAGGAATCCATCAATGGGTGAGGACGCTCCATTTCCATCCACTTGTGTTTACATATCTAATCCACCATTGGGGTTGTTGGTGATGACGTTCCATGTATAAACATATTAAGCGCTCATGCCCACTTGCAATGAAATTGGACGAATTCAATCTGATAAAAAATTCGGACCAGTGTTATTCTGTGAATATGTGCTCATCTGTGGTTTTTTTTCCAGCTCGGATCGGATCACGATCGGACTGGAAAAAATCGCAGCATGCTGTGATTTTAATTAGAAAACGGATTGCATCCCGCAATAGAAGTCAATGGGTGCGATAAAAAAATTGCACAGCAGTCGTACTATGCGAGTGCTGTGCGATTTTTGCGCACCAGTGTCCTTTGAAAAGCCGGCATTTCATATGCGGCTACTGTAAAAACACACTGACAGGTTACAATTGAAAAGATAAATTACATATAGACACATAAAATAGGTGTATATACAGTGGGTTCGGAAAGTATTCAGACCCCTTTAAATTTTTAACTCTTTGTTTCATTGCAAGCATTTGGTAAATGCAAAAAAGTTCATTTTTTTTCTCATTAATGTACACTCTCCACCCCATCTTGACTGAAAAAAAACAAAAATGTAGAAATTTTTGCAAATTTGTTAAAAAAGAAAAACTGAAATATCACATGGTCATAAGTATTCAGACCCTTTGCTCAGTATTGAGTAGAAGCACCCTTTTAAGCTAGTACAGCCATGAGTTTTCTTGGGAATGATGCAACAATTTTTTCACACCTGGATTTGGGGATCCTCTTCAGTTCCATAAGGTTAGATGGTGAACATTGGCGAACAGCCATTTTCAGGTCTCTCCAGAGATGCTCAATTGGGTTTAGGTCAGGGCTCTGGCTGGGCCAGTCAAGAATGGTCACAGTGTTGTTCAGAAGCCACTCCTTTGTTATTTTAGCTGTGTGCTTGGGGTCATTGGAAGGTGAACCTTTGGCCAAGTCTAAGGTCCAGAGCACTCTGGAAAGGGAGGACAATTTGCATATTCCAGGTGCCTTCTGGGAAAAGCGAAGAGTTTCCCTTAGCAAGAGGATAGTTGGGTACAGCCAGGACCAGCTGCTTGGAAAGCATCGCCAAACCAGGGATTGAAGCTTGAGGATGAAAATTTGCATATACCAGGTGCTTTCTGGGAAAAGTGAAGTCTCCCTTAGCAAGAAGATCGTTGGGTACAGCCGGGACCAGCTGCTTGGAAAGCATCGCCAAACCAGGGACTGAAGCTTGAGGAGGACAATTTGAATATTCCAGGTGCCTTATGGGAAAACAAAGAGTCTCCCTTAGAAAGAAGATCGTTGGGTACAGCCGGAACCAGCTGCTTGGAAAGCATCACCAAACCGCGCACCTTACGGCACGCAAATCTTTTCCTCTATGGCGTTATTGCAAGTAAGCTTGGCTGAGTAGATTATACAAGAAGGAAAAAACACAGCAAGTCAGCAGGATCTAGGAGCAGCATGGCAGATGTGACAACCTACATGGTGAGCTGCAACATGTGCTACATGTTCACATATCAACCAGTAGAAGAATCCAACTTCACCTGTCAGAAGTGTAGAATACTGGTGTAAGGTTCTTTGTCTCTGTTGACATGTTCCTTGAAACTCAGTTTTCCGTTGGCCATTTTGCTTTCTGTCTTTCTGCAGCTCTTGCCCTCAGTTAATATGGAGTTCCAGTTTTCATGTTCCTGCCCTGATTCTTCCTCTTGCTTCTTAAGCAGCCTCAGCTGAACAATCAGTGCTCCTGAATCAAGCCTCAGTCAGTCTGTGACCTGACTCCTGGAAACCTTGAACTTGTACTCCAGCTATTCCCTACTGAGGAACCTTTGAACACTTTTGGACTCTGGAAACCTGCTGTTTGGTGAATCCATGTTTGCAGAGGAATTACGGTACAGAGAAGAGATCCTGAACCTGCTTTGGAGATTTATTGTAGTGCTTGAAATTACTCTGGCCTGCTGTGTCTCCTGACTCTGTTCCTGCAAACTGTGTGAACTTTTCAGCATGCTTGTATGAAGTAATACAAGTTATTTCATTTCAACCTATGTCTCCTGTGTTTTCCTCGCACCCAAGCACAAGACGCTATAGGAACTGTACACTATACATGACAACTGGCCCTTTTGGAAGAAAAGGTGCGGGGTCTCGAAGCAAGAATTGCAACTTTGAAACTCATCAAAGAAAATTAAGACTTCCTAGACAGAACAGAAGCATCTCTACTAGTCACAGAAGGTGAAGAACGTGTCAGAAAACCTCCAAAAGCAGACGAGTGGAAGCATGTAAACAAAAGAAGCAAGAAGACCATGGAGACATTACCAACCACACAACTGAGAAATCGATACCAAGGCCTTGTGGAGGACGAAGATGGCACACCTAAGGATGAGTCACTACAAGCAAGCAAAGAAGAAAAGGGCGCACAGCAACACCCAGAAGTGACAACAAAATGTACAGCCAAGAATCGAAGAAGAGTGGTAGTGGTGGGAGACTCACTACTGAGAGGCACAGAAGCAGCCATCTGCAGACAGGATATAAACACAAGAGAAGTATGCTGCCTCCCAGGTGCAAAGATCAAGGATGTGACCGATAGGATACCAAAGCTCATCAGTTCCAAGGATGTCCACCTATTTCTTCTGATACATGTTGGCACCAATGACAAGGAGGGAGGGCCTACCGACAATCTGCAAGGACTTTGAAGTATTGGGGAAGAAAGTAAAGGAACTGGATGCACAGGTAGTTTTTTCTTTTATCCTTCCAGTAGACGGGCATGGCACCAGGAGATGGAACAGGGTCCTTGATGCGAAGAACTGGCTAAGACGATGGTGTAGGCAACAGGGATTCGGATTCCTGGACCACGGTGTGAATTACCATTGTAAAGGTCAGCCAGGGCAGTAGTCGTGGCTGAGAATGGTGGGCATTGTATACCCTGGCCTCCCTCTACAGGAAAACGGTACCTCTTTTCTTGCATTACAAGGTCAGTACTCACTGTGCTTTCAGCGTCCCCTTTGCTGCGCTGGAATAATGCTGCTTTTGGAGTTCAAGGAATAGACACACAGTCCAGAGCAACTTTTAACTGAACAGATTTATTTACTTCAGGACACAGCACATCCACATAGTCTCCAGCATTTCCATTGCAGTAAAGACGGCACATCACTTCATCTTTCCTTTCAATGTTCCTTGCATCACTAAGTGTTTCCGCAGGACGGAGCATCTCAGATGGCCCCTCAGTGTCCTCCCTGTAAAGCGTCACCACAGTGAAGAGCTCTCCTGCCCGCTTCACCTCGGACATCAGAGATTCAGCCCAAGTAGCTATCCACCACATTCTGGAGTGACTTGCCCATACACTTTTACGGTGACCTTCAATCTTCCTCTATTTCTTCCTTTTGTCTTCCTCTCTACTGCTGGCTCTACTGTACCTTGCTCTCCTCTGGTATCCTGGATGGCTGGGCATACGTTTTAGCGTTACAGGGTTGTTAGGCACCTCGGGCATATAGCCCACCCGAGCACTAAGGGGTCACGCCTCCAACTAACTGGTACAAGAAGACCTCTCTGACTTATTCCCCAGCTAACCCCTCCTATATTTAACTATCTACAGTGTGACTTAGCCTAATATAATCTGTTCCCCATCTAGTGGACATCCTGTACACTGCACTGTCCCTATTATTTACACTGTGCAGAAACATAAATATAAATAATACAATACACAATAGTATGCAACAACAGAATAGAATATACATATATACATGCACAATAACCACAGGGAGATATTAAGGGGTAATACGCTCAACCCCTTACACCTGTACGATGAACTCCTCACCAGAGACAGACTACACCTCAACAAAGCTGGGAAACACACATTCACCAGAAGACTCGCTACACTCATCAGGAGGGCGTTAAACTAGAAGAGGAGGGGACGGGAAGAAAATCGTTAGACACGAACATGAAGCCAGAAAATATACTGTTGAAGGATATGAGGTGCGGCAAAGAAGACCCAAGATGACATACTCGGAAGGGAGGTAAGAAAATTTCTAAAACAATCCATGGGGTGGAGATTAGAACAAAACAAAATCCTCTAAACTGCATGCTCGCAAATGCCAGAAGCCTGACAAACAAGATGGAAGAACTAGAAGCAGAAATATCTATGGGTAACTATGATATAGTGAAAGTAATCGAGACATGGTTACATGAAAGCTATGACTGGGCAGTTAACTTACAGGGTTACAGTCTGTTTAGAAAGGATCGTAAAAATTGGAGAGAAGGAGGGGTTTGTCTTTATGTAAAGTCTTGTCTAAAGTCCACTTTAAGGGAGGATATTAGTGAAGGGAATGAGGATGTCGAGTCCATGTAGGGAGATGGACTGGGTCTGTGACACTCCTCTAATATCTGTGCCGCAACTGTTGAGACTGACACCTTTGTTGCCAAAGGGAAGAGATTCTAGCCTGGACCGACCTTTGCACCTGACTGCAGGGGGCGGATCAGATATAAAAGGGGCAGAGCACGGGAAGACAGAACATGCAGCAGGAGAAAGTTAACTCTCTCTCCTCACCTCAGCTCCTGCAAGCCAGGCCGGACGGCTGGATCTCCAGACACACGCAGTCAGACTGTTTCCAGCGTGTGCCCGTTACCGCTTCAACTCCAGACACTTCAGGGACATCCCGCGCTGTGCCGCTGTCTACAGGTGGTACTTGTTGTGGACCGGACCTGGGAACAGACTCGGAGTCGCCTGACTTCCTCCCTGGCTCTCCTATGCCTCATGGCCCTTGCATTCTGGGGCTTTCAGCTTCCCCTACTCTGAGACTTCGCACCGGGACCTTCCGAACACATCAAGGAGCGTCAGGATACGTCGCAACGGTCCGGAGCCAGTGTCTCAAGTTCTTCCGGGACCAGGCCAGAGTATTCACATATCGTTTCCAACGTCATCGTGGATCCTATTCGCCTTGATCCCCTGAGAGCAACTGACGGATAAGTGCAAGCGTTTATTGAACCCTTGGTTGCTGTTTAACTGTTCCCCTAATTACTACCTCCCTGCGTGGAGTATCCCTGTACTAAATCCCCCTGTTAACTCTTGATCTGCTTCCTGCTTGCCACTGCATCCCGCGTACCTGCCTGTACCTTACACTCATATGGGTCAAAATACATGGAGGGAAAAATAGTAACAAAATTCTCATTGGGGTCTGTTACAAACCCCCAAATATAACAGATATCATGGAAAGTCTACTACTAAGGCAGATAGATGAAGCTGCAACCCATAATGAGGTCCTTGTTATGGGGGACTTTAACTACCCGGATAATAACTGGGAAACAGAGACCTGCGAAACCCATAAAGGCAACAGGTTTCTGCTAACAACCAAGAAAAATTATCTTTCACAATTGGTGCAGAATCCAACCAGAGGAGCAGCACTTTTAGACCTAATACTATCTAATAGACCAGGCAGAATAACAAATCTGCAGGTCGTCGGGCATCTAGGAAATGGCGACCACAATATTGTACAGTTTCACTTGTCTTTCGCTAGAGGGACTTGTCAGGGAGTCACAAAAACACTGAACTTTAGGAAGGCAAAGTTTGCCCTTAATCTGGTTGACTGGAACAATGTCCTCAGAAATAAGAATACAGATAATAAATGGGAAATGTTTAAGAACATCCTAAATAGGCACTGTAAGCAGTTTATACCTTGTGGGAATAAAAGGACAAGAAATAGGAAAATCCCAATGTAGCTAAACAAAGACGTAAGAGGGGCAATTAACAGTAAAAAGAAAGCATTTAAACTACTAAAGAAGGATAGCACCGTTGAAGCTCTAAAAAACTATAGGGAGAAAGAAAAATATTTAGACTTGAGAGTCCTCAGTGGTTGATACCTTTTAATGGCTAACTGAAAAGATGGTAACAAATTGCAAGCTTTCGAGACTACTCAGGTCTCTTCATCAGGCAAAGACTAATACAACATCTGAAGAATCACATATTTATACACAAGAGGACACAGGAATAATGCAATATCTACTGGCTAACACGGTACGAAGATACACATCTTTCCTATATCAAACTATAGGGAGAAAAATACTTTATCTAAAAAACTAATTAAAGCTGCCAAAAAGGAAACAGAGAAGTACATTGCTAAGGAGAGTAAAACTTATCCCAAACTGTTCTTCAGCTATATCAATAGTAAAAGAATCACAAGTGAAAGTGTAGGCCCCTTAAAAAATTGTGAGGAAAGAATGGTTGTAGATGACAAGTAAAAAGCTAATATATTAAACACCTTCTTCTCCACGGTGGAAAATAAAATGCTAGGTGAAATGCCAAGAGACAAAGAAAACCCTATATTAAGGGTCACCAATCTAACCCAAGAAGAGGTGTGAAACCGGCTAAATAAAATTAAAATAGATAAATCGCCGGGTCCGGATGGCATACACCCACAAGTACTAAGAGAACTAAGTAATGTAATAGACAAAACATTATTTCTTATATTTAGGGACTCTATAGCGACAGGGTCTGTGCCACAGGACTGGCGCATAGCAAATGTGGTACCAATATTCAAAAAGTGCTATAAAAGTGAACCTGGAAATTATAGGCCAGTAAGTCTAGCCTCTATTGTTGGTAAAATATTTGAAGCGTTTCTGAGGGATGTTATTCTGGATTATCTCAATGAGAATAACTGTTTAACTCCATATCAGCATGGGTTTATGAGGAATCGCTCCTGTCTGGACCAAGGTTAGTCATTGGACGTTGTATATCTTGATTTTTCCAAAGCATTTGATACCGTGCCACACAAGAGGTTGGTACACAAAATGAAAATGCTGGGTCTAGGGAAAATGTGTGTAAATTGTTAAGTAACTGGCTTAGTGATAGAAAGCAGAGGGTGGTTATAAATTATATATTCCCTAAATGGGTCGCTATGACTAGTGGGGTACCGCAGGGGTCAGTATTGTGACCTATTCTCTCCAACATATTTATTAACGATCTGGTAGAAGGTTTACACAGTAAAATATCAATATTTGCAGATGATACAAACCTATGTAAAGCAGTCAATACAAGAGAAAATAGTATTTTGCTACAGATGGATCTGGATAAGTTAGAAACTTGTGCCGAATGGTGGCAGATGGGGTTTATCAATGATAAATGTAAAGTTATACACATGGGAAGAAGGAATCACTATCCGCATTACATACTGAATGGGAAACCACTGGGTAAATCTGACATGGAGAAGGACTTGGGGATCCTAGTTAATGATAAACTTACCTGGAGCAACCAGTGCCAGGCAGCATCTGCCAAGGCAAACAGGTCTGGATACACATGATGAGAGCATTATACTGCCTCTGTACAAATCCCAGGTTAGACCGCACATAGAGTACTGTGTACAGTTTTGGGCACCGGTGGTGGAAGGATGTAATGGAACTAGAACGAGTACAAAGGAGGGCAACATAATTAATAAAGATCGGTAAACTACAATACCCCGAGAGATTAGCAAAATTAGGATTATTTTGTGTAGAAAAAAGATGACTGAGGGGCGATCTAATAACCATGTATAAGTATATAAGGGGACAATACAAATATCTCTCCAAGAATCTGTTTATACCAAGGAAGGTGATGGTCACAAGGGGGCATTCTCTGCGTCTGGAGGAGGGAAGGTTTTTCCACCAACATAGAAGATGATTCTTTACTGTTAGGACAGTGAGAATCTGGAATTTCTTGCCTGAAGAAGTGGTGATGGTGAACTCAGTCGAGGGGTTCAACAGAGGCCTGGATGTCTTCCTGGAGCGTAACAATATTGTATCTTACAGTTATTAGGTTCTTTAGAGGACGTAGATCTGGGGATTTATTCTGATGGAATATAGGCTGAACTGAATGGACAAATGTCTTTTTTCAGCCTTGCTAACTATGTTATTATGTTCCCACTGCCCTGTAGAGGTGGCATATGGGGTAATAGGGGTTTGATGTCACCTTTGTATTGTAAGGTGACATCAAGCCCGGCTTAGTAATGGAGAGGTGTCAATAAGACACCTCTCCATTACTAATCCTATAGTTGGTAAAGGGTTAAATAAACACACAGACAAAATAAAGTCTTTTAATGAAATCAAACACTACACAGATACCCACAGATGGATGCTAATCCATGCGACGCCCTCGATCAACCTGTAATAAATAAAAAATAGCAAACCAACAATATACCATATCTGTCCGGCGGTAAGTCCCACGCCGTAATACATATCTGGGCCATATACAGTTTACAACCAGGAGCGGTGCCAAGATGCAACCTCACCGGCTGTAAACTACTGCTGAATGAATGAGATGATGCCAGCGCTTTGCTTCAGAGACAAGCGCTAACGTCACTGAGTCTGCCCTCCCTGCCGACCTAACCCACGCTGAACTCTGAATTGCCTATCATTTCTAACTGTCGTCTGTTCCATTTCCACAACAGCAGGAGAAATTGATACATAGTCAATGTTGCTTCATAACTGGACAGGTTGATTTCACAGAAATGTGATTGACTTGGAGTTACATGGTGTTGTTTAAGTGTTCAGTACATGAGATCTGACCTGATAGTCATACCTTTAGGTATCTAGTTTGAATATCCATAATTCTTTTTTATGGGGAATATGCGATCTGTCTCCTCCGCGTTTAACTATGAGTGTACAAACATCACCCTTTAAGCTAATTAAGGAAATGTTGAGAGGCACCTGATAACTACGTGTATTCATGTTTTGCGCATCATATTTATATGTTCTGAGATGCATCTTCGTACCGGTCTGGTGGTGCACCCCACATACTGCAATTTACATTTCTCACATGTACAGTAAGGAAATAAACGGTACTGCTGCAATTAATAAAAGAATTAATAATATACTCTTTACCATCAGCAGTAGATGGACATTTATTCATGTTACATATGAATGAACAAAGTCCACATGATTTCTATCCGCATTTCTAGGAGCCTCTAGTAGACAATACTGATGAGCGAACATGTTCGAATAAGATCTTATCCGAGAATGCTCGTGTGCTGAGTGTCTTCGGCGTGCTCGTGCAATTCTCTTTTATTTACTTTTGCCCATATTAGTGTGGTTACTTGGTGAAATGTATTTGCTAATTTAGTACCACTTTTCAAAACAAATTTACAGCCTCTCTGCAAAATGTTTTTCAGAGACTTATCAATATACAGAATTGGTAAATGTTTTTAATGTTAATAATTAAATAATTATTACTGTACTAGGTGTAAATAATTACAGGTCCACTATCTGTACGAACAGTGATATTATCATTTTTATTATTTTTTGTTTGTGATAAGTACGGTAATCATCTCTTGTCTTCGAATTGGCAACTTTCTTGGTTTGGTTTAACGTGTGACTGGAATAGTCGCGTTTGTCTGTTCCTGCTACTGACACTGCAATCTTTGGCCTTACACTGCCGAAGGGATATTTTTTTCTAAAACTTTGTTTTCTTTTTTTATTCACTGTATACATAGTAGCTTCAAAAGTGAACACTTTGAAAACTTCAACTCTGGTTAAATAACATTTTATTTTACCTGATATAAGGAAAAATGACTTTCTACCTCTAATGAAATGCAGAACAATTGCTTGGATAGTAAGGAAAAAAAGCCTTCTGGTATAAATAACCCACACGGTTGCCAAGATTTCTATTCTGCTTCCAGACGTTCACCATTGTTGTTCCTATTAACCCATAATGCCGAACGCTAAGCTGTGTGACCCCTAAAAGAAAAAGTGTTCATTAACTCGCCATGTAGCTCATGGTAATACACTACCATATAAATTTCCTAGAAAATAATGGGATTTTCAAGACCCCTATCTTTTTTTATATTTTTTTTCTATTAAGCCTCTAGGTTTGGCAAATGGATTACTAATGTTTTCAACAGATCAGCATGCAGGCAATAAATGGGCCATGCAGCCTATCCCAATCTATAGATTTACCCTCTAGGATGCTAAATGAAAGATTTCTTACTGCAAGAAAAAACATCCAATGTCGGCTTGTTATGCCCCTAACAAGAAGTTGCTAAGGTGTGGAAGCCATTTTTAGAAGCTCCGGAATTATGACTTGTTTAAATTCATTCCAAGTTTAGATGTCTATAAGGCACATTTGCCAACTTTTAGGAAAAGACCTCAGGCAGATTAAGAAAGGAGGTTTATAAAGGGACACTCTGTGTGTTGTCCATTTATATAGAACATGCCCCCAACCTGCAGCTTAGAAATAGAAAAAAACTGCATTATTACCCCCTTCATCACACTTCAAAATTAATATAGACCCCAAAAACTACTAGAAACCCCAATCAGAATCCCCAAAAAAATACAGCTCCACCACAGAATGCCCTAAACAAACACATATCCGATTCACTAGTGAAATACAGACCTCTAATCTAAAATAGTCCCTAAACCGAACCCCTAAATAGATACCAGACCACTTATGTAATTACAAATCCTAGACCCCCTTTAAAAAGATCCACCAAATGAAAACAGTCCATTAGATCTTCTTAACTAATACAGATGGCAGGCTATAATCTACCTAAATACAGATCACAGACCTTAGACCTGACAATGCCAAACTGGAGACCCCAGACCAGACCTACCCACCTCTCTGTACTTGTCACTCCTAGGCCCGAACTCGGAAAATATACTGATTCCAACGCTGGTGTCAGAACCTTGTCTGCAACATTACCAGGGAAAGAGGTGAGTATCGAGGAGATTTCTCCCTTTTCCTGTCCCCTACATATTTTGGGAGTTGAGTAGTATGGTGTAGAGTCCTTGCTTTCCTCTACTATTAGTACATATGGATGTCATCCCCTAGCAAGCAGAGGCTCTCTGCTGTAAAATCTAGATGCTCTTGTATAATAAAGACAGTCATTGATCTACATGGCTGCCATGTAAAACTACACTCCTTATGCACCTAAATTAAGCAAATTAATATATTTATAGGTGTTCCAAGTCATGTGGCAAGGTTTGTTAGTTGATATTGCCTTTTAGGATTGCTACAGACAATAGGTGGCGGTAGAGGTCAAGTCAACTATGTCCCTTAAGAGGCTATTTGCATAATTAGAGGACATGCCATTTGTTATTAACATGTATACGTAATTAGTATTCTTTTTTTTTTACTTGTTGTAAATGTCACTGTTCCCCTGAATCTGAGCTTGTTTGTTTTTGCTTTTTGTTTATTTTGGGGGGAGGGTTGTTATTTTTCTTTTGTTATGTTCCAGTTCCTCTGCGTTATACTTATGGGGCTGCATTATACTCTATAGTAGCTGCATTATACTCATGATACTCTATGGGGCTGCATTATATTCTATGGCGTCTGGGATATACTCTATGGGGGCGGCATTATACTCTTTGTACTCTATGGGAGCTACATTATTCTCTATCAAGTACTATGGGGAATGTATTATACTATATAGGGACTGCATTATACACTATCGAGGACTATGGGCTGTGCATTATACTATGCGTATTGTATAAGGGCTGCATTAAACTATGGAGGACTATGGGGAGTGCATTATTCTATATTGTAAAACAAAATAATGAATACACCGCACTCAAAGGGACAAAGTATGATGCTAGAAAATTGTGTTTTTATTACAAACTAGGCAACATGTTAGGACAAAAAGGAAAAAGCGATCTTTAACGTTTCGGCTCCAACCGAGCCTTTATCAAAATATCGCTGTAAAACAAAAACATAGTATAAGAACAAGAAAAAATGAAAAGCTGAATATATACAAATATATACATGTTCCCCAGCAGAGGATAAAAGAAATCAAATATAGACAACATATGTACAATAATTAATAAATGAAACATGCAGTATTTGTTGAATCAAGTCACTTGTAAATTGGAAAAAATGAGTGAACTAAACAAAGTGAATAATTACCTTACAAATGTCCAGTGCCAAAGTATAAGAAAGTATTAGAAGAGAGGAACCAAGAGGATTTCTCTGTGTGGTTATAATGATAGAATATAGAGTCAATGGAAACATAAATGTAACTGAGTCAAGGCAGGTCACTTGAGAGAAAATGCCCAGGCAACATATAATAACATGTGATAGATGAAGCAGTATGGAGAGAGAAGCCCACTGTCTGGGATATTGAGGAGTGGTAATGGACACTATAAGCCAGAGGGACTCCCTTGTGTTTATGAGACTGAGTAAGTAAAGGCAAATACCTGTAATGAGGACAGCTTATTTAGGCATAAATAAACGGGCGGTCCCAGTCAGGGATCGTGCGCTGATGTTACAAAAATAATGAGCACTAAATGAAAAAGGAACCAATATGTAAAAGGTTGGAAAAGTCATAGAAAATACCTGGAATAAGGCATAAGTATATGTGATGGCAGCTCCCGGTCAGGGATCGTTGCTGGCGCTATAGAAAAAAGGATGATTGCTTAATCAAAAGACAGGCCCCAAATGTGGGTGGCTAGGTGATGGCAAGTAAATACCTGGAAAAAGCAGAGCCTCCTCGGGCAGCGCCTCCCGCTGTGCCCTGTGTAAGTGCGCTGTAATAATGAGCATTCGGCGCCTGTTTATACTTCCTGGTTTACCTAAACCGGAAGTAAGGGGTCCCGACCGGAAGTGACATCGCGTCACTTTCAGTGTGTATTGCGCAGGCGTCATGTGATGATTAGGCACCAATTGTGATAAATTGGAACTATAGTACTCAATTCGGAGCACAGTAATAGAACAAATAAGGTCTGGCTAGGTTTCTTTTATCTCTTAAACTCAGCTTATGAAGCGGGAAAATGAATATTGTGGTATTCTGCAGTATCGATGACTGAGTATATGGGCACAGTGATAGTAGAGGGATATAGTGGTAGGCAGCAGAAAATAATTATTGCATATAAACATCATTCCAAAACGGCGTCATAACATAAAATCTATTGAGAGGCCAAGCAAAGAAAAGAAAAGAACAAAAAACAAAAAAACAAAGAAAGGCACTGGACCAAGAGCATATGTGTAGCCCTGGTGTGAAGGCACACGCAGTACCCTGGAGGATGTGTGGAGAGTTAGCAGTTTAATGCTCAATGAACATTCATTCCAACACACTTAGACACGCCCACAGGTATAAAGTCTAGACACAGGGAGTGTTCAGTGGGTAGTTCAGTCAGTGACTCGAAGGAGTCAGGAAGTGCAGTCTGTGTGCAGTTCAGAGAAGTGGAGGCCAGTTAAAGGGGAGCCAGATCACCTCAGCCTGGTCAGAGCTGTGCTCCACTGATAGACAGACTGAGACATCTATTGAGGAGAGAGGAGTGAGTTGCAGATATACTTCAGTCTCCTGTCCCAAGGACAGTGAAGGTTCAGAGACGTGCTCCTGCCTAGAGGATTACTGAGATTCTGGCAACAAGCTCAAGAAAGAAGTTAAGAAAGGGACTGACTTTTATAACCTTTGAAGTGAGGAATGCTTATGCTACAAGCGCGGACAAGGCGAAAGGCACAGTGGTAGGAATTCTGAGTGCTATAGGATTGGAGAAGTCCTGCACATTGTCACCGGTCACTGGGGACCGAAGCATCACTACAGCTTCAGGCGTAGGGATAAAAGAACCAGAGGCTTCTGGACCTTAGGTAACAGAAAGCAGCCCTTGGAGTGTCGGTACGTAACTGGGGTCAGGGGGAGTGAGAACCTTGAGCCTGATCAGCAAGTATAGGAACTCAGCTCTCTCACAGGAAGGCTCCGACCACAAAACTGACCGGGCAGTACAGCTTTGAAATAGCTGGAGTTTATAGAGGGAACTACGCTTTATGCTGGTTGGACTCATCATTGTGAAAGTAAAGGAGGCCCCTAACTTGTCCAGCTGCTACCTCAAAACACATTCTCCATTAGATCAGCCTCCCTGGGACCTGCCTTACCATCTTACAAGTAAAAGGTATGGAAAGACGCTGACTGTGTGAGACTGAGTTATTTAATTGCATGCCTGCACAACCCCACCATAACTACCGACCTGAGGGAAGAGTCCCACCTGTAGGGGACCCGACATCTAGCTGCCTCACTATCCCCTCAGAGATCTACAGCAGCGCTGGTACAAATTACCAGAGACTACAGGTGGCGTCACGAACTGTAAATATATCAAATCCCCTGTAAATATTCCCCCCAACATACGCCAGACCGCCAGGGCCACAGACCGAGCCACCGCTACCCGTGACAACCCCATAGACTTCCATGGGCTCGGCTCTGAGTACCCCATTGCTCTGGTAATCCACAATTGTGGTGGCGGGTCGATACACATAGGTCACATAAAATTATATAAATAGAACAAAATTGAGAAACCAAGAGTATTGTAGATTTTATGTTATGACGCCGTTTTGGAATGATGTTTATATGCAATAATTATTTTCTGCTGCCTACCACTATATCCCTCTACTATCACTGTGCCCATATACTCAGTCATCGATACTGCAGAATACTACAATATTCATTTTCCCGCTTCATAAGCTGAGTTTAAGAGATAAAAGAAACCTAGCCAGACCTTATTTGTTCTATTACTGTGCTCCGAATTGAGTACTATAGTTCCAATTTATCACAATTGGTGCCTAATCATCACATGACGCCTGCGCAATACACACTGACAGTGACGCGATGTCACTTCCAGTCGGGACCCCTTACTTCCGGTTTAGGTAAACCAGGAAGTATAAACAGGCGCCGAATGCTCATTATTACAGCGCACTTACACAGGGCACAGCGCGGGAGCGCTGCCCGAGGAGGCTCTGCTTTTTTCCAGGTATTTACTTGCCATCACCTAGCCACCCACATTTGGGGCCTGTCTTTTGATTAAGCAATCATCCTTTTTTCTATACGCCAGCAACGATCCCTGACCGGGAGCTGCCATCACATATACTATCCTATACCAGGTATTTTCTATACTTTTCCAACCTTTACATATTGGTTCCTTTTCATGTAGTGCTCTTTATTTTGTAGCATCACGCACGATCCCGACTGGGGCCGCCCCGTTTATTTATGCCTAAATAAGCTTCCTCATTACAGGTAATTGCCTTACTTACTCAGTCTCATAAACACAAGGGAGTCCCTCTGGCTTATATTTTCCATTACCACTCCTCAATATCCCAGAAAAGTGGGCTTCTCTCTCTCCATACTGCTTCATCTCATCACATGTTATTATATGTTGCCTGGCATTTTCTCTCAATGACCTGCCTTGACTCAGTTACATTATGTTTCCATTGACTCTATATTCTACATTATAGCCACACAGAAAATCCTCTTGGTTCCTCTCTTCTAAAAACTTTCTTATACTTTGGCACTGGACATTTGTAAGGTAATTATTCACTTTGTTTAGTTCACTCATTTTTTCCAATTTACAATGACTTGATTCAACAAATACTGCATGTTTCATTTATTAATTATTGTACATATGTTGTCTTTATTTGATTTCTTTTATCCTCTGCTGGGGAACTGATAT
>JARQOD010000001.1:427275276-427341462 GCA_033576555.1 Oophaga sylvatica | reverse complement strand
TTTTTTCACGGCAAGGACCGGGCAGCCGGGGTAGGCAGGTGTACGGCAAGGACCAGGGCAGTTATGAATATACGGTTTATCACCTGAGCTGTTGGAGCCTCCTGGTAGGCTGCAGCCCGAGGGCTATCGCTCCCAACGAGCGGAGGGTTTTGGGGTAGCCGGTGATACGCGGAGAGTCCGAACCCGGAAAAAGCGCAGTCGGATGGCGATGATCGCTCCCAAGTGAGCAGGAAAGGGCTCTGGAGAGCCGGTATCACTGCGATGGAGTCCAAACCCTTCGGTAGAGCGCAGTCGGAGGGCGATGATCCTCCCAAGTGAGAGGCAAAGGTTCTGTAAAAGCGGGGACACGCGGGTGATGTCCAAAAACCCCCGGGGAGGGCGCAGTCAGATGGAGACCCAAAACCCGACAGGAACAGGGGCAACTGGAAACAGGGCTGGGGGGCTGAGCAGAGTTTACAGCAATAACAAATTGCCGGGCACCCCCAAATTAAGGAGGAAGCCCTTAAATTGGGTGGGGTCCTCCGGCATTGGCGGAGATAATTTGGAAAAAATGCGCCGGCCCTTTTAAAGAGCGGGGGGGGTGCGGGGCGCCCCTAAGTCCGCGCAGGAAGGGAGCGCCGGGCCCAGCAGGTGGAAGGGGGATCCCGAGGATGTTGGGGCGCTGAGGCGGGGGGGGCGTGAGGACGCAAGCGCGGGAAAGGGGGAACGGCTTCCCCTGCCTGGCAGAGGGCCGGGACCCCAAGCAAAAGTACCCCCCCCCTTGGGGCCCCCCCTCTTTAGGCCAAAAAAGAAATTTGCTGGGATGAGAGGGGCATGGATGTTCCCCGGGGCTCCCATTTTCTTCCTCGGGCCCCAAACCCCTTCCAACCCACCAAAAATAAGTCTTTTTCCTCCCCTTTTGGGGCCCAGAATGTTCTCTCCCTCAAATTCATCTCAGCGCACTGGGCAGGGGGGTGTACCCTTTGACTTGAAAAAAAGGTTAAGTACCCAGGTTTGAGGAGAGACACATGAAAAGGTTAGGAATTGCAAATTGGCCGGGGGTTTCAGTTTATGGGCACGGGTTTATCTGCCTGGACCTCAAAAGGCCGATAAACCCAGGGCCCAAACTTTTGGGAAAGGAATTTTTCCGAACATATTTGGGCAAAAACCGATTTGTCCCCGGAGAATTGAGGCGGATCCAACGTTTTTGTCAGCAGTCTTTTTCTGCGCTCGGATGACTGAATGAGTGCGGCCGGGCTCTCCCAAAAGGAGGGAAATTCTTACCAAGTTTCCGCAGCGGTTGTCCACAGGTGGAAAGGGGGAAGGAATCCGGGGGTGCGACGGAAAGCTATAAAAAACGGGACGGGTGGATTTTCGCTCTCGTGATTATTGAGAAATTTTCGGCCCAAGGCAGGAGCCCCCCCCAATCAGAATGAGGTTTTAACGAAGTGTCGGAAAATAGTGGTCAATTCTGTTTATTCGCTCAATTTTGTCCATTGGACTGTGGGGGTACGGAGGAGAATCCGGGACGTTAGAAATTTACAAAACCCCCGAAACGTGAAGTGAATGCCCCACCCCCGAAACAATGGACGGGAAAAACCGGGGAAAGGGGAAGATGTGGGGGAAAAAAGCTTTACCAAAACTGGGGTGCAGAGGAAGCCCGGGGCGGGGGAAATAAGTGCCTTTGGGAAAAAAAAGCGGTCAGGACCACCCAAAATGACCTACACGGCAAGCGGGCAGATCGTAATAAGCCCAGGCTATTTTTCCCCAGGGCCCCAGGGTACGGGAAAAGCGGAAGAAGAGGCCGGCGGCGGGTGTCCGGAACTTTTTTGGGGGGACAGGGACCGGCAGAAAAAAAAAAGTTATTAGCTTTGTGAGGGTGGCCCCCCAAATGCCGGGTAATGAGTTGGGGGTCTTTTTGACCACGTGGCCCCGCGAGTTTAGACAAAAGACCCCCAATTGATTTCTTCCGATCATCTCGTACGCGTTTACCGGGGGAGACTTTTGACCCGGGAGCCCCCTGCATCACTCTGGCGGGATGTGATGTTTGGGGTTCTTTGGATCCGCCCCCGGGAAGGACCGGGACAAGGCTCCCCTTGTGTTTTTTCCCCGGGGGAAAATGAAAAAGAAAACAAAACGGGAAAAAAAAAAAGGACCCCCGGGGGTTGGCGAGGGTTAAGTCTTGGCTGTGAATAAGACGATTTTTGTGGTCCGTGAATGATTCCCCGGATGAAAAGCCCCCTCGAGTAGGTAACCCACTCCCAATCCCCAATTTAAAGGCCAAAAACTCTCGTCCCCCAGGGGTATTTTTTCGCCAGGAGGAGAAGGTTTGGAGAAGAAAACCCAAAACCCCTCTTCCCGGTAAAGATTTTTAGTAAGTACCGCCCCGGGCTCCAGCAAGGAAGCCCACCTCCAGGAAAAAATGCTTTTGCCGTTCCCCGGGGGATGCGACTGGAGGGAAGGAAGGCTTGTTTCAAGGAAAAAAGGCCTCCTCTGCTTCGGGGGTCCCTGTTTGGGGGGTTGCCCTTGGGGGGCCTGAGATTTGGGGGCAGTCCTGGAAAGAATTTTGGAAGAAAAAACGGGGAAAAGTTAGCGAATCCAGGAAAACCGAATGGCCTTCAAAACCCCCTGGTCGGGGCCCCCTTTCGATGGCGACAGTTTTTTCCCGGTCCTTCGTAGCCGTCTGGGATAATGTGCCAGAAACGGAAAAAAGGTTGTCAAAAAAGGGACTTTCATATTTGGCGAAGAGGTGATTTTTCCCCGGCCTGGAGAAAAACCGACAACATCCTCCGGTAGACGGAGATCCGGAGGGGAAAACCCGATGTCGTCAAGGACACCCCCAAAGCGGGGGAGAGGGGTCCGGAAATGTATTGCCAACCCTGAAAGATGCTGGAGCATTACGAGACCAAAAGGGATAACCCCATACTCGTAGTGGCCATCCCGGGTGTTGAATGCCTCTTAATTTTTCCTGACGGATACGAACCCCGGGTTTATGCTCCCCGAAAAACCAGTTTAGTGAAAGACTCTAGCCCCTTAAACGATAAACAATCCGGAAAAGCGGAAAGGGACTTATTCTTCACCGTGAAAAATTTGGGGGCCCTGTGTAATACAGGGGGGGGGAGAGATCCCCCTTTTTTTTTACAAAAAAAAACCGCTCCCGGGGGGAGGTAGATTTCCCCGGTGAACCTTTCGCTAAAATTTCCCGATATATTCTGACACGCTGGTTCTGCGGGACAAAGGGGTAAATCCCCCCGGGGGGGCGTAGTACCGGGGGGAGCAGGTCGAGGGGGAATCTAGGTCTATGCGGGGGTAATGTCCTGCTTCCTTTTTTTAAAGACATCACGAAGCCCAAAATGGAATCGGGAGCCAGGTAGTTACAGGTGTAGGAGAAAAACGGACGGGTGGACAGGCCCCAGACACGTTTATGCAGCCCCGTCCCCAGCGAAGAATCTCTCCTTCTGCCAGTCGGCACGGGTGCATGTTTTGGACCAAAAGGCAGACCAGTAAAAGTGAGGGGGTCGGAAAAAAATAAACGAGATGCTTCAGAATGCAACATTCCCCCCTGCAGGGGGGTTTTGGTTTTGGGGAAAAATTTGGTGGGACGGGTAGGAACCCCCCCCCACCAGAACAATACTGGTTCAAAGGGTTTGGTGGGAAGCGATACTTCTTACAGAGCCGTGAAACAAGATCCCAGTGCTCCAGAATAAAGGGGGCCAGTTCGAAAAAAAGGTTCTTACCGATGGAATAGAGAAGACAGCAGCAGGATAAAGAGGATTTATTCTGGTCTGGTGGCCTCCCCCAAGCGAACCAGACACAGGCTTTCCCGACCTCTCCGCGGTCGGATCCATGCTCCTTACCCCCACGTAAAGCAACTCCTTGGCAGGCGTAGCCCCGGGTTTCCCTCTTGGTCTGGCGCTGCATAGGCTCAGCAGTGGACTGGGGAGAAACGGAAGGGGTTATAGGTCTCGAAAGGGGTGCAAGACGAGGAAACCCTCTCTCCGGGTGAACTCTTTGGCACGTTCCTGGAACCGTGATCAATTCGATTGGCAAGGTTTTATTAAATTCAAGGGAGGTTGGAATGTCCCGACCGGCAAGTTCTCTTTAATCGGCCGGACGACCCTCCCAGAAGACCGAAATCAGGGCGTTATTGTCCAAGCAAACTCTGAGGTAGAGTAGGGAAACCGTATGGCATTTTTGACAACGGTGAGACTCCCTGACGGAGAGCAACAGAGATGTGCGGGAGGTTTCCGTCCAGGTTGTCGAATACCTTCCGGAAGGCCGAGAGAAAAGCAGGCGGTCAGATACCAGAGGTTTTCTTCTCTCTCCCAGAGAGGATTAGCCAGGCCAGAGCCTCTCGGTGAGATGGGACATGATGAAGGCAATTTTGGCCGGTCAGGTTAAATGGTGTGCCAGGAGTTCGAAATGCGGGTGCACTGGTTAATGAAACCACGAGCCAGAGCAGGGTTGCCTCCAAACTAGGAGGAGCTGAAAGTCGGGGTCCGGGAATGGAAACCCGGATTGGGGGAAGCAGCGAGGCGCGGATTGTGAGTCATGGCTCCAGCGGTGGTTGCTGGTGATGAATTCAGAGTGTCCAGGCGGGAATTGACGTTCCGCAGGTGACCCCGGATGGCCTCCTGTTGCGACCCTTGGCGAGTAGTTCATGACACAATTCCGGGAGTGAAGGGGTTTGGGTGCCACCGGGTTCCATGGCCCGAGCAAACTGTAACGGGTCTGGTAGGTGAAACCACTGAGCTTTATTATACAAGACAGTATACTTGTAAAGAGCGGTGGCGCCCGGTGAATACGGACAGGAATCACGGGAAGTGACCAGGGCAGTCTCTGGGTGGCAGGTTGTCACGGCAAGTGACCAGGGCAGTCTCTGGGTAGGCAGGTTGTCACGGCAAGTGACCAGGGCAGTCTCTGGGTAGGCAGGTGTCACGGCAAGTGACCGGGCAGACTCTGGGTAGGCAGGTTGTCACGGCAAGTGACCAGGGCAGTCTCTGGGTAGGCAGGTTGTCACGGCAAAGTGACCAGGGCAGTCTCTGGGTAGGCAGGTTGTCACGGCAAGTGACCAGGGCAGACTCTGGGTAGTCAGGTTGTCCGGCAAGTGACCAGGGCAGTTCTGGGTAGGCAGGTTGTCACGGCAAGTGCCAGGGCAGTCTATGAATATACAGGTTTTATACGACCTGAGCTGTTGGAGCCTCCTGGTAGGCTGCAGTCCGATGGCAGATGATCGCTCCAAGCGAGCAGGCAGGAGTCTCTGGAGTAGCCGGTGATCACTGCTGGAGATGTCCGAACCTTCGGATAAAGCTGCAGTCGGATGGCAGATGATCGCTCCCAAGTGAGCAGGCAAGAGTCTCTGGAGTAGCCGGTGATCACTGCTGATGGAGTCCGAACCTTCGGATAGAGCTGCAGTCGGATGGCAGATGATCGCTCCCAAGTGAGCAGGCAAGAGTCTCTGTAATAGCCGGGGATCACTGCAGGTGATGTCCGAACCTCCGGGGAGGGCTGCAGTCAGATGGCAGACCACCAAACAGACAGGTAAACAGGCAGGCAACTGAAACAGGAGCTGAGGGCTGAAGCAGGAGTTATACAGTGCATAAAACATTGCTCGGGCACCTCCATTAAGGAGGAAGCCCTTAATATAGGGTGGAGTCCTCCGGCATTGGCCGGAGACTAATTTGGAAATGCGCGCGGCTCCTTTAAGAGCGGGGGAGGGTGCGGGGGGCGCGCGCCCTAAGTCCAAACAGCAGGGAAGGAGCGCGGGGGCCAGCAGGATGGAAGGAGGACGCCGAGGATGCTGAGGGCGCTGAGGACGCTGGGGGCGCTGAGGACGCTGGGGGCGCTGAGGACGCAGAGCGCTGGTAGGGGGAACGGCGTCCCTGCCTGGCAGAGGGCCGGGACGCCGATGCTACAGTCTGCAATTGCTTACAGTGATATAAAGAGCCCTGACACACATCACCATCAATGAGTTTAAACTGACAAACAAAAAAATTCTTACCTTATCACTCCTAAACAATTTTTGCATTATAATTTAGAATACAGTGTATACTGCTGAATGCAGTAAAGCGCAACCTCACCAGGGGGTGTCATGAGGGAAGAGAGGTTGCACACACCAGAGAAGTAACACAGAGCAGCAGCACAGGTGTCACAGGTAACAAAAGAATGGTCAGACAAGCCGAAGTCAGAAACGGTCAGGAGCAGAAGTACCACAGGTCACAGCAAATCACGTAGTCAGGGAAAAGCCAGAAAGTCAGAGCCTACCCGGAACGTAGTATCCAAACGTGAGGCGCAAGATGTAGTTGGGGGTACCCAAACAAGAGGGTCAAAAACCAGTCGGGAAGCATGGTATCAGAGACGGGAAAACAAAGGGCATAGTCCAGAGATCAGGGAAAAAATCATACACAAATCCGGAAAGTCAGAGGCAGGAGGATCACTAGGGTAAACGGGTCAGCGGCTCTAGCCAGGAAAGCAAGGGCTATAGCTGACACTGGCCCACAGGCTACAGAGGACTGATATGCCCAGCCGGCTCCAAAACGAGGCAGAGGGTATTTAAGCCCTATGACCAGTCCAGAGAGAAGACAGCAGAAAACAAACTCTGACCGGATCATGACAGGACATAAAGAGATCCAATGCAAATTACTATTAAAAAATCAACTTTATTAATATTAAGTAAAAAATACAATGTAAAAAGCAAAATACCATCAAGGGACACCAAGCAGAGAAAAAGGGGGGATATTGCACCAAAACTAATATTAGAAACCAAGGGCATGAACTACATATGCCAAAAGCCTACCTTATGAAAAACAAAAATTGTTCAAATTTATTGGACTACATGTAAGCAATATTCTCTAGTAGTTATCCCTTATAAGTAGATACAACCAATAAAAAGTGTAGAACTACATGTGAACGATATGCCAATCAAGTTTCTAGATGAGACATAAAACAGTATCAATCCCGATTTCATGACACACGAAAACCAGATGCAATAATAATGCTATAGTAGCTGTGAAGAGATTGTCTATTATGCCCAGAATAGTTATACTCTTATTAGTAAAGGTAACGTTACCGGTAGCAAGAGGTCACATAGGTCTGCTCGGTGTCACCTCACCCGACGCGCGTTTCGCCACCAGCTTCTTCTGGGGGCGTGTCAGGGTGAGGGGTAGCCGCTTGGCCCTTGTTAGCGCCTGACATGTCCTCCCGCCTCTCAGGTGACGTAATTCCCGAACAACGCTCAGTGACACGCAAGCTAATCAGCCTGCGAGTCAGTGTGTGAGTGTCTCGGGAAGTCTCGGAGGTCAGGAGTAACTCGCATGGGAAGCGAGCTCATGCTGGGAAGAAAGAAGAAGAAGAATGCATGATTTCTAAGTCAAATACTGGAGGTAATACATGTACAGGTAACTGTATTCTAATATAAGGTGCATTTTCACAAAGTAGGCAATAAATCTATGTATTATAATATACTCATGCGTCTTGTGAATTTGCGAAGAACAATGTTTTGTGTTTTTTTTTAATGTGCAAAAAATTGATTGGGACTAAACAGTGAATGTATATAAAAAACCCATCATATCATAAAAGGGCAAGAGATAAATCTAATATTAGACAATAACCACTTATTACAGTGACCATCACAGAAGATGAGAAGGTGACAATAATGGTAAACAGCTACTATTAATTAAAGTGACAGTGCATAATAGCAAGAAAAGTGACAGTGCTGGATTTTGGAAGAAATCCCAAAAAGTGACAAAATTGTTAAACATAAAACAACCCACATTTCATCAAGGAGGAATACATATACTTCAGTTATAAAGTGTTGTTGCTTCCATATAAAAATTCATTAAAACTAATACATAAATGAACAAATATATATTCCAGAAAAAAATCAGGGAACTGATCTAGATGTGTGGTGAGCACATTGAACCCTCAGGTGCTTCACGAAGTTTGTAACGTTGAGCCGTGAAAATAAAAAAAAATCAAATATTCCTGTCAAATATGTTTTAGCCCGAAATGTTTCATTTTCATAAGTGTAACAGGAGAAATTGCACGATTACAATTTGTTGTGCCATTTCTCCTGAGTACGCCGATACTCAATATGAGGTAGAAAACTACTGTTTGGGCGTTTGGAAGGAAGGAGCGTCATTTGACTTTTTGAATATAAAGTTTCCTGGAATCATTAGCGAACGATATGTCCCATTTGGAGAGCCCCTGATGTGCCTAAACATTGGAAACCCCCCACAAGTGACCACATTTTGTAAACTAGACCCCTCTAGGAATGTACCCCCAGGTGCTTCGTAGAAGTTTATAACATTGAGCCATGAAAATAAAAAAATAATATTTTCCCACGGAAGTGTTATTTTGGCCCAAATTTTGCATTTTCATGAGGGTAACAGGAGAAATTGCACCATACAATTTGTTGTGCAGTTTCTCCTGAGTACGCTGATACCCCATATGTGGGGAAATACTACTTTTGAGGCATAGTGCAATGCTCAGAAGAGAAGAGGTGCCATATTGGAGTTCAGATTTTGCTGGATGGTTTGAGGATGCCATGTCACATTGGCAGAGCCCCTGAGGTGCCAGAACAACAGAATCGACCTATATGTGAACTCATTTTACAAACTACACTCCCAATGAATTCATCTAGGGGTGCATCATTATATTGAAATACATGTGCCTCACAGAATTTTATACCATTGAGGCGGTGAAGAAAGAATAAATTACATTTTTACCACTAAAATGTTGTTTTATCCCCAAGTTTTTAATTTTTCTAAGCACTAATAGTAAATTTTTTTTTACAACAAACTGAGGTCCGTTTTTCCCTGAGTGCGGCAATACCATACAAGTAAGGCCAGGATCACACATGCGAGAAACACGGACGAGTCTCGCATGTGAATTCCCGGCACTGCCGCCGGCACTCGGGAGCGGCGTGTACGGCTGCATGTATTGCTATGCAGCCGCTCGCTCCGCTCCCGAGTGCCGGGAATTCACATGTGAGACTCGTCCGTGTTTCTCGCATGTGTGATCCCGGCCTCATTGGGAAATATTTTTCAGGCACAGTGCAAAGCTCAGAAGGCAATGAGCGCCATATTTTAATGTTATGGTTTGCTGGTGCCATGATCCACTGGGAGAGCCCATTAGATGCCAGAACAGCAGAACCCCCCATAAGTTACCCTTTTTACAAATTAATTTAATGAATTCATCTAGGGGAGCAGTGATCATCTTGACACCATGGGTGTGTCACAGAGTTTTATACAATTGGGCAGTGAAGAAAAATAACTACATTTTTAACACCAAAATTTTGTTTTAGCCCCATATTTTACATTTTCAGACAAGAATTGAGTGAAAATGGCACCAAAATTTGTCCTACAATTTGTACTGAACGTTGCAATACCCCATATGTGGCTGTACAGTACTACTTTGCGATACGGAGATCTCGGGAAGAGATCTCGTTGCCGAGATTTGAATTTCTCGTTGCAGCGGCCATCTTTTCAGAGGCCCCTGGCGGCCATGTTTCAGGAAGCCACCGCGTCGCAACAGCGTAGCTGCGGGGGGCTTTCGCGGTCAGGACGAAATGCCAGCTGAGCCCCCCACGCAGCACAGAGCCCCGCTGCAGCCACATCAGAGCCCCGACACCACCGCATCGGAGGCTGCATTGGGACCACCGCCACCGGACCGCCGCCGGATTGTAAGTACATTGCCACCCCACAAAGCACAGACACCCCACGGAACACAGCCACCCCACAGACCACAGCCACCCCACGGACCACAGCCACCCCACGGACCACAGCCATCCCACAGCCACCCCACGGACACAGCCCCCACGACACAGCCACCCCACAGCCACAGCCCACCCCACAGACCACAGCCACCCCACAGACCACAGCCACCCCACAGACACAGCCATCCCACAGAGCACCCCTGCAACACAGAGCACCACCACCGCACCAGCCTGGACCACCGAACGACCCCTGTGACCACTCCTCTACCTGTGCTGATCCCTTCGCTGGTAACTTGTTTTTTGCGAGTTGAGTTGACATTTTTAGTGGTACCATTTCAGGTACATTACATTTTATTGATCACTTTCTATTCTGATTTTTGTGAGGAAGAATGAGGAAAAACCAGCAATTCAGGATTATTTTTTTTAAGGGTGTGGGTGGGGTTTATGCCGTTCCGTGTGCGTAAAATTGATAAGGCACTTTTTTCAGCTGCAGATGAAGGAAGGGAGACACAGTCATTACTAGTGGGTAGGCGGAGCCCACATAGGATAAACACACCTCAGATTAAAAAAGTGTTGACCGGCCCCTCCAGCTATATAGGGCTCCTCCTACTCCAGCTCTCCAGTCTAAAATTTGAGGTTCACAGAGGATAGTCACTGCTGGAAGCAGCTCCTCAGAAGATTTTTTTATTTTAGTCGGACAGAGACTTGGACCGCCAATGGTCTAGAGGTCTCAGGGGTCTCAGCGCTGCTGGACTCCCACCTCTCCCTTGGCGGATCTGTATTACCCTGTAAGGTGGTCCCTGCAGAACCCTGCCGGCCCTGGGGGATGAGGATTGCTTCCCTGGCGGGGACGCAAACCGCGCTTCTGGGGTCACTGCGTTCCCCGCCCTGGGGGGAAGCTACGGGCACAGCGCCACAAATCTCTGAGGGGTCCCTGTGGCGCTCAGCTGGGTGAGTACTCCACATTTTAATGTGACTTGAGTGCTTCAGCGGCCGCTGCGGCAGCCGCTGCTACATGTATTCAGTGTGGTGATTGTGTACTTTTGTCCGCAGGTGGATGCCTGCAGGACATGGGAGCGGAGAGCGGAGTGAATCGCGCGCTTTTTTTGAAACCGGCGGGGGGCGTGGCTTCACGCTCTCCCATTTTTTCATAGGCAGGAAGCGCTCTGAGCGCGCGCTTTATCCTGCCTTTTTCTTTCCGGCTTCTCTCCTCTAGCGCGGCGCCCATTACTGACGGCCTCCTCGGGCTCCTCACTCTCCGCTCTCCCCGACCGACCGAAAGGAGACACTACACCACGGCCAGCTGGGTGAGTCGCCTCTACCTGTCAGGGCAGAAGCTTGACCCCCTCAGCGCAGGACAAGGTATTGTCACACTTAACGCTCCCGCTACGATCACATTAGCGACGCATAATTTTGCGATCGTTTTTCTTTTGTGATCGTTTTTATGTCGCTAGTAGCTTCCACGGTGGGCGATCTCATTGACGACGCATAAGTGGTTAGCGATCTCTTTAGCGACTTTGGTATTGCGATATACAAATCAGCGCAATATGTTAGCGATCTCGTTGACGTTCTTGTTTAATGTGGCATACCTTTGAACACTGTCCTGCAGCTGTTACCTCATAGGAGGCACCTGCGGCTCGCACACCCTTTTCATTAAACAAGGGTTGTGGAGAGTCTGCGACATTAACCCCTTCTTTGGCGGTTAACCCTTTATTGGGAGACAAAAGCTGGGGTAGCTCTCTATTTAAGAGCTTTAACCCTTCAGCGTTCATTTTGCCTTTGAAAACCACACTGTTCTGGTTGCTGACAGGTTTTTACCTGCCATATACTGTGTGAGGGCATGTCGGATCAAGGTCCAGGAGCGGACCGTCTCCCAGATACGCTACAGGATCAGTCTCGCGTATCTGACAGGCAGACCTCGACGGCGTCAAGCGCAGCGGTCGGAGGTTACAGTGATGCCAAAATGGATGCCCTCGCTCGTTCTATTGATGGCCTGTCTGACCTTCTAGGTTATTGGGTGTCAGCTAGATCCTCTCATGGTAGGAAGCGACACAGGCCGGTGCCATCTTTCTCGCATAGCGACTCAGAGATTTCTGATATGGAGGGCTCCCCTCCAAGCTCGGATGGTGAGATATCCGATTCGGATAAGGAGGATCGGCAGGGACAATCTGCCTCTCTTTTGAGCCGTACAGAGGCTTTTATTGGAGCCATGAGGGAGGCGTTACAGTTACCGGAGGAGGTAACTAGACGTCCTGGTAAGTCGGCCCGGATGTTTCAGGAGTCGCATAGGTCGCGATCAGCCTTACCATCTCTGGATGAGCTTAATGAGGCAGTGGAGAAGGAATGCCTGTGTCCAGATAAACGTTTTCAGGGGACACGGTTTTTTGAGACACTGTATCCATGTACTACGGAGTTGAGTGCTAATTGGATTCCTTCTCCTGAAGTGGATGTCCCTTTATCCCAGCTTAGCAAATCCTCATTACTTCCTGTTAAAGGGAAGGCGAGTCTGCAGGATCCGCTGGACAGAAAAACGGAGATGGCAGCAAAATCCATCTACGAGGCCGCGGGTCATGGATTCAGAGCTGTGCTAGGATCCATGTGTGCTTGTAAAGCCTCCTTGAGCTGGTTAGACCGTCTACGGACGGCGTGGCAAGATGGATCCCCACTATCCGAGGTAGAGGGGCTTTTCAAGTCATTGGAGGATGCAGCTCGATATGGCAGTGATGCAGGTTTGGATACTGCCTCCATGCTGTCCAGGGCACAATCCTCGGCGATTACAGTCAGGAGAGCTCTGTGGCTTAGACAGTGGACCGGAGACGTGGTTTCCAAGCAAGGTTTGCTTTCTTTAGCTTACAAAGGTGGTCAGCTATTTGGATCTGACCTCACTGAGCTGATTGCCAAAGCAAAGGCAAAAGAAACGGCTTTACCACAACGAAGAGCTGTGGCCTCTGCGTCTGGCAGGCATAGTGCCGGTGGTAGTCGGCGGTCCTTTCGGTCCAGGGGACGGTTTGGTCAGCCCTCTTGGGGATCGGGTCGTCCCTCTTTTCGGGAAAAAAGAGCGCTCAGAAATCTCGCACTCCCTGGAAACAGAGCTTCCGCCAAGACAAGCGGGAAGCTGACAAAAAGCCCACTAAGGCGGACTGACGCCAGGGTCTCACTCGAGGGCTCTCGAGTGGGAGGTCGCCTGCTCCAATTCAAGCCGACTTGGGCTTCCCGCGTGTCGGACACCTGGGTGACGCGGGTTGTGTCGGCAGGCTACTTCATAGCGTTTCTTTCTCGACCCCCAGACAGTTTTTGCCAATCCCGCATTCCGTCAGAGCCCGGGCTAATTGCCGCTCTACTGCGGGAGGTCGATTCCCTTCTACAGAAAGGTGTGGTGGTACCAGTTCCACCGGAGGACCAAGGAAGAGGTTTTTATTCCAACCTCTTTGTAGTCCCCAAAAAGGAGGACAAATTTCGTCCCATTCTAGATCTCAAAAGATTGAATCGACATGTCCGCACCCGAAAATTCCGCATGGAGTCACTTCGCTCAGTTGTGGCAGCCTTGTCGCAGAACGATTTTTTGGTGTCAATCGACATTCGCGACGCTTATTTGCATGTCCCCATCGGAAGGGCCCACCAGCGCTTCCTGCGTTTTGCCATAGGTCAGGACCATTACCAGTTTGTGGCCCTGCCATTCGGTCTGGCCTCAGCACCCAGAGTTTGTACAAAAATTCTGGCTCCACTCATGGCGATTCTGCGAAGACAGGGGGTTACTATTCTTCCCTATCTGGACGACCTTTTGATTGTGGCGTCCTCAAAGGAGGAGGCGGTGACGGCTCGCGATTTATCCCTTCAGCTCCTGGAGGACTTCGGGTGGCTGATCAATTGGGAGAAGTCGTCCCTGGAACCGTCGCAGTCAATCCTGTTTTTGGGAATGCAGTTCGACACGGTACGAGCAGTGGTGTCTCTGCCCTCGGACAAGCAAGCGAGTCTTCTTCACCATGTGCAGGGTATGAAGTCTGCAACAGCATGTCCCTTCGAAGGTGTATGCGCCTTCTGGGTTTGATGGTGGCGTCAATGGAAGCAATTCCGTTTGCCCAATTTCATTCTAGGGCTCTCCAAATGCACATCTTGAACCGTTGGGATCGATCACGGTTTTCACTGGATTGCAGTGTCATCATCTCCCACAGGGTGAGAGAGTTGCTAGAATGGTGGTTACGTCCGGAAGCGTTATCCCTGGGGAAGTCCGTCCTTCCTTCCTCCGAGGTGGTCAATCATAACCACCGATGCCAGCCTGACGGGCTGGGGGGGCGTCTGGAACGGTCTCTGGATTCAGGGAGTATGGTCGTTGGAAGAGTCTGTCCTGCCGATCAACATCCTGGAATTGAGGGCAATTTTTCTTTGCCTCCAACACTGGACGGTCCCTTTAAGCGGTCTACCAGTCCGAGTG
Organism: Oophaga sylvatica; assembly: GCA_033576555.1. Taxonomy (NCBI): domain Eukaryota; kingdom Metazoa; phylum Chordata; class Amphibia; order Anura; family Dendrobatidae; genus Oophaga; species Oophaga sylvatica. The sequence continues at coordinate 427,327,336 of JARQOD010000001.1, read as the reverse complement.
CAGACAGACAACGCGACGGCGGTCGCGTATATCAACCATCAAGGTGGAACGAGGAGCTTCAGGCTCATGATGGAAGTGTCTCGAATCCTGGTATGGGCCGAGGCCAGGGTGCCAGCCATCTCTGCGATTCACATTCCAGGAGTTCAGAATATCACAGCGGACTTCCTGAGTCGCGAAAAGATGCATCCCGGAGAATGGAGTCTTCATCCAGAAATTTTTGCGCTGATGTGCTCCCGTTGGGGAACTCCCCAAGTGGATGTGATGGCATCCAGGTTCAATGCCAAGTTACCGACATTCATGTCCAGGTACAAGGACTCGAAGGCTGTGGCGGTGGATGCTCTGGTGGCTCCTTGGGACCATTTCGAGCTAATTTATGTGTTCCCGCGATATCCTTACTTCCTCTGGTTTTGCGTCGGATCAGACTGGAGAGAGTCCCGGCTATGTTGATAGCCCCAGATTGGCCAAGGAGGATGTGGTTCTCGACACTGGTGTCACTTCTGGCAGCGCCTCCACTTCCACTCCCTCTTCGCCCGGACCTGTTAACCCAAGGGCCCGTTCGTCACCCGGACCTGAAGTCTCTGCGTTTGACGGCGTGGCTCTTGAGACCGAAATCTTGACCCATCAAGGTTTTTCAGCCGAAGTCATTGCCACTCTACGAGCTGCCAGAGGTCCGGCTACCACTAGAATTTATCATAAGACTTGGGAAGCCTTCTTTTCGTGGTGTTCGGGTTCTTCTAGGAACCCGATGAGTTTTTCCATTCCCAATTTGCTGGCCTTTTTGCAGTACGGGCTGGACAGGGGTTTGGCAGTTAGCACTCTGAAGGGGCAAGTTTCTGCTCTGTCCTTGCTATTTTGGAAGGCTATCGCTTCGCGTAGGGACGTACGTTCCTTTTTTCGCGGAGTAACCCATCAGTTTCCGCCGCGGAAGGCGCCTGTGTCTCCCTGGCGGCTTAATCTTGTCTTGGAGGCTCTTCAACATGGGCCTTTTGAGCCTATGGATTCTGTTAGCCTTTCTTTGCTTTCTTGGAAGGTTGCCTTCTTAGTGGCGGTCACTTCTTTGAGAAGGGTTTCTGAGTTGGCGGCTCTCTCTTGCTCGCCTCCTTTTCTGGAGTTTCTCCCAGATCGCGTAGTGCTTCGCACACGGGGCGACTTTCTACCTAAAGTAGTGTCACAGTTTCATGTTAACCAGGATATTGTGTTGCCCTCGCTCTGTCCGGAGCCAAGGAATGCGAAAGAACGAGCCTTGCACACATTGGATTTGGTGCGGGCTTTAAAGTTCTATTTGTCTATTACTCAAAGTTTTCGGAAGTCTGATTCTCTGTTTTGATTCCAGCAGGTCGTAGACGTGGGCAACGAGCTTCCAAGGATTCTATAGCTCGTTGGATTCGGTCGGCCATTTTAGAGGCTTACCGACTTAAGGGCGAACCTTGCCCGATTAAGATTCGAGCTCACTCCACAAGGACTGTGGGTTCATCGTGCGCTTTTCATCAAGGAGCCTCGGCAGCTCAGCTCTGCCGAGCGGCGACCTGGCGTTCCGTCCACACATTTACAAAATTTTATAAGGTGGACGTCAGTGCTTCCGCTGATGCGGCCTTAGGACGTAGGGTCCTGCAGGCGGCTGTAGTTTAAAAGTTCTTGTGAACTTGTAGTTAGCGCTATTTGCGCATTTATCTAGGTTGTGGGTATCTGCCTTTTTTGCTTTCTGCCCACCCTTATTTTTGGACTGCTTTGGGACGTCCCACTAGTAATGACTGTGTCTCCCTTCCTTCATCTGCAGCTGAAACACCGGATTTTGGTAAGAACTTACCTGTAAAATCCTTTTCAGCGAAGAAGGAAGGGAGACACACATCCCTCCCATGGCAGAAGTGTGTTGTTGTGTTTTCAGATGCGGCGTGACCCTTCTCTGATAGCGATTATCTGGGCTGAGGTCGGCGCCCTAAGGCTCTGTTCCAGCATTGCCAACTCATCACAGTGGTCAGGTTCAGTGAGTAGTACCTGGACTGTGTGGTTGTTTCGGCTATATGCATAACCTGTTTTCTTGTTTTTTCTCTGAAGTCCTTCAGAAGGGGTTATGTTGCTACGCTGGTGATATTTGCTCTTCCTTAAGCTTGGGTACGACTGGAGAGCTGGAGTAGGAGGAGCCCTATATAGCTGGAGGGGCCGGTCAACACTTTTTTAATCTGAGGTGTGTTTATCCTATGTGGGCTCCGCCTACCCACTAGTAATGACTGTGTCTCCCTTCCTTCTTCGCTGAAAAGGATTTTACAGGTAAGTTCTTACCAAAATCCGTGTATTCTTCGGGTCAGTACGATTACAGCGATTCTTCATTTATATAGTTTTTTAGTGTTTTGGTGCTTTTATACAATAAAAACTTTTATAGAAAAATTAATTATTTTTGCATCGTTTTATTCTAAGAGCTATAAATTCTTTTTTATTTTTCCGCTGATGGAGCTGTATAGTGGCATTGTTTTTGGTCTTGTTTTTATTTTTTTATGGTGTTCACTAAATGGGTTAACTAGTGGGGCAGTTTTATAGGTCGGATCGTTGCGGATGCTGCGATACCAAATAGGTGTACTTTTATTGTTTACATATTTTTTGCATACTGTAGTGCAACGGGGTTGGTGCAGTGTGACAGACAGGCAGTGACCACAGGAAAGTCTAAAAACAAAGTCTCTTTAATGTACAGCGTACTCACAAAATAGAAAACAAAAGGATATCCACTGTATCGCAGCCGGCAAACAAAATAGTCCGGGACCGGTTTCCGTGGGTGACTGCACTGCCGTGTGCGCTGAGGGGTGCCAGGCCTTTTGTATTTGCTGGGCTCTGTGTTGCTTCACACAGGTTGAGCTCTGAAGAGCTTCCTACTTTGCACGCTTGCAAAACCAAACTAACACCCCCCAACCTCTGCTTCAGGGGTCTTTACAGGGAACATGTGGCCATAGGCCACATGGAAAACCCGTCCGGAGAGGAAACGGACCACCCCACTACTAACCACTATTTTTGGTCTGTTTCAAAAATAAAAGCCCATGGCAGGTTTTCCTTAAATTTGCCTTGAGCAAATAGCTTGCCCAAGATCAATTCTTACTTTTATTTTGCATTGCAATCATAGCTATGCCTGTGACTGCAATGCACTTCCGCTGCCTCAGTATGCTTCTGTGCGCATCCTGGGGGGACACATAGTGACCCTCGCATATGACACTGGTCACTGCCTCACAATACAAATATTTATTTATGGATACAATATCTTTAGATTTTTTATATTATTATTTTATTATATATATTTTTACAATTTAAATATATATATATATTATTTTTTTTACTTTTTTTTTAACTGTTTCTACTTTGTCCCACTATGGGACTATCAGTTTTTGCAGGCTGATCGCTTGTACAGCATGGGGATGCAGCAACATCCCTGTGCTGTACAAACTGTCAGCTCTGCAGTGATAGGGAAAGTTGTTGATAAAGCACTGTGCATGATCAAGCAACTTTCTTAGCTGTGGTGACCCAGATGTCATCATGACAACATTGGGTCAACATGGCAACGATTGGGACCCATGTCACGCCACGGGGTCTTCGATCCAAGGGCAGAGGAACTGTCATCCCTCTGCGGCTCATGGAATGCTGCAATCGAACACAGCATTTAGGTGGTTAAAGTGCCGGGTGTCAGCTGTCAGTATCAGCTGACACCTGGTGACGACTGCAATGACGTAATAATATGTCCTTGATCAATAGAGCAAAGAAATGTAATATTACAGCAAATGTCAGAAAGGGATTAATGAATTTATGTAGGGGTGTAGTGAGTATGTTGACACCACATGTGCCTCATGTAAATTTATATCAATGAGCAGAGAATAAAAACTATTTGCATTTTTACCCTATATGTAATCTGGAATTACTGTTGATGCACAGTGCAAAACTCAGAAGGAAAAGAGCACCATATTTAGTGCAGATTTTACTGTCCTGGTCTTGCTGGTACCATGACAAATGAGTTGCCAGAACAGCAGGCCCCCCCATAAGTAACCTTGTTTTACAAAGTACATCTCTCAATTAATTAATGTAAGGGTGCAATGATCATATTGACACCACAGGTGTGTCACAGAATTTTATACCATTGGGCAGTGAAGAAAAAATAATTACATTTTTTACCACAAAAATGTTGTTTTAGCCTCAGATCTACTGAATGCGGAAATACACCCCCATATGTGGCTGTACTGTACTGCTTAGCCATACGGTGAGGCTCTGGAGGGACTGAGCGCTATTTGCCTCCTGGAGCTCAGATTTTCCTAGAATAGTTTGCAGACTCCGTATACAGAGCCCTAAGTGCTAGAACAGCAGAATCCCCCTCAAGTGACCCCATTTTAGAAATTATACCTCTTTGTGAATTTGTTTACAGGTGTAGTGATGATTTTGACTCAATGGGTGTTTTCCAGAGACAAGCAGCAGTGGATGTTGCTGAGTAAAAATTGCAAATCTGTCTTTGTAGTGCCCAGTGCGTTGTAGTGCCCAGTACGTTATGTCCAGCTCGTGCTTCTGAGACATGCACCCGTAAATTTGTCAGGTTCTCATCGCTATAGAAATGCCAAACATGTGGGTGCTAAATGTGGTATTGGCACACTCTGGGGCTCAGAAGGGAGTGGGATACATGGATTTGGGAATGCAGAAGTCGCTGCATTTCTTTTGGGGGACGAGGAGTCCTAGTACTTTTCCAGAGCCTGTGTGCTACCAGTAACGTGGAAGCCTCCTATATTTCCATTAACGGATTTCGGACCTGAGTGAGGACTTGCTTTTTTTGTCTATTCAGGTGAAGCTTTTATTGGGAACATTTTGCATCACATATCTCCAGAGCTGTATACGCTGAGCACTTATCAGAGTTTCCATCGAAATCTCCGAATAACGTTACTCAGATGAAACCCCAATGGATCCATTCACTATAATGAGGCAGCAGAGTTCTGGACTCCATATGACCTCGGTTCAGCGGTATCTTTCTTTTCAGAGGTGCGCAAAACTGGTGGAGCGCGCTTTTATGTACGCCTAAAAAGACACGGATCACAGGTCAGAAGGTGTCCACAGTGCCTCCATCTGCCTCATTATAGGGAATCTTCTACTGGGGGTTCTGTCTGAATCACATATTTCAGAGAGTTACATGGAAACTCCGGTGTAAGCGCTCAGCGTAGAATGCAGGATAAATGTAAGTCAAGTCTTACTGTGATCTTTGGGAGGCAGAGTGAACAAAGCAGCAACAGGTGAAAAATTGTTTTTATTTATTTATTACGCTATTCCTCATGCGGTATAAGTGATTAGGCGACTATATTCTTCGGTTCAGTGCGATTTCAGCGATTCCAGATTTATAAAGTTTTTTTATTTTTGGCTGCTGTTACACACTAAAAAACCCTTTTTGCATTGCCATATCTTGAGAGCTATACGGTATTTTTCTGATTATAAGGTGCACTTATTTCCCAAAATTTTTTTGTGGAAAATGGGGGTGTGTCTTACAGTAGGAATATACTTACAAATACTGTGGGGGTGGTCCTGGTCCAATGCTGCAGGGCAATGCAGCCTCCCTTCCAGGCTGTTGCGGCGGTCGTCCTCTGGGATGCGGCGGTCGTCCTCTGTGATGCGGCGGGGTTCCGCCGGCATGTTGTGAAAGCCCTGAGGCCCCCACAGATGTATTGCTGCAATGCGGTGGCCTCCAGGAATTTGCGGTTGCCGAGATCTGAATCTGAGCATGCACTGCCCCGGCAGTCATTTTCCTGGAGGCCACCGCATCACAGCAGATTGAGATCTCGGCAAGGAGATCACGGTACAAGATCTCCTTGCCGAGATCTCAATCTGAGCATGCGTCGCCCCCTGCGGCCATTTTCCCGGAGGCCACCGCATCGCAGCAATGGATCTGCGGGGGCCTCCGGGCTTTCACAACATGCCAGCGGAGCACTGCCTTGGATGGGATTTCCTGAAGGCCACCGCACCAGCCTGGGCCACTGAACAACCCCTGTGACCATGCTCGCCTGTGACCAGTCCTACACCTGTGCCGATCCTCCCTCCCCCGGTAAGCTGAAATCGGACTGTAAGACGGACCGCCCATTTGACACATTATTTGTTTTCCCTGTTTTCCTTCTGAAAATTTGGGGTGCGTCTTATAGTGCAAAACATAGGGTAATTTTTCCATAATTCTGCTGATAGTCATGTGAGGGCTTGTTTTTTTGGGACGAGTTGTCATTTTTATTTGTACTATTTTCGGGAATGTGACATTTTTTTAATCTCTTTTTATTCCAATTTTTGCAAGGCAGAATGAACAAAAACCAGCAATTCAGGAATTTTTTTTGGGGTCTTTCTTATGCCATACCACGCGTGGTGAAATTGATAAGGCAGCTTTATTCTTCTTATTCTGACTCTTCAAGGCAGTATGAGTCTCTAAATCCTTAGCCATCAATCCGTTAGATAACTGTATGATTGTTGTACTCACATGCCAGTCATCCTCAGATAGTGCCAACTCAGCCAGCACTGACTTGTAATAAGAGTCCAGAAGAAACAGAGTTGAATTTCTCTTAAATCTTGTATTAAGTACAATGCCGCAGATGGAAAGAGTAATCCAAACAGAGAAGTATACGTGTGCATCCAAAGATGGCTACAGCAAACTGATAGTGAGAAGAAGGGAGGAGCAAGGGCTAACATCATCAACAACAGGAGAGACAAAAGGAGAAACTTCAAAGAGCAGAGCATTTCCCTAGCAACAACAGGATGCAATGCATAACATAGAAATACATGACAAGTTGTTCCCACTCATGGGACACAACACTTCTTGTCAGTATGATTACTGTGATACCACATTTAGATCTTTTTTTATGTTTTCGCGCTTTTACAGAATAAAAACTTTTTTATAGAAGAAATAATTATTTTTGCATCTATTTTTTCTGAAAGTTATAACTTTTTTACTTTTCCGCTCATGGAGCTGTATGGTGGCTTGTTTTTTGCAGGTCAATATGATGTTTTCAGAAATACCATTTTTATTTACATTCATTTTTTTTATCGCGTTTTAATCCACTTTTTGTTCGGCGGTATGATGAAAAAGCATAGTCTTATGCCTGTTTTTTTTTTTTTACGGTGCTTACTTTGAAGGGGTTAACTAGTATGACAGTTTTATAGGTCGGGTCATTGCGGACACAACCATACCAAATATGTGTACTTTTTTGTTTTCATAAAAATATTTATAGATACAATATTTTTTTTTATTATTATTTAGCGTTTTTTTTTTTTCTATATATATTTTTTTTAAAAATGTTAACTTCTTTTACTATGTCCCAGTATGGGACTTTTGCTTTCACAACTCTGATCACAGTTACCTATGCTTTATAACTGACACAAATTACTTCTATCATGCACTGTGGATGACTTAACTAACTTGCTAGAGCTTGGTGACCTGGATGATGTTATGGTGGTGACATTGGCTCGCCACGGCAACTATCGGGGGGCGCCAATCAGAGAGCAGAGAGAGCCCCTTCCCTCTGCTTGCCTTTTAAATGCTGCGATAAATATTGATCATAGTATTTAGAGGGTTAAACTGTAGAGAGCAGTGCGTGCACCCGTCCTGGCAGTGAGTGCTGTGTATCAGCTGTCATGTCAGCTGAACACCCGGCGGCGATAGCGCACGCACAATTCCTGTGCACGCAAAATCGCCTGGACGTTTCCATACACCCAAGGTCAGTAAGAGCTTATTTTTTGTGTAGTTTTTATCTTTACAATTTTGGGGGTCCATATGACTTTCTAATCTCTTTTTATTCCATTTTTTTAAGGAAGCTGAAGTGACTTACCGTATATCTTATTATTTTGTTTGTTTATACTGACTTTCATCATATGGGATAAGTATTCTGGTTTCTTATTATTTTGAAACGTTCTGCATGCTCCGATACCAAATATGTTGTTTTGTTTGTTTTTTCATCTTAGATTTTATTTACTTTCTGGGAAAAGGGAGTTGATATGTTCAAACATGGCAGACTGCAACCTTCGGTCGATCTCCCAACTTCCTTGAAAATGCTATTGGCAGCTTTCAGTCATGTTAAGTTGCGGCCGAATGGACACCTTATTTCCAACCACAGAGATGCTACGATTAGTGCTAACTCCGATCTCAGCAGCTAAACTAGGGTGCCAGGTGTATAACACAGCTGGAACCAGTGCTATATGGAGCAAGCTCATCTTCTGAGCTTGCGCTTTACATGCTGTGCTCACATCCACCGTACTTGTATGGTAGATATCCATGTCAACTGAAGAACCCTGGGCAGAGTGGGCCACTCAGGCACCTCTTGTCCCCCTACTTATAAATTTTTGCAGGGTGCTGGTTTTGGCCCTATATAAACGCCAGATATAGGCTAGAAAGGCACTCTTTTGTCGCATATACATATATGCATGTGTATGTACAGTCTTGGCCGAAACTGTTGACACCCTTGAAATTGTTTCAGAAAATGACGTATTACTCCCAGAAAATTTTTGCAATTACATGTTTTGGTTTACACACATTTATTTCCTTTGTGTGTATTGAAACAATACAAAATAACATAGAAAAAAAAGGCAAATTGGATATAATTTCACACAAAATCCCAAAAATGGACCAGACAAAATTGGTCGCACCCTCAACTTAATAATTGGTTGCACACCCTTTGGATTAAATAACTACAATCAATCACTCTCTATAACCATCAGCAAGCTTCTTACACCTCTCAACTGGAATTTTCGACCACTCTTCTTTTCAGATGGCTTCAGGACTCTCATATTTGAAGGGTGTCTTCTCCCAACAGCAAATTGAAGATCTCTGCAGGTGTTCAATGGGATTTATATCCGGACTCCTTGCTGGCCTCTTTAGAACTCTCCAGCTCATTGTTTCCATTAATTTGTGGGTTCTTCTTGAAGTATGTTTGAGGGTCATGTTCCTGCTTGAAGACCTAGGACGCAAACCCAGCTTTCTGACACTGGGCACTACATTGCGACCCAAACTCCTTTGGTAATCTTCAAATTTCATGATGCCTGGCACACAGTCAAGGCATTTATTACCAGAAGCAGGAAAGCAGCCCCCAAAAATTTTTAGAACCTCCATCATATTTAACTGTAGGTACTATATTCTTTTCTTTGTAGGCCTCATTCTGTTTTTGGCAAACAGTAGAATGATGTGCTTTACAAAATTCTTTATTGGTCTCATCTGTCCACAAGACGCTTTCCCAGAAGGATTTTGGCTTTTGCACGTAGATTTTGGCAAACTGCAGTCTAGCTATTTTATGTCTTTCTGTCAGCAGTGGGGGTGCTCCTGGGTCTCCTGCCGTAGCGCTTCATTTCATTCAAATATCAACGGATAGTTTGCACTGACTGCACTATTTTGCTTTACAACTTTTCATAACTTTTTATTTGCCATCCACATCCAAGGAGAGTACCGTGTTTTTCGGACCATAAGACGCACTTTTTTCCCCAAAAATTTTTGGGGAAAAAGGGGGTGCGTCTTATGGTCGCAACATACCTAAAAATCCGGTGGCGGCTGTCCTGATGCAGCCTCCCTGTGCTCTGTGATGCGGTGGTGTCGGAGCACTGTGATGTGGCGCAGCGGGGCTCTGCTGCGTGGGGGGCTCCGCCGGCATTTCGTCATAGCACGAAAGCCCCCCGCAGCTTTGTTGCTGCAACGCGGGGACCTCCAGAAAGATGGCCGCCGGGGCTGCGCATACTGAAATTCAAATCTCGGCAACACGATCTCGGGACAAGATCTCGTCGGAGATCTGAATCTGAGCATGCGCCCCCCCAGCGGCCATCTTTCCGGAGGCCCCTGGTGGCCATCTTTCCGGAGGCCTCCGCGTCTCAGCAACAGAGCTTCGGGGGGCTTTCAGGCTTTGACGAAATGCCGGCGGAGCCCCCCACGCAGAACAGAGCCCCGCTACAGCCACACTACAGAGCCCCGCTGCAGCCACACTACAGAGCCCCGACACCACCGCACCACAGAGCACAGGGAGGCTGCATCGTGACAACCCCCACGGGACCGGCGCCACAGGATTTGTAAGTATATTGCGACCCTACGAACGCAGCCACCCCACAGAGCACAGCCACCCTGAATTCGGACTGTAAGACGGACCTCCATTTAACACATTATTTTTTTTCCCTATTTTCCTTCTGAAAATTTGGGGTGTGTCTTATGGTCCGGTGCGTCTTATAGTCCGAAAAATACAGTAGCTATAGTGCCATAGGTTGTAAACTTCATGATTATGTGGAGCACCGTGCGCAAAGGAACATCAAGATCTGTGGAGATGGCCTTGTAATCTTGAGAATGTTGAAATTACCGCAGCAAGTGCACAGCGTTTTTGCATTTCCCATTCATTAACATTATCTGCACAACGCACTGCGGATTTGAGGCAATTCCACGCGTCCAAAAACACTGCGGAAGCGCATCAAAATCTGCAACGTGTTCACATACCCTTATGCTTCCTGTTTGCACCACGTGGAAGAGCGCAAAAGGCCATGTGTGAGTCTGGAGCTGGCTGGTTCACCTGAAAGACCAGGAAGACACTGAGGGTCTGGACTAGGGGCAGGGCTCGTGTGAAGCCAGTTTTTGAAGCCTGAAAACTGTTAAACAGGCAACCCAGAACATGGGGAATTGTGTAAACTGATGAGTATCAGTTATTGACCTGAGCGAACACAACCGCAGTCGGAAAATGGACTAATATGGCGGACACGTTTCTGTAAAGCGTAGAGACGTATCCGCTGAAGAGAATGGACTGACTGGCGGTTATGTGCGGGTTATGTGTCACATAGTGGTTTATGCTTATATAATAAACCAGAAATTGACTTGTTTAACCCCTTTACCCCCGAGATTGGTTGCATGTTAATGAACGGGTCAATTTTTACAATTCTGACCACTATCCCTTTATGAGGTAATAACTGTGGAACGCTTCCATGGATCCCAGTGATTCTAACATTGTTTTCTCGTGACATTGTACTTCATGATAGTGGTAAAATTTCTTTGATATGACTTGCGTTTATTTGTGAAATAAAAAATGGAAATTTGGCGAAAATTTTGAAAATTTCGCAATTTTCCAACTTTGAATTTTCATGTCCTTAAATCACAGAGATATGTCACAAAAAATACTCAATAATTAACATTTCCCACATGTGAACTTTACATCAGCACAATTTTGGAGCCAAAATTTTTTTGTTAGGAAGTTATAAGGGTTAAAAGTTAAACAGCGATTTCTCATTTTTACAACACCATTTTTTTAGGGACCACATCACATTTGAAGTCACTTTGAGGGGTCTATATGATAGAAATTACCCAAAAGTGACTCCATTCTAAAAACTGCACCCGTCAAGGTGCTCAAAACCACATTCAAGAAGTTTATTAACCCTTCTAGTGCTTCACAGGAATTTTTGGAATGTTTTTAAAAAAAAATGAACATTTAACTTTTTTTCACAAAAAATTTACTTCAGATCCAATTTTTTTAAAAATTTTACCAAGGGTAACAGGAGAAATTGTACCCCAAAGGTTATTGTGCAATTTGTCCTGAGTATGTTGATACCCCATATGTGCAAGTAAACCACAGTTTAGGCGCATGGCAGAGCTCGGAAGGGAAGGAGTGCCGTTTGACTTTTCAATGCAAAATTGGCTGGAATTGAGATTGGACACCAGGTCGCGTTTGGAGAGCCCCTGATGTGCCTAAACAGTGGAAAACTCCCATATATAACACCATTTTGGAAACTAGACCCCCCAAGGAAATTATCAAGATGAGTGGTGAGCACTTTGAACCCCCAAGTGCTTCACAGAAGTTTGTAACATAGAGCCGTAAAAATAAAAAAATCATATTTTTTTTCCACAAAAATTATCTTTTAGTCCCCAATTTTTAATTTTCCCAAGGGTAACAAGAGAAATGGGACGCCAAAAGTTATTGTCCAATTTGTCCTGAGTACGCTGATACCCCATATGTGGGAGAAAACTACTGTTTGGGCACATGTCGGGGCTTGGAAGGGAAGTAGTGACGTTTTGAAATGCAGACTTTGATGGAATGGTCTGTTGGCGTCATGTCGCGTTTGGAGAGCCCCTGATGTGCCTAAACAGTGGAAATGCCCCATAAGTGACCCCATTTTGGAAACTAGACCACCCAAGGAACTTATCTAGATGTGCCTTAACAGTGGCAATGCCCAACAAGTGCCCCTTATTGGAACTAATCTACTGTTTCCTGGTATGTGAATTTTATAAGTGCCCCATATCTCACCTCTGCTCAGCACGACTGGGAACTGAGCCCAGTGACCGGATGTAACTGTGATGACTTCGGTGAGATCCCTGCTAGCACCATGAGCACTCACGGTGCTGGCGGGGATCTCACTGTATCTCAGCCCAGCTGGGAACGGAGCCAGTGACCAGAGGTAACCTCTATGACGTAATCCCTGGTTACTGACGCTGGGTTCCCAGCAGCTCATTCACTAGTGGTTCTCAGTGTGGACGGTCACATCTTGGCACCGTCGAGGTTGAAAATTAATTATCCCCCAGACATAGATTACGGCATGGGACAGAACGACGGACAGGTATGGCATATTGTTGCTTTTTTATTTTACTTTTGTTATAGGAGATCGAGGGCTTCGGTGGAATAGGCGAGGTTGTAAGTAAGGTTTAATTGAGAATGTTAATAGTCTTTGTCATTTTTTCAATTAAAGGACTTTATTCTGGCTGTGTGTTTATTTACAATACAACTATAGGATTGGTAATGGATAGGTGTCTTATAGACGCTTCTCCATTGCTAAGCTGTGGGCTTGTTGTCACCTAATGATAGAAAGATGACATCAACCCCACAAATATTACCCCACTTGCCACCGCTATAGGGCAAGTGGGAAGAGCCGGGCAAAGCGCCAGAATTGGCGCATCTAATAGATGCGCCTTTTCTGTGCAGCAGCGGGCTGCTATTTTTAGGCTTGGGGGCCTATATCAATGGCCCCTTACCAGCCTGAGAATACCAGCCCCCAGCTGTGAGCTTAAGCAAGGCTGGTTGTCAAAAATAGGGTGAACCCCCCTCCGTTTTTTAAATTATTTATTTAAATAATTAAAAAAAAAACAGCGTGGGGACCCCTCTATTCCTGATAACCAACCTTCCTGAAGCTAACAGCTGAGAATTGCAGCCCCCAGCTGTGAGTTTTGCCTGGCTGGTTATAGAAAATACAGGGGAACCCACGCCGTTTTTTCATTTATTTATAGCGTAGGGGGTGGCTGATGAATACCCCCATCATTCGCTCCTGCTGTCACTGTTATTAGAAGCAGCACTTAAATATAACTCTCATTCTCGCTGATCGCCGGCAGAGTAGGGGAGAATGATGAGAGCCGTGTTCAGCACCGGGGAACAGCGCTTACTGCAACGTTTCTTTCCTGGCGCCAGTCCGTGTGGTACTGATGCAGCACACGCATGTCACACGTATGCCACACGTATTACAAACACGGACACTGACATATCCGGTACTGGAAATATCAGGACGTGTGAAAGAGGCCTTATAGTGGGTTTTTAGGCAGCTATCAAGGGGAGTTTGATTTACTATTTATAACGGGTTTATATGTTTGGCGGCTGTCACACTCTAAAAGACGCTTTTTATTGCAAAAAATAGTTTTTGCATCACCACATTTTGAGAGCTATCATGTTTCCATATTTTGGCCCACAGAGTCATGTGAGGTCTTGTTTTTTGCAGGACGAGCTGACGTTGTTATTGTTACAATTTTTGGGCACATGACATTTTTTGATCGCTTTCTATTCTGATTTTTGGGAGACAGAATGAGCAAAAAACAGCAATTCATGAATTTCTTTTTTGGGGGGTTTTATACTGTTCCGTGTGTGGTAAAATTGATAAAGCAGTTTTATTCTTCGGGTCAGTACGATTACAGCGATACCTCATTTATATTGTTTTATGGTTTGGTGCTTTTATGTAATAAAGACTATTTTATAGAAAAAATAATTGTTTTTGCATGACTTTATTCTGAGAGCTATAATTTTTTTATTTTTCCGCTGATGGCGGCTCTTTTTTGCGGGACACGATGACGTTTTCAGCGGTACCATGTTTATTTATATCCGTCTTTTTGATTGCGTGTTATTCCACTTCTCAGCAGCAGATGAAGGAAGGGAGACACACTAGTCATTACTAGTGGGTAGGCGGAGCCCACATAGGATAGAAACACCTCAGATTAAAAAAAGTGTTGACCGGCCCCTCCAGCTTATAGGGCTCCTCCTACTCCAGCTCTCCAGTCTAAAATTTGAGGTCACAGAGGATAGTCGCTGCTGGAAGCAGCTCCTCAGAAAATTTTTTTATTTTAGTCGGACAGAGACTTGGACCGCCAGTGGTCTAGAGGTCTCAGGGGTCTCAGCGCTGCTGGACCCCCACCTCTTCCTTGGCGGATCTGTATTACCCTGTAAGGTGGTCCCTGCAGAACCCTGCCGGCCCTGGGGGATGAGGATTGCTTCCCTGGCGGGGACGCAAACCGCGCTTCTGGGGTCACTGCGTTCCCCGCCCTGGGGGGGAAGCTACGGGCACAGCGCCACAAATCTCTGAGGGGTCCCTGTGGCGCTTAGCTGGGTGAGTACTCCACATTTTAATGTGTTTGAGTGCTTCAGCGGCCGCTGCGGCAGCCGCTGCTACATGTATTCATGTGTGGTGATTGTGTACTTTTGTCCGCAGGTGGATGCCTGCTGGACGCGGGAGCGGAGAGCGGAGTGAGTCGCGCGCTTTTTTTGAAACCGGCGGAGGGCGTGACTTCGTGCTTTCCCATTTTTTCGCGGGCAGGAAGCGCTCTGAGCGCGCGCTTTACCCTGCCTTTTTCTCTTCCGACTTCTCTCCTCTAGCGCGACGGCCATTACTGAAGGCCTCCTCGGGCTCCTCACTCTCCGCTCTCCCCTACCGACCGAAAGGAAGACACTACACCGCGGCCTGCTGGGTGAGTCGCTTCTACCTGTCGGGGCAGAAGCTTGACCCCCTCACACCCACAGCGCAGAAGGTACTGTCACACGGAACGCTCCCGCTACGATCACAATAGCGACGCTTAATTTTGCAATCGTTTTTTGTGATCGTTTTATTTTCGCTAGTAGGACGCATAAGTGCACTGTCCTGCAGCTGTTACCTCATAAGAGGCACCTGGGGCTCGCACACCCTTTTCATTACACAAGGGTTGTGGGGAGTCTGCGACATTAACCCCTTCTTTGGCGGTTAACCCTTTATTGGGAGACAGCTGGGGTAGCTCTCTCTTTAAGAGCTTTAACCCTTCAGCGTTCGTTTTGCCTTTGAAAACCACACTGTTCTAGTTGCTGACAGGTTTTGACCTGCCATATACTGTGTGAGGGCATGTCGGATCAGGGTCCAGGAGGTGCGGACCGTCTCCCAGATCCGCTACAGGATCAGTCTCGCGTATCTGACACGCAGACCTCGACGGCGTCAAGCGCAGCGGTCGGAGGTGTCAGTGATGACAAAATGGAGGCCCTCGCTCGTTCTATTAATGGACTTTCTGACCTTCTAGGTTATTGGGTGTCAGCTAGATCCTCTCATGGTAGGAAGCGACACAGGCCGGTGCCTTCTTCCCCGCGTAGCGACTCGGAGATCTCTGGTATGGAGGGTTCCCCTTCAAGCTCGGATGGGGAGATGTCCGATTCGGATAAGGAGGATCGGCAGGGACACTCGGCCTCTCTTTTGAGCCGTACAGAGGCTTTTATTGGAGCCATGAGGGAGGCGTTACAGTTACCGGAGGAGGTAACTAGATGTCCTGGTAAGTCGGCCCGGATGTTTCAGGAGTCGCATAGGTCGCGATCAGCCTTACCATCTCTGGACGAGCTTAATGGGGCAGTGGAGAAGGAACGCCTGTATCCAGATAAACGTTTTCAGGGGACACGGTTTTTTAGACGCTATATCCGTGTACGACGGAGTTGATTGATAATTGGATTCCTTCTCCTGAAGTGGATGTCCCTTCATCCCAGCTTAGCAAATCCTCATTGCTTCCTGTTAAAGGGAAGGCGAGTCTGCAGGATCCGCTGGACAGAAAAACAGAGATGGCAGCGAAATCCATCTACGAGGCCGCGGGTCATGGATTCAGAGCAGTGCTAGGATCCATGTGTGCTTGTAAAGCTTCCCTGAGCTGGTTAGACCGTCTACGGACGGCGTGGCAAGATGGATCCCCACTATCCGAGGTAGAGGGGCTTTTCAAGTCATTTGAGGATGCAGCACGATATGGCAGTGATGCAGGTTTGGATACTGCCTCACTGCTGTCCAGGGCACAATCCTCGGCGATCACAGTCAGGAGAGCTCTGTGGCTTAGACAGTGGACCGGAGACGCGGTTTCCAAGCAAGGTTTGCTTTCTTTAGCTTACAAGGGTGGTCAGCTATTTGGATCTGACCTCACGGAGCTGATTGCCAAGGCAAAGGCAAAAGAAACGGCTTTACCGCAGCGAAGAGCTGTGTCTTCTGCGGCTGGCAGGCATAGTGCCGGTACTAGTCGGCGGTCTTTTCGGTCCAGGGGACGGTTCGGTCAGCCCTCTTGGGGATCGGGGCGTCCCTCTTTTTCAGGAAAAAAGAACGCTCAGAAATCCCGCACTCCCTGGAAACAGAACTTCCGCCAAGACAAGCGGGAAGCTGACAAAAAGCCCGCTAAGGCGGACTGACGCCAGGGCCTCACTCGAGGGCTCTCGAGTGGGAGGTCGCCTGCTCCAATTCGAACCGATTTGGGCTTTCCGCGTGTCGGACGCCTGGGTGACGCGGGTTGTGTCGGCAGGCTACTTCATAGAGTTTCTTTCTCGACCCCCAGACAGTTTTTGCCAATCGCGCATTCCGTCAAAGCCCGAGCTATTTGCCGCTCTACTGCGGGAGGTCGATTCCCTTCTACAGAAGGGTGTGGTGGTACCAGTTCCACCGGAGGACCGGGGAAGAGGGTTTTATTCCAACCTCTTTGTGGTCCCCAAAAAGGAGGACAAATTTCGCCCCATTCTAGATCTCAAAAGATTGAATCGGCATGTCCGCTCCCAGAAATTCCGCTTGGAGTCACTTCGCTCCGTTGTGGCGACCTTGTCGCAGAACGATTTTTGGGTGTCAATCGACATTCGCGACGCTTATCTGCATGTCCCCATCGGAAGGGCCCACCAACGCTTCCTTCGTTTTGCCATAGGCCAGGACCATTACCAGTTTGTGGCCCTGCCATTCGGGTTGGCCTCAGCACCCAGAGTTTTTACAAAAATTCTGGCTACTCTCATGGCGATTCTGCGAAGACAGGGGGTTACGATTCTTCCCTATCTGGACGACCTTTTGATTGTGGCGTCCTCAAAGGTGGAGGCGGTGACGGCTCGCAATCTATCCCTTCAGCTCCTGGAGGACTTTGGGTGGCTGGTGAATTGGGAGAAGTCGTCTCTGGAACCGTCGCAGTCAATCCTGTTTTTGGGAATGCATTTCGACACGGTACGAGCAGTGGTGTCTCTGCCTCCAGACAAGCAAGCGAGTCTTCTTCGTCATGTACAGTTATGAAGTCTGCGACAGCAATGTCCCTTCGAAGGTGTATGCGCCTTCTGGGTTTGATGGTGGCGTCAATGGAAGCAATTCCATTTGCCCAATTTCATTCCAGGGCTCTCCAAATGTTCATCTTGAACCGTTGGGATCGATAGCAGTTTTCACTGGATTGCAGTGTCATCATCTCCCACAGGGTGAAAGAGTCTCTAGAATGGTGGTTACGTCCGGAAGCGTTATCCCTGGGGAAGTACTTCCTTCCTCCGAGGTGGTCGATCATACCCACCGATGCCAGCCTGACGGGCTGGGAGGGTGTCTGGGACTATCTCTGGATTCAGGGAGTATGGTCGTTGGAAGAGTCTGTCCTGCCGATCAACATCCTGGAATTAAGGGCAATTTTCCTTTGCCTCCAACACTGGACGGTCCCTTTAAGCGGTCTACCAGTCCGAGTGCAGACAGACAACGCGACGGCGGTCGCGTATATCAACCATCAAGGTGGGACGAGGAGCTTCAGGCTCATGATGGAAGTGTCTCGAATTCTGGTATGGGCTGAGGCCAGAGTGCCAGCCATCACATTCCAGGAGTTCAGAATATCACAGCGGACTTCCTCAGTCGCGAAAAGATGGATCCCGGAGAATGGAGTCTTCATCCGGAAATTTTTGCACTGCTGTGCTCCCGTTGGGGAACTCCCCAAGTGGATTTGATGGCATCCAGGTTCGATGCCAAGTTACCGACGTTCATGTCCAGGTACAAGGACCCTAACGCTGTGGCGGTGGATGCTCTGGTGGCTCCTTGGGACCAATTCGAGCTAATCTACGTGTTCCCGCCGATATCCTTACTTCCTCTGGTGTTGCGTCGAATCAGTCTGGAGAGAGTCCCGGCTATGTTGATAGCCCCAGATTGGCCAAGGAGGAGTGGTTCTCGACGCTGGTTTCGCTTTTGGCAGCGCCTCCACTTCCACTCCCTCTTCGCCCGGACCTGTTAACCCAAGGGCCCGTTCGTCACCCGGACCTGAAGTCTCTGCGTTTGACGGCGTGGCTCTTGAGACCGAAATCTTGACCCGTCAAGGTTTTTCAGCCGAAGTCATTGCCACTCTGCGAGCTGCCAGAGGTCCGGCTACTACTAGGATTTATCACAAGACTTGGGAAGCCTTCTTTTCATGGTGTTCGGGTTCTTCTAGGAACCCGAGGATTTTTTCCATTCCCAATTTGTTGGCCTTTTTGCAGTACGGGCTGGACAAGGGTTTGGTAGTTAGCACTCTGAAATGACAGGTTTCTGCTCTGTCCTTGCTGTTTCGGAAGACTATCGCCTCGCGTAGGGACGTACGTTCCTTTTTTCGCGGGGTAACCCGTCAATTTCCGCCGCGGAAGGCGCCTGTGTCTCCTTGGCGGCTCAATCTTGTCTTGGAGGCTCTTCAACATGGGCCTTTTGAGCCTATGGACTCTGTTAGCCTTTCTTTGCTTTCTTGGAAGGTTGCCTTCCTAGTGGCGGTCACTTCTTTGAGAAGGGTTTCTGAGTTGGCGGCTCTTTCTTGCTCGCCTCCTTTTCTGGAGTTTCACCCAGATCGCGTAGTGCTTCGCACACGTGGCGACTTTCTACCTAAAGTGGTGTCACAGTTTCATGTTAACCAGGATATTGTGTTGCCCTCGCTTTGTCCGGAGCCAAGGAATGCGAAGGAACGGGCCTTGCACACATTGGATTTGGTGCGGGCTTTGAAGTTCTATTTGTCTATTACTCAAAGTTTTCGGAAGTCGGATTTTCTGTTTGTGATTCCAGCAGGTCGTCGACGTGGGCAACGAGCTTCCAAGGATTCTATAGCTCGTTGGATTCGGTCGGCCATTTTAGAGGCTTACCGACTTAAGGGCGAACCTTGCCCGATTAAGATTCGAGCTCACTCCACAAGGACTGTGGGTTCATCGTGGGCTTTTCATCAAGGAGCCTCGGCAGCTCAGCTCTGCCGAGCGGCGACCTGGCGTTCCGTCCACACATTTACAAAATTTTATAAGGTGGACGTCAGTGCTTCCGCTGATTCGGCCTTAGGACGTAGGGTCCTGCAGGCGGCTGTAGTTTAAAGTTCTTGTGAACTTGTAGTTAGCGCTAGTTGCGCATTTATTTAGGTTTTTGGGTATCTGCCTCTTTTGGTTTTTTTTTGCCCACCCTTATTTTTGGACTGCTTTGGGACGTCCCACTAGTAATGACTAGTGTGTCTCCCTTCCTTCATCTGCTGCTGAAACATGGATTTTGGTAAGAACTTACCTGTAAAATCCTTTTCAGCGAAGAAGGAAGGGAGACACACATCCCTCCCATGGCAGAAGTGTGTTGTTGTGTTTTTAGATGCGGCGTGACCCTTCTCTGATAGCGATTATCTGGGCTGAGGTCGGCGCGCTAAGGCTCTGTTCCAGCATTGCCAGCTCATCGCAGTGGTCAGGTTCAGTGAGTAGTACCTGAGACTGTGTGTTTTTTTTCTGTTATATGCATAACCTGTCTCCTTGTTTTTCTCTCTGAAGTCCTTCAGAAGGGGTTATGTTGCTCCGCTGGTGATATTTGCTCTTCCTTAGCTTGGGTACGACTGGAGAGCTGGAGTAGGAGGAGCCCTATAAGCTGGAGGGGCCGGTCAACACTTTTTTTAATCTGAGGTGTTTCTATCCTATGTGGGCTCCGCCTACCCACTAGTAATGACTAGTGTGTCTCCCTTCCTTCTTCGCTGAAAAGGATTTTACAGGTTAGTTCTTACCAAAATCCGTGTTTTGTTCGGCGGTGTGATGGTATAGCATTGTGTTTTGCCTTTTTTTTTTTTTTTATGGTGTTCATTAAAGTGGTTAAGTAGTGGGACAGTTTTATAATTCGGGTCGTTGCGACACGGCGATACCAAATATGTGACTTTAATGTTTATATTTTTTTTTTTTCATTTAAATATTTATTTAGAGATAGAAGATATATTGATTTTTTTTATTATAATTTTAGATTTTTTTATATTTTTACAATTATTTAAAAAAAATGTTTTTACTTTTTCCTAAGTTTTTTTACTTAGTCCCACTATGGGACAATCATTTTTTGCTGGCTGATCGCTTCTATAGCATGCAGATGAAGCAGCATCTGCATGCCATAGAAGCTGTCGGCGCTGCACTGACAGGGAGACTTGCTGATCATGCACTGCGCATGATCAGCAAGTTTCCTCGCTCTGCTGACCCGGAGGTTGTCATGACGACATCCATTCACCATGGCAATGATCGGGACCCCGCGTCACGCCGTGGGGTCTCCGATCTAAAGGTAGAGGGGTTGTCAGCCCTGTGCCAGCTCCCAGAATGCTGCCTTCTTGTTTGATCGCAGTATTTCGGGGGCTAGAGTGCCAGGAGCCGTCTGTGACCTCTCCTGGCACCTAGTGCTGGGTGTCCGCTGTCAGAATCAGTTGACACCCGGCCGATCACTTAAACATAATGATCCGTCCATGGTCAAATTGGCCCAGGTCACATAGATGGATCATTACGTCTAATGTCAGGGGTTAACGGAAGACACTATTGCTGTATGTTTTACCACTGCCAAGTGACTGTACCCCAACCCGCTTAGTAATCGTTACATCACAATGTATTTAATAAAACATGTGTAATTGCAATAATTTTCTGTGAGAAATGTTTCATTTTCTGGAAAAATTTCAAGGGTGTCAAAACTTGCAGCCATGACTGTATATATTCTTCAGTGTTGTTAAGAGCAATCTAGTAGATAATGCAGATTTGGTGTGGGATCTTAGCGCAGCTGTGTGGTAAGAGTTCATTTATTTCCTTGCTGTCCGACCCTAATGACAGATAAATGAGGGGTATCTGAAAGGGAGAAAGGCCCTCTTCTCAGGTGTTCTGTTTGTTCAGTAATGCTCTGATGCCCGTCTTTTCTCAGATCCCATCTCTAATGGGCCTCTGCCATTTTACGGCTGCTGTTTGTATTAGTTCAGGTTACCGATGTTTTATTTTTGCAGCCCCGTATCTTGCGCATTCACCTACATTATATGAGAAGAAGAGTACGCTTTTAGGCAAAATAATGAAAATCATATATTTGGTTGTCAGGCCAGAATAGAAGTGTGGTCAGGAAGGTGTGGCGGGCGTTTTTTTCACAGGTAGCACACAGGATGCTTCATTGTCAGGCGCGGTGATAAATGAGGCAGAAAAAAGTGCTGTTTGTTTCAGTAACATTCTGCAGCCTTTTAGAGTTGTAACGGTTTTTTTTAGGCATAGTCTATGTGTAAGGTTCTATGTATATATTCCTGAAACTCAGTTTGTTCGTCAGCCATTTTACTTTCTGTCTTGCTGCAGCTATCTTGCCCTCAGTCAAAATGGAGTTTCCAGCTTGCATGTTCCCGCCCTGATTCTCTCCTTTGCTTCTTAAGCAGCCACAGCTGAGCAATCAGTGCTTCAGAATCTAGCCTGCAGTGAACCTGTGACTTGACTCCTGTAAGCCTTGGACCTTGTACTCCAGCTATTCCTACTGAGGAACTCTGAAGCACTTGTGGACTCTGAACCCTGCTCTTTGAAAGACCCACGTTTGCATGGACTTACGGTAACAGAGAAGAAGATCCTGAATCTGTATTGGAGAGTGATTGCTGAGCTTGGATTACTCTGGCCTGCTGTGTCTCCTGTTTCTGTGTCTGCAAACTGTGTGACTATTTCTGCCAACTTGTATGAAGTAATACAGGACTTTTCTATATCAAACCTGTGACTCCTGTGTTTTCATCGCACCCAAGCACAAGACGCTATATGAACTGTACTACATACATTACAAGATTCTGAAGCCAAAACGTTAGTGTCTGCTGGGTCTGGAAGGCTGTGTCTGCTGTACTGTGGATATCAGACGTCCGGTTGTACTTTCTGTGATGACAGTGGTTGTGACTTCTCACAACCATTCCAGGTGAGCAGTTCCCTTAATTTTTTTTTCTCTCTGCAGTGTTGCCACAGGTGAACACTATTGTTTTTTTTTCTCTCCTCTTCTTCCAGTAATCCTGTCTTAAAAGATCTGGAAAATGGAGGCCCGCATAAAGGAACTTTGCGGAGTGACTGATAATATCCTTGCAGATTTGCAGAATATAAAGACCCGTTTTACAAATCTACAGGACCTCAATAATCACAATTTGCAAGTGGTTGGACAGACTACCCAGGATTTGCGAGCCAGGATTGAGGTTCTAGAGGGGCGAGTCCAGGCTCCTGCCGTAGCCCCGAGTGCTGGGATTCCCAAGTTGCCCCCTTTTCGTTTTGGCGGTGAACGTGAGAAATTCAGGGGATTTATTAATCAATGCAATCTTTTTTTTTCTGCACATGCTTCACAATTTCCCACTGAACGATCTAAGGTGCTTACTATAATTATGTTGCTTACCAACAAGGCTTTAATGTGGGCAAACCCTCTGATTGAGACTGAGGATGATTGTTTGAATCACCTTGATGATTTTATTTCAGCCACGGGGCAGGTGTTTGATGACCCCAATCGAGGTGCAACAGCTGAAGCAGCCATGTTAGCTTTGCGCCAAGGTAAGCACTCGGTAGCTGAATATGCCTTGGATTTCAGGAGATGGGCCCTTGATACCACCTGGGACAGTTCCGCCAAAAAATCTATTTTTCGAAAGGGGTTATCTCCACTGATTAAGGATGAACTTGCTCGTGCCGACCCTCCCACTGCGTTAGGTGACTTTATTAACTACTGGCAAGAGAGATGGTTCGAAAGCAATCGTACTAACCTTTTCCTACCTTCCTCTCCAGCTAAGGAACCTTTGAGTAGGATTACACGGGAACCTGAACCTGAACCCATGCAGGTAGACTCTTTACAACGACGGGTTAGTGATGCACGCAAGGAACATCGTTTTAAGGAGAATCTATGTTTCTATTGTGGTAAGTCAGGGCACTTCATTATAAACTGCCCCAGCCGTTCTCGTAAGACTACTGCAGCACTCATTCATTGTGAGTGTTGCGAGAGGGGATCTGTCAGGTCCGAGCCTCAGGCTCCAGAGAGATCTGCAGCAACAGATCTTGATTTCTCGGACTTAAACTCCGTTACCTCTGAGGACGTTGACTGTGTAAACGCTGCCATTTTTCAAGTTTCCTCAGCGGTGTCCCAGCTGAGTTGTAAGAAAAACAATTCTCATTGCTTTCTTTCCATCAAACTCTGGGTTGACTCAGCTTGGGTGTCTAGCTCTGCTATGATCGACTCAGGGGCAAGTGGAAATTTTATGGATGTCTCCTTTGCTCTGAAACAGGGAATACGTTCAGTGAAAAAGGCTACTCCAGTACAGATGGAAACTGTGGATGGCTCCCTGCTGACCTCTGGACCAGTGGATCAGGAAACAGAGCCTTTGAGGGTTCTTATGGGTAAAGATCATCAAGAGAAACTGTCCTTTATGCTTATCTCTTCTCCCCACTTTCCCATTATTCTAGGGCTACCATGGCTGCAGGCTCAGAATCCTACCATTAACTGAGAGACCAAGGAATTACACTTTCCAGAGAAACAGATGAGTCCAAAAGTTTCAGCTTGTTCTGTTCCTAAAGGAATCATGTCAGTCCCTGAACTACCAGCTGTATACCAGGACTATGTGGATTTATGTGACAAGAAGAACGCTGACCAGCTTCCTCCTCACCGTCCATATGATTGTCCAATTGAATTATTGCCTGGAGCAGAGATACCTTTTGGTAAGATCTACCCCCTGGCGGGGCCCGAGCTAAAGGCTTTAAAGGATTACATAGATGAAAATCTAGCCAAGGGCTTCATACGCCTTTCTTCATCTCCTGCAGGTGCACCCATCTTCTTTGTAAAGAAGAAAGATGGATCTCTGAGACCATGCGTAGACTATAGGGAACTCAATAAGGTTACTATTAGAAACCGTTATCCATTGCCTTTAATCCCTGAGTTATTGGAGAGAGTGCGACATGCCAAAATTTTTTCTAAACTAGATCTTCGTGGGGCCTATAACTTAGTCCGTATTAGACCTGGGGATGAATGGAAGACTGCATTCAGGTCACGCTATGGACACTTTGAATATCTAGTTATGCCTTTTGGTCTGAGTACCGCCCCAGCCACTTTCCAACACTTGGTGAATGACATCTTCAGGGATCTCCTAGATACATTCATGGTAATTTATTTGGATGATATTCTAATTTTTTCTAACTCCACAGAGGAACATCATGGACATGTGAGAATGGTCTTGGAACGTCTAAGACAAAATCATCTTTACATCAAACTTGAAAAGTGTGAATTCCATAGGACCGAAATTCAATTTCTGGGATATGTACTGTCTACACAAGGAATTAGTATGGATGGAAGCAAAACCCAAGCCATCAAGGATTGGCCAAGTCCTAGAAATGTGAAGGAGGTACAGCGCTTCATCGGGTTTGCCAACTTCTATAGACGTTTCATTAGAAATTTCTCTGAGGTAGTGTCACCTATCACTCAACTTACCCGGAAAGAGTCTAGGTTTTCCTGGACTCCCCAAGCCCAGGAAGCATTTTCCCATCTAAAAGATAAATTTACCACTGCACCTATCCTAGTACATCCCAACCCCGAGCTTGCCTTCATAATAGAGGTGGATGCTTCAGACTGTGCCGTTGGAGCTATACTCTCTCAGAGAACAGGTGAGAAGAATGTCTTGCATCCCTGTGCCTTCTTTTCCCAGCAGTTGTCTTCGGCTGAGAGGAACTACGATGTGGGCAATAGAGAGTTGTTGGCCATTATTGCCGCCTTCAAAGAATGGAGACACCTTCTTCAGGGAGCTGCACAGCAAATAGTCGTCCTGACAGACCATCGTAACCTTGAGTTTATCAGGTCGGCTAAGTGCCTGACTCCTCGCCAGGCTCGCTGGAATCTTTTCTTAAACCAATTTAATTTTATCATCTCTTATAGACCAGGATCGCGCAATGGAAAGGCTGATGCACTCTCTAGGATTTACTCAGCAGAGACACGTCCAATTACTCCTCCTAAGACTATTCTTCCTGACTCTAGATTCCTAGGAGTAATTCATAATCAAGACCTACTTAAGGACATCAAGGAAGCATACCATGCGGATTCCTTTTTGGCACAACCCCCAAGGGACGTAAGTCTTGTCTTTAAGAATGGTGTGTGGATTCAGGGACAACGTCTGTATATTCCTGAAACAGTCAGATTAAGAGTATTGCAACTCATTCACGATTCCAAGATAGCTGGGCATAGAGGAATTCTAAAGACACAGGAATTTCTTTCTCGTTTCTTTTGGTGGCCCACTTGCAGGAAGGATGTTTTGAATTATGTCACTTCATGTGAGGTCTGTGCAAGATGCAAAACACCTCGCTCCTCACCAACTGGTCTGTTACAGCCTCTTCCCACCCCGTCCCGCCCGTGGGGATCCATTTCTATGGACTTCATTGTGGAGTTACCAACCTCTCAGGGGAAGAACACCATTCTAGTGGTGGTTGACCGTCTAACAAAGGCAGCTCATTTTATCCCTTGTGTCGGCTTACCCACTGCAAAACAGACATCAGATTTGATGATTAAAGATGTGTTTCGCTTACATGGAGTACCGGATGAGGTTATTTCGGATCGAGGGGTGCAATTCACTTCTAGGTTTTGGCAAAATTTCTGTGCAGCATTGGACATTAAAGTAAACCTTTCTTCTGCTTTTCATCCCCAGACTAATGGACAGACCGAACGAACCAATCAAACCCTGGAGCAGTATCTCCGCTGCTTTATCTGCCACCTACAGGATGATTGGGTGGATCTACTTCCATTAGCTGAGTTCTCGTATAACAACTCTCAGAGTGCCTCCACTAAACAGTCTCCTTTTTACTCTAATCTAGGTTATCATCCTAACATTCTACCACGATTTCCCATAGAAACGCCTTTACCAGCAGTGGCTGAAAGAATCACGTCTTTACAGAAGAATATGGATCTTCTAAAGGAAAATCTGGAATCGGCTCAAGAAAGGTACAAGAAAGCAGCAGATAAATTTCGTAAACCTGCACCAGCTTTCAAGGTAGGAGACTTGGTCTGGCTGTCAACCAGAAATCTTAAGTTAAGGATTCCATCGTCTAAGTTGGGACATAAGTACATTGGACCCTATAAAATCAGTAAAATTATAAGTGCCGTTGCTTGTCGTCTTCAACTGCCCAGAACTATGAGAATCCACCCTGTCTTTCATGTATCCCTACTAAAGGCTGCGACACCCAATACGTTTCCTGGACGTTCCTCTCCTTGCCCTGACCCAGTGCTAGTCGATGGTCAGGAAGATTTTGTGGTGGAAAGGATTTTAGATTCCAGGTTGTATAGAAATCAGTTACAATATCTGATTAAATGGCAGGGCTACCCAGTGGAGGACAACTCATGGGAACCGGTCAATAACGTTAATGCTCCTCGCTTGCTCCGTCAGTTTCATCAGAGGTACCCACACAGGCCTGGTCTGAGGTCATCCGGAGGTTGTCCTTAAGGGGGGAGTAATGTAAGGTTCTATGTATATATTCCTGAAACTCAGTTTGTTCGTCAGCCATTTTACTTTCTGTCTTGCTGCAGCTATCTTGCCCTCAGTCAAAATGGAGTTTCCAGCTTGCATGTTCCCGCCCTGATTCTCTCCTTTGCTTCTTAAGCAGCCACAGCTGAGCAATCAGTGCTTCAGAATCTAGCCTGCAGTGAACCTGTGACTTGACTCCTGTAAGCCTTGGACCTTGTACTCCAGCTATTCCTACTGAGGAACTCTGAAGCACTTGTGGACTCTGAACCCTGCTCTTTGAAAGACCCACGTTTGCATGGACTTACGGTAACAGAGAAGAAGATCCTGAATCTGTATTGGAGAGTGATTGCTGAGCTTGGATTACTCTGGCCTGCTGTGTCTCCTGTTTCTGTGTCTGCAAACTGTGTGACTATTTCTGCCAACTTGTATGAAGTAATACAGGACTTTTCTATATCAAACCTGTGACTCCTGTGTTTTCATCGCACCCAAGCACAAGACGCTATATGAACTGTACTACATACATTACACTATGACTGGGAATCCAGCATACTTTTTTCTCTCGGCTTTAATTTTCTGTTGTCTTGGGTCCTCCTGCTTCTCTTCCAATCTCCTCTTTTAGAGTAATGTTTTGTTTTTCAGGAGATGGTAAATCTTGGCTTGATACACAGAGCCATGCTCTTTTCTAAGACGCCACATCCATCCATCACCAGTTCCAGCCCTCTTATGGCTGGGACTCAGAGTCAAGGCATTAACAAAAACTGAGGTAGTGCTGATTTCCAGGTACCTTCTGCGGATCCTGGGAAACCTCCAACTCTTCCAGAACTCTAGTGATTTTTCTTTTTTTCCGGCAGCCTCCTTGACAAAGTAAATTGGAACACTCGATAGTGTATAGGGTTACGCTGCTCCAGCCCCAACATTGAGGGACCTGCTAATAATTGATTGGTAGGGATGTTGGGTGTGGGATCTCCAGAACTCTATCTCAGGGATAGTTCATTGATATATAAGCCATGGACAACACCCTTAATCTGCAGGGTTTTCCTATTTACTTGCCTATCAAGCTGAACTATGTTTTCACTGAAAAGCTGCTGTGTTTTCGAATAGGACACATTTGTTGCAATGAGGAAGCTTGTCTGTATTTCATGTCGGCGTGATATGGGCAGCATTTTTCTCCTGACAGGTTCCTCTTAAAAACATCCACATGCCAAGTAATAAACAATAATAATAAGAAAATAAATGTAATTCACTGATTCACAATTAAGGGTCTGTTAAATCATAACCTCTACTGGGTTTACTGGGTAAAAGTTATGTTTTAATAGACCCTTAATTTTGAATCAGTGAATTATTTAATAAGTTGATTTTGGGAACCCATCCAATAATTTTTTTTCAGTGAAGTAAAAATAGAATTGTCTTTCATCCAAGTACTCATTTTTTATTATATTATTCTTAACTAATTCCAATACATAAACAGGTCTTAGAATGATGAAGAGAATGGACATCTGCCATATTTTGACGCTGAACCCTTATTTTGCCCCATTTTTAAAAGTTATTCTCAGTGGCCAAAAAAAAAAAAATCCTATACTTTCCTCTAATACCAGCTCTACTTCTCCACACTGCTACTGTGTTTCCTGCCTGTCTCAGGTCATCAATATCCTGAACCAATCAGTGAGTAGAAGAAGCCAAAGTTTGTTCTTTTATTACCCACGCCACTGGCCCATTGAGAATAGCTTCTAGAGTAGAGGAAAACCCCTTTAAGATTGCATAACTATACAGTGGGGAAAAGTATTTGATACACTGCAAAGTTTTTCAACTTTTCCCACCTACAAAGAATGGAATTTTTTATTGTAGATACACTTAAATTGAGAGACAGAATCTAAAAATAAAAACCAGAAAATCACATTGTATGATTTTTAAATACCGTAACTTGCATTTTATTGCATAAAATAAGTACTTGATCATCTACTAACCAGCAAGAATTCTGGCTCTCACAGACCTGTTAGTTTTTCTTTAAGAGTCCCCCCCCCTGCTCTGCACTCATCTATATTAATTGCACCTGTTTGAACTCGTTACCTGTATAAAAAAACATTTGTTCACACAATCACACTCCAGCCTCTCCAACATGGCCTAGCCTAGACCAAAGAGCTGTCTAATGACACTAGGGACAAAATTGTTGACCTGAACAAGACTGTGATGGGCTACAGGACAATGAACAAGCAGCCTGGTGAGAAGGCAAGAACTGTTGGCACAATTCTTAGAAAATGGAAGAAACACAAGATGACAATCAATCTTCCTCGGTCTGGGGCTCCACGCAACTTCTCAACTTGTGGGGTAAGGATGATTCTGAGAAAGGTCAGGAATCAGCCCAGAACTACTCGGGAGGAACCTGGTCAATAACCTGAGGAGACCTGGGACCGCAGTCTCAAACATTACCGTCAGTAACACACGACACTGTCATGGAATAAAACCTTGCAGGGCATGCAAGGTCCCCTGCTCACGCCAGCATATGTCCAGACCCTTTTGAAGTTCGCCAATGACCTTCTGGATGATCCAGTCTAGAGGAGGCATGGGAGCAGGTCATGTGGTCACATGAGACCAAAATAAAATGTTTTGGTATCAACTCCACTCGCCGTGTTTGGAGGAAGATGAAGGATGAGTACAACCCCAACAACACCGTCCCAATCGTGAAGCATGGTGGGGGAAACATCATGCTTTGGGGATGCTTTCTGCAAAGGGGACAGGATGACTGCACCATATCGAAGGCAGGATGGATGGGGTCATATATCGCAAGATTTTGGCCAACAACCTTCTTACCTCAGTAAGAGAATTTGAAGATGGGTCGTGGCTGGGTTTTCCAGCATGACATTGACCCGAAACACACAGCCAGTGCAACTAAGGAGTGGCTTCGTAAGAAGCCTTTCAAGGTTTTGGTGTAGCCTAGCCAGTCTCCAGGCCTGAACCCAATAGAAAATCTTTGAAGTGTGCTGAAACTCAGTGTTGGGCCGGCGTCACACTGGCGACAGAATCGGACGACTGCAATGCGATGAAAAATCGTATTGCAGTCTGCCCTATGTTAATCTATGGAGCAGCTCCCAGTATCCGTTATTTTGTGGTCCGTTTTAAACGTCCGTGAGCAATCGCAGCATGCTGCGATTGTCACCGATTGTGGGTCGACAATCGCCAATGCAAGTCTATGGGAGCGATGAAAAATCGGATTACAAACGGACTGCATGTGTGACTTGCGATGAAATCGCATCGGTGTCCTTTAGAAAAGCCGGCAATTCATCCCCGGCTATACTGTAAAATCACACTGACAGCTTTAATAAAGACTAGAAAGAATAGATATACACACATAGAATACATATATATATATATATATATATATATGTAATTGTGACATGTATATATATATATATATTTATATTTCCTAGACTTCTACATACTGTAATAGCCGCAAATTCAATTGCCGGCTTCTGTGAAATCACAGAAGCCGACATGAAATGATACATTGTTTCCACACAGTTAACCATGTCATTTCCTGTATTTTGATATTTGTTTAGAACTTACAATTACATGAGTGTATTTGTGCAAAATTTCAGACATGTAGGGGTTAATTAAAGGTGTAAATTCGTTGAAAAAAAATGCGTGGGCGCCCGCTGTATTTTCTCCACCAGACAGACAAAGCAAGCGAGTGGGGGCAGATAATAATAGCCTAGGGAGGGTACTTTTTTTTTGTGCCCCCCCTGGCTACTAACATCTGCCCCCAGACACCCCAGAAAGGGCAAATCTATAATTAGATTCGCCCTTTCTGGCACTTTGCCCGTCTATTCCCATTGCCCTGTAGCGGTGGCGAATGGGTTAATAATCTTACCTTAATGTCACCTTAGTATTGAAAGGTGACCTTAAGGCAGGTTAATAATTGAGAGCTGTCAATTAGACAACTATCAATTATTAATCCTATTGAAGTAAATTAAAAAAACACAGACACATTAATAAAAATTAATTTTAATGAAATAAAAACACATTTTTTTGACCATCTTTATTTTTACACTTAATCCGTGCGAAGCCATTGATCTCCTAAAATAAAGAAAAAAAATAAAACAACATTATTCTTACCTATTCCGCCGATCTGTCATGTCCCACGCTGTAATCCTTCACAAAGGGTTAACTAGCTTTGAGCCAAGCAGTGCAAGTAATCCTGCATGCTCAGCTCAAAGCTCCTGAATGAATAAGTTCCTCTCCTGGCGACAGGAGAGGATGTGTTTAATGAATGAAGCTTAATTGATTGTGTCCACTTTCCCTTTAGGTCAGGTCACTAAAGTTAAATTGCCAATAAATCAATTAAGCTCCATTCATGAATCACTTCCTCTACTTTCTGTGGTAGAGGAACTTATTCATTCAGGGGGTTACAGCTAGGAGACAGAATTATCTCTCTGCTAACTGTAACCTGTTAACCCTTTCTGATGGATTACAGCGTGGGACCTGACTGTACATCGGATTGGTAAGTAGATTTGATTTTTTATTTTATTTTTATTACAGGAAATGGTTTTAGCAGGAAAATAAAATATTGTCAAAAACTGTGTGATTATTTCATTAAAATTCTTTTTTATTAAACTGTGTGTGTTTGATTTTTCTTTCATACAATAGGATTAATAATTGATAGTTGTCTAATTGACAGCTCTCAATTATTAACCTGCCTTAAGGTCACCTTTCAATACTAAGGTGACATTAAGGTGAGATTATTAACCCATTCGCCACCGCTACAGGGCAATGGGAATAGACGGGCAAAGTGCCAGAAAGGGCGAATCTAATTATAGATTTGCCCTTTCTGGGGTGTCTGGGGCAGATGTTAGTAGCCAGGGGGGGCACCAAAAAAATGTACCCTCCCTAGGCTATTATTATCTGCCCCCACTCGCTTGCTTTGTCTGTCTGGTGGAGAAAATACAGCGGGAGCCCACACATTTTTTTTCAACGAATTTACACCTTTAATTAACCCCTACATGTCTGAAATTTTGCACAAATACACTCATGTAATTGTAAGTTCTAAACAAATATCAAAATACAGGAAATGACATGGTTAACTGTGTGGAAACAATGTATCATTTCATGTCGGCTTCTGTGATTTCACAGAAGCCGGCAATTGAATTAGCGGCTATAACAGTATGTAGAAGTCTAGGAACTATAAATATATGTATATATACATGTCACAATGACATGTATATATATATATATATATGTGTTCTATGTGTATTTATTCTTTTTTTTGTGATTGAAATACTATTCTTTTGGATCCATTATATGTCAGTTTTGCAAGCCTGCGAGAAATTCTCGCAAGTCGGATGAAAATCGGATGTTACAAGGTACACACACATGCGACTAAATCGCATCTTTGAAGGAAAATCGGATGCCAGAAGGATGTGTGATGTTTGCATTTTTATCCGACAATCGACCGTCTAAAACGGACCGATTTTTTGTCGTTGTGTGTGACGCCGGCCTTACCCAGCAACAACCCCGAAACCTCAAAGATCTGGAGAAGATCTGTAGCGAGGAGTGGGCCAATATCCCTATTGCAGTGTGTGCAAACTTGGTCAAGAATTACAGGAGACGTCTGACCTCTGTAATTGCAAGGAAAGATTTCTGTATCAAATATTAATTTCTGTTTTGCTCTTGTATAAAATACTTATTTCATTCAGTGATATGCAAATTAATTATGTAAAAATCATACAATGTGATTTTCGGGATTTTTTTTAAGATTCTATCTCTCACAGTTGAAGTGTACCTATGATAAAAACTACAGACCTCTCCATTCTTTGTAGGTGGCAAAACTTGCAAAAGCGGCAATGTATCAAATACTTATTTTCCCCACTGTATCTTTTTTGTAATTTCTGAGTAAGCTTTACTCATTTGTGTATTAGATGCTCGTAATTTAATAATTCTGTAATTTTTTAAAATTTCTTTAAAAGAAATCTGCTTTTCATGCACTAATTTTCTGTTTTACTGAAATAGCAGACCTGCACTGTAAAGCACAGTGTCCACAAGACACTTTCCCAGAAGGATTTTGGCTCATGCACATACATTTTCGCAAAATGCGCTCTAGCTTTTTCATGTCTCTGTGTCAGCAGTGGGCTCCTCCTGCGTCTCCCGTCAAATGTCGACGAATAGTTCACGCTGACACTGATGCACCCTGGCCTGCAGGACAGCTTGAATTTCTTTGGAACTTGACTATCCCGCGTTACAACCTTTCATCAATTGGAAAAGAGAAATGGCTGCTTTCCCCCAAAAATCCAATTCAGCAAATTCTGCGCTCCCAAATCCAAATGCCCCCTCCCTTCTGAGCTCCACAGTGTGCCTAAACCGCAGTTAGTTAGCGTCCACACGTTTGGTATTTCTGTAGCAATGAGAGCCCACCTAATTTATGGGTGCATGTCTCCAGAAGCAAGAGCTGGGCACCATGTACTGTTCACTACAATGGCAGTTTGAAATTTTGACTCAGAAACATCGACTGCTGCTTGTTTCTGGAAAACAACCAATGGATTCAAAATCGTCACTACATCTGTATAAACATTTTCAAAGGGGTATCATTTCCAAAATGGGATCACTTGAGGGTGATTCTGCTCTTCTAGCATTGAGGGGCTCTGTTTATGGAGTCCGCAAACTATTCTAGGAAAATCTGTGCTCTAGGAGGGAAATAGCGCTCTATCCCTACCAAATATCGCCGTATGGCTAAGCAGTACTGTACAGACATATATAGGGTATTTCTACATTCCTCAGAAATTGTGGGACAAATTTTGGTGCCATTTTTACCCATTTCCCAGTGTGAAAATGTAAAATTTGAGGTTAAAAAAAATGTTTGGTTATGTAATTATTGTATGTAAAAAAAAATGGTTATGTTATTATTTTATGTAATGTAATTATTGTTTTCTTCACTGCCCAATGGTATAAAATCATAGCACCCCTAGATGAATTCATTTAGAGGTGTAGTTTGTAAAATGGGGTCTCTTGCGGGGGCTTCTGCTGTTCTGGCACCTCAGAGGCTCTGCCAATGTGACATGGCACCCTCAAACTGGTCCAGCAAAATCTTAACTCCAATATAACGCTTCTGAGCTTTGCAGTGTGCCTGAAAAGTAGTTTTAGACCACATATGGGGTATCTGCGTACTCAGAAGAAATTGCACAACACATTTTGGGGTAAATTTTCTCTTATCTTTGTGAAAATGAAAAAATTTGGAGCTAAAACAACATTTTTGTGCTAAAAATATTTTTTTTTTGTTTTCACATATCAACATTGTAAAATTCTGTGAAGCACCTGTGGGTTCAAGGTGCTCACCACATATCTAGATAAATTCCTTGAGGGGTATAGTTTTCAAAATGAGGTCAATTGTGTGGGGTTTCCACTGTTTAGGCACATCGGGAGGCTCTCCAAATGCGACATGACACCCGCAGACCATTCCATCAAAGTCTGCATTCCAAAACGTCACTCCTTCCTTTCTGAGTCCTGTTGTATGCCCAAACAGTAGTTTTCCCCAGCATATGTGGTATCTGCATGCTGTGGATAAATTGCACAACACATTTTGGTGTCCATTTTCTCCCGTTATCATAGTGAAAATAAAAAATTTGGGGCTAAAAGAACATTTTTGTAGGAAAAATTAGATTTTTTTTATTTTCACAGCTTTGTTATAAACTCCTGTAAAGCACCTGGGGATCAAGGTACTCACCATACATCTAGATAAGTTGCCTGAGGGGTCTAGTTTCTAAAATCGTGTCACTTGTGGGGGGTTACCACCGTTTAGGCACATTAGGGGCTCTCCAAACGCGACCTGGCGTCCTCTAATTATTCCAGCAAATTTTGCATTCAAAAAGTCAAATATTGCTCCTTCTCTTCCAAGCCATGCTGTGCACCCATGCTGTGCACCCAAAGTTTTCCTCCACATATTCGGCATCTTCATACTCAGGAGAAATCGCGCAACAAATTATTCCTTTTACCCTTGTGAAAAATCTAAATTTGGGGCTAAAAAACTATTTTTGTTGAATAATGTGATTTATTTATTTTCACTTCTCTATGTTATACACTTGTGTGAAGTACCTGGGGGTTCATGGTGCTCACCACACATCAGGTTAAGTTCGCTGAGGGGTCTAATTTCCTAAATGGGTTACTTGTGGACTTGTTTCCACTATTTAGGCACATCAGGGGCTGTCCATGCCTGACATGGCGTCTGCTAAATATTCTAGCAAATTTTACATTCAAAAATTGAAATGGCGCTCCTTCCCTTCCAAGCCTGACCATGCGCCCAAACACTGGTTTTCTCCCACATATGGGGCATCTTCGTGCTCAGGAGAGATTGCCAAAGAAATTTTGGGGTCCATTTTCTTCTGGTACCCTTGCGAAAATAAAAAAAAATTTGGGTCTAAAGTAAAATTTTTGTGAAAAAAAGTTAAATGTTCATTTTTTCCTTCCTCATTCTATTAATTTCTGTGAAGCACCCGAAGGGTTAATAAACTTGTTGAATGTGGTTTTGAACACCTTGAGGGGTGCAGTTTTTAGAATAGTGTCACTTTTAGGTATTTTGTGTCCTATAGGCCCCTCAAAGTCACTTCAAATGTGATGTGGTCCCTAATAAAAAAATATATTTTTTTTACATTTTATTGGAAAAAATCTAAATTGCTGGTCAGCTTTTAATCCTTTTAACTCCCTAACAAAAAATTTTTCAAAAATTGTGCTGATGTAAAGTAGACAAATGGGAAATGTTATTTATTAATTATTTTGTGTGACATGTCTCTCTCATTTAAGGGCATAAATAAACAAGTCATATCGAAGAAATTTTACCACTATCATGAAGTACAGTATGTCACGAGATACCGTATTCTTTGGACTATAAGACGCACCGGACTATAAGACTCACCTAGGTTTTAGAGGTGGAAAATAGGGAAAAATATATTTGAAGCAAAAAATGTGGTAAAATATTTAATAACATGAATAACATACTATTATATGTGGTGTTATTATATATAATAGTATGTTATTATGTAGGAAGCTACAGGTAGGAGATGGTGCTGCGGGACCAGTGTGGTGTCTGTAAAGTACTATGTGAAGACGCTGGAGGGTGAGTATAGGAATGGGGGCACGGGGCTTATATTTAAAGCACCACTCCAGCACTGAAAAATAACACTGTAGTGCTGCTTTAAGATCCCATGGGAGAACTATAACTCTCAGCATGTCCTGCAGATCCTATGGCATGCTGAGAGTTATAGTCCATCATAGGATGGCAGAGTACTTTTTTATGTGCTGTCATTACTAACCTTTTAATTAATTCTCTGTTGTACAGTGTGTCTGCAGGATCTGTGATGACATCATGAAGAGGCAGGGCTTTGTGTGGTCATGTGATGCTCCAGCCCGCCCTCTTCATGACCTCATCACAGGTCCTCCACAGGAGCATTCAGCATCGCATCAGCACAGCCCCCAGGCTGTCAGGTATGCGATGCCTCCTGGTGCACTCTGCTCCTGCCGCCTCCTTCTCCTTCCATCACACATCTCCCCAGCTGCTGCAGGAATCAGGTGCTGGGGAACCATGTGGCTCTGTCATTTGCTGCTCCCCGCTCACTGCTCAGCTGATAGGTGGGTGGGGAAGCGGCTAATGAATATTCACTGCACTTAAGTATCGGGACCAGTGGTTTCCCCAGCGCAGCAGCAGAAGGGATATTTTCCTGCCTCCTGCGATCTCACTCCACCGCTGCCCCCTGCCCCCCTCCCCACATTACATTCCGACAATAAGACGCACCCACACTTTCCTCTCAAATTTGGAGGAAAAAAAGTGCGTCTTATGGTCCGAAAAATACGGTAACAGATTTGGAAATCTCTATTTACGTAACGAAATAATTCTACATTGTAACCACAGATCATGTTTTCAGAATTTCCTTAGTATTGCACAGGTATCAAGGCATCAGAAATTTTCCCACCTGTGCAATACTATCGAAATCTTGATAACGTGGGGGGACCAAGAGGAATGGGAGTTTGGGAAACACTGATTTAGATGGCAAAGCTATGTGTGGCTCTGCAAATTTTTGGGGGCTAGCCATGCCCCTTTTAATAGGCCATATCCTTTTGCAAATCACACTCATTTATACTCCTTCCTCACCCAAATAAAAGTAACGGTAACTTAAATAAAAGGCACATTAACTAGTTATCTTCAGTCCAATGTAACGATACAGACATCAATAGCTCTTATTACACCACAGATAATAAAGTGATTGTTCTGAGTACAGATAATGTAGATGCTACTTGCAGGCCTATGAAACACTAATATTACATTTGTACAGTGACCATATAGTATTTGATATTAGTTATACACAGGTGCCCTGCATATCATATGTATAGATTGTACAGATACATCCAGTGACTGATTGGACTTGTTCATTTATCTTCATTTGGTCCAGACCACCATTCCCACGTCTATCCATGTCTCATCCATGCAGGATACAACGCTAAGACATCTTTTGCTCATTTCTTTTTCAGCACCCCTACTCGAACAATATAGTGTTGTACCCATCGAAAGTACCCTTACAATAAAAACACCCGCCTGATGCCCTCCACAGTGAAAGTGCAACTTTTGTGCCTCCATATAGTGAGGTGACCACTGCTCCTGACGTGCTCCAGCTATCCACTTCTCTGACAGGTAGAAGGTTTAAAGCAACCTGTGTCCTGCCAGAGTGATTGATGGAGCACGGAGCCAATGTCTTTTCTGCTCCGCCATATATTTTTTGCCGACAGTGTCGCTAACTCCTCCGAGAGTCCAGGAGGTTTTCTCTATTTTCATGAGTCTCCTAGATGTTCCAACCAGACTTCTCAAGAATGATTATAACTAGTAAATTACTAAATTATTATACATGGCCAGGTAACTGATTCTGGTGCAATGTTCGCATTGTTAAATGTTTTCCTTTTGTCTAAGCTTTTGTGTTTGCTTTATAATATAAATATTGTTAACATTTAGGAAGTGCAATCAATTATTTGTGGCTTTCCCCTTTTTTTTTAATCATCTAATGGCAAGGTCATTTTAAAGGGAATCTGTCCCCCTTGGGACATATATAACCTATTAATATGGGCATACAGGTGATGGAAATGTTAAACTAGTCCTACTTGTATGCCTCATATTAGCTGTTTTGTTGTTGAAAAATCTTATTTTATTTCTTTATCCTAATGATCCGCACCGTGCGCCCCGGAGCCTGGAAGAAATCTCTTCCTCCTCTCTTGATTATAATACTACCCGCCTCCCATGCGTGTCACAATGCCCTGTGATGTGCAGTTGTAGCGCCATAATCCTATGCCTGCGCCGTACACTCCCTCCACAATCCATACCTTTTCCTCCCTTGTATGGGCAGTATATTCAGGGACCGTGTCGCATGTGTCGGTGAGTCACTGTGACCTCTGGCATGCGCGATTATAAGGTTCTCTCCCTTCTTCTTCCCTGCATAGTTATCGCTAGGAACCATGTGCACATGGCGATGACCATGCTGGGAGGAATTGGGGAGAGCACCTTATCATTGTGCACGCCAGAGGTCACCTGCGCAGAAGATCCCTGAATACGCTGCCCATGCAAGGGAGGAAAAGGTACAGATTGTGGAGGGAGTGCAGGGCGCAAGTGCGGGATTAGTCTTGTAGTGGGTGTTCTTTTCAAAGAACGTGATGTGGGGCGTAGCTGAAAATCTGTCATGGGAATTTTTACTGTATTTGTGTTATAAAATACTATTAAATATACAATATTGTGTAGTGAAAAACCTAATGAGTTTGCTGATTTGTGTGGCTATTTACAATTTTATAGGTTATTCGGCTTCTATAAAGGAATTCTTCCCCCAATCTTGGCCGAGACCCCGAAGCGAGCAGTTAAGGTAAGTCCCTCATTGTAATGTTATATGTGATGTCACTTCTCTGACTGTGCGATCAGTCCCATTAATCTTTTATTTGCCTTATGAAAATATTATCCGCATGAGTAGTATAAACCAGCAGACACGCCGCACACAGAACCTGAGCCCTCCCGGTATGTTGAGAAAAGGTTAAATGTCTTACTCCAGCTCCTGTCAGCTAACTGGCGACTTGACCTCTGACCAGAAATCATCAGAGACGTTTGTTAAATGAAAAGGAAACTAGAAAATCGTCCCCTGTTCTGTAAAACAAATTCTCTATTTACATGTCATGCAAAGCCGCGCTTTACCTGCGCTATTTACATAACGTTGACATTACCATGGGAAGCAAATCAGAACTTTTGGCAGCTCTGCCGCTCCGCAAAGAAAGAACCGGAGGCTCCAACTCTTTGTCTTCAATGGAGGGGAAAAAAATTGCATTAACCCTATGCTTTGAGACTGCAGGTGTAATAAAACTGTATATTTTTTCTTTTTTTTAAGTTCCTTAAAAGATTTGTTTTTTATTTTAGAAAACTTTTGTCACACAACTGCAGTTTGTTTGTTTGTTTGTTTTTTTCAAAAAAAAATAATTTTTTTTTGGTTGACCGTGCATGAGTGCAACGCTTAATCTCCACCGCTGCTCCCAGTGTTTATGCACTGCAGCAGTGATATCACTTTGACAACACAGCTGCCATTCAGTGAGCGCAGCGGCTCTGAGTGGCAAAGTTATTGGTTGCAGGGCAGTCAACATGACATTAAAACTTCAGACAGTAGCAGAAACTGGGAGCCGTGGCAGTAGACTCGGCGCTAGACCTAGGTAGCGTGACTCAATCATACTGTGATTACTTTCTTAAACAGGACAAGGTCTTTCAAAAAGTGGACAACCCTTGAAGAATGGGGAGTGGAACATAGGTTCTTGCCACCCAGAAGCAAAAACAATGGAATAACCAGGGCTTGTCTACCTTTTTCCAAAAGCAAAATACAGATGTAGCAGCCGCCAATGTGATATTCCAAGTGAAAGGCCATGCTGTACCTTGTCATAGAGCATGCAGGTGCAATGTGCTCAGCAACAACTAGTTGGTGGGGGCTACACCTGTACCACACACATGGTTTACATCTAGGGTACATATGCCTTCACTCAAAATGTTCATGTGGATATCAGGGCTGTGTAATCAGACAGACAAGAGCCACAAATAGAATTATTATAAAATGGATGTTACAAACATCTAGCACAAGTGATTTGCAGCATTTTTCTGGACATGCTCCTCCACTTGGTAAATGAAGCATTCAACAGTTCCATGTAAATGCTTATGTCTCAAAAAGATGAGGAAAGTATTCAAGGAGTGATACCTTTATTGACTAACCAGAGAAATTATACTAGCAAGCTTTCAGGGCTCAAAAGGCCCCTTCGTCAGGCTATCTTACAAGTCAATGAACTGCCTGGGTCACAAGCTGCAGGTCCTCCAGATATGC
Organism: Oophaga sylvatica; assembly: GCA_033576555.1. NCBI lineage: Eukaryota > Metazoa > Chordata > Amphibia > Anura > Dendrobatidae > Oophaga > Oophaga sylvatica. The sequence goes on along the minus strand of JARQOD010000001.1, from coordinate 427,287,064 downwards.
TCCTTGTAGCAACCCTCCACTTAGTTTAGTATATGAGTATATTGGATGGTGGACCCATAGGAATAACTATATCAGACAACCCTTCTAAAGATGTGTTCAAATCTGGGATATTTATGACATTCTGAAAAGCACCCACATTAATTTCCATTGAAGCTTCAAAAAATTTTAAGTTTTCTTGCTCTGTAATATTGGGATCTTCCATGCAAGCTATGAAAGCTTTGTGCTGTATCCTTTCCTTTCCTGAAACCAGGATTTCACACCCCAAACTATTTATATATATACTTGTAGATCTTTCAAAGACAAGCCCAGCAATACCTTTACATGGCCCGAAATATTTTTTTGCATTGATACGCAAATGAGGCTGAAGAGCTACGGTAGATCTGAAGTCTCTGTCACTCCAGCTCTATTCCCCACTTAGTGCCATCTCCTCCTGCTTGACTGACGAACCATTGCCTGATGTCACACAGCAAAGAGGCTGTCAGACAAGCAGGAGGAGACTGGGAATAGAGCTGGAGTGACAGAGGCTTCAGACCTACCATAGCTCTTCAGCCTCATTTGCACATTTATTCAAATGCTTATTTCTCAGTTACAGAAGAACGGACTGGCCACGTAAAGGTATTGCTGGACTTGTCATTGAAAGAGCTACATGCACATATAAATAGATTGGGGGTTGAAATCCTACCGTTCCTGAGATAGATATGGGTTCCAAATAAGTCCCCTGGATGGAACAGCCCCTTTAAGTTACAGTGGTTTTATTAATTCAGTTAATTTTTCCCTCAGCGCTTTGTGCTGTAAAGCATGTTTGCTCTTCACAGCAGCTGTATTTACAAAGTGAGAAATGGGAGGTTATTTTTTTTCACATGTATCAAAAATATCCTCTCTTAGTCCTCATATGTATCGGTGTTTTATGGCTGTTTTATACAGAAACTTAATACTGTTCCCATATTACATATTTGATTTCATAATTGTAAACAATCTCAGGCTGTCATCATATCTTCAAAATAAAACAAACCTGTAAACATATCGGAATGTTTTGATTTTTCCTTTTCCTTATTTATGTTTGTTTTCTAAAGTCTGATTTAACCTGCATAAAATGTTTTCATTTCTTGCTAAAATTTTTACAAGATCTGCATTAAAAGAAACTTGACAGATCCTCCATGCCCCCGAAATCTCCAATATGTGCTTATTTGTATGGTAACATCCTGCCTAACAAGCCCTTTGTACAATATAAGATAAATGATTACTGTGTGTGGCAAAAAAAAGGTAAAATCCATTTCTAATATAATAATTAGTTTTTGATTAGACGAGGGGACGTTGGAGGGGGGGGAGCTTACACTCGCCTTCATTGAAATATTGAAAGTTGCCCAAGACTTGCAGAGAGCCGGTGGTGACAATCCCAATGAGGAATGGTAACTTGATTACTGGGACAACCAGCCTGGGGAAACCAACGCCCCTTTGATGAGACTGAAACTAATTGGCATATTGGGAATGGATTTTTATCATTATTTTTTTGTCATACATTTGAATTGCCTATACTGCAAAAAAGGCTGGTTAGGCAGGTGTTAACATAAGAATAAACATATGCTGGCGGTTTGGGGGTATGAGGGACAGGGACCTGTCAGGTTTGTTTTAAAGGAAACCTGACAACTGATACATCTAAACACTTTCTCCACCTTTTCTAAAAAAAAAAAAAAAGGGTGTAGTTTCACTGAAAAGGGTGTGGCTTACTGGAAAAGTGCAGTGGACTAACATGCAACAACAAAACACCCCATCGGTTTGGTGGACATTTCTGGCACAAAGTAAGTCAAACTTACTTTGGTGTAAACTTAGTCTACACGATCTAATGATTTCAGCCAGGTATGCTGGACTCTAAAATGCTTCAGCGTTTCAGGAAAAAGCATTCTTTAAAAGATACTGGGAACACATGCGAGACTAGTCAGACAGGTGGGACCCTGCTGGTTTCTCCCCGCCTGCTGCCATTGAATGACAGGTCTCCCCCTATACACGCATACAGAGAGAAACCTCACAGTCAGGATCCCTTTTTTTACTTTAAATATTTTTATTGGGTTTTGACAATATTGCGATTATGTTCAGTATTAACAATAAAAAAGTTGACAGTTGGTAATTTAAGTTATCGTTAGACATTAGAATGTGAGGCATTAATTTAAGGTCTTACATGAACCAAATAATTGTGTGTGCTAGAGAAATGCAAAGAAGAAAAGAGGGCGAAAAGAGAAAGAACGGTAAGGAAAAGATGTGAGGGAGAACAAAAGAAAAACAGACAACTTATTGAACCAGCACTTCAGAGACCACATCTACCTCGACATTCTATGCTAAGTATTATTTTCTGACAACCAGATTGCCAGGTCATTCCCCTCCCTGAATAATATCCGACATGTCCATTGGTGATGAAAAGCTTTGAGGCAAATGTTATCATGTGTAATCATGTTTTCCATCTCCATAATATTGGTAGCCTCTTCCACCCATTCACCCAAAGTGGGAATTTTTGTGGATTTCCAGTAACTTGGAATAATTGACTTGACAGTTGTTAGAAAGCGCTAAGGATATGTCAGTGTTATCCGAGCATGCTCAGGTGCTAACAGAGTGACTTTGGCATGCTCAAAAAATATGTTTGAGTGCTCATGCCTGCATATTTCGCGGCTGTTCGACAGCCACAACACATGCAGGGATTGCCTAACAAGCCGGGAATACCTGCATGTGTTGCTGCTGTCGAACAGACGTGAGACATACAGGAGCTGGGACTCGAACATATTTTTCAAACACACTGAAGTCACTCAGCACCCGAGCATACTCAGATAACACCTTATCCGAGCATGTTCGCTCACTAGTCTGATTACAATGAAGCAACACTTTAGTCAGAGGCCCGCTTTTCCTTCCAACGCCGGTTCAGGCCAAGGTTGACCTCTACATTGCTTCTTTTAGAAGAAATCTCAGTACTGTATGGGGTTTAAGTGCACAATGTTTACATACTGACATCTCGAATATTCTCTTGTATGAATATCTCAGCACTAGCATGCCCACGTGACCGCACATCACTCATCACACATAATTATAGCAAAGCAAAACAACCTTTAGCAGCAAACTCAAACACGGAGCCAACTTTACATTTCCTGAGTGCTTGCTCTTTTTCTCTGTAGTAAAAGAAATATGCCCTCTGTATTTGGTTAGCAGGAAATTTATTAGTGAAATTAATAAGCTGTAATTATTTGCATTTCATGATTAATAGCTTTCCCTGTGCTGATTTATTTCGTTACAACTCTGTATAAGGGTCAGGGCTATGCTTTTTATAATAAAGATATCCACTATCCCTGACAAGGGCAAGGTAAAAAATCTGACTGCCTGCAGCTGCCTCTAGGGGGAGCTTGCTTTTCATGGATTTATAGCTACTTTTTGTCTTAAAAGGGTTATCTCATGAAAAACATATTTAATTTATCCATAGAATAGATGATTAATCGCTTGGGCCCCAACTGCTAGGACCCCCTCATATCACTTGCACCCAAGCCCGATTTGCAGGAGATTGGATAGAACTGTACTCATATATGTGCCCTATATATCCATCCATTGTCAGCAGGAATGATGGAACTCTAATGTAAAGCGCCATGGAATAAATGGTGCTATAAAAATAAATAATAATAAAAAATAGCAGCACGGTGGCTCAGTGGATAGCATTGCAGCCTTGCAGCGCTGGGACCCTGGGTTCAAATCCCACCAAGGACAACATCTGCAAGGAGTTTGTATGTTCTCCCCGTGTTTGCATGGGTTTCCTCTGGGTTCTCCGGTTTCCTCCAACATTCCAAAGACATCTAGGGAACCTAGATTGTGAGCCCCATCGGGGACAGTGCCAATAATGTCTGTACAGCGCTGTGGAATTAATGGCGCTATGTAAATGAGTAAAATAAATAAATAGCCCAGCACTGTATTCTCCAATCACAGTCAGTGGCACTGAGCATACGTTTCTACTTCTCTAATCAAAATCCTTCAGGATGGGGGCTCTGGTTGTCTATTTGAGTGATCTGTAAGGGTCCCAGCTTTGGGTTCCCCAGCAATCATACATTTAGTGTGTTTTGGGGGGAATAATAACCCATTAAAGTTAGTAGTCCACTCTGGATTATCCTTTTGTTTAGAAAGGTTCTAATTATGAACGATCAATTGTAATCTCTGGAGAAAGCTAGCACCCCTTCAGGGCAAATAAGGCATTACATGTTCTTTATTGAAATCATTGGACGAGGATTTCAAAGTGGATTGACCGCTGATTTTTACTTCCTTTCAGTTCTTTACCTTTGAACAATACAAAAAGCTGCTGGCTCCATTGTCTTTGCCTCCTGCATGGGTGAGTCCTGCTATCTTATAGCCTCACGCTTCTGTGTGTAATGATACATCCTTACAGGCAGTCATTCTGTAAAAGGTCATGTGATGACATCACCATTGTATAAATATGGTCTATATTGCTGACATAATCATAGTAAAAGTCATAACACTTCTGCTTCCTCTATATTACATTGGTTCATGTTGCCTTCTCTGCAGGTTTTTGCAGTTGCTGGACTTGGATCTGGATTAACAGAAGCCGTTGTAGTAAACCCTTTTGAAGTTGTAAAAGTTAGTCTACAGGCTAACCGCAATGCGTATGCCCAGGTAAGAGCCCTGAAAGGTTCAAACTGAAATGCTGTTCTTGATGTATCGAGTTTAGTTTCTTGAAAAAAAAAAAGAATTAAAAAGTTAAAGAGGTTGTCCATGATTATTATTTTTTATTTTTTACTAAGGGCCCAAAAACTAACAGTCAGGTAGTTGCTAACAGAGGGCTGCTACTGGGCGCCAGCTCAGAGCGATTCAGATACTCCACATCAACAGAGCAGCTCTTCTTCCAGGCTGCTCTGTCGACAGGGCATGACTGCCGATGTTATGCTGATTAATAGACAGCTCCCCGCTGCCTAATTGTGGGAAGTGGACTATTATTCAGCATTGTGTCAGCAGTCACACCCCATCAACAAAGCAGAGCTAAAGAGAAGCCACTTCTTTGTCGACATGACCTCACTGGAAGCCACTGACTCACCAGCAGGAGCGGTCTGTGACCGACAGAGATCATCGCCGGGCACAGCAGGCAGGTAGACAGCAATTACTTGCCTGTTGGTTCTTAGACCCATAGTAAAAAAAAAATATTCGTGGATAGCCCCTTTAAGGAATATGGACATCTTCGAGTACATTTTTTTTTCTTAATGGGAATCTGTTAGTAAGATCAAACTGCAATGCGTGACATAGAACTTCCAGAGCCTCTGCCTCCCCAGGTTGTTTTCCTGCCCAGCACCAGCTTCTTTAGCTTGATATCCCACTGTCTGATTTCTTTACCTGGCGCCTGACATGAGACAGTACGCCTCACATGACCCCCACATAGTGTTCAATATGATTATTATATTATTGTACGCGGTGGTAAATTAGCACTGTATAAGTGTGAAGACTCAACCTTGAGCAGCTGCAATGTGTTTGGGATCTCCTTCCGGTATGGACAGCTATTTTACCACATATTATTGTTGTGACTTAAAGGGAATCTGTCACCCTAAATTGGCGGGATATTTAAATGATGGCAGTCAGGTCAGATGGGCGGTGTTTTGGGTACTTGCCTTAACATGTTGTTCGCCGCTGTCTCCATTATTTCTGGAATTGTAGTCATTGCCCTCCATATAACGCGCCTGCGCATTGCAATCTTGAATTGCGCACGTGCAGTATGTTTTGCCCGCAGATTGCAATGCGCAGGTGCGTTATATGGAGGGCAACGACTACAATTCCCAGAAATAATGGAGACAGCGGCGAACAACATGTTAAGGCAAGTACCCAAAACACCGCCCATCTGACCTGACTGCCATCATTTAAATATCCCGCAATTTAGGGTGACAGATTCCCTTTAAAGGAGTTTCTCAGTAGAATGTTATTGATAGCCCATCCTTAAAAAAGTTCATCAATACCTGATTTGTGGGGGTCCAAAACCTGGCACCCCCAGCGATCAGCTGGTTTCAGCTCTGGCAGCAGATGGATGTAAACAGTATGACGCACCACAGCTCCACACACTGTTTAGTGGCCACTGCTGGGTACTACAGGTCAACTACTGTTCAAATAGGTGGTAAACTGCAATCTGGCAGTGGCCTCTAAGCCCTGTATGGTGCTGTGGTGTTCTGCTGCCACATACTGTTTGCTTCCGCAGCTGCTAATAACTGATCATTGTGGGGGTTGCACCCCCACCATTTATCATTTCTCCACAGGTTAGGTGAAAAATGTCTGATCATTTGGGGTCTCACCTTTGGGGCCACCAATGATCATGATAACGTCATGAATATAGTGGTAGTCCTGACACTGCTCCACTCACCGGGAACATGAGACCTCCACTCTGTGGATAGGTGATAAATGTTATTCATGGGCCAACCTCTTTCAGCCTGGCCACTCTTACTAGATGTCTTGTACAATACCTAGGGGACACGGGAATGGACAGTTGACAATTGGAGATGTGACCTTTGAAATGAGAAAGTCTTATCTTCTATTTTCTATTGTTTTTACTTTTCAACTCTAAATTTATCTTCATCTTTCCCTCTTGAGTGACAGTCCTGATTGTAGTGTCCTACATTCCTTTATCAGTCAGTCTGTGAGATCTTCAGTCTTCTTCTGTCCTTCACATGTCAAGGAGGAAAAGGCTTTATGTCCTGTATAACAAAATCAACAAAGCAAGTGCTGCTCGGTGTGTGTTCCACTATGTGGGGATTATGATTGACCCATAAAGCTCATGATTCTTTTGAAATCCATCTGATATTTCAGATTAAGGTTTCAAAGTCTTGAATACATGGGTTATGCCATGAATCAAGCAACCAGTGTATATTATGTGTATGCTTGGTTGTCTTCTCAACTCCATGTAATTGAATAGGACTGAGCTGTAATAAATGGAAAAAATGGATCTGTTTATGAAAGAAAGCATCCATGTTTTTCTAATCTCATACTACTCCTTAAATTCTCTGAAATTGCATTATGCTATTATAATGTAACAGGTTCACCTTCAGCTTCATCACAGAATTTTAGACCTTTTTAGGTAGTGGTCAAATATGGGCATTTACTGTACTTTAAAGGGTTATTCCCATCTTTAGACGTTTTCACCTATTTGACCACTGGGACCGCCACCGATCAGGATTTCAGAGCCCCTTTCTCAGGCGAAAGGGGCGCTGAAATGACCCTTCTGAATCGAGCGGTGGTGTGCAGCTATCGCTCCATTCATTCTCTATGGGACTACTGGAAAAAGTTGAGGTCTGTCCTGGCATTCCCATAGAGAATGAATGAACCAGTGATGCGCATGTTGGGCCACTGCTCCATTCATATGACACATTTCAGAGTCTCCTTCTTGGGATCGGTGGGAGTCCATCTGTCAGACCCCTACCGGTCAGCAAGTCATGACCTATCCCTTGGATAGGTGATAACTTCTAAAATTGGGAATAACCATTTAATGCCCGCAGGACACTTCTTGTCCATGTTACTTTTCATAACCCTGGTGTAACAACATATGTAAGACCTTTTACATCATTGTCTTATAGTATAACCCACCTCTCCCATAATATCTTCCAGCAACCATCCACCTTTGCACAGGCTCGTCACGTGATCCAAACAGAAGGGTTAGGATTGAGAGGTCTAAACAAAGGACTATCTGCCACTTTGAGTCGCCACGGAGTCTTCAATATGGTTTATTTTGGATTCTATTTTAACGTGAAGAACGCTTTTCCGGTTAATAAGGTACCATAGAAAGATTGTTTTACTTAATACAGTTTATTAACGTAATAACTTTACTATTGGATTATGCGTGAATCCTCACTACCGGGGTCAATCAATGCAAAGCTGAAATATCCCCTTCAAGAAGAGGTCCATTGGGGCACTTGATGTAGGCACTTGACCACATTGACATCTACAATAGATAGGAATGGTCCTTGAGTGTTCCAGAGCCAGTAAAGGTTGCATCGTTTTAGGTGTTATGAGGATGCCCTCCATGTCTCTCATCTCTTTTATTGTGTAACCGTTTGTTCTTTGTACTATTATATGTTTCTATAACCAGATAATAATCTGCTTATAACTCATCTTTGCCTTTTTTATTTTATTTTATTTTCTTCTGAATTTTTAACTTGAGGTTTTTGCCTTTAGGGATCAATTTTGCCTTGACTTGAGAATTGTTTCTTCCTTTCCCCATGAAAACATAACAGTTATGTATTGTATGTGTCCCATCATTGTCAAGTTATTCTTAACATGACCCCTCGTGTTATTATTCACTACTGGTAGCATTCCACTGATCGGCTGGAAGAGATGGCAGATAACACACTGACAAATAACTCAGATGGCTATTAGAATGAAATGTCAAAATTACAGACAGAAAGTCATTAATGGAAATGTGACTATGGGTCAGGGGTGCACCCCTCTGCTATAGGTGTTAGGATCATAAGAATTTGACCTGGAGCATTAGCAAAATACTACCAGACTTAAAAGGGGTTTTCCAATTTTGGAGAAAAGAAAACTCTATCCCACAGCTTAAGGTAAAAAGTGTCAGAGATGTTCCTTTTTCAAATATATTTTTAGACAAGTCTGACTCAAGAATCACATCTATTCATGTGGGTATAAAATACATCTTTGTTTATCAGACCCTATGCAGATATTGTCACGGGTGTGTCACCACGAAGATCGTCGCGATTACACAATCTGACTTCGCGCAGCTGAGTTTTTGGTGCTTGGTTTTTTTCGGCAGTGAGGGAGTTAATTCTTTCTCTCTCTGTGCTAGATGAGGTCCGGCCTCGCCCAGCTGCAGTTAATTCTGTAGTAATTAGATTCCTTCAAATACCTGCCAGTCTGCTAGGAATGTGTCGGTGAAAGCATTCATGCAGACCAGCAGAGCGGATCGTGGTATTGTGAAGTCTGAAGTGAAGAGTACCTGGTGTGTTTTTTTTTCCCCTCCTCGCTTTATCATTTATCTCCGTACCCATTGGTGTTCCCTCTGTTTTTGTGGTGTGAGTTTTGTATGCAAGGTGGATTTTAGTTTACCCCTTGTACTGTCTCGTTCGTCTATTACTGTGTTTAGGCATATACCTTCCAGTCCCCTGTGTTGTGATCGGGGTCCTTCTCAGGACTAGATTACTGAAGGTCAGGGATTTGCAGGAGATAGGGTTACGCTGGCGGCCTGGACCTCTGTACCATCAACAGTACCTCCAGGTAGAGGGATTAGTCAGGACCCTAGCTTAGGGTCAGCATAGACCCCGGACCTCCTGTATGCAGTAACAGCGTGACAGATATCTCATACTTGGAAAAAAAAAGATTGATTTTCACCAGTGTGCAGTATCAGATTGTCATCACTCTTTGGTCTTTCTTATCTTTCAGGGACTCTTTTAATGTCAATGCTGTTGCCTTAAAGGGGTTGCCCACTTTAACCTAACATGTGTTGTGGAGATGATTCTTTGGACCTTAGTAATATATAAAGTATTACAGGTTCTCCCCTACACTTTTAGTACCTCCTTCCTCCACAGATCTCCTGTCCATGTGATCAGACCTGTCCATCAAACTTCTCCGATAGAAGAATTTTGCACATGGGAAAACTGTTTTTCAGTTTTTCAATTGGAGAACCCTAGCTAGACAAGAAAGATAGTGGAAAACCCCTTTAAACTGTTACACAACTGAAGCCGGTATCCCGGACTCTAAAGGTATTGTCACACTAAACGAGATCGCTAACGAGATCGCTAATACGTCACCGATTTTATGACGCAGTAGCGATCTCGTTAGTGACGCAGCTGTGTGTGACATGTAGCAGCGATGTGGCCCCTGCTGAGATGTCGTTGATCGCTTATGAACGTTCTGAGCCGTTTTTTGGTCGTTGGTGTCCCACTGGTGAGCCTAAATCGCTGAGTGTGACACCCTTTATGAACGACTTTACCAGCGTCGCAGGTGGGACTAGGTTTTCCCAACGACCGCAGAGGTCGTTATACAGATCGATGATGATTTGTGTTTGGAAGCTAACTAGCGACCACATAGCGATCGCACTAGCGATCTCGCCAGGTCGTGTCGTTGTCGTGATCGCTAGTGCGATCGCTAAGTGTGACAATGCCTCGATCCCCTTTTCCTGGGTCCAATGCCCTCTGTTGTGCTCCACATCGAGTTTTGCAAGTTGCCCTGAGTGGATCTATATCACCTCACATGTGTCTTGTGTTCCTTGTTTGGTTTCCTCCATTATCTGTGCTACTGTGTTTCAATTCACATTCATCCCTGCTGGGTTCCACTTCATCTGTCCGTCAGCTCATGAATTTCCAGGTAGTCCTAGTACCCATGATTCCACTTGTCCTATGGAAACTGCCCCAATGCCTGAGGCATGTGTGCCCAGCTGGACCAGAGTCTTAGCGGATCCACCTCACCTGGTGAGCCCTTACATAAACTAGCCATAAACTTTCAATAGTTCGCCTACCTACCAACTCTTTATTCCTACCTCCCCTTACACATGCATGCTCTAGTCATCGCAGTGTGTATATGTTCTCAATTATTAAATAGAAATAAGCTGCTGGCTGACACAATCTGCCAGAGATTTATCTTCCCTGAGAATAAAACAATCAGGCGTTGATATGCAACATGACTGATCCTCTGCCTGACAACATATGGGGAGACTTTGAACACCCAAATATCATTTATTTATTTTACTTGCTTATGTTAGGATAGGATATGGGTTGAACTAGATGGACTTAAAGTCTTCCTTCAACCTTAATAACTATGTTACTATGTAGCACCATTAGTTCCATAGCGTTTTACAAACATTATCGTCGCTGTTCCCGATGGGGCTCACAATCCAGATTCCCTATCAGTATGTCTTTGGAGTGTGGGAGGAAACCGGAGTACCCGGAGGAAACCTACACAAACACAAGGAGAACATACAAACTCCTTGCAGATGTTGTCCTTGGTGGGATTTAAGCCCAGGACCCCAGCGCTGCAAAGCAACAGTGCTAACCAAATAAGATAGTTGATCAGTCCTCTGGACTGTGGATGGGAGGGTATAGATGGCTGATCTTCATTTATTTAGTCTTCATTGCTACATGAGACAAAACGTAGTCAAATATATGGAGACAATTAAGGCAGGAATTGCTGGATTGTATTGTGTGTAGTTCCCTTATTAATACTACTTATTCCTTAGCTCATCTAATATAAAACATTTAGGACAATGGGTGTCATTACATTCCTATTTAGGCTGCTTTACTATAAAGGTAAATTGACGTGTGAGTAGAGTTGGTAAAAATCAGTTCAGAGGACCTGGTCCATTGGCCACGTCAGTAATCTAAGGCCACTGAACAGGAGCCGGAGAACCACCTCCTACTGCCTGACATCTGTGGCTCTTTTGATTAGCCAGCCTGGCACAATGTCACTGTGTATGACGCTACAACAATAATGCCATGCCAGGATGGCTAATCAAAAGAAGAGCTGTGGATGTCAGGTGGTAGGAGGCGGTTCTCAAATCTTCTGTTCGATGGTCACAGATTGGCAGGACCAGCAGCCAGATCTGTAATCGATTTGCATCAAATTGTGATCCCTAAAGACTCGGGCATAGATGGGAATGCATTATCTAGTGAAGGGCAGCAGGATATACCAGTGCCATGTCAATGGTGGATAGTTTGCCTCCTATATGGCATATTCTACATATGATGGGTGTTACATGCGTCAGATTGATATGAATACTTGCATTTTCCTGCTATGAAGGAGAGGAGTCAGATACGGAAGTAAATTCACTGTT
>JARQOD010000001.1:427160722-427275176 GCA_033576555.1 Oophaga sylvatica | reverse complement strand
GGAAGGAAAAAGTGTGGTAGAAAAAGGTGCACAGGCAACCGAGATAACCGCAGCCTTGAAAGGATTGTTAAGAAAAGGCCATTCAAAAATTTGGGGGAGATTCACAAGGAGTGGACTGCTGCTGGAGTCATTGCTTCAAGAGCCACCACACACAGACGTATCCAGGACTTGGACTATAAGTGTCGCTTTCCTTGTGTCAAGCCACTCTTGACCAATAGACAATGCCAGAAGCGTCTTACCTGGGCAAAGGAGAAAACGAACTGGACTGTTGCTCTGTGGTCCAAGGTGTTGTTTTCAGATGAAAGTAAATTTTGCATTTAATTTGGAAATCAAGGTCTCAGAGTCTGGAGGAAGAATGGAGAGGCACACAATCCATGCTGCTTGAGGTCTAGTGTGAAGTTTCCACAATCAGTGATGGTTTGGGGATCCATGTCATCTGCTGGTATAGGTCCACTGTGTTTTATCAAGACCAAAGTCAGCGCAGCCGTCTACCAGGAAATTTCAGAGCACTTCATGCTTCCCTCTGCTGGCAAGCTTTTTGGAGATGGAAATTTCATCCTCCAGCAGGATTTGGCACCTGTCCACACTGCCAAAAGTACCAATACCTGGTTTAAAAGCAACAGTATCACTGTGCTTGATTGGCCAGCAAACTCGCCTGACCTTACCCCATAGAGAATCTATGGGTATTGTCAAGAGGAAGATGAGAGACACCAGACCCAACAATGCAGATGAGCTGAAGGCTGCTATCAAAGCAACCTGGGCTTCCATAACACCTCAGCAGTGCCACAGGCACATGCCGGATATGATAGGCCCACCCGGAGGTGTGTAATGCTTTTATGAATTTTTGGAATGTGATAAACTGCCACTGAAGGAGTTTTATTGACTATAAAGAAAAACTCTTTTTAAGTAAGACTACCTGGGGTCATGCCATATTGGGCCAATTCATACAGTTTCTTGGTATATTGAGGGGTAGGATCAGTTGCTAATTTCGCATAAGTGGTAATGTCGTCCAATACTCTAAGGGACTCCTGGTGCTACATGTTACGTTCAAGAATGACAATGCCACCCCCTTTGTCAGCTGGACGGATTATGATGTCATTATTTTCTTGAAGATTTAATATAGATTTCCTTTCGACTGTATTTAGATTGTATTTGATAGACTTAGGTTTATCCTTATAAAAATTTCCTTAGGTCAGCCGTAACCATGGTGTCAAAGGTGCGAAAAGCATCCGAGTATTCATTAATTGTGTTAAAAGTAGATGGTTTGGAGAGCGAGGTGTGAATTATTGACAACTGACATTAATCAGTTGGTACAGTGTTCTAGTAAGTACACCATTTGCTGATTAACTCCACTGTCATTTATGTGTACCTATATATGGTCTTAACTTTGCAGTGCTACACAGTTTCTTGGCCATTTCAATAAGTGCACCAATCGCTAGTCAACTCTACTGTCCTCTCTATGTGTACTTATATATGGTGTTTAACTTTCAGAACTATACAGGTCCTGGATTAAGTATATTTCAGTGGATGATTGTGAGCGCAGTGTTAATCTCCTTGGTATTTATTGTCCTTTAGCAGCAGGATTTGCACCGATCCTGCATTTCTCACTTGCAGCTACAAACTCCATTCACCTTGGGGCGCCAGTGTGGTGATTTCTTGTATTTCTTACTTGAAATAGATCACTCTGTAATGACTATATAATATAGGAGTTTCAATTTTTGTATTGAAGAACTGAAATAAATTAACTTTTTGATGATATTCTAATTTAGTGAGAAGCACCTGAATGTATTGAGCAAATGTTCTACTTACGGATTTTCTGATAGCAGAATTCATGGTTTCTAAGACCTTATTTAGGTCCTGAAGAAGCAAAGCATTCTAATATCATTACCCTACCACCTCTATGATTGATGGTGGAATAATGTTATTACTGTGGAAGGCGATGTTGGCTTTGCACCGATTGTATCTAATAAGTTTCACCATTGAGTCCCCAGTCCACTTGAGATAATTCCAAAAGTCTTGAGGGTCATCTAGACTTTTGTTTGCAAATGTAAGACAAGGCCTTCTCTTCTTTTGGTCAACAACAGTTTGCACCTTGCAACTCGATCTTGAAAAACCCAAGTACATTGGGTTGAAATTTTGTATACAATGGGATAATAAAGTTCTTTAGTTTTCACTGATTTTGGATGGAAGTGCTGCTTCTTTGTCAATAATTGTCTGTATGGAAGGTTTGTTTTTCCCTTAAAAAATTGCCAATTGGGGGCGTGGCTTGGGTCTCAGACCATGTGAGTCGCATCTGCTGAGAGCTCCTGAGAAATCATCTATAATCCGACTGAAATCTTCTTTAAATCAAGCCATCAACACCAATCTGCTAAAGATTTCATTAAATCAACATTGTAGGCTCCTGTACGGATCCTTCCTGGAGGAAAGGGACCCTTCCTAAAGGCACCGGCAGCCTCAGAGACCGGAGGCCTTCCAGGGCCCACCTGAGGCCTGCCCTTGCTGCATGCCACCGGGACCTCTATTACCTCTCCTTCCCAGCACGAGCTGTAACTGACTCCTGCTTCCTACGCCTTGCACCGGAGCCCGGACCGGGGACCCTGCCGGCGCCGGACTGCCTGGAGGTCTGCCATCCACACAGCCATGAGTCGCTGCGGTGCCCTCTTGCTTTGGGCCGCGCGGGCCTCGCTGCTCTCCTCTGAGCCCCGGGGGGAAAAGGGGAGCCCAGCGCAACATTTAGCACGGCGAACTTACTTTACGGTGGCTGCTGCTGGAACATCCTCTCGGGCCGGCTCCGAGGATCCTCGGTGAGGCTCCTGCGGCTGGAGCTGCTGTTGTCTGCAGCGGCGTCACCCCACTCCTCGGCTCGCTGCTGCATCGCCGGAGACGGCCGCCATTGGCCGCCATAAGAGCAGCGCAGAGGCGCGCTGCGGAAGCCAGGAGACCGAGAACAGGAGCGAGGTCTGTCGGCGGGTCCGAGGACCAGGTAGATCCCGGGTGGACACGGGACGCCGCCGGGGGTTCTGGGTACCAGAACTTCAGGTCAGAGAGATCGCCGCTGAGGGGGAGCTGCGCTGGTTACCGGGCTCAGTCCGTGTCACATAGGTACACGGGAGGCAGTCTGCAGTGTGCCCTGGGGACCGGACACGGGCGGGCGGGTGCCGAGTAAGATCCCTGGGAGTGGAGAAGGGAAACAGGACTGGTGATAACGGAGCTACTACCATCATACTCTGGGGTTCCTTTCCCGCCATTGAGACTCCCGCCATCTTTGATCTTAACGCCCTGAGAGGAGCGCTAGCCCTGAGACCATACCGGTTGCTCTGGTAGTCTTGGCACCACAGACATCATAATTACATCAAGAAGTTTAATGTTGGGTCTGGTCTGTTAGGTTGGCCGGCCTGCCCCCCCTCACACCTTCTCAAAAATTTGAAGTAGAATCTACTGGGAGGCGAGGCCAAGGACTGGCCGCTTTCTAACAAAACTCTCCGCTGATTTTCTCTTATCTGTGACCATCCCTCAATTTGTAAGAGGAAAAGCAGCTTTAATTTGCGGAGGAAATACCTGGACGGGGGACTTGTTTGTTAGGTCTGCCCCTCCAGGTTCCTCGGTGGACTCTAGGTGTGGGGGACGCCGCGTAACGTGATACGGACCGCGGGTCAGCTGGGTTATACACTTCATATAGGAACTACATGCTGCATATCAAACGCTAATGTAACGCTTCTTATCTGAGACATCACCGCCTTCTATTTTTTTTCATCAATGTCACTGAGCATGGATAAATTTGTGGGCAAACAATCTAAAGGAGGCCGAGCTTCTACCCGAAACCAACAAGGATCATCATCGCCTAAATCCACTTCTGATACAAGTAGCGAGACTTCTCATTCAATAGTGGATGCCATCATGGAACGCCTCATGCCCGAAATAGACTCTAGATTTGCCACCCTTCAAACTTCAATAGATTCTATAATATCACAAGTTAACAGCCAGGGCACTCGTCTAGACGAGGCTGAACAACGTATCTCTGATCTGGAGGATGTTACCAGGGAAATGGCAGAACGTCTAGAGAGAAAAGAGAAAGCAGTCACAGAGCTTCAATCCAAAGTGGACGACTTGGAAAATCGTTCCAGACGCAATAACTTGAAACAGATAGGAATTCCTGAATCCATACATCCCTCTGAATTGCTAAAATTAACATCTGAATGGCTGCCGGGTGCCTTGGATATTCAACTAACATCTGGCTCAATGATGATTGAGAGAGCACACAGAATAGGCCCTCAGAGGGGAAAAGATAATGTTAGACCCAGACCGGTGATATTCAAGGTCCTTGACTTTCAAGACAAAATCCGTCTACTTACGGCCTACAGGAAAAAAGCGCACCTATCCTATGAAGGGCACAAAGTTTTGATGTTTCAGGACTACTCGGCCATGGTGACGAACAGACGTAGAGCCTTCAACCCGGTGTGTAAATTGCTGGCTGACAAAAACATTAGGTTCAGCCTACAATATCCAGCAATTCTACGCTTCAATCTATCTGGGAAAAACTGGGCCTTAGATGACCCGGTGGGGCTCTGGAGGTCGTCCGTGAAACATCTCAGCCGCCATGAGCAAGATTCTGAGTGGCTTACTGAGTGACATTATCATAAATCACATTCGGTGATGTCAACTGATATTTGTTTGTTATGTTGATGTTTTTTGCTGTATTTTTACCTCTGCATCTAACGTTGGGATGCAGGTTTGGGGGAAATGTTGAATATGGTACACAGATACAAATTTTGTGGGAGGGGAAGGTTTTTGGGGAGTAGATCTCTGCATTCGACTTCAGATAATCAATAACCCAGGGATTCTATCGCCTACTCGCTGGGATGGGCTGGGATCCTATTACAATGTAACAGATATTTCCTATCACTTTTCCCGCACTGGGGTAGGTTAATGGGAGATATTAACAGGCAAAAAATGTCCACTATGACATCTCTCCTTTGGTGCTCTTGGAATGTCAATGGCCTGAACTCCCCGGTCAAGAGGAAAAAAATTCTACATTATTTGCATCAAAAAAATTTTCATGTTGTACTTTTGCAGGAGACACACTGGGTGAAGGGCAACCATCCGGGGTTTTCTAGCAAAAAATTTACGGTATGTGCAGAAGCTTCCTTTACCAAAAAACAAAGGGGTGTCGCTATTATGATAAACAGGAATGTTAGTCATGAGATAGTTGATGTATTAGAAGACCCTTTGGGAAGGTTTGTTTGCGTTAAGCTGACTATAGAAGGGACAACTTACAGTGTTATTAATATTTATGCGCCAAATTCTTCGGATCCATTCTTCCGGGCTAACGTGCTAAAGAAAATCGCAGGATGGGACACCTCCCATATGATCGTAGGTGGCGACTTTAATGAGGTACATGATAGCGTGATGGATAGGTCTGGTTCTCAATCTCCTCATATACCTACACAGGGGAGACTGGTACAATCTTTTTTAGATCACTTGGATTATTGGACATCTGGAGAGTACAACATCCTGTTGAGAGAGATTACTCCCATTATTCACATGTTCATAATTCCCATGCTAGAATTGATTACTGGTTGTTGAACCCCTCACTCTTGCCAAGAATTACACATACCAAAATTTTGGACATACATATCTCAGATCACGCACCAATAACGTTTAACCTTAAATTATCTAAACCAATCTGCTTTCATGGGAAATGGAGGTTCCCGTCATACTTATATCACTCAGATGATTTCAAAAAATTCATGCAATTTTCATGGGATACATACAAATCGGACAACCAAATACACTGTAATACCCCAATTCTCTTCTGGGATACTTCTAAGGCAGTGTTGAGGGGGCAAATAATTGCGTATATATGTCACAAAAAAAAACAGTTGCAGGAGCGGACTTTGGCAGCGCAGAAGGCTTTAACCTTAGCATATAAAAATTTCAAACTTAATAATTCACCTACCACGAAAAAACAATATCTTGAGGCAAAAGAATTGGTGGACACACTCGCTCATGAATGGGCCACACATAGTATTGATCTCCAAAAGCACAAATTTTTAAATGGGGTAACAAACCCGGCAAATTACTTGCATCTCTTACCAGACCATACAGAAAAGCCACAAGGATTAACAAAATTCGATCCAAAGAGGGCAGAATGTTGATAGAGAATGAGGAGATTGTGGAGGAATTTAGATCATTTTTTGGTTCTCTATACAAAGCTGAGAAGAGAGAGGGGGACGATATACTTAATTTTATGCAAACAGAGGTGGCACCTTCACTAACAGAGGAACACAGGGAAATCCTTAATGCTCCTATATCTCCTTCAGAAGTCATCCAAACTATCAGCTCCTTGAAGCTCTCCAAATCTCCTGGCCCTGATGGGTACAGTAATGAATTTTATAAAATACTGGGAGGAAGTATAGGGACACACCTTTGTGAAGTCTTTAACCAGTTAGTGAGTTCAGGGCAGCTACCGGATCATTTCAATGAAGCAGACATAATAGTGCTCCCTAAACCAGGCAAAGATCTTTCATCTGTGGAGGGATACAGACCAATCTCGCTTTTAAATTCTGACTTTAAAATTTTCACTAAAATTCTAGCAAACAGAGTGCAAAAGATAATCCCCAACCTGATATTGCCTCAACAAATTGGGTTTGTCCACGGGAAATCCACAACATATAACATACGGACGGCTTTGGGAGCTATCTCTTATGGAAATCTAATGGCTGTTTAGAGTCCATTGTGGTCAGCTGGACGCCGACAAAGCGTTTGACAGGGTTGCATGGGATTATCTCCTAGACATCCTGGAGTATAGAAACTTTGGTCCATGGTTTTGCGAGACGATAAAGTTGTTATATAAGAACCCGGTGTCCAGGTTGGCCATAAATGGCATGCTCTCTTCCACATTTGAAATTCAGAGAGGGACACGTCAGGGCTGCCCTTGTCGCCCTTGCTCTTTAACATTGCTTTAGATCCTTTACTTAGAACACTCCAAAATTCTTTAATATTCAGGGAATAGAGGTAGGTTCCATCTCTCTCAAAATTGCGGCATTTGCCGACGATGTTCTCCTATTCATCTCCAACCCCAGTGAGGCAATACCAGCTATCATGGAGGCCCTAAATCATTTTGGCAAATGCTCAGGCTTCAAAATAAATTATAATAAATCAGAGGCCCTGGCTCTGTTCGAGCAAGGGAAACTAAATGACGCGACATTTCCTTTCCAATGGAGCACATCATCATCCATCAAATATTTGGGTGTTCATCTCCCGGCAGATTTGGCATCCTTATATCATATTAATATTAGACCCCTAATTACATCCACACTTAATCTTCTAAACTCCTGGAAACATTTCACTTTGTCTTTTTCTGGAAAATGTCATTTAATTAAGATGATAATATTTCCGAAACTTTTGTATGTTTTCCAAACACTACCTATTTTGTTGTCAAGTGCTGACATTAAAATTTTAAACACTGCTTTTAGGAATTATATATGGGGAGAAAAAAAAACGTACACGTATAGGTTTGATTAAACTACAAGCCCCAAAGGAGGAGGGTGGTATAAATTTCCCAGACATTGCAAAGTACAATCTAGCAGCAAATTTTAGATACATCATTGATTGGTTAAGAGGTAGCTCACATTTCACAAACGTACTCATAGACCAACAATTAAGTCCTCATGTCTCTCTACCTGCATTGCTACACATGACTAACGAGGAATTTATTGCAGAAATTAGAAACCACCCCACCTTATGGCAAACTATACAGACGTGGAGGAAATGCAGGAGATTATGTCATTTGAGAGGCGATCTCTCTCCTTTTATGCCCTTCCTAGGTAATCCGGCTTTATGGGAGGTAAACCACCTTTATCTTATATTGAGTTAGCTGGGCAAGGTTGCATCTTGGCAGCTGACCTATTAGATGATAGATCCTCTATACTCACATTTGACATCGCAGCACGATTCCCAACATTTGCAAGCAAGCCTTCCTTTTTATTCAAGCAAGGAGCTTAACTTTGAAAGGCGTGGCTGCGGGGGGTAGAGAGGGAGGGAGGAACACTTTGGATGGCTTCCTTAGGACCACTAGGGTACAGATAGCCTCGACAAGCAGTATTTACAAATTGTTGTGTAAGCAATGGTCTTGGGAGGGCAAAAAGACAGGTCCAGCACGATGGGTTAATGATATACAGAACATCACAGTCGGGAAATCTTAGATGCCACTTTGATGCACCGGAAGGTAATCCCCTCCAGCGTTATACAGACATGTCTTTACTACTTCTTCATAGAGCTTATATTACCCCACACATTAAGTCTAGGATGTCTCCAGAGGGCACATTCACATGTTCCAAATGCGGGACAGGAAACACAGACATATTTCATCACATGTGGGGATGTCCCAAAGTGCAAAAATTATGGCAGTCTATTCATGCCGAACTACAGAATTTGGCGGGATAGTTTTTCCTCTGACTCCACAATGGGCAATATTTAATATCCTAGATAGCTTTCAACATAAATTCCCAAACATGTTGAGGCCATGTTGATAATATGGCCTCAGCTGTCAGGAAAAGTATCTTGCAGCACTGGCTGGATCCATTACCACCACCCAAATCTCTCATATATTCCAAAATAATGTATATTTTTCGAATGGACTGGCTTGACACCCTGACAAATAAAGAGAAATTGACTGGGAAATTTTTAAATACGTGGTCATTTTTCTTCCCATCTTTGACTCAAGACACTAGGGACAGATTAAGGACACATTTTGAAAATACTCAGTGGTATCTTCTTAAAAAAATTAGTGGACATGATCCTATTCCTTAAATTTTGTTGATTGTCAATCGAATGCAGGGACGTTATAGACGTTATAGGGGTTTATATGTTGGGGGATGGGAGGGTGGAGGACAGTAGGGACAGTTATATGTATTGTATTATACTTGTTAGATAATTTTGATACATTTAAATCTGAATGACTTACTTGGTGGTAATGCTCTGCAATTCATCATATTGAGCTTTATGTATGTCATTTCTGTCTGATACTTCATGACTTGTATGGTTAAATTTACTGTAATACTTTTTAAATTCAATAAAACATGTTGGAAAAAAAAAAAATTGCCAATTGCCACCGATGTATATCTGTATTAGAGCTGCTTCATTACATTGTTTTCCTAGATGGATAAATAGATATTGAAGATGAATAGATAGGTAGATGAATACATACTGTAGATAAATCTAGTAGATGGGGTCAGAAAACAACATTATTCATGGCGGTTCATAAGCAAGGAATCACAGTAATTGATAATAGACGGTGACCAAAAAGGGATGTGGCTCAGCTCAGCCCCTTCACTATGATTTTTAGTAATTTTCCCACTTTTGATGTTTAAACTATCTGTTTGTGATCAGTGAAATACTCTTGTCGCTACATAGCAGTCCAGTGGTTGGGTAATATTTACTATGTCCAGTATAACTTCCTGTATTCTGTATGTGTTTAGGCCCGGTCCTGAGATTCAAAGTGATATTGCTTGAGCCCAACATTTTGCGTCTTGGCTACAGTTCTTTTTATTCTTCCATCTACTACATAACCCATGTAAAGTGTATAATTTGCTGTATCTATTCTATAAAACGTCACACGCAGGACTGAGTTTTATTCCCAAGACTTATGTTCTCACAGCACGTAGACATTTTATTCTGGTTATCATGGAAAACCACGGAGTCCACTTAACATTTATGTATATTACATTCTGGATTTTCTTCTTGCACATTTGGAGCCCTTTGGTGACGACATGCAGAGAAGCAGCTCTGAGAAATAGAAAGATCCATGTTTTTATCAATATGATTGTATTCCCAATGGATAATAGAAAGCTCCACTTATTATAAATGTGAAACCATTTTACATTTAAAGGAGTGTAAGGCTACTTTCACACATCAGGCTTTTTGAATCAGGCGCGATCCGGCGTGTTTCTAAAAAAACGGATCCGGTACCGGATGCGTTTTTTTAGCATTGACTTACATTAGCGCCGGATCGCGCCTGATGTCCCTGCGTTGCATCCGTTTTTGTCCGGATCCGTCGGAATTGTACATTCCGGCGGCCGGAGAAGACGGCTTTTGTAACGTTTTTTTTTTTTTCCGGAGACGCCTGACAGTGCCTGAATCGGCACTTCAGGCGGCCGGATACAATGAAAGTCTATGGTGCCGGACCAGTTTCTTGACAAATCCGTCAGAAAACTGATCCGGTCTCTCTCTCTCTCTCTCTCTCTCTCATTTTATACCAGGTTGAAAAGGTCAGGACGGATCAGGCAAAAAACCTGATCAGTTTCATCAGTTTTTTTAAATCAGCGCCGGATCCGTCCTTTCAGGCATAGGACGATGGCGCCTGATTCAAAAAGCCTGATGTGTGAAAGTAGCCTAAGAGATTTGAAAAACATGGCTGCTTTCGTCCAGAAACAGCATTTCTCTTGTCCATAGACTGTATGCAACTCCACCCATTACTGGCTGGAGAGGACATGTGAGGATGTAAGTAAATAAGCTATTTGTCAAGCCAATATGCCAAAAGGGAGAAATGCGGGTGTGCTATGCTTCTGGTGTAGAATTCACAGGATTCAGATGAATACAAATAAGATGAAGTTTATTCACAATGCGTTTATAGGTCAAACGGACCTCTTTCCCAGGGCAACCTCAATGCATCTTTATTGTGATTTCCCTGAGGAAGAGGTCCATTCGACTTGGAAATAAACAGCTATCTATTTCTTATCCTCGGAATCCGGTGAATTCTATACCAGCAGCGCAGCACACCCACATTTCTCCTTTTTGGTATGTATTGACGTTGGTTTTATCCAACCAGTGGAGCAGCAACAGGTGGGCTATTGTTATCTAAGGCTATACCAGTGTTGTGGGCTCACAGCATTACAAGGTGAGCACAAACAAAGCTCAGTAAAACTGCATTCTATCTGTTTAACGTCCTATATGCGCTTTTTGTCAATCCCTAGTCACTTTGTCATGCCGAGGAATATACAGGGGGCCTAGGGTTATCTCTTAGCAACTTGAACCACAAATAGATTCTTTTTTTTTCCAAATGTATAAAGGTAAGGTTTTTTAATAAAACCATTTTAAAAGCTAAAGATATGTAATGTTACTTAATTATCTTGAAAAATGAAAACCAAAAATTATATAATATATATAATATATAACCTTTTAAATTGTTTAAAAAAATGAAGTATTTCTCCCAAAAAATTATTGTAATCATACATGTATTGTCAAACATGTGCATTTCCTTTGTGTCTAGTGGAACAACACAAAGAAAAAACAGGAAAAAAGGAAAATTGCACATTCCGGTAATTTCACACAAAACCCCCCAAATTGGCCGGAAAAAATTGTTAGCACCGTCGACATTTGAATGAAATGAAGCACTATGGCGGGAGTCCCAGGAGGACCCCACCGCTGACACAGAAACATAAAAAAGCTAGACTGCAGTTTGTCAAATGTACGTAAGCCAAAATCCTTCTGGGAAAGTGTCTTGTGGACAGATGACAGATGAGACCAACATAGAGCTGTTTGGTAAAGCACATAATTCTACTGTTTACCGAAAATGGAATGAGGCCTAGAAAGAGAAGAACACAGTACCTACAGTAAAATATGGTGGATGTTCAAAGATATTTTGGGGTTGTTTTGTTGCCTCTGGCACTGGGTTCCTTGACTGTGTGCTAGGCATCATGAAATCTGAAGATTACTAATGGATTTGAGGTTGCAATGTAGTGCCCAGTGTCAGAAAGCTGGGTTTGCGTCCTAGGTGTTACAGCAGGACAATAACCCCAAACATACTTCAAGAAGCACCGAGTAACGGATGGAAACAAAACGCTGAGTTCTGAAGTGGCAGCATTGAGTCCAAATTTAAATTCCATTGAACACCTGTGGAGAGATCTTAAAATTGCTGAGACCTTCAAATATGAGAGACCTGGAGCGGTTTGCAGAAGAAGAACGGTCCAAAATTCCAGTAGAGAGGTGTAAGAAGTTTGTTGATGGTTATAGGAAGTGATTGATTGCAGTTATTTATTCCAAAGGAAGTGCAAACAAATATTAAGTTGAGGGTGCCAACAATTTTGTCCGGCCTATTTTTGGAGTTTTGTGTGAAATTATGTCCAATTTGCTTTTTTTCTGTTTTTTTTTTGTGTGGTTCTAATACACACAAAAGAAATAAACATGTGTATAACAAAACATGTGTAATTACAATAATTTTCTGGGAGATATACTTAATTTTCTGGAACAATATCAAGGTTGCTAACACTTTCGTCCATGACTGTTTATATATCTACAGATATACAGGTCCTTCTCAAAAAATTAGCATATAGTTCTAAATTTCATTATTTTCCATAATGTAATGATTACAATTAAACTTTCATATATTTTAGATTCATTACACACCAACTGAAATTTGTCAGGTCTTTTATTGTTTTAATACTGATGATTTTGGCATACAACTCCTGATAACCCAAAAAACCTGTCTCAAAAAATTAGCATATCAAGAAAAGGTTCTCTAAACGACCTATTACCCTAATCTTCTGAATCAACTAATTAACTCTAAACACATGCAAAAGATTCCTGAGGCTTTTAAAAACTCCCTGCCTGGTTCATTACTCAAAACCCCCATCATGGTAAGACTAGCGACCTTACTGATGTCAAGAAGGCCATCATTGACACCCTCAAGCAAGAGGGTAAGACCCAGAAAGAAATTTCTCAACAAATAGGCTGTTCCCAGAGTGCTGTATCAAGGCACCTCAATGGGAAGTCTGTTGGAAGGAAACAATGTGGCAGAAAACGCTGTACAACGAGAAGAGGTGACCGGACCCTGAGGAAGATTGTGGAGAAGGACCGATTCCAGACCTTGGGGGACCTGAGGAAGCAGTGGACTGAGTCTGGTGTAGAAACATCCAGAGCCACCGTGCACAGGCGTGTGCAGGAAATGGGCTACAGGTGCCGCATTCCCCAGGTAAAGCCACTTTTGAACCATAAACAGCGGCAGAAGCGCCTGACCTGGGCTACAGAGAAGCAGCACTGGACTGTTGCTAAGTGGTCCCAAGTACTTTTTTCTGATGAAAGCAAATTTTGTATGTCATTCGGAAATCAAGGTGCCAGAGTCTGGAGGAAGACTGGGGAGAAGGAAATGCCAAAATGCCTGAAGTCCAGTGTCAAGTACCCACAGTCAGTGATGGTGTGGGGTGCCATGTCAGCTGCTGGTGTTGGTCCACTGTGTTTCATCAAGGGCAGGGTCAATGCAGCTAGCTATCAGGAGATTTTGGAGCACTTCATGCTTCCATCGGCTGAAATGCTTTATGGAGATGAAGATTTCATTTTTCAGCACGACCTGGCACCTGCTCACAGTGCCAAAACCACTGGTAAATGGTTTACTGACCATGGTATTACTGTGCTCAATTGGCCTGCCAACTCTCCTGACCTGAACCCCATAGAGAATCTGTGGGATATTGTGAAAGAAAGTTGAGAGACGCAAGACCCAACACTCTGGATGAGCTTAAGGCCGCTATCGAAGCATCCTGGGCCTCCATAACACCTCAGCAGTGTCACAGGCTGATTGCCTCCATGCCACGCCGCATTGAAGCAGTCATTTCTGCAAAAGGATTCCCGACCAAGTATTGAGTGCATAACTGAACTTTATTATTTGATGTTTTTTTTGTTTGTTTCTAAAAAACACTTTTATTTTATTGGACGGTTGAAATATGTTAATTTTTTGAGACAGGTTTTTTGGGTTATCAGGAGTTGTATGCCAAAATCATCAGTATTAAAACAATAAAAGACCTGACAAATTTCAGTTGGTGTGTAATGATTCTAAAATATATGAAAGTTTAATTGTAATCATTACATTATGGAAAATAATGAAATTTAGCACTATATGCTAATTTTTTGAGAAGGACCTGTATGTGTGTGTATGTGTATATATATATATATATATATAATATATATATATATATACACTGCTCAAAAAAATAAAGGGAACACTCACATAACACTTCTTAGATCTGAATGAATGAAATATTCTCCCTGTTCTGTACAAATTTGAATGTGATGACAACAAAATCACACAAAAATCATCAATGGAAATCAAATTTATTAACCAATGGAGGCCTGGATTTGGAGCCACACACAAAATTAAAGTGGAATGTAATGTCCTTAAAACAAGTCAAAATGAGGCTCAGTATTGTGTGTGGCCTCCACGTGCCTTTATGACCTCCCTACAATGCCTGGGCATGCTCCTGATGAAGTGGCGGATGGTCTCCTGAGGGATCTCCTCCCAGACCTGGACTAAAGCATCCGCCAACTCCTGGACAGTCTGTGGTGCAACGTGACGTTGGTGGATGGAGCTAGACATGATGTCCCAGATGTGCTCAATCGGATTCAGATCTGGGGAACGGGCGGGCCAGTCCATAGCTTCAATGCCTTCATCTTGCAGGAACTGCTGACACTCCAGCCACATGAGGTTTGGTATTATCCTGCATTAGGAGGAACCCAGGGCCAACCGCACCAGCATATGGTCTCACAAGGGGTCTGAAGATCTCATCTCGGTACCTAATGGCAGTCAGGCTACCTCTGGCGAGCACATGGAGGGCTGTGCGGCCCTCCAAAGAAATGCCACCCCATACCATTACTGACCCACTGCCAAACCAGTCATGCTGAAGGATGTTTCAGGCAGCAGATCTCTCTCCACGGTGTCTCCAGACTCTGTCATGTCTGTCACATGTTCTCAACGTGAACCTGCTTTCATCTGTGAAGAGCACAGGTCGCCAGTGGCGAATTTGCCAATCCTGGTGTTCTGTGGCAAATGCCAAGCATCCTGCACACAGTGTTGGGCTTTGAGCACAACCCCCATCTGTGGACTTCGGGCCCTCCAACCATCCTTATGGAGTCGGTTTTTAACCGTTTGTGCAGACACATGCACATTTGTGGCCTGCTGGAGGTCATTTTGCGGGGCTCTGGCAATGTTCGTCCTGTTCCTCCTTGCACAAAGGTGGAGGTAGCGATCCTGCTGCTGGTTGCCCTCCTACTGCCCCCTCCACATCTCCTGGTGTACTGGCCTGTCTCCTGTTAGCGCCTCCAGCCTCTGGACACTACACTGACAGACACAGCAAACCTTCTATCACGGGAGGGGTTGCAAAGGACACTCACCGATGCACTCTCCCAGGAATCTGGGTGCCGAAGACAGTCTCAGGCTCCCAGGAACGCAGGGCGAACGGGACTGAAGAGAGATTGCTTCAGGCCTGATAAGACTTGAAGCACCTGACTGCTGGGGGGCATGGCCTAAGCTCCGGGGAGCTAGGAGCTGAAGGAAGACTGCTAGAATGGTAACTATAGGACAGAGCTACCAAGGGCAAAGGCTGGGACGTAAACCAGATCAGGCCAGGGTCAGAGCACGGGATAGCTCGACGGTACCAAAGGATAAGACAGAACGGATAGTCGGGCCAAGCAGAGGTCCATACCAAATGGATAGAGAAGGTATAGAGACAAGATCCAACAAACAGTAACCAGAGAGCAGACCGAGTCAAATACCAAGGTATCAGGTAACCAAGCACACAGCACAAAACACACTCAGGGTCAACACACTCAGCCAAGGGCAAAGTATCACTGACAAGGGAAATTCCCAGATGGAGGCTATAAAAAGTCCACCCAGGGTCAGAGTGAGGCTACAGGAATTAACCCTAGAAGAACCAAGCCAGACAAACCATGACAACTTCTTGCCACAGCTTGCATTTATGTACCATCCTGGATGAGCTGCACTACCTGAGCCACTTGTGTGGATTGTAGAGTCCGTCTCATGCTACCATGAGTGTGAAAGCACAACCAACATTCAAAAGTGACCAAAACATCAGCCAGAAAGCATTGGTACTGAGATGTGGTCTGTGGTCCCCATCTGCAGAACCACGCCTTTATTGATTGTGTCTTGATAATTGCCAATATTTTCCATCTGTTCTCTATTCCATTTCCTGGGCTTCACCAACTACTACAGGCAATTCATTCTGAACTTCTCCACCCGAGTAGCACCCATCTCTGCTTTGACCCGGAAGGGTACAAATCCCAAGGATTGGTCTCCCGAGGCAGAGGAGGCCTTTGTTTCTCTCAAAAAAGCATTTGCTGCCGCACCTGTTCTTCATCATCCAAATTCTAATGAACAATTTTTTCTTGAGGTTGATGCTTCCTCTGTAGGTGCAGGAGCTGTACCTACAGAGGAAGCCTACCAGAAATCGTCTCCTGGTCGAATGTACTCATCTGTTTTTTTTACCAAGGTTTTTTCTTCCGCAGATAGGAACTATTCCGTCGGAGATCGGGAATTGTTGGCTATCAAATTAGCTCTGCAGGAATGGAGGCATCTTCTTGAGGGAGCTCTTCACCAGGTAGTCTTATTCACCGATCACAAAAACCTTTCTTACCTCCAAACCGCACAAAGGCTGAATCCCTGTCAGGCCCGCTGGGCTTTGTTTTTTGCTCGATATAATTTTGTTCTTCATTTTTGTCCAGCTGACAAAAAACATCAAAGCAGATCCAGATCCTTTTTGCCTCCTGATCAAGAGGAGGAACCTCAGCACATCATTGAACCTGCAAGGTTAGTCACAGTGGCTTCTGCTGATCTTACCCGCTTTCCCCTGGGAAGACTCTCGTGTCTGCCTCTAAACGCAATCGAGTCCTACGGTGGGGTCACTCTTCCAAGTTGGCTGGTCATGTCGGTCAGAGGAAGACTCTGCAACTCATCACTCATCACCCATTACTACTGGTGGCCTACTATGGCTAAGGATATACAGGAGTATGTCGCAGCCTGCCCTTCCTGTGCCCGTAACAAGACTGTTAAACGCCTACCCGCCAGTAGGCTTCAGCCTCTTCCGATTCCGTCCGCTCCTTGGCAGCATATCGCCATGGACTTCATCACAGATCTTTCAATCTCGTCCACTGTTCAGTGGTGTGGGTAGTGGTGGACCGCTTCTCTAAGATGGCCCACTTCATTCCGCTACCCGGTCTTTCGACTGCTCCAGAACTTGCAGATCTGTTCATTCGGCACATCTTCCATCTCCATGGTTTCCCTCTCCACATCGTTTCCGACAGAGGCGTCCAGTTCACTTCGAGATTCTGGAGAGTGGTTTGTAAACTGGTAAAAATAGAACTGGATTTTTCCTCAGCATACCATCCCCAATCCAATGGACAAGTGGAGAGGACTAATCAAATTCTGTCTGGATTCCTGCGTCACTTTGTCAGCGCACATCATGACGACTGGGTAGACTTACTGTCATGGGCAGAATTTTCCTACAACAACCAAGTAAGTGAATCTTCTGGAAAGTCTCCCTTTCAGATTGTCTTTGGACTACAACCCGGAATACCTCTTCCCATATCCGGATCATCTGGCATTCCGGCTGCTGATACGTTTTCTAAGGATTTCTCGAAGGTCTGGCAATACACCAAGACTGCCTTGGAGAGAGCCTCCCAACGCATGAAAAGGCATGCGGATAAGAGACATCTGGATGCTCCTACCTTTCGCCCTGGAGACAAGGTATGGCTCTCCTCCAAGTATATCCGTCTGAAGTTGCCGTCCTACAAATTGGGTCCCCCGGTTCATTGGGCCCTTTGAAGTCTTGAGACAAATCAACCCTTTCTCTTACAAACTGAAATTGCCTACTTCCTTACGTGTGCCTAACTCCTTTCATGTTTCCCTCCTCAAACCAGTAGTTTTGAGCCACTTCTTTAAAGACCTGGGTACCACTCCAGATTTGGTCTCTGAGGATGATGTTTTTGAAGTAAAGCATATCTTGGCCGCTAAGAAAGTAAGAGGTAGGACCTATTACCTGGTGAACTGGAAGGGCTTTGGTCTTGGGAGCCTAAAGAGAACATCCAGGCCCATCTCCTTCTTAAAAAATTTCACGCAGGCTTGAAAAAGAGGGGGCGTAAAGATGGGATACTGTTACACCCGGTCCCCGTGCTGGTCCTGCACTCCGTTCTGGTCACTCACCTCCTGCTCTTCAAGCTGTCCCTGTGCAGCAGTGAGCTCCCTGTCTGGGGTCTCATGCTCTGTCTGCGTCTCAGCGTCCTGCTCCCTCCCCCATTCCCTAGCGTGCTGTCAGCAGATCTTCTGGAAAGCTATTAGGACGCGAGAACGCACTCCTCTGGTTTCATAAAGGGACAGCATGCATTTTTGAATTTGGTAATTATCCAGTGGCAGCGCAGTGATTACTATTTCTGGTCTCTCCTCCATAGGGAGAGCGCCGGAGCAACGAGTATCTACCATTGCTACATCCGGTTCTGTCTCTGACCTGTCTGCGCTGCGTTTGCAGTCTCTGTGCACTTGCTCATACTATTTGTCTCCACAGAGTATCGGTATCCTGTATCCTGCTATCCCTGACAACCTCTGCAATCTCTTGTGCAAGTGTCATCCCGTTCCACCAACAGCCATCCGAATCCGTGGACTGTGACAAGGTTACTGGAGCCAGCTTGCTACCATTTACTCGGAATCAGGACCTTTCTCACCCGTGTCTACCTCTCTACGGTCTCTTCCATTATATCTGTTCTCCCTTTTTGTCCCGCTGGGACAGCTGCAACGTGTCCAGGGTCTAACTGGAGGTAGCACCTGTGTCCTCCGTGTATTCCATTCTGGTCCTGTTCGTGGGGCCGTACTACGGGTACCCGGGGCTCACTAGTTACGCCCCCTTCGGAGCCCCCCGGACCGTGGTCCCGAGGTTCCACTTTAAAAATGAAAAACGAATGTGAACTTCACCATCTCTGCCTTCGCTTCCATTCGTTACACTGATTAAGGAATTTGTTCAACTCTGAAACACGTAGATTAATAAAACTGCTGTTTGTTCAACCCCATCATCTCCATTGGATAACTTCTTGATCAGCAGTGCACCAGATTTATCCGTATATGTCTTTCCACTATTGCATATACACGTCGTTGATATCCATGACATGCATGCAGCCTATTTAGCATGCGACAAGCCGGAGGCTTAGGAGTTAGCGGAGAAAGCAACAGTTGTACCAGCCCGGGAATAGATGAGCATCGAGGCAAGTGTAGTATTTTATTATTTTTTAACCCCTTTCCAGCCTTCTGTTAATTATGCCTTAGGGTCTGCAGACACCTCAGACTGTAATAAATATATTTTAATGGTAATCGGGATACTTACAATTTGACTTGAATTTCCCGTTTGAATTTGAACAAATTCCCAAATTCAAATGTCAGTAGATTTGCATATCACTAATTGAACTAGGAAATATTCTGTGGCCGATTACTTGGGTTTGTTATTGGAACAGCATTACAATACGGTATGTAAAATGTTGAGTAAAACAATAAACAGCTGTTTAGGCCATAGGTCACTACATGGAATTCACTTCTGGGAGTAATTCACATCCGTGGCTGAACGTGTCATGCCTTTGTGCCCATTATCACAGTTGTCGATGCACTTTGAAGTATATATTAGTGTATGATATACTATTAGGAGAAGTGTGAGGCATGTAATATATGCCCCGATATTTATCTGACCAGCATACACGTGGTGTAAATGGAGTTTTCCGCCTACCACTCCATCAGCCTGTGACTCCCAGGAGAAAAAATGTAGAGGATATCATTTCCAAGAAGTGCTTGCAGAAACTTGCATCCTGGAACTATTGCACTACAAAATTTGTGGCTGTCGTATCACAGGCAGTCTAAACTTCCAGATGTGAGAGAACCGTCTAAGCATCGAGCTGTCAGCAGCCTTAAACTGGGCATTAAATTTGCATCCCAATTAAAGCTGTTTGCAGGTCATTTTTGCCAAAAACAATAAAAGTCTTTGAGCCGAGGGGTGGGGGGTTGAGGAGGGGGCGTCACTGATGGGATCGGCATGTGTGACTTGGAAGTTAGCAAATACTGAATCGTTTTTCATATGCTCGGTCGGCCTCAGCAGACCATAGAGAAGCTAAACCCTAGGCTCTATTTACCATAAACCCTCCAGCCTCTGAAACACCATAAAACGGCACCGACCGCCCATCTGTCTCTGCAATCAGAAGTATCGCTAACTGTGATTAGCTTTATTAACCCTGGCAATACCAGTCATGGCAATAATGTACACTCTAAACTTTCCTTACTGTAGTTAAAGGGGTCGTCTAGTTAAAAATGTCCATATTCGAACACCGTATTATGAAATTTTAATTGATATAGGGTGGATCCTCCATAGAAATTTTTATTTCTTGGCTAGAATGGAAAACAGCTGTAAAGGCTACTTTATTCTCTCTCTGAATGACATGTCCTGCATTAGACAGACAATTTGTTTACAAGACAGCGTTATAATACTTAATTTCACCTTTGGGGGTGCTACAAGGAGCTTCAAATAAATCCTTTGTGTGGTTGTCGTGGAGGAGAGTAATTTGGATAGAGCAGTTCCTGATACTGGAGGACTCCGCATAAACCACATTTAGCATGGTTATCTACTCATTTGAATGAGCTTGATTTAACACCTTATGACTTCTTGAGTTGCCACTGTTTTCCCAAGCTTCGAAGCTGATCTTTAGGGATTTCAGCTACTGAACTTTAAAAGGGCAGTTGACTGGAATTTTTAAAATTTAAACTGAGCACCTTCTCCAATTGTCACTGTTTCACTCATTTTGGAGCTGTGGTTCTTTTACAGTACTTCTGTACCCCTCTGCTCCAACATTATGGCCCCCAGGAAAAAGAAGAAATTTTTCTTTCAAACTACTGTGCGTATACCACAGAACTTGGCTGTGAGTGATGCCATGCTTTGTTTTGCCAGTGTCAGAGGAGAAAAGGTAAATGCCCGCCAAAAGAGAAATTCTGTGGTACACACCCAGTTGATTGAAAGGAAAGTTTGCTTCTTTATTTCCGGAGGCATATCTTCAGGACGGAGGGGCGCACAAGTAAAAGAAAAACTGTTCCAGAATTGGCAGAACAGCAGAAACTGGAGGAAGTACTCAGTTTAAATTTAAAAAATATCTAGTGAAAGGTCGTCCTTAAGACCACAGCTGATCCCCAGGCAGACCTCATTTAGTGAAGGGGATGTCCATTTATATGTTTTCTATGTATATTAGAAAGTTATTTTTCCTAGATCCTTAGACTATAAATCATACATAAATGTTTTTCAGGGATACAATAGTATTTCCAAAATGGAAATTTGAAAAGTTATTTTTAGTCATTTCTCAACTATTTCATTTTCTCCTTTAAGGTTTTATGGAAGGCTTCTTTGACTTATGTAGTTGTATCTTAGCACCGTTATTCTACTCATTTCCTCCCCGTTGCTCTTTGTACTAACTTAAAATGTATGTCCTCTCATTAGTGGCATCATGCCTAGTATAAATGTAGTATTGTATTTAGTATTTGCTATATTAGATTGATGGGGTCCTGAGTTCAAATCCCACCTAGGAAAACATCTGCAAGGAGTTTGTATGTTCTCCCTGTGTTTGCTTGGGTTTCCTCCGGGTTCTCCAATTTCCTCCCACACTCCAGACATAGTGAGAGGGAATCTAGATTGTGAGCCCCAATGTGAACAGTGATGAGGTCTGAAAAACGCAGTGGAATATGATAGTGCCGTATAAGCAAGTAAAATAAAGAAATATATTAGATGCAGTATATTGATTTATTCTGCACAATGAGAAGGTCATTGTCTTCATACAACTCACAATGCTATATTTTCCATGCCTCATAATCATAAATATTCAGGGATTTTGCTCTGTTAGATTTCTCTTCAAACTGACTGCTTGATCTCCATGAATAGTCAAAGCAATAAGCAAAGCTCCAGCCTTTAGACTTATTTAAAGATAGACATTCCCCTTAGACTCATTTACATTAGTAACATTTCCTAAGAAACATCTCTATAATATACTGAAAGTCTGTAAAGGTTGTAATCTTGTACAAAAATGCCATTAGTTAAGATGACAATTTGTTGAAAATGACCTGGTCTTCCATTGTTGGTCGACAGATCTGTCATTCGGCATTAACCATTTCCACTGATGCATCCAATGACTGAGAATCCAACATGGAATATCAAATGGAATATCAAATTTTCAACAAATATTTTCCATCGATCGGCATCTGTCATGCTCATTAATGTCACAAACATTCATAGAAAGTTGAATAAAATGATGTGCCATTTGATGTCCAGGTAATCCAAGTTTTTCTTAATATGTAAATGAGCTGTTAAGATCTATGGGCCAAATATAGATCTCCCTGAAAATCTGCCTTCAGAGCTTACTTTAAATGAAAGGGGTCGTTACCAGTGTGAGACATGTAATGACTGTCTGCTCTCCTGATCCATATATCATACTGGACTGTCTGCTCTCCTGATCCATATATCATACTGGTGACGCCCCCTTTAATTTAATGTAATCGCTGGAGGGAGATTTGTGTCCGGCCCATAGATATTAACAGGCCACTCACATATTAAGAAAAACATGGTTTTCTATGGAATAAGATGTCGGATCACAGAAATCAAGGTATCATTTTATTTAACTTCCAATGACCTACATGACCATGTAGACGACTAAGGAGGGTTGATCCTACTGACAGTGTTCCTTTTAAGAGTTATCATTTAACTGGATCCTCCAAGAAGTATATACTTTAAGACTGATTATAATTATTACAGCTACCCATCAATGTTCCCAATGCCAATTAATATTGCATTCTGTAGGAAATGCAAATAATGCAAAACACTGATTGCATAGAGGTATACATCTAATATGTGCTGCACTAGGACCAATTCCCATTACTAGGCCTCTATGTTCTTTTGAATGGTGTTCATGGTTGACCATTCATGAATCAGTCTGTTCATGGGCGGCAAGACATACTGAAGGTAGCAGTTATTAACTATATTGGCACAGAAACTGTAACACCTACTAATCCATACATCAGGAAGAGAACAACGGAGTTCATTGAACTGTGCAGTAAACATGGTCCACATGTGTGAGCAATGGTGGACTGCCCATCACCAAAGCTCCTATCTATTGTGTGCTTATTCAGTGCCTGCAATGATAAATGAACTTCAGAGCCCTGAGCTCCTGGTATTAACAGGAGGTCTCCCGTACCACAATGTTATTCCGACCTAACCTTGTTTATCTTCTGTGATCAGATGGGACCAACGTTCTCAGGTTATTATAATCCATCATTTTCGCCGTCTTTCTTGTTTCTGTCCTACTTTTTACATTTATTTGGACTGTGGTTTTGGAATTTGCTTCAAATAGAAGAAGCTTTGAGTTGTGAAAAATGGTCTCCTACTATTTATTTGGGAGTGAGGTTTGTCAGCGTATTGTATATTTTGCAAAATAATTAGGAAAATGTATAGAGATTCTGGATTAGAAACGAGACTGTTAGATATTGTAGATCTATAAACCACATCACCCCAATATAAAATTAAACTCCATTTATGTTGCAGTTTCATAGGATACCAAATAAATTACAGTATATGATTATATGATATCTTCTACTCTTAATGTTTTTTTCTTAGTCCTCTAGAGCAAGTTTGGTATAAAAAAACTAACAAGCAAAAAAATGCTATACGCAATGTCCCCAATTCTTCCACTGCTCCCGGTGTCTGGATGTTGACATGACATCAGAACCACAGCCTGTAAGTGATCTTGGCGGTTCTGCTGATGTAGACTGAACACCTTGCTCAGAGCCGCTGAGCTCACTGATTGATTGGCTTCTGTGCTGTTCATGTGACGTCAGCACCGCAGCCACAGCTAAACACCGGGAGCATCGGCGGAGACTCACCAGTGGACCTAAAGATACCAAACTGTGCCAGCGCATGAAGATGTACTGAAAGCTTCTCTTATGTCACCAGCTTGTTTTCTGGGCCGTAAAATGAAAGGGTGTGTTTGTGTTAAAGTATAATATAATGTCGTACGGACACTGGAAATATATTTTTGCTGTTGTTTGAACCTTGCAACATGCACACCTCGCTCTTTTTCGCAGGTTCTTCACTTGCCATAACACTGTGTCTGGTTTTACAGGGTTGTCAACCATGCAGAAATTGCTGGACAGTCTGTAAAAATAGTCCACTTTTTCCCAGTCCTAAAAATTTTTTTGATGCGTCCTTGATTTTTATTTTAATGTGGAGAAGACTGTACATATTATGACTGTAATTATTATCCTTCTCCAGTTTACAGTGAATGCAGCTGATGTCTTTATATCAGAAGTATGGTCTGTAGATATGAATCACTTAAAATCGTAACAATTTATGTGTTTTTTTCGATGTATGCCTAAAAAAATGTTGGCTGTCCGTGATTTTTGGAGAAGCTATCCAAAAAAAAAATTGAGTTGCCAACCCTAATGCTGTACCTTGCTAAATTTCACAACCCGCTGCCTTTTAGATTATAATCCATGGCTTGCCAACTCTCCCAGAATGAGCAAGAAAATAAGGAGAGAGCTCCTGGATCCTGGGAAGATTTGTAAATTTCTCAAGATCCACAAACTATAACAGTAATCTCCCTTATTCCAGTATTTCTGGAAGTTTTTTTGCCCATGTGCATTGTGGTATGGAGAGGGGCAGAATGGGTGTGGAGGGGTGTAGTTTGGAAAAAGGGGGCCCACTGAATTCCCATTTTCTAGAAGTATGCAATGTGATCCACTGGAAGCTCGGGGTCTAGGGGAGAGTATTGGGGCACATGGACCAGTATCATGGCCACTAACAGCAGTCCATATGCTTTTGCATGTCTTGCTATCTACTGCTGTTGGCACATGAACTATTGACCTCTTAATAGATTTTGTCTGGTGCTTAGGGTAGGGTCACACAACCATTTTCTCCACATCTGTGAAAAGCTGTCCAATTATTCTGGTCAGAGTTTGGTCAGTTTTAGACATCGAGAGGAAAAAAGTTTCTCCACCTTCTTCATTCTGTCAGTCCCTAAAATTCAGACCTCACCCAGATGTCCTCCAAGTGCAGTCCGACTTGCCTTGACGATTTTGATCCGACACGCGGATCAAAATCAGACATGTCTCTAATTCCTTCTGTGGACCACTCAGTCTGAGGAAAAAAATCAGACATGTGCACAGCCCTATGCAATTTATAGATACCTGTTTTTTCAGTGCAGCAAAATACCAGCAGTTTTCTCTTTGCCACCATCCAGTTTTTGGGAGAAGTTTTTATTTTCCTTGCTTCATTCATATACTCCGCAATACCACAGCGTAAATAAACAATATAGCCATATGCCTCTGTGTGAGTTTCTGTTTGTCAATGGCGAAATAAGAGAATGTAAGTATCTGTTTTATACCCACCAATAACACATCCTGTAAGTCTGAAGTTTTCTTAATGTGCGTGTTCCTTTTCGGAGTCATTATGGTGTCTTTATAAACAGTGTATTTCCTGGTTAATGAGTTTACAAAAGAAAATCACAGAAACAATAACTTCTATGTTTACCCACTTTTACTTAATAAATGACTTTTACATTAAACTGGTATAAAGTATTTTCCGTATGTATTTATTTGTATAGGATTTTTCCTGTATTCCACAATATACAAGTTTGGGAAACTTGGCTGTGACCATGGCAATCTCTTACTTCATGGTTTGGCTCTTACTGCTGTATTGCAGCGGCGTTGGTGCAGTGTTACAGACAGACAGTGACCACAGAAAAGTTCGAAACAAATGTCTTTTAATGACCAAAGAAAACTTACAGCTGCAACTCAAAAATATTCTCCGGATTGCAGCCGGGAAACAAGACAGTCCGTAACCGTTGCCATGGGCGACTGCACCGCCGTGTACTCTGAGGGTACCAGGCCTTTTGGCTCCGCTTGGCTATGTGTTGCTTAACACAGTCTGAAGCTTTGCAGAGCCTCCTGCTCTGCACGCTTGCAAACCAAAACTGACACACCCAACGCTCTACTGCAGGGTTTTTACAAGGAACCTGTGGCCGTAGGCCACTTGGAAAACCCGGCCGGGAGGAAGCGGACCACCCCACTACCATCCTGTAGTCCGCTTCAAAAATAAAAGCCCATGGCAGGTTTTCTTAAATCTGCTTTGCACAAATAGCTTGCCCAAGACCAACATTTACTTTTATTTTGCATTGCAATCACAGCTATGACTGTGACTTCAATGCACTCCCGCGGCCTCAATACGCTTCTGTACGCATCCTGGGGACAAATAGCGACCCTCACATATAACATCGGTCACTGCCACCCCTCTGTTCAAACTTGTGGGGTGGAACATTTGTCACCATACAGGGTGCCCGTGACAGGGCATCTGCATTTCCCTGTGACTTCCCCGCCCGATGTTCCACTGAAAAACTGAAGTTTTGCAGGGATAGGAACTATCTGGTGACCTGAGCATTCCGTTCCTTTGCGTTTCTCATCCAGATGAGGAGTGAATGGTCCGCTACTATGGGGTTGGACTGGATGACCCAGGATGTCATGTATAGTGTACAGTTCCTATAGCGTCTTGTGCTTGGGTGCGAGGAAAACACAGGAGACATAGGTTGAAATGAAATACTTGTATTACTTCATACAAGCATGCTGAAAAGTTCACACAGTTTGCAGGAACAGCGACAGGAGACACAGCAGGCCAGAGTAACTTCAAGCACTACAATAAATCTCCAAAGCAGGTTCAGGATCTCTTCGCTGTACCGTAATTCCTCTGCAAACATGGATTCACCAAACAGCAGGTTTCCAGAGTCCAAAAGTGTTCCAAGGTTCCTCAGTAGGTAATAGCTGGAGTACAAGTCCAAGGTTTCAGGAGTCAGGTCACAGACTGACTGAGGCTTGATTCAGGAGCACTGATTGTTCAGCTGAGGCTGCTTAAGAAGCAAGAGGGAAGAATCAGGGCGGGAACATAAAACTGGAAACTCCATA
Source organism: Oophaga sylvatica (assembly GCA_033576555.1). Classification (NCBI taxonomy): domain Eukaryota; kingdom Metazoa; phylum Chordata; class Amphibia; order Anura; family Dendrobatidae; genus Oophaga; species Oophaga sylvatica. Next base: position 427,248,385 of record JARQOD010000001.1, on the reverse strand, counting down.
TTAACTGAGGGCAAGAGCTGCAGAAAGACAGAAAGCAAAATGGCCGACGGAAAACTGAGTTTCAAGGAACATGTCAACAGAGACAAAGAACCTTACATTACTCCCCCCTTAGGGACAACCTCCGGATGACCTCAGACCAGGCTTGTCAGGGTACATCTGATGAAACTGGCGGAGCAGGCGAGGAGCATTTACATTATTGACTGGTTCCCATGAGTTGTCCTCCACTGGGTAGCCCTGCCATTTAATCAAATATTGCAACTGATTTCTGTACAACCTGGAATCTAGAATCCTTTCCACCATAAATTCTTCCTGACCATCGACCAGCACTGGGTCAGGGCAAGGAGAAGAACGTCCAGGAAACGTATTGGGTGTTGCAGCCTTTAGTAGGGATACATGAAAGACAGGGTGGATTCTCATAGTTCTGGGCAGTTGAAGACGACAAGCAACAGCACTTATAATCTTATTGATCTTATAAGGTCCAATGTACTTATGTCCCAATTTAGATGATGGAATCTTTAATTTAAGATTTCTGGTTGACAGCCAGACCAAATCTCCTACCTTGAAAGCTGGTGCAGGTTTACGAAATTTATCTGCTGCTTTCTTGTACCTTTCCTGAGCCAATTCTAGATTTTCCTTTAGAAGATCCATATTCTTTTGTAAAGAAGTGATTCTTTCAGCCACTGCCGGCAAGGGCGTATCTATGGGAAATCGAGGAAGAATGTTAGGATGATAACCTAGATTGGAGTAAAAAGGAGACTGCTTAGTGGAGGCGCTCTGAGAGTTGTTATAAGAGAACTCAGCCAGTGGAAGTAGATCCACCCAATCATCCTGTAGGTGGCAGATAAAACAGCGGAGATACTGCTCCAGGGTCTGATTGGTTCATTCTGTCTGTCCATTAGTCTGGGGATGAAAAGCAGAAGAAATGTTTACTTTAATGTCCAATGCTGCACAGAAATTTTGCCAAAACCTTGAAGTGAATTGCACCCCTCGATCCGAAATGACCTCATCCGGTACTCCATGTAAGCGAAACACATTCTTAATCATCAAGTCTGATGTCTGTTTTGCAGTGGGTAAGCTGACACAAGGGATAAAATGAGCTGCCTTTGTTAGACGGTCAACCACCACTAGAATGGTGCTCTTCCCTTGAGAGGTTGGTAACTCCACAATGAAGTCCATAGAAATGGATCCCCACGGGCGGGACGGGGTGGGAAGAGGTTGCAACAGACCAGTTGGTGAGGAGCGAGGTGTTTTGCATCTTGCACAGACTTCACATGAAGTGACATAGTTTAAGACATCTTTCCTGTAAGTGGGCCACCAAAAGAAACGAGAAAGAAATTCTTGTGTCTTTAGAATTCCCCTATGCACGGCTATCTTGGAATCGTGGATGAGTTGCAATACTCTCAATCTGACTGTTTCAGGTATATACAGACGTTGTCCCTGAATCCACACACCATTCTTAAAGACAAGACTTACGTCCCTTGGGGGTTGAGCCAACAAAGAATCCGCATGGTATGCTTCCTTGATGTCCTTAAGTAGGTCTTGATTATGAATCACTCCCAGGAATCTAGAGTCAGGAAGAATAGTCTTAGGAGGAGTAAGTGGACGTGTCTCTGCTGAATGAATCCTAGAGAGTGCATCAGACTTTCCATTACGCGATCCTGGTCTATAAGAAATGACAAAATTAAATTGGTTTAGGAAAAGATTCCAGCGAGCCTGGCGAGGAGTCAGGCACTTAGCCGACCTGATAAATTCAAGGTTACGATGGTCTGTCAGGACGACTATTTGCTGTGCAGCTCCCTGAAGAAGGTGTCTCCATTCCTTGAAGGCGGCAATAATGGCCAACAATTCTCTATTGCCCACATCGTAGTTCCTCTCAGCCGAAGACAACTGCTGGGAAAAGAAGGCACAGGGATGCAAGACATTCTTCTCACCTGTTCTCTGAGAGAGTATAGCTCCAACGGCACAGTCTGAAGCATCCACCTCTATTATGAAGGCAAGCTCGGGGTTGGGATGTACTAAGATAGGTGCGGTGGTAAATTTATCCTTTAAACAGGAAAATGCTTCCTGAGCTTGCGGGGTCCAGGAGAACCTAGACTGTTTCCGGGTAAGTTGGGTGATAGGTGAAACTACCTCAGAAAAATTCTTAATGAAACGTCTATAGAAGTTGGCAAACCCGATGAAACGCTGCACCTCCTTCACATTTCTAGGAATTGGCCAATCCTTGATGGCTTGGGTCTTGCTTCCATCCATACTAATCCCTTGCGTAGATAGTACATACCCCAGAAATTGAATTTCAGTCCTATGGAATTCACATTTTTCAAGTTTGATGTAGAGATGGTTTTGTCTTAGGCGTTCTAAGACCATTCTCACATGTCCATGATGTTCCTCTGTGGAGTTAGAAAAAATTAGAATATCATCCAGATAAATCACCACAAATGTATCTAGGAGATCCCTGAAGATATCATTCACGAAGTGTTGGAAAGTGGCTGGGGCGGTACTCAGACCAAAAGGCATAACTAGATATTCAAAGTGTCCATAGCGTGACCTGAAAGCAGTCTTCCATTCATCCCCAGGTCTAATACGGACCAAGTTATAGGCCCCACGGAGATCCAGTTTAGAGAAAATCTTGGCATGCCGCACTCTCCAACAACTCAGGGATTAAAGGCAATGGATAACGGTTTCTAATAGTAACCTTATTGAGTTCCCTATAGTCTATGCAGGGTCTCAGAGATCCATCTTTCTTCTTCACAAAGAAGATGGGTGCACCTGCGGAGATGAAGAGGGGCGTATGAAGCCCTTGGCTAAATTTTCGTCTATATAATCCTTCAAAGCTTTTAGCTCGGGCCCCGCTAGGGGGTAGATCTTACCAAAAGGTATCTCTGCTCCAGGCAATAATTCAATTGGACAATCATATGGACGGTGAGGAGGAAGCTGATCAGCGTTCTTCTTGTCACATAAATCCACATAGTCCTGGTATACAGCTGGTAGTTCAGGGACTGACATGGTTCCTTTAGGAACAGAGCAAGCTGAAACTCCTTGACTCATCTGTTTCTCCGGAAAGTGTAATTCCTTGGTCTCCCAGTTAATCGTAGGATTCTGCGCCTGCAGCCATGGTAGCCCTAGAATAATGGGAAAGTGGGGAGAAGAGATAAGCATAAAAGACATTTTCTCCTGATGATCTTTACCCATAAGGACCCTCAAAGGCTCTGTTTCTTGATCCACTGGTCCAGAAGTCAGTAGAGAGCCATCCACAGTCTCCATCTGTACTGGAGTAGCCTTCTTCACTGAACGTATCCCCTGTTTCAGAGCAAAGGAGATATCCATAAAATTTCCACTTGCTCCTGAGTCGATCATAGCAGAGCTAGACACCCAGACTGAGTCAACCCAGAGTTTGATGGAAAGGAAGCAATGAGAATTGTTTCTTTTACAATTCAGCTGGGACACCGCTGAGGAAACTTGAAAAATTGCAGCGTTTATACCGTCATGTCCCCAGAACTAACAGAGTTTAAGTCAGAGAAATCAAGATCTCTTGCAGCAGATCTCTCTGGAGCCTGAGGCTCGGACATGACAGAGCTCCTCTCGCAACACTCACAGTGAATGACTGCTGCAGTAGTCTTACGAGAACGGCTGGGGGAGTTTATAATGAAGTGCCCTGACTTACCACAGTAGAAACATAGATTTTCCTTTATACGATGTTCTTTGCGTGCATCACTAACCCGTCTTTGTAAAGAGTCCACCTGCATGGGTTCAGGTTCTGGTTCCCTTGTGATCCTACTCAAAGGTTCCTTAGCTGAGGAGGGAGGTAGTAAAAGGTTAGTGCGATTATTTTCGAACCATCTCTCTTGTCTGCGTTCAGTCAGACGAGCATCAATACGGATACAATAGTTAATAAAGTCACCTAACGCAGTGGGAGGGTCGGCACGAGCAAGTTCATCCTTAATCAGTGGAGACAACCCTTTCCGAAAAATAGATTTTTTAGCGGAAGTGTCCCAAGTGGTATCAAGAGCCCATCTCCTGAAATCCAGGGCATATTCGGCTACTGAACGCTTACCTTGGCGCAAAGTTAACATGGCTGCTTCAGCTGCTGCACCTCGATTGGGGTCATCAAACACCTGCCCCATGGCTGAAATAAAAGCATCAAGGTGATTCAAACAATCATCCTCAGTCTCAATCAGAGGGTTTGCCCACATCAAAGCCTTATTGGTAAGCAACATGATTATAGTAAGCACTTTGGATCGTTCAGTGGGAAATTGTGAAGCATGTGCAGAGAAAAATAAATTGCATTGATTAATAAATCCCTTGAATTTCTCACGTTCACCGCCAAAACAAAAAGGAGGTAATTTGGGGATCCCAGAACTCGGGGTTATGGCAGGAGCCTGGGCTCGTTCCTCTAGAGCCTCAATCCTGGCTCGCAATTCCTGGGTAGTCTGTCCAAACACTTGTAAATTATGATTAGTGAGGTCCTGTAGGCTTGCAAAACGGGTTTTTAAAGTCTGTACATCTGAAAGGATTGTATCAGTCACTCCGCAAAGTTCCTTTATGCGGGCCTCCATCTTCCAGATCTTTTAAGGCAGAAGTGCTGGAAGGAGAAGAGGAAAGGGAAAAAAAAAAAAAACAATAGTGTTTACCTGTGGTAACACTCCAGAGTAAAATTTTAAGGGAATGCGCTCACCTGGAATGGTTGTGAGAAGTCACAACCACTGTCATCACATAAGGTATTAAACGGACATCTGATATCCACAGTCACAGCAGACACTGCTTTCCCAGACCCAGCAGACACTAAACATTGGCTCCTGAATCTTGTCATGTATAGTGTACAGTTCCTATAGCATCTTGTGCTTGGGTGCGAGGAAAACACAGGAGACATAGGTTGAAATGAAATGACTTGTATTACTTCATACAAGCATGCTGAAAAGTTCACACAGTTTGCAGGAACAGCGACAGGAGACACAGCAGGCCAGAGTAACTTCAAGCACTACAATAAATCTCCAAAGCAGGTTCAGGATCTCTTCTCTGTACCGTAATTCCTCTGCAAACATGGATTCACCAAACAGCAGGTTTCCAGAGTCCAAAAGTGTTCCAAGGTTCCTCAGTAGGGAATAGCTGGAGTACAAGTCCAAGGTTTCAGGAGTCAGGTCACAGACTGACTGAGGCTTGATTCAGGAGCACTGATTGTTCAGCTGAGGCTGCTTAAGAAGCAAGAGGGAAGAATCAGGGCGGGAACATGAAAACTGGAAGACTCCATATTAACTGAGGGCAAGAGCTGCAGAAAGACAGAAAGCAAAATGGCCGACGGAAAACTGAGTTTCAAGGAACATGTCAACAGAGACAAAGAACCTTACACAGGAGGTCGCTTCCAACTCTACCATTCTATGATTCTATGAAACTGACGCCTGAGCAAATAGTAGTGTAGGGACTCCAAGGCCCACTTAATCGCCAAGCACTCCTTCTCCACTACGCTATAATTTTTCTCTGCCGTGGTCAGTTTCCTGCTCAAGTAGGTAATTGGATGCTCATCCCCATTCAACTCTTGCGACAGCACCGCTCCTAGATGTACCTCCGAGGCATCTGTCTGCACGATAAATGTGTCTTTGAAGTTTGGGCTGATGAGAAGGGGCTGCCACACAGCGCCGACTTCTGCATCTGGAATGCTTCCTCTGCTTGAGGATTCCACCTGACCATCAACGACTTCTTACCTTTTAAAAGGTCAGTTAGGGGTGCCAATTTCCCCGTAAAAATTGGGTATAAACGGGCGGTAGTACCCAATGATGCCGAGGAATGTCCTCACCTGTTTGGTACTTAACTGCTTGGGCCAGTTTTGGATGGCCTCGATCTTGTTTACTTGGGGTTTGATAACCCCGCGGCCGATCACATAACCATAGTACCGGGCTTCTGTAAGTCCTATCACGCATTTCTTTCGGTTCACCGTTAACCCTGCGATTCTGAGAGACTCCAGCACTGCTTGAACCTGGGACAGGTAGGTATTCCAATCAGCACTAAAGATGACACTGTCGTCCAAATATGCCGAAGCGTATTTCCGATGAGGCTCTAATACAATATCCATCAGCCTTTGGAATGTGGCCGGAGCCCCATGTAACCCAAAAGGCAAGACGACATATTGATAGAGACCCTCTGGCGTTTTAAAGCAGTCTTTTCTATCGCTGATGCTGTTAACGGGACCTACCAGTAACTTGGTGAGATCGAGCGTAGTGAAATACTGGGCCTTCCCCAGTCTCTCAATTAGCTCGTCCACCCGAGGCATTATATAGAGGTCAAACTTGATACCTCACTCAATTTCCTGAAGTTATTACAAAAGCGTAATGACCCGTCTGGCTTTGAAATCAGCACAATGGGACTTGCCCACTCACTCCGGGATTCCTTGATGACTCCTAACTGGAGTATTTGCTTCACTTAAGCCATGATGGCTTGCCTCCGAGCTTCTGGCACTCGGTACGGTTTCATCCGTACCCTTACCAGAGGCTCTGTGACAATGTTATGCTGTATCACCGAGGTCCGCCCCGGCAACTCTGAGAATACGTCTGTTTTCTGTTACACCAGAGCCCGAGCCTTCCATCACTACTATTTTGTGTGAGCATCATTTATTTTAACCTCACCCCCAGACGCGTCCTTGACCGGTGACAGAGGGTTCCCCGTTGGTACAACCGGAGTCGCCTCCGTGACCAAACATTCCCAGTCCTTCCAGGCTTTTAGTAGGTTGACATGGTACAGTTGTCCTGGTTTCCTCTTTCCAGGTTGGTACACTCTATAATTCACTTCTCCCACCTTCCACCGTATGTCACGACGTATAACAGATATATTCTATGATAGTAACATATATCTAATGTGACAACATTCTATATTTCATATAATAGAAAATATCAACATGTATACATAGTATCTGCCAGCAATGTCTTACCTGACATAATATCCTATGTATTGTGGGTCTATACTGTGTATGTGTCACGCTGTCTCAGGATAGAGGTGGACCGGGGTCTATGCTGACCCTGAACTGGGGTCCTGACTAGTCCCTCTACCTGGAGGTACTGTTAATGGTACAGAGGTCCAGGCCGCCAGCGTAACCCTGTCTCCTGTAGATCCCTGACCACTGTAATCTAGTCCTGAGAAGGACCCTGATTACCACCACAGGGAATGGGCAGGTCACAGCTTACACACAGTCTAAGACAAACGAGACAGACAAGGGGTAAAGAAAACACTGCCTTGCATACAAAACTTCCACTACAGAGGAACACAAAAGGTTAAGGAGATAAACAATAAGCGAGGAGAGGAAAAACCACAACAGGCACTCTTAGCTTAAGTCTTCTCAGAAACGATCCGCTCTGCTGGTCTGAATGAATGCTTTCACCCACAACTTCCCCAGCAGACCAGCAGGTATATGAAGGAAGCTAATTAACAAAACATCAATCGCAGCTGGGCGAGGCTGGTCAGTCCAGCACCGAGAGAGAAAGAATTAACTCCCTCAGTGCCGAAAAAACACCCAGCACCAGAAACTCAGCTGTGCGAAGTCAGGGTGTGCAATCGCGACGATCTTAGCCGCGACACACCCGTGACACCGTATCTCATATGGCCCTTGCCACTTGGCCAAGAGCTTACTCTCTGTGGTGGACATTAGTGCCAACACCCGGTCCCCTTCTTTAAAGATCCTGACTGTGGCTCTCTTATTATTCATGCGTTTCAGCACAGCCTGGGCATCCAAGAGATGTTCCTTGACTATGGGCCTGACGGCCGCAATCTGGTCCTGCATTCTCGCCATGTACTCGATCACACTCCAATGCGGAGTTGACTCCTGTTCCCATGTCTCCTTGGCTATGTCCAACAACCCCCTCAGATGCTTGCCATACAATAGCTCAAACGAGGAAAAACCTGTGGACACCTGTGGTACCTCACGGATAGCGAACATCAGATAGGGCAAAAACATGTCCCAATCCCTCACGTCCATGGAGACCACCTTCTTAAGCATGGATTTAAGGGTTTTATTAAATCTCTCTAGTAGGCCGTCGGTTTGTGGATGGTACACCGACGTACGTAGCTGTTTAATCTGGAGCAGGTTACATAGCTCCCTGGTCACCTTGGACATAAAAGGAGTCCCCTGATCGGTAAGGATCTCCTTTGGCAGCCCAAGGCGACAAAACATTGCAAACAGTTCACGGGCAATTAGTTTTGCTGAGGTGTGGCGAAGTGGTATCCCTCTGGGTACAGTGTGGCGTAATCCACTATGACCAGAACATGTTGGTGGCCCTGGGTGGATTTCACTATAGGGCCCACCAAGTCCATTGCTATCCGCTCAAAGTTGACCTCTATGATGGGTAAAGGCACCAGTGGACTCCGGAACTTCGCAATGGGTGTGGTTAGTTAGCACTCTGGACACGACGCAAATACCGTTGTACCTCCGCATAGACTCCGGGCCAAAAGAACCGCTGCAGTATGTGTTTTTGGGTTTTCTTAAGTGTCCTCCCTGCATGTGTGTGTGTGCCATCTCTAGCATGGCCTGCCGGTGTGACTGGTGCACCAACTGTTCTACCACTTTATCTCAGATTTTATCAACCCTATACAATAAGTCTTGGTTGTCAGCCATGTGGGGAAAAACTGCTTCTACACCTGGGTGCTGAGTCACCCCATTTATTTCCACCGCTCTTTCTTGTGCCTGTGCCAGGGTGGGATCCTGGAGCTGCGCTGTTCCAAACTTACCAGGGGACATTTCCAGCTCAGGGATCAGTGGGGTCTCCTCGACCTTTACTGACAATACCTTTAGATGAAACCTATCGGGGTTACGCTCTGTCCCTAGGTTGGCGACCCCTACGGCAGGTGTCCCTGACTTGGGATCTTCGGGTTCTGCGCCCGGAATAACATTTACCTTGGGAGGGTTAACCCTGGTCTTCCACAGGGACCAGAATAGGGGCAAGTCTCTTCCCAACACAGTCCCATATGGAAGGGTCTTCACCACTTCCACCACATGTTTGATTTCTCCACACAGCATAGAAAAAGTAACCTCCGCAGTCGGGTACTCTCGGAGTTCCCCATGGATACACACCACCCCCACTTTCCGTCCATTGGGGTTGTCCCCGGCAACAAGAGACCCATGGATCAGAGTCACTAAGCTTCCCGAGTCCAAGAGAGCCTCCATTTGGTACCCGTTGACCTTTCAGAGTTGGGGTTCTCTGCCGGCGGTGCCTGTAGTTGCGGTGCAGACGGGCTGGGCATACATAGACACTCGGCGAGTATACCCGCAGTCCATGGGTTCAGCTGTTAGGGGGCAGTTGGCAGCCACATGTCCAGGCCCTTGGCACTGCCAACAATTAATAGCTGCGCACGACTGGATCTTGGGGCTGGTTTAGGGGAAAAGGGACTTTTGTCACCCTCACTCCTGGTTATGGGCTCGGTTCTGATTAGCCCCAACAGAAGGTTGTGGACTTTTCCCATGCTCGTGGGTTGGCTTTTCCCATCATGTCAGCCAAAGTGGAGCAGTGTCTCGTATAGTCTTGAGTGGCCGTATACCGCTCAAACAATCCAACCACCTGGTCCAAAGTGCCCAGGTCCCCTTGTCCCAGCCAACGCTGTATGGCTGCTGGCAGAGCCCTCACTAGCTGGTCGACCACCACCCTCTCTACCATCTGGAATGAGGTTAAGGTCTCAGGCTGGAGCCATTTTTTTACTAGCTGCAACAAGTCAGAGGCCTGAGACCTGGCGGGACGAGACTCCACAAAAGACCATTGGAATACACGTACATAAATTTTAACCCCCAGTTGGGCAAGGGTCTTGCCTTTCAGTTTCCCATAGTTCAGGGCATCGTCCCGACTGAGGTCCAGGTAGGCTTTCTGGGCATCTCCCGTCAGTAAGGGGGCTTCCACTTCAGCCCACTGGGAACACGCCAAGCTCTCCCGTTCTGCAATGCGCTCGAAGATGGTGAGGAAGGCCTCCATGTCGTCCTCAGGACCCATCTTCCTCACCGCTGACCGGACTTTGTACCGTGCCTCCGAACAGACCGTTGTCGCTGGGGAGGACGTTTCACGCAGATCCGAAATCTGTTGTAGAATCAATTTGATGGTTTGTTGCTGCTGCTGGAACAACTCCTGCTGCTGCCGCTGACTAAGGACCAATTGCTTCAGCACCTCCTCCATTTTGTCGGCCGGCTTGGGCTGCAGCGTTGCAGGCCTGATCACTGACATGCAGCATGCTTTGGGGTATGCCTCAGTTCACACTGCCCGCATTCTCCAACCATATGTAGTGCAGCGGGATTGGTGCAGTGTGACAGACAGGCTGTGACTACAGGAAAGTTCAAAACAAATGTCTTTTAATGTCCAAAGAAAACTTACAACTGGAACTCAAATGATATCCTCCGGATCACAGCCGGGGAGCAAAACAGTCCGTAACCTATACCTGTTGCCGTGGGCGACTGCACCGCCATGTATGCTGAGGGCCTTTTGGCTCCACTTGGCTTTGTGTTGCTTCACACAGGCTGAAGCTTTTCAGAACCTCATGCTCTGCACGCTTGCAAACCATAACTGACACACCCAACCCTCTGCTGCAGGATTTTTACAAGGAACCTGTGGCCTTAGGCCACATGGAAGACTCGGCCGGGGGGAAGCGTGCCACCCACTACCATCCTGTAGTCTGCTTCAAAAATAAAAGCCCATTGCAGGTTTTCTTAAATCTGCCTTAGGCCGGTTTCACACGTCAGTGGCTCCGGTACGTGTAGTGACAGTTTTCTCACGTACCGGAGACACTGACACATGTAGACCCATTAAAATGAATGGGTCTGTGCACATGTCAGCGTGTTTTCACGGACCGTGTGTCTGTGTGCAAAACACGGAGACATATCAGTGTTTGTGGGAGCGCACGGTCCGCAAAACGTGCTGTACACGTGCACACGGAGAACAGTTCACACTGTTCTCCGTGCTCACGGACGGCCGCCGGGGAAGAAGCGCTACTGTAAGCCGCTGTTCCCGGCGGCTGGTGTTGAGCGCGGCTATGAATCTTCTTTCCTGCTCTACCGGCAACAGCGAGCAGGAGAGAATGAATAAAAGAAAACCCGACTGGGTTTCCCCCTCTATTTGTGAACCAACCCGGCAAAACTCACAGCAGGGGGCTGCAACTCTCAGCTGTCAGCTTCAGTAAGGTTGGTTCTCAAGAATAGAGGGGTCCCCACGCTGTTTTTTTAATTATTTAAGTAAATAATTAAAAAAAACAGTGTGGGGTCCCCCCCATTTTTGACAACCAACCTGACTAAAGATTACAGCTGGGGGCTGATATTCTCAGGCTGGCCCCATTAATCTTGGCCCCCCCCAGCCTAAAAACACAGTCCGCAGCTGCCCCCAAAAAGGCACATCTATTAGATGCGCCAATTCTGGAGCTTTGCTGGGTTCTTCCCACTTGCCCTGTATGGGTGGCAAGTGGGGTTAATAAGGGGTTAATGTCACCTTTCTACTGTAAGGTGACATTAAGCCCAGCTTAATAATGAAGAGTGTCAATAATGCACCTATTCATTACTAATTCTATAGTAAGTAAAGGGTTAATTAAACACCACACAGTAAGAATAAAGTCTTTTAATGAAATAATACAACACACAGGTTTGACATCTTTATTCCCAGCGAAGACCTCGTTCTCCTGTCAAAAAAAAGTTAAAAAAATAAACCAACAATGTACCCATACCTATCCGCTGTACAGTCAAGTCCCACTGCACAGTCCATCTCGGGGGGTTAATCAGATTACAGCCGGAGCGCTGCTAATACAGCCGCTCCGATTGTAGACTACTGGCAAATGAATAGAAGCAGCGCGCACAGGGTCAGTGACAAGTGGTATTGTCACTGAGTCTGTGCTCGCTGACAGCTTAACTCCTGTGACCTCAGCACCGTCATTTCCCACGGTGCTGAGGTCACAGGAGTTCAGCTGTCAGCGAGCACAGGCTCAGTGACGTCACCGCTTGTCACTGACCCTGTGCGCACTGCATTCATTCCCCAGTAGTTTACAGTCGGAGCGGCTGCATTAGCAGTGCTCCGGCTGTAAACTGATTAACTCCCCGAGATGGATTGCGCCGTGGGACTTGACTGTACGGCGGACAGGTATGAGTATATTGTTGCTTTTCTATTTTGTATTTTTCCAGTAGAACAATGGCTTCGATATGGGATTAGGAGTATTATAAATATTTTAAAACTGTGTAGTGTATTGTTTCATTAAAATACTTTCTTCTTATTGTGTGTGTGTGTGTTTATTTAACCCTTGAATAACTCTAGGATTAGTAATGAATAGGTGTGTTATTGACGCCTCTCCATTCCTAACCCGGGCTTAATGTCACATTACAATAGAAAGATGACATTAACTCCTTATTACTCACTTGCCTTCTACAGGGCAAGTGGGAAGAACCCTACAAAGCTCCAGAATAGGCGCATCTAATAGATGCACCTTTTCTGGGCTGCTGTTTTTAGGCTGGGGGGGTCATATTCATGGCCCCTTACAGTCTGAGAATAGCACCCCGCACCTGTATAGTTTTCCCGGGTTGGTTCAAAAACTAAGGGGGACCGCACGTCGGTTTGTTTTTCATTCATTCTCTCCTGCTCGCGCTGTTGCCGGCAGAGCAGGAGAGAATAATGACAGCCGCGTTCAGCACCACAGGCAGGAGAACAGCGCTTACTGTAGCTGTTCTTCCCCTGCGGCCATCCGTGTTGTCCTGATGCGGCACACGGTTGCCACACGGATGTACCACGTATACACACGGACATCTCCGGTACCGATTTTTCCGGTACCGGAAATATCTGGACGTGTGAGACCGGCCTTAGACAAATAGCTTGCCCAAGACCAACACTTACTTTTATTTTGCATTGCAATCACAGCTATGACTGTGACTGCAATGCACTCTCGCGGCCTCAATACGCTTCTGTACGCAACCTGGGGGACACATGGCGACTCTTGCATATAACACCGGTCACTGCGTCACACTGTGGACTTCACATTCATGCTACATGCTGCGAGAGGCTTCCCAGGAAGCCACATTTGGTTCATGAGTAGGTTTTTATGGCAGAGTAGCGAGGGTCTCTTTCTATAACCCACACCTACTATGCAGACAGGAGTCTCTGTCTAACCCATGTTCTACTAGAAAAGATAACCGGCATGGATGGAAATGGAAAGATGACTGTACATGTACCCATTATACACTTATGAACATCCTGGGGGTTTGACACAAATGTCTTAGTTAGGAAAATTCTTTAAAGAGGATCTGTCACCTCTAATGACATGTCTGTTTTAGTAAACACTTGCATTCCCCATGTAATTCTGGAGCATATTTTCTTATAATTTTGGGTTGTACCACTGCTCTTCCTAGAAATTTTTGAGTACATTATGTTTCTTTATTTCATAGCTTCTTGAAAGATCTCTACTTTAAAGGGAATCCATCAGTAGGATCAACCCTCCTAAGCCGTCTATATGGGCATGAAGGTCATAGAAAGTTGAACAAAATTGTATGTTGATATCGATAATCCGATGTTGTATTCCAGAGAATCCATGTTTTCATTAATATGTAAATGAGCTGTTAAGATTTATGGGCCGGACATAGATCTCCCCGAGAATCTGCCTCCAAAAATTTTAAATGAAAGGGGGCATTACCAGTGTGAGACATGTAGATCAGGGGAGCAGACTGTCAGTCATTACATGTCTCACACTGATAAAAAGCTCTGGATGCAGATTCTCAGGGAGATCTATGTCCGACTCATAAATCTTAACAGCTCATTTACATATTAAATAGAGCCTGACATGTTTGATAACACTATTACCCTGCAGAGATAGGGTTAATGTGCAGGGCAATAGTGTTATGAATGTGCCTGGCTGCCAGGGCCGGCGTCAGCACCCGGCGTACCTGGGCAAGAGCCGGGGCCCTGAGCAGGCGGGGGGCCCACTCACCGTCGGGCACCCCGGCGCGCTATGGTGCCAGTCAGCGGAGGAGAGCGGTGCCAGCGCTGCCACACTTGCTCAGGGCCCCGACACAAAACTTACCTCTCCCCGTGCCTCCGCTGCAGGTCCTGTGTTTTTCCCCGTTTCCTGACTGTGACGTCTCAGGTCAGAGGGCGCCCTCTGCTGAGCAGTCACAGTGCAGAGCGGGAAGACACCGGAGTCCGGAGCAGAGCAGCAGCAGGTGAGCAGTAAGGTGAGTATTTTTTTTTTTTTTTTTAATGTATGGAGGAGGTGTGGGGCGTTTTATGGGTGGGGGGGAGACATCCTGCATGGGGCACTATAAAGAGGGGAGTGACATCCTCCATGGGGCACTATAAAGAGGGGAGTGACATCCTCCATGGGGCATTATATGAGGGGCACAGCCTGTCATCCTGTATGGGGCATTATATGAGGGGCACAGTCTGACTGGTGCATTATATGGTGACCAGTATTCTTTATGGAGCATTATATGAGGGCCAGTATTCTGTATGGAGCATTATATGAGGGCCAGTATTCTGTATGGAGCATGATATGAGGGCCAGTATTCTGTATGGAGCATGATATGAGGGCCAGTATTCTGTATGGAGCATTATATGAGGGCCAGTATTCTGTATGGAGCAAGATATGAGGGCCAGTATTCTGTATGGAGCATGATATGAGGGCCAGTATTCTGTATGGAGCATTATATGGTGGCCAGTATTCTGTATAGAGCATGATATGAGGGCCAGTATTCTGTATGGAGCATTATATGAAGGCCAGTATTCTGTATGGAGCATGATATGAGGGCCAGTATTCTGTATGGAGCATTATATGGGGGCCAGTATTCTGTATGGAGCATTATATGGGGGCCAGTATTCTGTATGGAGCATTATATGGGGACCAGTATTCTGTATGGAGCATTATATGGGGACCAGTATTCTGGAATTATATGGAGCCATTTATAAAGGAGGCCAGTATTCTGTATGGAGCATTATATGGGGGCCAGTATTCTGTATGGAGCATTATATGGGGCCAGTATTCTGTATGGAGCATTATATGGGGACCAGTATTCTGTATGGAGCATTATATGGGGCCAGTATTCTGTATGGAGCATTATATGGGGGCCAGTATTCTGTATGGAGCATTATATGGGGCCAGTATTCTGTATGGAGCATTATATGGGGCCAGTATTCTGTATGGAGCATTATATTGGGACGACAGTATTCTGTATGGAGCATTATATGGGGACCATATTCTGTATGGAGACTATATGTGGGCCCATAATTCTGTATGGAGGATATTGGTGGACCCAGATATCTGATGGAGGACTATGTGGAGCCCATAATACTGTATGGAGGACTATACCCAGGTCTGCATGGAGGCTGGAGATTACGCACTTTCTGAGTCTGACTTGTAGGAGATTCTAGCAATTAGATATTTCAATGTAATTCATGAAGTGAATAATCTTTGGCCTTGTACTATCTATATATATATATATATATATATATATATATATATATATATATTTCTCCGCTGTATCTGTGTATCATGAATCATGGTCTGTGTTAAATGGGCCCACTGAGGCTCTTTCGCCCGGGGCCCACAAAAACCTGGAGCCGGCCCTGCTGGCTGCAGTACTGAAAGTGCGGCACCCGTTAAAAAATGTACTTTATTTCTCTCTCGAGCTTCCGGCTTTCAGTCATGCAGGCGTGACCAAATCAGTTACAGTCACTTGTCACAGCACTGAGAGCAGCAACTGTAATCACCCCCCAGCATTGACTGACAACCAGCTCTGCACCAATGCACTTCTGAACCAGCTGTCAATCAGTGCCAGGATGTGCTTACAGCCGCTTCACTCAGTGCTGTGAGCAGTGACTGTAGTTGATCTATGAACACATGAATGAACTGAAAGCTGGTTGCTTTTTTTCTGTGTTTTGTGATAAAATAATAATACTTAATAACTTATTTAAAAAAAAGGTTTGAACTTTTTTTTCAGTCCTTCTAAGCAGCTCTAGAAACCTATTGGGCCCTGTGATTGTGACGCGCACCACATTGGTGGTACCAGGGCTATGGGGTACTCGGAACCGAGCCCATGGAAGTCTATGGGGAATGTCACTGGCGGCAGAGCTCGGTCCGTGGCCCTGGCGGTCATGCAATGGGGGAATATTTACAGGGGATTGTAGTTATAGTTCGTGACGCCACCTGTGGTTTCTGATCTGATTGACCAGCGCTGCAGGGTAGATCTCTGAGGGGATGTTATGGCAGCTAGGTGTTAAAGTCCCCCACAGGTGGGACTGGTCCCTCAAAGTCTATGGTGGTGCAGGGTGCAGATAAAGTCAGTCACACACAATGCAGTCTCTTTCCATACCTTTACTTGTAGATGTTGCAGGTATGTCCCGGGAAGCTGGTCAGGTTGGAGAATGCACATTCAGGGAATTGTTGAGCAGGTTAAAGGCCTCCTTTCTCCTTAAAGTGTATGTGAGTCTTAACCTGCGTGAAGTCAGGTTTAACTCTGAATATAACAGCTTCGCCCGGCCAACATTGTGGTGGAAGTCTTCTGTTGGATAGAACTAGTCTTTTGTGCAGGGCCCTGCTAGACTGTTGTCCTTCCTGACCCCGGTTACGTATCGGCACTTAGGGCTACCTTCTGCGACTTGAAGTCCAGCAAGGCCTCCGGTTTTCTATCACTAGCCGTGAAGTACTAGCAATGCTTCGGACCCGGTGTCCGGTCAATTTAGTGAAGGTGATCTGTCACCTAAGTCACTTGTCCTTCTTCTACCACTCGCCCTTCGCCCTGCTCTCGCCCTTAACATAAGCACGTGTAGCAGTGAGTGTAGTTGTCAGTTCTCCCTCCAGAGCTCACTGACCTGTTCTCTGTTTGCTCGTTGTTGTAACTGCTGTAGTTCTGAGAGTTGCTTTCCACTTTCTGAGGAACACAGGCAGCTTGTTCTGAGATAGCAGTTCTGATTGTAGTTCTGACTAGGCTAGAGTAAGTCCGTCTACTCGTACCAGCCTCCACGTCTGTATAATGAACTATCTGAGCTCCTTCAGGAATCAGTCTTCACTCCTCTCCCTCCAAGACTGAACTCTCCTCTCCTTCCGTCTGTCTCTGACTGAAACAGAAACTAAACTTCTCTGTCCAAAGACAGGAACTTGAATGACTTCTGTCTAGCTCAGACTGAGCTCTGACTAGAATGACTCACTCTTGCTACGTCACACTACTAAATAGTCTGAAATGCCTCTAGTGGCAGTGTAGAGAAGTGTGTGTGATGTGAATGAATATCAGGCTTTACAGTTACCTTCTTGTGCATTTTCCAGGAGACATGTGTGCCTTGCGTAGCTGGGCCACACATCCCCCCTAGTTAAACTCAGCACTCCCGGGCTGAAATAGAAAAGAAAAACATTTTGTTTTGCATATAACATTAACAATATAAACTCATCCCTTGCGGGAGGTAAGGACTCTTGAACGTTACATTTTGTACAATGGACATTAGAAAATTATCAAAAATACTTTTCAATAAATATATACAGTATAAGACAAGATTCTTGTGGAGGACCCGCACCAAAAACCTCCCACTAGGTCCTGGGTGGGCTGCAGGACTTCTCCTCTGCAAACCTCACTCTAGGCCACACCATACGGGTTTTTCTTCAGAGGTAGATACATATGGCTTTATGTAAAACCAAGATAGGGCACCGAAGTGCAAACTATTTACAATAAAGTTTTTGGGCTGGCACAGTCCACAGCCACGCAGTCCTTTGCATGAGAAAACACATTTCAAGTAAAATCACATTTCAATCAACTCTTCACATTTCTATACTTCACTTTACCCAACTGGGGTATTCTATTTAAATTACATATAGCAAATTATGTAAACATTTTCATTAAAGTGCTAATTTTCTTCAATAAAATTTCTTCAACTTTATACATGTTCAGGTGCAGTAAACCCCTGTCTGGGTCCTACTGTGTTTCATCTTTCTTGCTTATGACCATTACTTTTTCTACTCCTGGGGCCAGAAGTATACGATGCCCTTGGGAACCCATCACAAGAAGATCGTGTCCTGCAATATACGTTTGCGTAGCGACATCTTTTGTTTGATCCTCCAGGGAACCAACGGGTACATCCTCAGAGTAAAACGCAGGTTGCGTTGTAAAAGGTGCCGCAATGTGCAATTCAGGTTGCGATGCAGAAATGACCGTGAATTGCGATGCAGGTGTGCGCAGTGGCGCAGTTGAGGTCGCACATTGTTGCTGTGATGCAGAGCACGATGCAGGTGCGCGCAGTGGCGCAGTTGGGGACGCACTAACCTGCTGCTGTCGCTGCTCCATTCTTTTCCAGTCGTTCTCCATCACGGACGGCTGGGTCTCCTCCGGTGTCCCTACCGGGGATCGGCATTCCGCTGCGGCCTCCAGGCCTGGCTGGTACTCCGGAACGGGCAGGGCCTCCTCAGCCTCCTTCTCTCCCGCCGCTTCATCGGTGGAGTCGGGATCAGCACTTTTGGAGGCGGCCTCCGGTTTCTCATCAGCCGCTGGCACTGGTGACACAGGTAATGGTTGCGCTCCTGGAGGGGAGAGCGTTGCGTCCCACAGCAGCCGCTGTTTCCGGGCACACCATCTTTGCTCTATCTCCTCCATTTCTTCACGGTGTCGGGCCAGGTACCTTAACACCGCATCCACCTCCTCCAACTCCAGCATGATTTGGTTAGGGTCCCGAACTGGGGACGGCTCCGGTACAGGCAGTAGCTTTTCTGGGGAACGGGGCCTGCGCGCCGCCGCTCCTCCACACAGCGTCTCCTGTCCTTCCGCCATCTCTCTCCAGGCCAGACTGTGTTTTCCATCTGGAACAATCTGGTCTCTTCCGTGGAGGCGGGATTTGCGCTTCCTCTTTTTTGCATAGAAGATGAAGAGGAGGCGGATCTCCCTTGCAGTGGGGCAGGATCTCACATTATAGTAGCATTTTGACAAGGCACCCATCACTTTCACGCCACAGGGGGGTGCACGCCCACGAATGCACGCCCACCTTCTTCACCAGCGCCTCAGGGCGCGAATATGGCGGTAAAATGGCGGAAAATGGCGCCAAAAATCACAAATACTGCACACAGTCTTTTTGCACAAAACAGTTCAATAGGCACACAGGACTCACATCCAGTAAGCTTCGTATCCTGTTCGTGACGCCAGAAGATGACGCGCACCATATTGGTGGTACCAGGGCTATGGGGTACTCGGAACCGAGCCCATGGAAGTCTATGGGGAATGTCACTGGCGGCAGAGCTCGGTCCGTGGCCCTGGCGGTCATGCAATGGGGGAATATTTACAGGGGATTGTAGTTATAGTTCGTGACGCCACCTGTGGTTTCTGATCTGATTGACCAGCGCTGCAGGGTAGATCTCTGAGGGATGTTATGGCAGCTAGGTGTTAAGTCCCCCACAGGTGGGACTGGTCCCTCAAAGTCTATGGTGGTGCAGGGTGCAGATAAGAAGTCAGTCACACACAATGCAGTCTCTTTCCATACCTTTACTTGTAGATGTTGCAGGTATGTCCCGGGAAGCTGGTCAGGTTGGAGAATGCACATTCAGGGAATTGTTGAGCAGGTTAAAGGCCTCCTTTCTCCTTAAAGTGTATGTGAGTCTTAACCTGCGTGAAGTCAGGTTTAACTCTGAATATAACAGCTTCGCCCGGCCAACATTGTGGTGGAAGTCTTCTGTTGGATAGAACTAGTCTTTTGTGCAGGGCCCTGCTAGACTGTTGTCCTTCCTGACCCCGTTACGTATCGGCACTTAGGGCTACCTTCTGCGACTTGAAGTCCAGCAAGGCCTCCGGTTTTCTATCACTAGCCTGAAGTACTAGCAATGCTTCGGACCCGGTGTCCGGTCAATTTAGTGAAGGTGATCTGTCACCTAAGTTACTTGTCCTTCTTCTACCACTCGCCCTTCGCCCTGCTCTCGCCCTTAACATAAGCACGTGTAGCAGTGAGTGTAGTTGTCAGTTCTCCCTCCAGAGCTCACTGACCTGTTCTCTGTTTGCTCGTTGTTGTAACTGCTGTAGTTCTGAGAGTTGCTTTCCACTTTCTGAGGAACACAGGCAGCTTGTTCTGAGATAGCAGTTCTGATTGTAGTTCTGACTAGGCTAGAGTAAGTCCGTCTACTCGTACCAGCCTCCACGTCTGTATAATGAACTATCTGAGCTCCTTCAGGAATCAGTCTTCACTCCTCTCCCTCCAAGACTGAACTCTCCTCTCCTTCCGTCTGTCTCTGACTGAAACAGAAACTAAACTTCTCTGTCCAAAGACAGGAACTTGAATGACTTCTGTCTAGCTCAGACTGAGCTCTGACTAGAATGACTCACTCTTGCTACGTCACACTACTAAATAGTCTGAAATGCCTCTAGTGGCAGTGTAGAGAAGTGTGTGTGATGTGAATGAATATCAGGCTTTACAGTTACCTTCTTGTGCATTTTCCAGGAGACGTGTGCCTTGCGTAGCTGGGCCACACAATTGCATCACCCACAGGGAAGAGGCTGCGTGTATCGGAATAGACACCAACACTGTATTGCAACACTTTGTGCACACGTTGTGGATTGAGCTCAGGAATTTCCTGAGCGGATTCTGCATTTCTTGCCAGAAAACGCATGTAGAAACCTGCACTGGTTTTTGTGCAGATTTTTTGCGGATTGGCATGCGATTTTACCCCTGTGGATTTCATTAATTCAATGGGTGTAAGAACGAAGCGGATCTGCAAAAAGAATAGACATGCCGCGGAAAATAAACCGCTGCAGATTCTGTGCGGAATTTTCCGCAGCCTGTGCACAGCGTTTTTTTTTTTCCATTGAATACCATTAGTTGGTCAAACACTTGCAGATCTGCTCGGAAAATCTGCTGCGGATGCGCAAAAAATCCGCAACGTGTGCGCACAGCCTAAAGGTCTCGTTCAAACATCCGTGAAACTCAGTCCGAGCACGGACTGTCTTTGGGTCTCTCGCATCGGGCTCGACAGCCTCAAAGGCTTATATGAGGCTGTCGAGTTTGAATCTGAAGAACCGCAGACAGTCCGTGCTTTCCAGTCCATGCTCAGAAACATCCACCATAAATTAAAAATATGGGTCCTGCAGTAAATGCAATGTTAAGTTCATCTGTCCAGGAATCACAATGGGGCAGATTTATTTGTCCTTTCCACTATTTTGTTAAAACTTGGAGAAAACCGAAAAATGCACCAAATCACAGCGGCTCCCACTTGATAAATTTCATGTATTTTTAGACTCTTGACAAACTTTACTCCAACATTTGGTTGTCTTACTTTTCACTGCTTTTTTTCACCTAAATTTTGGCCCAATTGGATACATGTTCTCCCATTTTACATTGCACCCCTTTTCCTCTAAGGCACACCCCTTCATGAATAAGATACAGAAAGTATCTAAAGCACAAGATAAATAGATCTAAAACTGCATCTAACAGTTTGCACCAAAAATAGTAAATCTGTCTAATGTCTTTGTATTCATCTTGTATTATACTGAAATTTACTCTAATATAACAAATACACATAAGGCAGAATCAATTATTGCAAAATAAATCAACATAAATGTAACGGAATATAAATTTGCTTTATTCAAATTAGTAGAAATTAAAATGACAAACTATTATATACTAATACAATTACGACTTTTTATAATTCTATTTTTATCATTATTATTTGCTGACATTGACTATATATTTTATATCCGGAAACTTTGTACTACTATATTTCACAACTTTTTATTATTTTAAAACTTCTTGCACGTTTTTCAAATGTTCATCCTATCTCCCAAGAACCAAAGGGCTAATATTTTTTATGTTAAACTCTTTTAATTAAAATGTAAAAAAATAAAAAAATGATTGATGTCCACCTTTAAATAATTATCTGATTGTTTAAAATATTAAGCTCCGGTAACATGGCTGGGTGCTTTCATGTTCCTAGGAGTGTGACTGCTCCTTTAAACCATATCCTGATGCCTTCTGTAGGTAAAAGCTATTTAATTCAAGGGCACGGCCCCGCAGTGCATTACCACAGCGAGCTTGTTAGTTTAGTAGTGAGAGAACATTTCCTGCTGACAGATCTGCGACATCTGAGGAGAAATGTGGAAAAAACCTGCAGGCCAGCGACAGCGTTATATGAGCGAGTGTGTGCGTGCTTTTTTATTTTTTTAATTTTTTTTTCCGCCTTTATTTAATTTAGCATTTGGGGGTCTTGTGGACACATATATATGCTTTAGCGAGCTTCCTGGTGCAGGGGCTTGCTGTCATTTGTAAAATATTCTGGCCAATTAGCTAATAGAGTACTCAGGTTTCTTGTGTTTTGATACAGTAATACTAAGTACATTGTAAAGGCCAATTACACAAATCATCCCCATATGCCGAAACCAGAGTCTCGTTATGGACTGTATTTATGAATCCTGTGTGAGGAAATGTGCCCACAGGCGATTTGGACCATGTGCGAAAACAGAGCCAATGGGATTGTCAGGGAAGAATCTTTGCAACCCGCGGAAATCCTCCCGCATCTCTCTGCAAGGAGTCTATTGTGCTGGGTGCCAGGTTGCTGATTAAAGGCACATTACCCAGAATCCTCTTAAACCCCCCATATGAAGCTCCGAGCAAATAACATCTCCCCCACCGACACAGGCAGGAAAACACAGCATTAGGAGAACACCTAAACCAGACGAAAAACTTCTTTACAGCCGTATTGCTCCCAGTGGAAGGCGCTTGTTGGGGCAATGAGGAGATGTGTTTTTTTTTGCTCAATAAGGAGGTCAGGATTAATGTTCGGGCAAAGGCGTGCTAA
This sequence comes from Oophaga sylvatica, assembly GCA_033576555.1. Classification (NCBI taxonomy): domain Eukaryota; kingdom Metazoa; phylum Chordata; class Amphibia; order Anura; family Dendrobatidae; genus Oophaga; species Oophaga sylvatica. The sequence goes on along the minus strand of JARQOD010000001.1, from coordinate 427,225,660 downwards.
GCTTTAAGATGTTTTTCTTCTAAAAAGTATGCCTCATTGTATGGTACAGGTGCCGGCAAAAATACAAGTCCCAGATGAAGATTATTTTTATCGTAAGGTGTCACGCTTGCTCTTGGCAAATCCATTTTATCTCCCGATAGTTTACCCACCTGTTCATAGGATTTCTCCTTCTTGGAGCCAGTGCCATGTAAATGAGACCACTACTTAGGTGCTGGCAGAGCTCCACCCAGCTGTGGTTTCACGGTTATCTTCCTGAGCTTTTAAATCTCTCTATCACTGTAATTATAGGATGATGGTTTCTGGAGGAGGAAATCTGTGCCAGAATTTGGAACGCTCAATGTAAATTTCTTGACTTTACGTTGCACTTTCTCATAGGATTTTGCATGTGTCGTTGCTTATCTAGGATGCAAGGCTGGAGTTCTTAAGGAAGTTTACAATTGGCTTGGCCTCTGGGACGCTAGCTTCCATCATTAACATCCCATTTGATGTGGCCAAGAGTCGGATTCAGGGGCCACAGCCAGAACCTGGAGTCATTAAATATCGCAGCTGTTGGAAGACAATTGTTACGGTTTATAAAGAAGAAGGGTATGAGGATCATGTCATATTTTTACTTTGTTACATATGTTATACTTACTTTCCTTTACTTATTAGCATGCGGCTTGCTTTTGATTTTCAATTTAAAAATCTAATAAAATTCCAATTAAATGGGATCTTTAGCATTGAATTCCTAATCATTTAGAGATGAAGGAGTTGGTTGCGACAAATTGACACCTTAACGGATTATCTTGCCAGCATAGTGGTTTTCTTACGCAGCAGCACTAAATTGTGAGGTCCATTAACTATGCTTGGCTTAGAGAGGTCTCTACCCTCAAACGTCATCGGTCACAAGCCCCTTACCGATCCAAGTCATGATACATTTGCTTTCGATTAACAAACTACATTTGAGAAGCAATTATCAGCTACATTTTTTGCATGCCTTGAAGTCGAATATTGTGAGTGCCAAGGGTTGTGCCATGGACGCTATCCTACCACCTGAATAGGTAGTCTTTACCTAGCCAACAATAAAGGTGCGCTTCACTTGAGTGACACATCTCTAAGCATGTGTGTGTGTGTGTGTATTGGTAGAGAAGCCGGCAGGCAGGGGCATCTTAGACTAGTCACATAAGTGGTAATATATGTTTTCTGTGAAACGCCACAGTGTTTCAGAGTAATGCGTACCTAAAATAGCAGAGATATTATCTGATTCATGCTGCCAGTGGGATGGACAGCATGAATCAGCTTAAGGAGGACCTGTCACCAGATCTAAAATGGCCATTTTTTCTCTTATTTTATTCCCACTGCTCCCTTGAGTAGTCTGCTTTTTTTTTTTTTTTACAAATCCGTCATACAGTAGACATTTTTATTTGGTGCTAATTTTGCTATATTTACAAGAGGAAATGGCTCACAGGATCCTCAGGGGCGTAGTCTTATTATGCTTTGCATTATTGCCCTGTAAACAACACCCCCTTTAAAAACCAGAAAATTTGAACTAGATAAAAGGCCCATATTTCTGGAACTGGATGGCGGATTTATAAAAACAAAATTATACTTAAAGGAGCAAGTGTTATAGATATGTGGCTGTTCTGTGGAGGTGATGCTCAAGAAGGGTTCCACTCCATAAATAATGTATTAAAGTACTTGGAATATATATATTCAGATTTATTGTAGGCAATCCAGAAATTATATAATGTTCCTGCCCGAGAGCTGAACCTTTCTCAGATACGAATTGTCACAAGATATATGTGATAGCTGCAGCAGCGGGTACAAAATTAATGCAACCGCAGCTGCTAAGAGACTAAGGCCGCAGCTCTCGCATATGTTTTCTGACAATCTGTATGAGAGGAGGGGCCGGAACATTATGTAATTTCTGGATTGCCTACAATAAAATCAGAAATCTGCATCTATTGTCTCCTTCGAGTGCCAAGCACTTTAATACATACTTAAAGGAGCAGTGGGAATAAAATATCAGCACAGACTGGTTACCTTGAATCTGGTGACTGGTCCTCTTTTAAGCATTACTTGCTTTGGCTTCATAGGGTCAGAGAAGGGTGTAAATAGATAGAAAACAATCAGGTGGGCAGTAGTATATGAATGATTGGCCCCGCCGTAAGCACTGAGCGCCTGTACTTGGTTTGAACAGTCATCTTGTGATGCGGAGTCCCTTTAAGGGTATGCCCACATGGGTCAGTTGTACTGCTGATTCAGGCTGAAAATCCACAGCATATTAGCAGTAGTGTTGTGGATGGGGTGATAAAAAATTTCATTCATATGTTGAGGAAAAATTCTGCAGCAAAAATTAATCTGAGCTGCACGATTTAAATCCACAGCACGTCAATGATTTGCAGAAGATTTTCACACAGCACATCTGCAATGTAAATGGATATTTGGAGGGCTTCATTAAAGAAGTCCAGACAAAAGATATGTGACCCGGCGATGAAGAATCCGCTGCACCCTCAGAGGTCTTATTTGTATAAAACTTCCATTTAATTGAAAAATCATTGAAAAATGTGTAAAAGCACAGTTTCATGCAGTCAGATCAAACCAGTGGACATCTTGAGCGACATGTTTTGGCCTAGAGCGAGGCCTTAGTCATGGTCTCCCTGAACAGACACAAATAAATATTAAATAGCTTCAAGAAGCATTATTTGAGGTGGGACAATACTTTTGAATATTTTCATACTAATTCTGACGCCACTGCTGTCAATCTTCCCCTACCCCCATCAAATCAGGGGTTGACATATTGGTGCAACATGGGGACCCAAGATGTAAGGAGGCCACTGCTAACTCCAAAGCAGGTGAATTGTGCATTATGACAGCTATTGAACTATAAAGGGCCCTTATATTGTTCTTGCCTCTTCCATCTGTGTCTGTCATATATAAATTCTTCTCTATTGCTTCCATTATAAAGTGTGTACTAATATATGGTACATAATGGATAACACCTGTTTTTCATGTCTTTTCAGGTTCCTGGCTCTCTACAAAGGTCTTCTTCCAAAGATCATGCGGCTCGGGCCTGGTAATTCCTGTCCTAATTATCCTCGTTAGCAGTTGTATATGAAGTCATTCTAGAGTCGGTAATCGGATATTTATTAGGTGTTATTATTATTTGCGGCACTATAATTACAATTTTGTCCAAAAAAGCTGCAGGACATTATTCTCAATTAGCCACCGGTTTATGTATCAAGCTGATTAATGGCTTCATTTAGCATTAGTAATTTACAGTTCCATCTGTTCAGGTCTAGACCCATAGCCAGGCCCAGCTTTTATGAAGGCTGAAAACTTAAAAAGGAATCTTCATCCACATCTCTGACCCGAGCTGCTGTGGTTTTTAGCAGTAGGTGTTAGCGGAGGAGCCTGCAGTTTCCTCCTCCACCTGTGTACACCTACTTTTTTAGCTTTTGCATTTTTCCTTCTTTGTGCCTTGTCAGAATCAAGAATTTCAAGGATGATTTTTTTTTTTTTTTTGGCACAAATTCCGTATTGCGCAAACTTGTTCAGTTCGGTAACTGTCAAGAAGCTTTTGGATTTTGCTCTCCATTGTCCACTAAATGCACACCTCGGGTTATTTGAGAATGGATTTATTTTTTTTTTCCTCTCTGTTTGCAAGAATGTTACATAATGAAATGGAATTTAAAACCACAGATCCAAAGGTTTCTGAATCAGATGTATAATTACCAGGTTTTTTACTCAGGGGAAGATATGGTGTAGCACAACCAATTCCCAAAGCCAATGGTCTCTTGTTGGGACTGATACACACATTACAACTATATTATAGATCTCTAGAAAGACCTTCATTTTGCAACCATTTTTTAACATGCATAGAAAGTCGCAATTTGAGCAAAATTGTACGTTAATGTGTGTTATTTGACCCAATAGACTCCCACTCTTTTCTACCATTGGGAATTGAACTAATTTCCAAATTTAAAAAGTTGCCATTTGCACCAAATTTCAGCATTGACATTTGTCAAATTGTTGTAAGGCTGTCCTCTAACATTGGGACGTGTACTACCATGCTTAAAAAGTTGCAGTGGCATGATTTGTGCTGAGTTTATCTTCAAAAAATAAATAAAAATTGTGTAAGTAGAATTCCCAGCTCTCCAAACTGAACATATATATATATATATATATAAATATATATATATATATATATATAATAGTGAAGAAAAGAAGAAAATGATTATTTGATCCCCTCCTGATTTTGTAACTTTGCCCACTGACAAAGACATGAACAGTCTATAATTTTAAGGGTAGGTTAATTTAACATTGAGTGATAGCATATCAAAAATAAAATCCAGAAAATCACATTGTATAAATTATATAAATTTATTTGCATCTTGCAGTGAGAAATAACTATTTGATCCCTTTGGCAAACAAGACTTAATACTTGGTGGCAAAATCCTTGTTGGCAAGCACAGCAGTCAGAGGTTTTTTGTAGTTGATGTAGAAAGACCTTTATGTTGCAACCATTTTTTAACTTGCATAGAAAGTCGCAATTTGGGCAAAATTGTACATTAATGAGGTTTGCACACACGTCAGGAGGAATTTTGGTCCATTCCTCTTTGCAGATCATCTCTAAATCATTAAGATTTTAAGGCTGTTGCTTTGCAACTCTGAGCTTCAACTCCCTCCATACATTTTCTATGGGATTAAGGCCTGGAGACTGGCTAGGCCTCTCCATGACCTTAACCCCTTTCCGACAAGGTCATTCAGAGAAGGCCAGGAGGCTCCCTCTCCCCAGTTTTCTGCTCTATCCATCCCTGAGTCCAGGGCCGGCTCCAGGTTTTTATGGGCCCTGGGCGAAAGAGTCTCAGTGGGCCCCTTTAACACAGACCACGATTCATGATGTACAGATACTGCAGAGAAATATGGGTATAGCACAACACCAAACACTTCTCTTCTTCCATTACATGACTGATACCTATTGTAAATTGTACAATAGCTCAAAAACCGCCAAATCCTCACAGCGCACAGTACAGACTGGACAGTACAGTCCTCCATACAATATTATGGGCACCACATAGTCTCCCCCTCATCACCCATATAATACCCCATGCAGGATGTCACCCGCCATCCCCCATATAATGCTCCATACAGAATACTGGACCCAATATAATGCTCCATACAGAATACTGGACCCAATATAATGCTCCATACAGGATACTGTTCCCCATATAAAGCTCCATACAAAATATGGAGCTCTCCTCTGCACTGTGCTGCGTTCTGCACTGTTACGGCTCAGGAAAGGGCGCCGTGGAAAGACTCCCCATTATCATCATTGCCTGCCCATTATCATCATCATTGCCTCCCCTTCATCATCATTGCCTGCCCATCATCATCAATGCCTGCCCATCATCATCATCGCCTCCCCATCATCATCATCGCCTCCCCATAATCATCATTGCCTGCCTATCATCATCATTGCCTGCCCATTATCATCATCGCCTCCCCATGATCATCATTGCCTCCCCATCATCATCATCGCCTCCCCAACATCATCACTGCCTGCCCATCATCATCAATGCCTGCCCATCATCATCAATCATCATTGCCTGCCCATCATCATCAATGCCTGCCCATCATCATCATCAATCATCATTGCCTCCCCATCATCATCATCACTGCCCTCCCCCACCACCATCACACATACAGCAGACACACACACACACAAAGCACCGCACTACATACACACACACTGATACACACAGAGACACAGACACACACACAAACATCTCACCTGTCCGGCGTCTACGCGCTCACTGCCACAGCCGGCCGCTGAATGATGACGTCATTCAGTGGCGCTGCTGTGAGAGGAAGCGCCGGCGTCCTGCAGGCGCCCCCTGGAGCCTGGAGCTGCGGCAGCGGAGGCACGGGGAGAGGTGAGTATTGCGCCGGCTGCTGCCGGGGCCCTGAGCAAGCGGGGGGGCCCAGTGGCGGCGCTGACACCGCTAACGGGCGCCGGGGTGCCAGATGGCGAGTGGGCCCCCCCGCCTGCTCAGGGCCCCGGCACTTGCCCGGGTGTGCCGGGTGCTGACGCCGGCCCTGCCTGAGTCCATCCACAGACGAAAAATGGAGTCCGAACGGCTAGGGACAAATTTAGGATGACTCAACACCGGAGTAAGCGGAGAAGCCTCTGGAAGTAAATGTAAACAGACCAGTGCTGTATTGCAATATTTTAAAGTGGGTCCAATAGTCTGATGGGATTTGATTTGTTCTGGGGCCAAAAATAAAACCCATGGAAGGGTTTTCAATAGGGTCGGGCAAAAACTTTGTTCTATTTGAACCCAGGCCTTATTGTATCAGTTCCTGCACCAGTCTATCATTCTAGCTAGGTTGCTGCCAAATGATACATTTTTAGGTCCGGAAGCCCCACTCCCCCCAACTTCTTGGGTCTGCAGAGAACCTCCCTCTTTAGTCTAGCAGGTTTTCTTCCCCATAGAAACGAGACCTGAATAGACCCTAATTTTCTAAAAAAAAGTTATTGATGGGGAGAGTCTGTAGAAAATATAGGACCCTTGGTAATATGTTCATCTTAAAAATTTGGCATCTGCCAAACCAGGTGAAAGATATCTTGGATCACCTATCACAGTCTGCTTGAATGGAAGTTAAAAGGCCAGTGAAGTTCCATCGATATAGAGAATTGATGTCTGCAGATAGTCTAACTCCTAAATATTTCAGGTGTTGGGTAGCCCATTTGAAACTGAAGGACTCCTGTAAAGATCTCACAAGTTCCAGGGAACAATTAATGTTGAGTGCCTCGGATTTTGAAAAATTAATTTTGAAATTAGACAATTGGGCATATGTTCTGAATTCATTCATAAGGTTAGGTAGGGAAATCTTAGGTGAGGTAACGAAGAAAAGAAGGTAGTCAGTGTAGGCTGCTACTTTATATGTGTTTTGAAGTACATTAATACCCGAGATGTTGGGGTTGGCTCTAACATGTCTAAGAAAGGGTTCAAGGGTGAGAATGAAAATGAGGGGGGACAGAGGGCATCCCTGTCATGTACCATTATAAATATAGAACGGATCTGAAAGTGCATCGTTCACTCGGACCCTGGCGGAAGGGACTGAATAGAGAGACAGGATCCATTGAAGCATCCTTGTTCCCATACCCAGGTGAATGAGGGTCTCTTCCATGAAAACCCAATTGACCCTATCAAATGCCTTCTCAGCGTCGGTTGATAAGAGGATAGATGGGACATTTCGGGATTAAGCATGATGAATTAAGTTAATAGACTTAATAGTATTGTGTCTGGCCTCTCTGCCTGGCATAAATCCATCCAGCTTGGTTCGGGTGAACGACTCCCGAGAGAAGGGGAGCAAGACTGGATGCAAGGATCTTGGCAAAGAGTTTTACACTCGACCCATTTCACTCAGGATTTTATGGTACATAGCTCCATCCATTCTCCCATTGATGCGGTGAAGTAGTCCTGTGCCCTTAGCAAAGAAACACCCTCAAAACATAATGTTTCCACCTCCATGCTTGACAGTGGGGATGGTGTTTTTTGGGTCATAGGCAGCATTTCTCTTCCTCCAAACACGGCTTGTTGAGTTAATGCCAAAGAGCTCAATTTTTGTCTCATCTGACCACAGCACTTTCTCCCAATCACTCACAGAATCATCCAGGTGATCAATGGCAAACTTCAGATGGGCCTGCACATGTGCCTTCTTGAGCAGGGGGAACTTGCGGACACTGCAAGATTTTAAACCCTTACGGCGTAATGTGTTAAGAATGGTTTTCTTGGTGATTATGGTCACAGCTGCCTTGAGATCATTAACAAGTTCCCCCGTGTAGTTTTAGGCTGATCACCTTCCTCATGATCAAGGATACCCCACAAGGTGAGATTTTGCAAGGTGCCCCAGATCGATGTCGATTGATAGTCATTTTGTATTTCTTCCATTTTCTTACTATTGCACTAACAGTTGTCTCCTTCTCACCCAGCACCTTACGTATGGTTTTGTAACCCATTCCAGCTTTGTGCAGATCTATAATCTTGTCCCTGACATCCTTAGAAAGCTATTTGGTCTTGCCCATGTTGTAGAGGTTAGAGTCTGACTGATTAATTGAGTCTTTGTACAGGAGTCTTTTACAAAGGTGACTATGTAAGACAGCTGTCTTTAATGCAGGTAATCAGTTGATTAGGAGTGTCTAACTGGTCTGTAGAATCCGGAACTCTTAACCCCTTCCTTACCGATGACGGTATAGTACGTCATCGGTAAGGATCCCCTGCTTTGAGGTGGGCTCCGGCGATGAGCCCACCTCAAAGCTGCGACATGTCAGCTGTTTTAAACAGCTGACATGTGCCCGCAATAGGCGCAAGCGGAATCGCGATCCGCTCGCTCCTATTAACTAGTTAAACCCCACTATCAAAGCTGACAGCGGGCATTTAACGAGCGCTTCTGGCCGCCGGGCCGGAAGTGAGCGCATCACCGACCCCCATCATGTGTTCGAGGGTCAGCGATGCGTTGCCTTGACAACCAGAGGTCTCATAGAGACCTCTATGGTTGTTGCAGGCACATTGCTATGAGCGCCGCCCGATGGTCGGCACTCATAGCAATGCAGTAAATCTGCTACATATGGGCTATCTGCTCATCGCCCATATGTAGCAGTGCCGATCAAGTGTGGCATGCTTCTAGCCTCCGATGGAGGCTTTTGAAGCATGCCAAAAGTAAAAAAAAAAAAATGCTTAAAAATTAAAAATAATAAAAAAAAACTAAAAGTTCAAATCACCCCCCTTTCGCCCCAATCAAAATAAAACAATAAAAGAAAAAATCACACATACACATATTGGGTATCGCCGCATTCAGAATCACCTGATCTATCAATAAAAAAAAGGATTAACCCAATCGCTAAACAGCGTAGCAAGAAAAAAATTAAAAACGCCAGAATTACGTTTTTTTGGTCGCCGCGACACTGCATTAAAATGCAATAACGAGTGATCAAAAGAATGTATTTGCACAAAAGTGGTATCATTAAAAACGTCAGCTCGGTGCGCAAAAAATAAGCCCTCACCCGACCCCAGATCACGAAAAATGGAGACGCTACAGGACTTGGAAAATTACACTTTTTTTTTTTTTTTTTTAGCAAACTTTGGAATTTTTTTTCACCACTTAGATAAAAGAGAACCTAGACATGTGTCTATGAACTCGTAATGACCTGGAGAATCATAGTGGTAGGTCAGTTTTAGCATTTAGTGAACTAAGCAAAAAAACAAGTGTGGGATTGTACACTTTTTGCAATTTCAGCGCACTTGGAATTTTTTTCCCGTTTTCGAGGACATGACATGGTAAAACCAATGGTGTCGTTCAAAAGTACAAATAAGCCCTCACATGGCCATATTGACAGAAAAATAAAAAAGTTACGGCTCTGGAAAGAAGGGGAGCGGAAAACGAAAAATCGAAAAAAGCTCCGGGGGTTAAGGAATTAATGGTTGGTAGGGGATCAAATACTTATTTCTCACTGCAAAATGCAATAAATTTATATACCTGTAATTTATACAATGTGATTTTCTGGCTTTTATATATCTGTGTGTGTGTGTATATATATATATATATATATATATATATATATATATATATATATATATAGTTTTAAAAGTTGAAAAAAGACAGGTCCAACATGCTCAACCTTTCTCCACCAGTGTTACCGTATACACGATCTATCGCTAGATTATTTATAACCTACAATTCACCTTTTATTGTAATAACAATTTGACGTTTACAGGAGATATCTATTGATATAAATGAGCACATTACATAGTCCCAAAATAGCAACCCAATAATAACCCGAGAACAAAATACACAAGCAGAATAAAAATGTACAGTACTGTGCAAACGTTTGTCAGATGGGAAAAAAAATGCTGCAGATTGAAAATGCTTTAAAAAATAGAAGTGATAATAGTTTTCTTTTTATCAGTTAACACAATGCAAAGTGAATGAATAAAAGAGAAATCTAAATGAACATAATAATATTTGGTGTGACCATCTGTTGCCTTTCCTCAATTCTTTTAGGTACAATTGCACACAGTTTTAAAGGTACTCGGCAGGGACGTTGTTCCAAAGATCTTAGATAACTAATCACAGATCTTCTGCGGATGTCAAGTTTTTCTGTCTCTTTGTTATCCCAGACAGAATGGATGATGGGCAGATCAGGGCTCTGTGGGGGCCGTATCATCACTTACAGGACTCGTTCTATTTTTACACTGATAATAGCTCGTAATAATATTTACTGATTGCTTGGGGTCGCGCCAATCAGACAAGTCCTGATGGTATTACATGATCGATAAGTATCTGATAGAATTTCTCAGCATTGAGAACACCATTAATCCTGACAAAATTCCCAACTTCATTTTCAGAAATGCAGCCCCAAACTCGAAAGGCACCTCCTTCATGCTTCACTGTTGTCTATAGACGCTCATTACTTTACCGTTCTCCAACCGTTGGGGAACAAACTGCCTTCTGTTACAGCCAAATATTTCATATTTGACTCATCAGTGTGGATCACCTGCTGCCACTTTTCTGCACCCCAGTTTCTATGTTTTCATGCATAGTTGAGTCAATTGGTCTTGTTGCCATGTGGAACGTATGGCTTTTGGCTGCAATTCTTTCATCAAGACCACTTCTTGCCAGATTTCTCCAAATAGTAGATGGGTGTAGCAGGTTCCCACTGGTTGCTGCTAGTTCTGAGCTGATGGCACTGCTGGACATCTGATTTAGGCCGGAGTCACACTGGCGACAAAATCGGACGACTGCAATGCGATGAAATATCGCATTGCAGTCGGACCTATGTTAATCTATGGAGCAGCTCCCAGTATCAGATTTTTTGTGGTCCGTTTTAAACGTCCGTGTACAATCGCAGCATGCTGCGATTGTCACCGATTGTGGGTCGACTATCGCCAATGCAAGTCTATGGGAGCGATGAAAAATCTGATTACAAACGGACCACACTGTGTGACTTGCGATGAAATCGCATCGGTGTCCTTTAGAAAAGCCGGCAATTCATCCCCGGGTATACTGTAAAATCACACTGACAGCTTTAATAAAGACTAGAAAGAATAGATATATACACATAGAACACATATATATATATAATACATGTCATTGTGACATGTATATATACATATATTTATAGTTCCTAGACTTCTACATACTGTAATAGCCGCTAATTCAATTGCCGGGTTTTGTGAAATCACAGAAGCCGACATGAAATGATACATTGTTTCCACACATTTAACCATGTAATTTCATGTATTTTTATATATGTTTGAAACATACAATTACATGAGTGTATTTGTGCAAAATTTCAGACATGTAGGGGTTAATTAAAGGTGTAATTTCGTTGAAAAAAAATGCGTGGGCTCCCGCTGTGTTTTCTCCACCAGACAGACAAAGCAAAGCGAGTGGGGGCAGATAATAATAGCCCAGGGAGGGTGCATTTTTTTTGTGCCCCCCCTGGCTACTAACATCTGCCCCCAGACACCCCAGAAAGGGCAAATCTATAATTAGATTCGCCCTTTCTGGCACTTTGCCCGTCTATTCCCATTGCCCTGTAGCGGTGGCGAATGGGTTAATCTCACCTTAATGTCACCTTGCAATTGAAAGGTCACCTTAAGGCAGGTTAATGATTGATAGCTGTCAATTAGACAACTATCAATTATTAATCCTATTGAAGTAAATAAAAAAACACACACACTTTAAGAATAAATAATTTTAATGAAATAAAAACACATTTTTTTGACCATATTTTATTTTACACTTAATCCGTGCGAAGCCATTGATCTCCTAAAATAAAGAAAAAGAAATAAAACAACATTATTCTTACCTATTCCGCCGATCTGTCACGTCCCACGCTGTAATCCTTCACAAAGGGTTAACTAGCTTTGAGCCAAGCAGTGCAAGTAATCCTGCATGCTCAGGTCAAAGCTCATGAATGAATAAGTTCCTCTCCTGGCGACAGGAGAGGATGTGTTTCATGAATGAAGCTTAATTGATTGTGTCCACTTTCCCTTTAGGTCAGGTCACTACAGTTAAATTGCCAATAAATCAATTAAGCTCCATTCATGAATCTATTCCTCTACTTTCGCTGGGAGAGGAAGTTATTCATTCAGGGGAATACAGGTCTGAGACAGCATTATTAGCTCTCTGCGACCTGTAACCTGTTAACCCTTTCTGATGGATTACACCGTGGGACCTGACTGTACATCGGATTGGTAAGTATAATTTTGCTTTTTTATTTTATTTTTATTACAGGAAATGGTTTTAGCAGGAAAATAAAATATGGTCAAAAACTGTGTGATTATTTAATTAAACTTATTTTTTATTAAACTGTGTGTGTTTGATTTTTCTTTCATACAATAGGATTAATAATTGATAGTTGTCTAATTGACAGCTATCAATTATTAACCTGGCTTAAAGTGACCTTTCAATTGCAAGGTCATTTTAACCCCTTATTAACCCATTCGCCACCGCTACAGGGCAATGGGAATAGACGGGCAAAGTGCCAGAAAGGGCGAATCTAATTATAGATTTGCCCTTTCTGGGGTGTCTGGGGGCAGATGTTAGTAGCCAGGGGGGCACAAAAAAAATGTACCCTCCCTAGGCTATTATTATCTGCCCCCACTCGCTTGCTTTGTCTGTCTGGTGGAGAAAATACAGCGGGAGCCCACGCATTTTTTTTCAACGAATTTACACCTTTAATTAACCCCTACATGTCTGAAATTTAGCACACATATACTCATGTAATTGTATGTTTCAAACATATATAAAAATACATGAAATTACATGGTTAAATGTGTGGAAACAATGTATCATTTCATGTCGGCTTCTGTGATTTCACTGAAGCCGGCAATTGAATTAGCGGCTATTACAGTATGTAGAAGTGTAAGAATTATAAATATATGTATATATATATGTCACAATGACATATATATATATATATATATATATATGTGCTCTATGTGTATATATCTATTCTTTCTTTTGGCATTTAAATACTATTCTATTGGATCCATTATATGTCAGTTTTGCAAGCCTGCGAGAAAATCTCGCAAGTCGGATGAAAATCGGATGTTACAAGGTACACACACATGCGATTAAATCGCATCTTTGAAGGAAAATCGGATGCCAGAAGGATGTGTGATGTTTTTATTTTGATCCGATTGTCGACCGTTTAAAACGGACCGTTTTTTTGTGGTTGTGTGTGACTCCAGCCTTAGATGGGTAGTCAACATGATGTGTCTTTTATCTGCTGCACTAAGTTTCTTTGGCCGACCACAGCCTCAGCATTGGTCATTTCTTGATGTCCTCAATTCTGTGCTGATAATTATGTTATCCAGTACCAACAGGAAGGCATCTGATTGGCTCCAAATTTATTATGCAGCAGGACCATGAACATACAGCCTGTTGTCATTAAGAACTATCTTCAGCATTAAGAACAACAAGGAGTCCTGAAAGTGACGATACTCAGAGCCCTGATCTCAACATCATAGAGTCTGTTTGGGTTTACATGGAGAGACAAAAGGAACTGAGCAAGCGACATCCACAGAAGATCTGTGGTTAGTTCTCCAAAATGTTTGGAACAATCTACCTGCTGAGATATTTCAAAAACTGTATACCAATGTACCTAGAAAAATTAATGAAGGTACCTCAAAGAAAGGACGTGCACTTCTATTCAACCAGGCGTTTTTTAAAATCTGAAGTGGAAAAAAAAAAAGCGCTCAAGAAACTAAACATTTGAACGCTAAAGTGGATTTACATTGAAATGAAGAGGACGAGTCTTTTTTTAAGCAGTTTTTGGAGCGAATCTGTTTCTCAAAAACCTCCGTCTGGACATAGACTAACATTTATACGGTCAATAGGAGTACATCAGGTCACACAATACGTAGGCTCAGCATAATCCAACATATGGGAACTTCAGTTATGGATCTGGAGGGCAGCCCTGAAGATGTACAAAGGAAATGTGTTGTTTTTTTATACCTGTCTTGACGGATATTAACCTGCCCCCATGGCCTCTCGTCTGGTATGCGTTACCTGCATTTTCTTCCTCACCCACATTCCCTTGCTTAGTGTAAGCAATGAATGACTGCATGCAAATAAATAACATAAGCAGAATTCATGTCCCCATTGTGCTGTATTTCAGGAGGGGCAGTGATGCTGTTAGTGTATGAATATTCCTATGCCTGGTTGCAGAAGCATTGGTGACCCGGACCAAGCTGCCATCTCGTGAGAACATCTCTCTCCAGTGTCCTCAGAAGGTGGAAGCTACAGAAGGCTGCCATCACGGAAATAGACTGATCTGCTGAAATTATCTCAATACAATTATGTGAAATGTTAAAGGGATTCTCCACACATTCTGATCTAAAGATGGGCCATTATTTTTTGATTGATGAGCAACCAAACTCACCTGTAGTTGCCGTGTTTTTTTATTTTATGCACAGACACAGCAGCTTGTTCATAATTAGTCCCTTCATAGTGCTGCACAGGGCCTGAAGCTTGGGCTTCATCCATCGTACAAAACGTCCCGGAGAGCTCTTTTAAAGGGGGCCTTTCACTGTGCATAATGTCATTTTTACCTGGAATAAATGCTGCTCGGACATGCAGCTGCGGGGACTAGAACATATTATTCGAGCACACAGAAGACACTCAGTTAGCACCCGAGCATGCTCGGATAACACCTACCGTAATCTGAACTCGTTCTCTCATCACTATACAAGATACGTATATTTTTGCCTCATTAAGTAACATCTCAGGATGTGGATGTCCGCATCCTGTGAGTCCACTGAAAAAGAAATTGTTTTTCTGAACTTGTAATTTTAAATAATAGATCACTACTGTTATAATAAAAGGGTTATACAAAAATAAAAAAACATGGTTGCTTTTGTAATATAGTGCCACGCCTGTCACCAAGTGTCCACATTCACTTATGGAGCTTGAATCTAAGCTGCAATATCAGACACAACCTGTGGAAAAGTGTGGTGCTGTTTCAGGAGGAAAGCCGCCATGTTTTTCTAACCCGTTTATGAGAGATTTCATCACTGTGATAACCTGGATTTTGACCTCTTTTTTTTTTTGTAATGGGTGTACATTGTTATTGAGCCTCAGTAGGTCAATAAAAGGTTTCTGAGATTGTTTTTAGACTTTCATGTGTGGGCTTGTGTGTCAAATCCATTTACCAGCATGTGTATGTGTCAGATGCCCTCATCTTCCTCACCGCACTCTCACTGAGCAGTCATTGCCTATAGCAGGGATCTGCTTGTCATGCACATCCTACCACCTCTACCATAGACTAATATGTCCGTCTGTGAGTATATACACTGTTAATACTCCCGTGGGTCACTCCGAGTATACAGGTGACCATATAACATACGTACGCAGTCTACAGAGGTTTCGTTGAACACTTAACTTTTTTGTGTTTTTGCAGTAGGAAAATAAGATCCTGGCCGATGTGAGTAAAAAAGGGATACTGTGTTCCTATCATGTTAGAGGAGGTTTCCACCATTTTTACCTGATTGCTAGTTATTCCGATAAAAAGGCCTGACACCTGACAAGGCTTTCGGCACTAACAATATTTTTGTGTTTCTGTAGCACGTGTGAGCAGGGCCTTACTGAATGGTGGGGGAATCCTGATCAGAAAGAACCTATGTTTGTTGTACATAATAATTAGTGATGATTGAACGTGCTTGGATAAGATGTTATCAGAACATGCTCGTGTGCTGGTATACTCATGTGGAGTATCTTAAGCGTGCTCTAATACTATATTCAAGTCCTCGCAGTTGCATGTCTCGCAGCAGTTCAACAGTCTCAACACATGCAGGAATTGTCTGTTTGTTAGGCAGTCCCTGCGTGCATCGAACAGCCGCGAGACATGGAGGCGCGGGGACTCGGACATATTATTCGAGCACACCGAAGACACTCGGTTAACACCTGAGCATGGTAGATAAGGCCTTATCAGAGCACGTTCGCTCATCACTAATGATAATGCATTCTATCCCATTTTGGTCCATGAAGCTGCTGCAGATCTGTGTTTTTTTTCTGAACAGAGGTTCCCTTTAAAAAAAAAAAAAACAACAATGTCTGTTTTTGATCCAAGTAACTAATCAAACTTGCAAATGCAAGTCTATGGGTCTGTTAAAACGTGGACAATGCACAGATAACATTTTAGTTGCATCCGTTTTTCACTGACTGATTGGAGAAGCTTGAGAAACTGTTTGGGTTTTGTTTGTTTTTTGTGTATGAGAAAAATTGACGAAATACTGATGGTAAAAAGTGACACTGACCCAACATAACAATTGAAATCGGTCCATTTTTTTCTCATATGAGAAAAATCTCTGACATCTTAATGAAGCCTAGGAACTTTCATAGGACTCTCTGGAGTACAGCCTTAGGGCTCATTCAAGATGTCAATTTTTTTCTCCTATGCAAAAAAAAACCATAACATCTCCGCTTCATCAGTGTTTCTTATCAGTTTCATCAGAGTTTCCCAGATGGGGAAAAAAAAGTTTCTCCAGCTCGGTTCAATATCACATTAGTCTCCATGCTTCTGGGCAGACTATTGACTATATCATAGGTAGAAGCGCTATCAGTGAAAAACCTGATGGAACTCGTATGTGAAAAATTGATGTCTGAATGAGCCCTTAGACTTTTGGCCTGTAATCCAGAACTTCGCATGTATTTTAGCTCAGGTGGATTGGAATTACTTATCTAGAGATATTCCAAAAGTAAAAACATACATATATCAATTTGTATCATGAAAACTAATGTGATGTAAAGAGACTTTTTATGTTCAACTAACTTATTTTTATCAATGGTAGAAACAAGCAAGCAGAATCCTTGAAATAAGGGAGTTGTGGAATTCTAAATATGTATGTTACTAGGGCAGAACGAAAAAAAATCATTCAATACATATAGCTGAACAAACATATCCATTACCAGTTCTGCTGCAGAGCCATTACCTGAGTTTTGGCTGTATTGTTTGGTGGTCGTGTACCTGAATGGAAACTTCTGCACAATAAGACCTCGTAATCCATAGCACGGTGTGTCCCAAATTGGCGTGTGTGGTGTTGGCCTGGGCTACCCCGGAAGAGAGTAAGAGATGTGATTTTTATACTAAAGGTGGATAAAACGGTTTGAAAAACAACAGGCAATGGGAAAAACTTTGAGGTCGGACTGGCCGAGAATTACAAGGGACGTTACAAGAAGTGGAACATTAACCTGGCGAATCCCTGAAATAAAGGTTTAGCTATCATTGTATGTTTACACTAGATGGAGGCCTGATGCTACCGCATCGGGAGGGCGGTTATGTCAGTATGGGGGCAGGCTTTGCAGCATTGAGAATCCCCCCCCCCCGTGTGCCCAACCACCTATCCACTCTCTCTTTCCCCATGTGCTGACTTCTCCCGTCTGTGCTCTCTTCTTTGACCTGTCTACCCCATGTGCTATCCCCCTTGTCTGCTGTCTCTCTCCTTCCTGTGCTGTGTTCTCTCCTCATGTGTGTCGTGCGTACGGCATATACAGTGTGTGTGTGTGGTGTGTACGGCGTATATGTGGAGCCCAGCTGCGACTGAATCCATATCTCCCAGAAGGGTGCACTGAAAGAATATACCACTAGAGGTCATTATACACCTTCACACACATTCATCTTATCCCAAAGACCACCAGAGGGAGCTGTTTTAGACATATAAAAGAAGCTGACACAGGAAACACAGAGAGCAGTTCAGTGCAGCCACCTCAGAGAAGTCAGCCTGCAGTAAGTGAAGTGCAGAGCTGAGGTTAGAGAGGCTGCAGAGCTATTCAGTTCAGAGAGTGGAGTCTAGTAGAGGGTGGTACAGAAATCACTCCAGCCTAGTCAGAGCTGAATCTAGGAGTGCAGCTTAGTGAGAAGCGTGCCGACGCTTAGAGAGCGGTGAAGAGGCAGCCCATCAACTGCCAGTGTGTGATCGTGTGAGGATCCAGGTAGGCCGAAGGCGAGTGGAAAGTTAATGAGACAGAGGAGTCTCTATAGCTCATCTCAGCAAGTATTACCGGACACCGGGGTCCGAGCCTATAGGGATCTCCACGACCCATTAGGAGAACACCGGAGTTCCTGGAGGACTACAAGTCCCAGGAGTACCACAGAGCTGATACGTAGCAGGATCAGGAGGACGGAGTCCGGCCGGGCCCGGTCATCAAAGACCCTGTCCTTTCAGAGAGAAGGTCCAACCACAAGGTCAGCCAGGTACAAGACGGAGACTAAGCTA
The DNA here is from genome assembly GCA_033576555.1 of Oophaga sylvatica. Lineage (NCBI taxonomy): Eukaryota > Metazoa > Chordata > Amphibia > Anura > Dendrobatidae > Oophaga > Oophaga sylvatica. The sequence continues at coordinate 427,207,391 of JARQOD010000001.1, read as the reverse complement.
GGCCCAGCTACACGCAGGCCAAGACTTCATTACAAAAAGGCAGAGAACAGGAGGCCACACACCTACTCAGTGGAGGAATCTGGATGTGCACCCTTCACCCTACAATGCTCCGGGGAGTGCCTGCAACATCTTCAGTAAAGGTACCAAAGTGACTTATGTGTGTGTCTACCTTATTGCCCCTGACTGCCGGGTCCCCGTCTGTCCTGCATTTCTACACATCTATCTGCCCTGGAGGAATCAGCCTTACTTGTGGAAGGCTTAACATCTAGCTGCACAATATTAACCCTTCAGTGGATCTGCATAGCAGCGCTGGTCATCCTGACCAGATACCACAAGTGGCGTCACGAATCCCCATACCAATATTCAATTCACCTGTAAATATCCCCCATTTCAGTGAGCCCCAGGGCCACGGACCGAGCCGTGTGCTGCCCGTGACATCCCCCATAGAAGTCGACGGGCTCGGTGCCGAGTACCCCACGGCCCTGGCGGGTGGCTCATATACAGAGTATGTGTGTGGTGCGTACGGCGTATACAGTGTGTGTGTGTGGTGCTTACGGCGTAAAGAGCATGTGTGTGTCGTGCGTACGGCATATACAGTGTGTGTCTGTTGCGTACGGCATATACAGTGTGTGTGTTTTAGATGCAACGGTGTTCCGCTGGTGGTACCGCGCGAGAGGCTGGTACCACCAGCAGTTTCCATATTGAGACACCCATCACTTTGGTGTCCCAATATGGCGGTCGGTGAACTTCAGCCTCTTGGAATTCTGGGATCCGGACACATCTGGACAGAACAGGATGTGAAGACATTACAAGGTAAGTATATATTAGATGCTTTCTTTAGTATCATTGATGACTACCCCATACAGTATCAATAGCTGTCAGCCGGCAGCTCTTTCTTTTGTTCCCTCCAAACTCAACATAGCCAATTAATTTTTTTTCCCAAGGTGGCCATCGATATTGTTGGGTTTGGTAACTTTTCGCTATAGTGTGTATGGAGTCCTAAAATACATTCTTCAATTCCCTTATAGATGATTAATCAACTTCTGTTAGATTTATAATAGTAACTTTTTGTCCTTTGTTGCAGCAGATACTGTGCGGCATTAGAGTCCTTTGTCAACAAGCACTCCCATATCCATCCTCGGTAGTAAATTCAATAATCTGATGTCATTCAGTGAGTAAGTACAATGTTTGTTTTTATCCCCAAATGACCTTCCTGCTGTTTACACAGTATATCATCTGCCATTTACAGTCCAATTTCTTATTTTTTTGTTATGTGCCGAATCTTAGGAGGATGACAGATATAGCTGAATGGCTGTGCTCCTTTCTAGCAATGTACCAAATCAGAAGATGTCACTTACTGTACCTATAAAACATGCTGCCACGCAGGCCAAATATATTACTTTATTCACTTCATTGCCCAATATTTTCCCTTTGATCGTGTAAATCCGTATTGTCACAGACATCACATTTTTTTATAAAGGATTAACATAAGGTTCCTAAAATAGAAGCTAAAGAGGAGACTGATTTATGAAGGATACAGTGGATGTAAATGGTGTAATTTCATCTAATTGGGTGCAGCTTTTACTGTTCCATCAGAGGGGTAGATGAAGAGTAGTGATGAGCGAACGTGCTCTGATAAGATGTTATCCGCCATGCTCGTGTGCTAACCCAGTGACCTCGTCGTGATCGAATAATATGTTCAAGTCCCCGCGGCTGCAAGTCTGACGGCTGTTCTGACAGCCACAACACATGATGTATTTCAAAAATGATACTATTTTAGAGACCTCTTGAGACTGCATCATTAAAAAAAATACTTAAAGGAGTTTTAATGATTAAGATTAATGATCCATTCTTATGGAATACTGAAGGGTTTCAGCAGATCAGCAGCCACTGACTGGTTGCAGCGGTCACGTGACCCGCCAAGAACCGCAGGAATGGTGCCACTGCTGGAGGTGAAAATCAATTGGTTTTATTTTATAGGGGGCACTGAAGTGATTAAGCGGGGGTTGTCCGAGTAGATGACAATCGATTTACTTTCTGCATCCAACTTTGGAGGGACGAGGAGTCTATGAAATAGTAACATTAGACAGACAAGAGATGTCTAATTTTCAGTCCATAGAATTGCCTCACTGAAGTAAGATATTTGCCATTTCATTCAGATTAAAGGGATCCTATCCCATTAATCGTGGTATGTGATCGGCAGCAACAAGGAGTGAAGCAGAAGCTGAGCCGACTGATATAAAGGTTTGTGGGAAAAGACTCCTTATAACTTGTAATTTGATTGAAACCCTTACTCATTCTGAGTAGTGATGAGCGAATATGTTCGGGTTCCCTCTTATTGGTCATCCATAGCGCTTGCCGAATAAGCTGCAGAGGGAACCCGGCTTCCTGGATTGTGTCGGTCGATCAGCTGATTGGCGCCGCAGCTGCTTGTGTCACAGCTGTGTGACAGTCACAACACATGCATGTATAGCCCAACAAACAGGGTCTCCATGCATGTGCTGTGACACAGCCACGACACATGCAGCTACGGCGCCGATCAGCTGATTAGCCGGCGTGATCCAGGAAGTCCAGTTCCCTCTGCAGCTTATTCAGCAAGCACTATAGCTTGCCAAATAAAAGGGAACCCGAACATATTCGCTCATCTCTTATTCTGGGTTTAGGAGTCAAGGGGGTGGTCCTAATCAGTAACTGACATATCTCCCTGACTTCTATACAGGAAAGGCCATCAGTCATTGAATAGGACCACCCCTTCACCCCGAGCCCAGAATGAGCAGGGATTTTACTTATAAAATACAAGTAATATTAATCCATTCAGCTTGCCTTGCCTCCCTGCTGCCCATAAATTGCACAACATTTCTAAGCTGATGGGTTCCCCTGGGATTGATTTCACATCTTTAACACAAGGACATTTGAGTAAATAATATAATATTTTTAATTGTAATTTCTTGAGTTTCCATATAATTAAACTATTCTTAGGATAAGCCAATCATTTGCTTGAAAGGGCAACAGCAAAACTGTGACACGTAATCCTTTCGCTACTATAGAGTGGCTTGCAAACATATTCACCCCCTTGGCTTTTTACTTTTTTTTACATTTCAAGTGGTGTTTAAATATTTTTGGGAATCTGATTTGTGTCTGATGCATATCAGCACTAAATAGTCCAGGATGGTGAAGTAAAAAAAAATAGGCAAATCATTAAGTTTATGGGATAAAATCAAAATTGGCATGTGCATACATATTCACCTCTTTTGCTATGAAGCCCCTAAAAATTCTGGTGCAATCAATTACCTTCATAAGTCACCTGCTTAGTGACAGAACGGCTGTCTGAGTACAATCTAAGGGTCCCATGTCTGTCAGTATATACAACCTTTTCTGAAAGGCCACAGAGGCTGCAACACCATTAAGCAAGAGGCTCCACTAACCAAACAACACCATGAAGACCAAGGAGATCTCCAAACAATTAATGGATAAATGTTGTGAATGGGTTTGAGATGAGTTCTGAGCAGAGGCTCCCTCTGGTGGTTACAAGCGGTGCTAGTCTGTCCAGTGAAGATTGTGAGGACTGGGAATCAGGTGTTACTGATTGGTCTTGTATAAGGGAGTCACCTTCCCATCAGGGTTGCCGGTGATCAATTGTTCTGGTCTGGATCCTTTATTCCTGTTTCCCTTGTAGCCTGCTGTGTCGTGTCTGCATCTCCTGCTAACAGATAAGACATTTTCTTCTTTTGTGTTTGTGCTATATTTTTGCATTTTGTCCTGCACTTCTGTGGGGGCCTTCAGGGTCCCCTCCGGGGGCTTCTGCCCTCTCAGTTTTGTTCAGCCACTGATGTTTGTACTTTTGCTTTTTCCAGTTTTTTCAGTGGCTGCTGTTTTGATTTTGTTACACCAGAGAACTAATTTAGGTGGAAGAGGTCGTGTGATCTCAGGTGTTTTTGAAATTAGTAGAGTTGGTGCCTTTCAGGGTTTTCTGGGATTGCAGTAAGTACCCTTCCTATCCTTTTCTATTTAGTTAGTTTGGGCCCCAGCGTTTGCTCATACTATTTTCTTTCTGTGTCAGTATTTCATCTTGTCTAACCACCATTACATGTTTGGGGGCTTTCTATTATCTTTGGGGTTCTGCTCCGGGGCAGATAGCTTTCCTATTTCTGTCTTTAGGTGTAGTTAGTTTCTCAGGCTGTGACGAGGCGTCTAGGACCAACGTAGGAACGCTCCACGGCTGCCTCTAGTTGTGGTGGTTAGTCAGGGTACTGCAATCTCATAGATTCCAACTGCTCTGGTGTATTGCCTTTTTTACCTGCACTCCTCAGCTACCGAAACATAACAGATAAAGTTGTTGAGAAAGACAAGTCAGGGTTGGGTTATAAAAAAAAAATATATATCTCAATCTCTGGTGATCCCCCGGAGCAGCATCAAATCCATTATCATCAAATGGAAAGAACATGGTACAACAACAAACTTGACAAGAGAGGATCGCCCACCAAAACCCTCACCCAGGGCAAGGAGGGCATTAATCAAGGAGGCAGCACAGAGCCCAAAAGTAACCCTGAAAGAGCTGCAGTTCCCAAGCAGAGACTAGACTATCTGCCCATACAACCACAAAGCCGTACACTCCATAGAGGTGGCCTTTATGGAAGAGTGGGCAGAAAAAAGCCTTCACTTACACACAAAAATTGTAAGTCTCATTTTGAGTTTGCCAAAATACATGTGGGAGACTCCCAAATGTATGGAGGAAGGTGCTGTGGTCAAATGAGACCAAAATTGAACTTTTTGGCCACCAAGGTAAATGTTATGCCTGGTGCCAAACCAACACAGCTCATCACCCAAGAACACCATCCCCACAGTGAAACATGGTGGTGGCAGCATAATGCTGTGGGGATGTTTTTTGGCAGCAGGGACAGTGAAAATAATCCAAGTCGAGGGGAAGATGGATGGTGCAAAATACATGGATATTCTTGAGCAAAACTTGTTTCAATCTGTCAGTGATTTGATACTGGGACGGAGGTTCACCTTCCATAAGACAATGACCCAATGCAACACTCGAGTGGTTTAGGGGGAAACGTGTAAATGTTATGGAGTGGCCTAGTCAAAGCCCAGACCTTAATCCAATTGAGAACCTGTTGTCAGACTTGAAGATTGCTGTTCACCAGAGGAAACCATCTAGCTTGAAGGAGCTGGAGGAGTTTTGCCTTGAGGAATGGGCAAAATCCCAGTGGAAAGCTCAGAGATTTATCCAAAGCGACTCGTAGCTGTAATTGCCACGAAAGGATGCTCTACAAAGTGCTGACTTTAGTGAAGTGAATAGTTATGCACACTGAAGTTTTCAGTTATTTTGTCCTATTTGTTGTGTGCTTTATAATGATAAGAAAACTAAATATTTACAATTGTAGGCATGTTCTTTGCATGAACTGATGCAAACCCTGAATAAAAGCAGTGAAATTCCAGGGTGTGAGGTAGCAAAACTCAAAAAATGCAAAGGGGGTAAATACTTTTGCAAGCCACTGTATGTATGGCGCTTTGATATATGGAGCACTGAATAATAAGGAGGCTGCAGCCCCTTTAACCCCTTAGTGACAGAGCCATTTTGCAGCTTAATGACCGGGCCAATTTTTACAATTCTGACCACTGTCACTTTATGAGGTTATAACTCTGGAACGCTTTAACGAATCCAGCTGATTCTGAGACTGTTTTTTTGTGACATATTGTACTTCACGTTAGTGGTAAAAAAAAATTTATATGACTTGCTTTTATTTATGAAAAAAACGGAAATATGGCAAAAATTTTCAAACTTGAAATTTTTATGCCCTTAAATCAGAGAGATATGTCAAACAAATTTCTTAATAAATAACATTTCCCACATGTCTACTTTACATCAGCGCAATTTTGGGAACAAAATTTTCTTTTGTTACGAAGTTATAAGGGTTAAAAGTTGACCAGCGATTTCTCATTTTTACAACACCAATTTTTTTAAGGGACCACATCACATTTGAAGTCACTTTGAGGGGTCTATATGATAGAAAATACCCAAAAGTGACACCATTCTAAAAACTGCACCCCTCAAGGTGCTCAAAACCACATTCAAGAAGTTTATTAACCCTTCATGTGCTTCACAGGAGCTGAAGCAATGTGGAAGGAAAAATTTGACATTTAACTTTTTTTGCAAAAGCTTTACTTCGGAACCAATTTTTTTTTTTTATTATTACAAGTGTTAAAAGAAAAAATGAACCACAAAATTTGTTGTGCAATTTCTCCTGAATACGCCGATACCCCATATGTGGGGGTAAACCACTTTTTGGGCGCACCGCAGAGATCGCAAGGGAAGGAGCGCCGTTTGACTTTTTCAACGCAGAATTGGCTGGATGCCATGTCACGTTTAGATAGCCCCTGATGTGCCTAAACAGTGGAAACCCCCCACAAGTGACCCCATTTTGGAAACAAGACCCCTTAAGGAACTTATCTAGATGTGTGGTGAGCACTTTGAACCGCCAAGTGCTTCACACAAGTTTATAACGTAGAGCCGTGAAAAAAAAAATCATTTTTTTTCCACAAAAATGATCTTTTCACCCCAATTTTTATTTTCCCAAGGGTAACAAGACCGCAAAAGTTTTTGTGCAATTTGTCCTGAGCATGCCGATACCCTATATGTTGTGAATGGACTTGAGATGAGTTCTGAGCAGAGGCTCCCTCTGGTGGTTACAAGTGGTACTGGACTGTCCAGTGAAGATTGTGAGGATTGGGAATCAGGTGTTACTGACTGGTCTTTATAAGGGAGTCGCCTTCCCATCAGGGTTGCCGGTGATCAATTGTTCTGGTCTCAATCCTTGATTCCTGTTAACCTTGTAGCCTGCTGTTTCGTGTCTGCATCTCCTGCTAACAGATAAGACATTTTCTTCTTTTTGTTTTTGTGCTTGATTTTTGCACTTTGTCCTGCACTTCTGTGGGGGCCTTCAGGGTCCCCTCCGGGGGCTTTTGCCCTCTCGGTTTAGTTCAGCCACTGATGTTTGTACATTTGCTTTTTCCAGTTTTTTCAGTGGCTGCTGTTTTGATTTTGTTACACCAGAGAACTAATTTAGGTGGTAGAGGTCGTGTGATCTCAGGTGTTTTTGAAATTAGTAGAGTTGGTGCTTTTCAGGGTTTTTTGGGATTGCAGTAAGTGCCCTTCCTATCCTTTTCTATTTAGGTAGTTTGGGCCCCAACGTTTGCTCATTCTATTTTCTGTCTGTGTCTGTATTTCTTCTTGTCTAACCGCCATTACATGTTTGGGGGCTTTCTATGTTCTTTGGGGATCTGCTCCGGGGCAGATAGCTTTCCTCTTTCTATCTTTAGGTGTAGTTAGTTTCTCAGGCTGTGACGAGGCATCTAGGACCAACGTAGGAACGCTCCACGGCTGCCTCTAGTTGTGGTGGTTAGTCAGGGTACTGCAATCTCATAGATTCCAACTGCTCTGGTGTATTTCCTTTTTTACCTGCCTCCTCAGCTACGAAACATAACAGTATCACCGGCCCAAAAGAATTGAATGGTACTCACAGAAGGGAAAAATATTGTGAAAAAAAAAAAAAAAGGTTGTCAGAGTTGTCAGAGATATTTTTCTGTTTGTTGCATTTTTTTTTTTCCCTCTGTATCTCTGGGTGCTGGGGAGGATTTTTTCTCTCAATGGAGTTTGCACAGTTGTCTGGCCGTGTGGATCAGCTTGCCACTGAGGTTCGGAGTATTGCTACCTATCTTGCTAGGTTGCCTGTTGTGGAACCTAGGATTCCCATGCCAGATTTGTTTTTGGGGGATCGAGCCAAGTTTCTGAATTTCAAAAATAATTGTAAATTGTTTTTTGCCTTAAAATCTAAGTCCTCAGGGAACGCAGCGCAGCAGGTTCAAATTATCATCTCTCTCCTGCGCGGCGATCCTCAGGATTGGGCTTTTTCCCTGACACCTGGGGATCCTGTTTTGAGTGATGTTGATGCATTTTTTCAGGCCTTGGGGTTATTGTACGATGAGCCTAATGTCACTGATCAAGCTGAAAAAGCCTTGTTTGCATTAAATCAGGGGCTTGATGACGCTGAGTTATACTGTCAGAGATTCCGTAGGTGGGCAGTCCTGACCAAATGGAATGACGACGCTTTGGCAGCCCTTTTTCGGAAGGGTCTGTCAGATAATGTAAAGGATGTTATGGTGGGATTCTCTGTCCCCTCTGTTCTCAATGATTCTATGTCATTAGCGATTCAAATTGACAGACGTTTGCGTGAGCGGAGAAGTATGCGTGGAATGGTGTTGCCTTGTGAACCTGCTTCTGAACCCATGCAGTGTGATAGAGTGGTGTCTGGGGCACAGCGTCATGAGTTTCGAAAGCGCAATGGGTTATGTTTCTACTGTGGTGATGCCTCTCATGCTATTTCAGTCTGCCCTAAGCGGGGAAGACGTTTTGCACGCTCAGTTGTCTTGGGTAGCGTTCAGACTAAGTTTTTATTAACTGTTACTCTGATATGCTCTCTGTCCTCATTTTCTGCTCAGGCTTTCGTTGATTCGGGAGCAGCTATTAACCTGATGGATTTTGATTTTGCTAAACGTTATGGGTTTCCCTTGATACCCCTACAGAAGTCTATTCCCCTACTGGGGATCGATTCTACCCCTTTGGCTGAGAATAAACCTCAGTTCTCTACTCAGGTGATAATGAGGGTTGAACCTGATCATCAGGAGAGTTGCAAATTTTTGGTTCTGTATAATCTGCATGACATTATCGTGCTGGGTTTCCCTTGGTTACAGTCTCATAATCCTGTTTTGGATTGGAAATCTGTGTCTGTAACCAGTTGGGGCTGCCAATGTGTTAATACCAACACTCCTGTTTTTTCTGCCTCCCCCAGGCTCAGGATGTTCCTGACTTTTTGATTGATTTTTCTGATGTGTTTAGCGAAAGTAAATCTGCATCCTTGCCTCCCCATAGGAGCTATGACTGCGCTATTGAATTAGTGCCTGGTAGTAAATTCCCTAAAGGTCGCCTTTTTAACTTGTCTGTACCTGAACATGACGCTATGCGGTCTTATATCAAGGAGTCATTGGAGAAAGGTCATATCAGACCATCCTCTTCACCCTTAGGTGCCGGTTTTTTCTTTGTGGCCAAAAAGGATGGTTCATTAAGGCCGTGTATTGATTATCGTCTTTTGAACAATATTACTGTGAAATATCAATACCCGTTACCCTTGATTTCTGACCTGTTTTCCAGGGTGAAAAACGCTACTTGGTTTACCAAGCTTGACCTCAGGGGGGCATATAACTTATTCGCATTAAGCACGGGGATGAATGGAAGACGGCATTTATAGGGTATGCCACACTAAACAATATCGCTAACGGGATCGCTAAAAAACGTCACTATTTAGCGATCCCGTTAGCGATGTTGTTCAGTGCGGCAGCTGCCAGCGACGAGCTTCCTGCTGTGATCTCGCTCGTCGCTGGAATCGTTCCGGACCCTATTTTCTCGTCGGCGCTCCCGCTGGGTAAGTATCTTATCGCTGTGTGGCACCTTTTCTTAGCGATTTAGCGGTACTTTTGTACCGCTAAAGTCGTTAAGAAGATCGCTAACGGCGATAGCGTCGTTAACTATATCGCTAAATGTGACAGCATTTAGCGATATAGAAACAATCCCGCTAGCGATCGCATTAGTATGCGTCGTTATTGTGATCGCTAGCGGGATTGTTTAGTGTGGCAGTACCTTAACACCCCTGAGGGGCATTTTGAGTACCTTGTGATGCCCTTTGGCTCACTAATGCTCCTTCTGTCTTCCAGTCCTTCATGAATGACATTTTCAGGGATTTTGTGGATAAATTTCTGATTGTTTATTTGGATGATATCTTGATTTTTTCCAATGACTGGGACTCTCATGTGAAACATGTTCGAACTGTATTCCAGATTTTGAGAGAGAATGCTCTGTATGTGAAGGGATCAAAGTGTCTTTTTGGCGTACAGAGGATCTCATTTTTGGGATTCATTTTGTCCCCATCTGTTATTGAAATGGACCCGGTCAAGGTTCAGGCCATCTGTGATTGGGTCCAACCTACTTCATTAAAGGCTCTTCAAAGATTTTTGGGTTTTGCCAATTTTTATCGTAAATTTATTGGTAATTTCTCGGTTATTGTTAAACCATTAACTGATTTGACCAAAAAGGGTTCTGATGTGGTGAATTGGCCTCCTGAGGCAGTCTCTGCATTTCAGGAACTTAAGCAGAGATTCACTTCTGCTCCTGTTCTACGGCAGCCTGATGTTTCTCTGCCATTTCAGGTGGAGGTTGATGCCTCTGAAATTGGGGCAGGTGCCGTTTTGTCCCAAAGAGATCCAGAGACCTCTAAAAGTAACCCTTGTGCCTTTTTCTCTCGAAAATTTTCTCCTACTGAACGTAATTATGACGTGGGTAATCGGGAGTTACTGGCCATGAAGTGGACTTTTGAAGAGTGGAGACATTGGCTGGAGGGAGCCAAACATCAGGTGGTGGTCCTCACGGACCATAAGAATCTGGTTTATCTGGAATCAGCCAAGCGACTTAATCCTAGACAGGCCAGGTGGGCCTTGTTTTTCACACGTTTTAATTTTGTGGTTTCCTTTCTTCCTGGCACTAAGAATGTTAAGGCGGATGCCCTTTCAAGGAGTTTCCTTGCAGACTCTCCTGAGTTATCTGTTCCTTCTGTTATTTTGAAAGAAGGTGTAGTTCTTTCCGCCATCTCGCCCAATTTGAGACTGGCTCTGGAGGGGTGTCAGGAGGATAGGCCCGAGCGCTGCCCTGTTGGGAAATTGTTTGTCCCGGACCACTGGAAAAAGAGTGTGATGTCTGAGATTCATTGTTCCGCTTTGGCCGGTCATCCCGGAATTTTTGGTACCAGAGACTTGGTTAGTCGGTCCTTTTGGTGGCCTACCTTGTCTCGTGATGTCAGGGAATTTGTGCAGTCCTGCGGGACTTGCTCTCGCTCCAAGCCTTGCTCTCGCTCTAGTGGTTTGTTGATGCCATTGCCTGTGCCCAAGAGACCATGGACCCATATCTCTATGGATTTTATTTCCGACCTCCCTGTTTCTCAGAGAATGACCGTCATCTGGGTGATTTGTGATAGGTTTTCCAAGATGATACATCTTGTGCCATTACCTAAGTTGCCTTCCTCCTCTGAATTGGTACCTTTGTTCCTTCAGCACGTGGTTCGTTTACACGGCATTCCTGAGAACATTGTGTCTGACAGAGGAGTCCAGTTTATTTCCAGATTTTGGAGGACCTTTTGTTCTAAACTTGGTGTTCAATTGTCTTTCTCCTCGGCGTTTCATCCTCAGACCAATGGTCAAACTGAGAGAACAAATCAGACATTGGAGACTTATCTAAGATGCTTTGTGTCTGCTGATCAGGATGACTGGGTCTCTTTTTTGCCTTTGGCTGAGTTTGCTCTTAATAATAGGGCTAGCTCTGCCACTTTGATGTCTCCATTTTTCTGTAATTCTGGGTTTCACCCTCGATTTTCTTCAGGACAGACGGAGGCTTCTGTCTGTCCAGGTGTTGACTCTGTTGTGGAGCGTATGCAACAGATTTGGGACCAGGTAGTGCAGAGGTTGTCCCTCTCTCAGGAGAGGGCCCAGCGGTTTGCTTACCGGCATAGGACTGATGGTCCTCGGTTTAAAGTGGGGGACTTGGTCTGGTTGTCCTCAAAAAATATTCCTATGAGAGTGGCATCTCCTAAATTTAAGCCTAGGTTCATTGGACCTTATAGGATCATGGAGATTCTTAATCCTGTTTCTTTTCGTTTGCTTCTTCCAGGGACATTTAAGATCCATAATGTGTTCCACAAGTCCTTGTTGAAGAGGTTTGTTGAGCCAGTGGTTCCTACTGCTTTGCCTCCTGACCCTGTTCTGGTTGAGGGCAATATGGAGTTTGTGGTTGAGAAAATTTTGAATTCTCGTTTTTCTAGACGGAAACTCCAGTATTTGGTTAAGTGGAGAGGTTATGGTCAGGAAGACAATTCTTGGGTGTTTGCTTCGGACATCCATGCTAGGAGACTCATCCGTGCGTATCATAGAACTCATCCTGACCGACCTGGTTGCTCAAGTGAGGGTTCGATGACCCCTCCTCAAGGGGGGGGTACTGTTGTGAATGGACTTGAGATGAGTTCTGAGCAGAGGCTCCCTCTGGTGGTTACAAGTGGTACTGGACTGTCCAGTGAAGATTGTGAGGATTGGGAATCAGGTGTTACTACTGGTCTTTTAAGGGAGTCGCCTTCCGATCAGGGTTGCCGGTGATCAATTGTTCTGGTCTCAATCCTTGATTCCTGTTAACCTTGTAGCCTGCTGTTTCGTGTCTGCATCTCCTGCTAACAGATAAGACATTTTCTTCTTTTTGTTTTTGTGCTTGATTTTTGCATTTTGTCCTGCACTTCTGTGGGGGCCTTCAGGGTCCCTCCGGGGGCTTTTGCCCTCTCGGTTTAGTTCAGCCACTGATGTTTGTACATTTGCTTTTTCCAGTTTTTTCAGTGGCTGCTGTTTTGATTTTGTTACACCAGAGAACTAATTTAGGTGGTAGAGGTCGTGTGATCTCAGGTGTTTTTGAAATTAGTAGAGTTGGTGCTTTTCAGGGTTTTTTGGGATTGCAGTAAGTGCCCTTCCTATCCTTTTCTATTTAGGTAGTTTGGGCCCCAACGTTTGCTCATTCTATTTTCTGTCTGTGTCTGTATTTCTTCTTGTCTAACCGCCATTACATGTTTGGGGGCTTTCTATGTTCTTTGGGGATCTGCTCCGGGGCAGATAGCTTTCCTCTTTCTATCTTTAGGTGTAGTTAGTTTCTCAGGCTGTGACGAGGTGTCTAGGACCAACGTAGGAACGCTCCACGGCTGCCTCTAGTTGTGGTGGTTAGTCAGGGTACTGCAATCTCATAGATTCCAACTGCTCTGGTGTATTTCCTTTTTTACCTGCACTCCTCAGCTACCGAAACATAACACCTATATGTGGGGGTAAACCACTTTTTGGGCGCACGGCAGAGGTCGCAAGGGAAGGAGCGCCGTTTGACTTTTTCAACGCAGAATTGGCTGGACGCCATGTCGCATTTGTAGAGGCCCTGATGTGTCTAAACAGTGGAAACCCCCCACAAGTGACCACATTTTGGAAACTAGACCCCCTAAGGAACTTATCTAGATGTGTGGTGAGCACTTTGAACCCCCAAGTGCTTCACAGAAGTTTATAACGCCCGGACGTGAAAATAAAAAATCATATTTTTTCCACAAACCTGATCGTTTAGTCCCCAATTTTTTATTTTCCAAAGGGTAACAGGAGAAATTAGACCACAAAAGTTGTTGTCCAATTTATCCTGAGTACGCTGATACCCCATATATGGGGGGGACCACTGTTTGGGTGCACGGCAGGGCTTGGAAGGGAAGCAGCGCCGTTTGACTTTTTCAAACTAAAATTGGCTGGAATTGAGATTGGACACCATGTCGCGTTTGGAGAGCCCCTGATGCGCCTAAACAGTGGAAACCCCCCACAAGTAACACCATTTTGAAAACTAGACCCCCTATGGAACTTATCTAGATCTGTTGTGAGCACTTTGAACCCCCAAGTGTTTCACAAAAGTTTATAATGCCTGGGTGTGAAAAAAAAAAAAAACAATTTTCCTCAAAAATGATTTTTTAGTCCCAATTTTTTGATTTTTCACAAGGAAATCGGACCCTAAAAGTTGTTGTCCAATTTGTCCTGAGTACGCTGATATCAAATATGTGGGGTGGGGGAAACTGTTTGGGCGCACGGGAGGCTTGGAAAGGAAGTAATAACGTTTTGGAATGCAGACGTTGATGGGGGTCATGTTCCGTTTGCAGTGCCCAGATGTGCCTAAACAGTGGAAAACCCCCACAAGTGACCCATTTTGGAAACTAGACCCCTAAGTAACTTATCTAGATCTGTGGTGAGCACTTGAACCCCAAGTGTTTCACAAAAGTTTATATGCCTAGGTGTGAAAAAAAAAAAACAATTTTCACAAAATTATTTTTTAGTCCCAAATTTTAGATTTTCACAAGGAAATTGGACCCTAAAGTTGTTGTCCAATTTGTCCTGAGTACGCTGATACCAAATATGTGGGGGGGGGAAACTGTTGGGCGCACGGCAGGGCTTGGAAAGGAAGTAATAACGTTTGGAATGCAGACGTTGATGGGGGTCATGTTTCGTTTGCAGTGCCCCAGATGTGCCTAAACAGTGGAAAACCCCCACAAGTGACCCATTTGGAAACTAGACCCCTAAGTAACTTATCTAGATCTGTGGTGAGCACTTTGAACCCCCAAGTGTTTCACAAAAGTTTATAATGCCTAGGTGTGAAAAAAAAAAAAAACAATTTTCCACAAAAATGATTTTTTTAGTCCCAAATTTTAGATTTTTCACAAGGAAATTGGACCCTAAAAGTTGTTGTCCAATTTGTCCTGAGTACGCTGATACTAAATATGTGGGGGGGGAAACTGTTTGGGCGCACGGCAGGGCTTGGAAAGAAAGTAATAACGTTTTGGAATGCAGACGTTGATGGGGGTCATGTTCCGTTTGCAGTGCCTCAGATGTGCCTAAACAGTGGAAAACCCCCACAAGTGACCCCATTTTGGAAACTAGACCTCCTAAGTAACTTATCTAGATCTGTGGTGAGCACTTTGAATCCCCAAGTGTTTCACAAAAGTTTATAATGCCTGGGTGTGAAAAAAAAACAAAAAACAATTTTCCACAAAAATGATTTTTTAGTCCCAAATTTTTGATTTTTCACAAGGAAATTGGACCCCAAACGTTGTCGTCCAATTTTTCCTGAGTATGCTGATACCAAATATGTGGGAGGGGGAAACTGGGTGCACGGCAGAGCTTGGAAAGGAAGTAATAACGTTTTGGAATGCAGACGTTGATGGGGGTCATGTTCCGTTTGCAGTGCCCCAGATGTGCCTAAACAGTGGAAAACAGCCACAAGTGACCCCATTTTGGAAACTAGACCCCCTAAGTAACTTATCTAGATCTGTGGTGAGCACTTTGAACCCCCAAGTGTTTCACAAGAGTTTATAATGCCTGGGTGTAAAAAAAAAAAAAAAAAAACAATTTTCCACAAAAATGATTTTTTAATCGCAAATTTTTGATTTTTCACAAGTAAATTGGACCCCAAAAGTTGATTTGTCCTGAGTACGCTGATACCAAATATGTGGGGGGGGGAACTGTTTGGGCGCACAGCAGGGCTTGGAAAGGAAGTAATAACGTTTTGGAATGCAGACGTTGATGGGGGTCATATTCCGTTTGCAGTGCCTCAGATGTGCCTAAACAGTGGAAAACCCCACAAGTGACCCCATTTTGGAAACTAGACCCCCTAAGGAACTTATCTAGATGTGTGTTGAGCACTTTGAACCCCAAAGTGCTTCACAGAAATTTATAAACGCAGAGCCGTGAAAATAAAAAAACATTTTTTTCCTCAAAAATAATTTTGTTTAGCCAGCTATTTTTTAATTTCACAAGGGTAACAAGAGAAATTAGAACCCCAAAATTGGTGTGCAATTTGTCCTGAGTACGCTGATACCCCATAAGTTGGGGTAAACCACTGTTTGAACGCCACGTCGTGTTTGGAGACCCCCTGATGTGCCTAAATAGTGGAAACCCCTCAATTCTAGCTCCCACCCTAACCCCAACACACCCTAACCCTAATCCTAACCCTAACCCTAATCCCAACCCTAATTGTAACCCTAACCCTAATTGTAGCCCTAACCCTAATTGTAACCCTAACCCTAATTGTAACCCTAACCCTAATTATAAGCCTAAGGCTAGGTTCATTTTGCGTTTTACCAGCCCGTTCAACACATAGCGTTGACGGGCTGGTAACGGTATAGCATAACGCGATCGCGTTTGATGTACCCGCTAGCGCAGAGGAATCAGCAGATGATTCATCTGCGCTAGCGGTGACGGAGCCCAGACTCTGCAGCCCGCATCTGAGGCTCCGTCACTGAATGATGGCATGCGTCGCGATGCGCCCTCAAATGAGGGTGAATGGCAGCGTTAACTGACTGCGTTACACCGCGTTATACCGCCGTGTAACGCAGTCCGTCTAACGGACTGCCATAACACAGCATGAACCCAGCCTAACCCTAACCCTAGCCCTAACCCTAATGGAAAAATGAAAATAAATATAATTTCTATATTTTATTATATGTCCCTAACTAAGGTGGTGATAAAGGGGGGGGGGGGTTATGTACTGTTTTTTTTTTATTTTGATCGCTGTGATAGTTTATCACAGTGATCAAAATGTACTTTTAGGAGAATGAATGAACATTTTTTGAACCTGCCGCCATTTTTTTTTTACAGGAAGAAGACGCCGGGAGCCTGGGGCTCTCCACATCAGAGGGGAGAGAAATCATTTGTTTTTTTTTTGCGGTCGCCGTTATACTCGGTATAACGGCGATCGCGACACCGGGGTCGGTAAATACCAACCCGGATCATGTTCTCTGGGGTCTCGGCTACCCTCGGCAGCCGAGACCCCAAAGAAAATTGCCCAACCCCCCCTGCAGATCGCGGCGGGCGCACTGAGCATGCGCCCGCCATTCAAGATGGCGGCGCCCACCGGAGGAGGAAGGTGGGCCCGCGGGCCACAAGGGGCACATTGGGGGCCACAAGGGGGGGATCAGGGACCCTTTTTCTCTGTCCTCTGATGTCCGATGACATCAGAGGACAGAGAAATTAAATGGCACATCAGATTTTTTTTTTGTTGTTGCGATCGCCGTTATAGGGTTAATAACGGCGATCGCAACATGCTCTCTGGGGTCTCGGCTACCCCCGGTAGCCGAGACCCCGGAGAAAATGCGCCTCTGGGGGCGCTATTCACTTTTTCCACAGCTGTGGTTTAAGTACCCTTAATGACCGCCGTTAAAAGGCGTATCGGCGGTTGTTAAGGGGTTAAACAGTTTATCAGTGGGATGCCGGGTTCAGTCACCATTCTGAGTATATAGAGCTGTGGCTGTAACCACAACCCCGGCCCTGATTGACGCTTGGTCTGCATTGGGAACGGCTGTCAGTCAAGGCCGGGCGCGGTTAGAGCTGTCACTCTGTATACTCGGAGCAGTGACTGAACCTGCGCCAGGGCCGCCCTGTGACTGAAACCGGGACGCTGCAGGGGGACTAAAGTTAATTTTCTCTCCACGGCATTTGGCTAAGTGCAGGTGCTGGACAGGTTAGCAATGCCATTAACCCTCAGATTATCTGCATGTTAATGGCATTTTTTCTGGTGACAGGTTTGCTTTAAATGAACAAATTTCCTACACTTTATAAAAAAAAAAAAAAAGAACTGTCTGCATTCCCTTTTAGCGCTTCAGGCTTCGAAAGCTATAAAGCGTCTAAAAGAATGACCTGACCATTCTTCAGGCAGCTCCTACATTGAACCTGCCAGTAAAAATGAAAAAAGACCAACATTGGTGTCAAAGCTGCAACACACATGGCGAAAGGGTAAAAGACACTTCAGAAAAAATGCCGCCAGCGTTTCTCTGAAGAGTCTTATGCTTTAAATGTAATGTGGAAACTCCTGCATCTAAAAGATGTTGTGTGCACATACTCTGAATGACACATCGCTGGAATCAGGGTCTCTGTCCCTACATTATGCTGCTCTTAGATGGGAGTAGCAAAAACCTAAAGACAGATTCCCTTTAGGCAGGTTTCACGCCTCAGTGGCTCCGGTACGTGTAGTGACAGTTTCCTCACGTACCGGAGACACTGACACACGTAGACACATTAAAATGAATGTGTCTCTGCTAGAGTTGAGCGATACTTTCCGATATCCAAATGTATCGGAATCGGAATGGTATCGCCAATACCATTAAAATATCGGCGATACCCGATACCGATACCGGAAATCCAATGTAAGTCTATGGGAACAAAATATCGTAACTAAAAAAACCTCTTTCTTTCCTTGTAAACACTAAATATACACACATAGAATACATATATATATATATATATATATATATATATATATATAACATGTCATTGTGACATATATATATATATACATATATTTATAGTTTATACACTTCTACATAGTAAAATAGCCTCTGATTCAATTGCCGGGTAAAGCCGGCTTTTGTGAAAAGACAGAAGCACCCGACATGAAATGACACTTGGTTTACATAGAGTTAACCATGTCTTTTCATGTAGTTTGATATCTGATTTGCACAAACAATTACATGAGTGTAAGTGTGCAAAATTTCACACCTGTAGGGGTTAATTAAAGGTGTAAATTCGTTGTAAAAAAAACGGACTTTTTTGCTACGAATTTACACCTTTAATTAACCCCTACAGGTGTGAAATTTTGCACACTTACACTCATGTAATTGTTTGTGCAAATCAGATATCAAACTACATGAAAAGACATGGTTAACTCTATGTAAACCAAGTGTCATTTCATGTCGGGTTCTGCATTTTCACAAAAGCCGGCAATTGAATTAGCGGCTATTATACTATGTAGAAGTGTATGAACTATAAATATTAAATATATATATATATGTGTCACAAATTCAATGACATGTGTTTTAATATATATATATATATATATAGAGGTGTAAAATTGCTGAAAAAAAATGCGTGGGCTCCCGCCCTATTTTCGCAACCAGACAGACAAAGCCAGTGAGTGGGGGCAGATAATAATAGCCCAGAGAGGGACCATTATTTTTGGCCCCCCCCTGGCTACTAACATCTGCCCCCAGACACCCCAGAAAAGACAAATCTATAATTAGATTCGCCCTTTCTGGCACTTTGCCCGTAAGGGTTGGCAAATGGGTTAATATGGGGTCAAAGCCACCTTGCTATTGAAAGGTGACCTTAAGCCAGGTTAATAATTGAGAGCTGTCAATTAGACAACTATCAATTATTAATCCTATTGCATGAAATAAAAATAAAACACACACACTTTAATTAAAAATCATTTTAATGAAATAAAGACACATGTTTTTGACCATCTTTTATTTTACTGCAAAAACCATTTCCTGTAATAAAAATAAAATAAAAAAGCAAAATTATTCTTACCTATCCCATGCACAGTCAGGTCCCACGGTGTAATCCTTCAGAAAGGGTTAATGTTTACTGCAGGGACCGCAGCTAATGCTGCAGCCTCACAGTAAACCCCCAAATGAATGAGTTCCTCTCCTGGCTGACAGGAGAGGAAGTGGAAAGCTTAATTGATTGCTTTCCACTTTCACTTCAGGTCAGCCAGGGACACAATCAGTGACGTCAGAGGGAACTGATTAACAAAAATAGGGGTTCCCTTCGAAAAAAAAATGGCGTGGGGTCCCCCCTATTTTTGTTAACCAGCCTGATGAAGCAGACTGCTGAGGCATGGTATTTAAGGCTGTTAGGGAGCCAATATCGATGGACCTTGCCAGCAGCGTCGGACTGGAGTACCTTGGGCCCACCAGAGAAAAATTATTCTTGGGGCCCACCATCATACTTCCCAACCTTTGAAGAAGGGAAAGAGGGACAAAGGCTGTGGCACGCTGTGCCTGCTGCAGCAAATTTTAGGCCATGCCACGTTGCACCACAGACTGTCCAGGAGTTGGTGGATGCTTTAGTCCAGGTGTGGGAGGAGATCCCTCAGGAGACCATCGGTCGTGCTCATCAGGAGCATGCCCAGAAGTTTTAGGGAGGTCATACAGCATACCTCCCAAATTTTGAAGACAGGAAAGAGGGTTAAAGGCTGCTGCGCGCTATGCGCGCCGCTGCAAATTTTAGGCCACGCCCCGACCACACCCATTTCACAGCTAATCACACCCAGATCCTCGCCCCAAGCGTACCCATTTAGCACTGCTGATCACACTGACTGGTAATGAGGGCACAGTGGCTGGTACTGAGGAAAAGAAAGAAAGAGCAGCGAGAGAGAAAGAACAAGCAGAGAAAGAAAGAGAAGAAGAAAGAAAAGAGAGAGAGAAAGAAAGAACAGAGAGAAAAAAGAACAGAGAGCGAGAAGGAAAGAACAGAGAGCGAGAAAGACTAGAGAGAGAAAGAAAGACTAGAGAGAGAGCCAGAGGCGTAGCTAGGGTTTTGGTTTAGTGGGGGCGAAACTTCTGAGTGGGCCCCTAATCAGAGAACTTCAACAAATGACCGCGCTGTTGCCAAAAATAATCTATATATAAAAAGACCAATATTGATATTACCACCATATGGTCTGTGGTAAATAATACCAGTCCTACAGAACATATAATAGATTACAGCACAGGTACAGATAATGACTTACCGCTGATGTTCTTTCTAATGGAATTGTTCACTTTTCATGTCTTTTCCATCTGGCCCAGACCGACATGACGACTTCTCCAGCCAGGACTCGACTGCAGAGATTACAACAAAGACACATTTCACTTCTCATATTTTTAGCACTGTCACGGTCACCAATTGGACTATTCTCAACCTGCACAAACTCCTCATCCTGCTGATACCCCAATACTGAGCCGCTGCTGCCATATGTGTCCCATATTGTCTGCACCTATACCCCAATACTGAGCCGCTGCTGCCGTATGTGTCCCTATTACTGCACCTGATACCCCAATACTGAGCTGCTGCTGCCGTATGTGTCCCTATTACTGCACCTGCTGTGTGGTTCTGTGTGACCTCTAAATTTTAAAGCACCCCTCTAGAATATAGTAATGCCGGGTGCAAGTGCCCTAGAAAACAGTGCCCACATTTTGTCCCCTAGACTGTAGTAATGCCCTGTGTGCCCCTTTGACAGTCACAGTAACCCGAGTTCCCCTATAACAATAAGTGTCCACTTTACATTTAATAATGTCCCAAGTCTCCCCCTGTACATCTCCCCTATACACAGAATAATGCCCCTCACTGGATATATACTGACCCCTTAATGTCCCCAAACTATTTAATGGGTCCAACACTGTATGATGGCCCCTAGATAGCATCCATACAGCATAATACACCAGATAGTCCTCAATATAGTATAATGCACCCCCATAGGCAGCCTCTATATTATAATAAACCCCCATAGGCAGAGTCTATAATATAATGCACCACCATAGGCAGCCGCTATATTATAATGCACCCCCATAGGCAGCCTCTGTAGTATAATGCATCCCCATAGGGAGTCTCTGTAGTATAATGCACCCCAATATGGAGCCTCTGTAGTATAATGCAGCCCCCATATACAGCCTCTGTAGTATAATGCACCCCCATATACAGCCTCTGTAGTATAATGCACCCCCATTAAAAAAAAAAAAAAAAAAAAACAATACTCACCTCCCGGCTCCTGTGCTGCTCACTGTTCTCCCTCTCTGCGTCTGACAGCGGGCGCCGGCAGGTGATGTCATCGCGCCCGCTGTCAGACGCTGAGAGGGGGATTATGGGAGAGAAGGAGCGCTCGCTCCTTCTCTCTCTATGCGGTCAGCTGTATCGGCTGGATGCCGATACAGCTGACCCTCCGATGACGGGTGGGGGGCCCACTGCTGGCACCGGGCCCCCCCACCGCCTGTTCAGGCCCCATAGCTTCCGGGCGGCAGAGCAGGGAGAGCGACTCTCCCTGCTCTGCCGCAGAATGTAACTGTATCGGCGTGCTGTGCACGCCGATACAGTTACTGTAGCGTAGCTCCGGGTGGGCCCCCTCAGAGCGCGGGGCCCGCGGCCACCGCCCCCTCTGCCCCGCGGCCACGCCCCCTCTGCCCCGCGACCTATCCTTTCAAATCAGGGCCCACCACGCAGGAGCTGGGGCCCACCGGAGGTTTCTCCGGTGTCCCGGTGGCTCAGTCCGACCCTGCTTGCCAGCCTGATAATACCAGGCCACAGCAGTCTGCTTATCTTTGCTGGTTAACAAAAATAGGGGATCCCCTCGAAAAAAATTGGTGTGGGGTCCCCCCTATTTTTGTTAACCAGCCAGATGAAGCAGACCGCTGAGGCCTGGATTTTCAGGCTGTTAAGGGCCAAGATCCATGGACCTTGCCAGCCTGATAATACCAGACCACAGCAGTCTGCATATCTTGGCTGATTAACAAAAATAGGGGATCCCCTCGAAAAAAATTGGCGTGGGGTCCCCCCTATTTTTGTTAACCAGCCAGATGAAGCAGACCGCTGAGGCCTGAATTTTCAGGCTGTTAAGGAGCCAAGATCCATGGACCTTGCCAGCCTGATAATACCAGGCCACAGCAGTCTGCATATCTTGGCTGATTAACAAAAATAGGGGATCCCCTCGAAAAAAATTGGCGTGGGGTCCCCCCTATTTTTGTTAACCAGCCAGATGAAGCAGACCGCTGAGGCCTGGTTTTTCAGGCTGGTAAGGATCCAATATCCATGGACCTTGCCAGCCTGATAATACCAGGCCACAGCAGTCTGCTTAGCTTGGCTGATTAACAAAAATAGGGGATCCCCTCGAAAAAAAAACCGCATAGGGGTCCCCCTATTTTTGTTAACCAGCCAAGTAAAATGCAGACTGCTGCGGCCTGGTATTAAAAGACTGTCAAGGCCCATGGATTTTGGCCCTCAACAGCCTGATAATACCAGGCTACAGCAGCCCCACATTTGGCGCATCAAAAGATGTGCCAATTGTGGCACTTTACCCTGCTCTTCCCACTTGCCCTGTAGCGGTGGCAAGCGGGGTAATAAGGGGTTAATGTCACCGTTGATTGCACGGTGACAATAAGCCCGGTTAATAATGGAGAGGCGTCAATAAGACCGATCCATTATTAATCCCAAAGTTTTTAAATGTTTAAAAAAAAGACACAGCCAGAAAAAAGTATTTTAATGAAATAAAAGAGACAACACAGTTTTCATTAATTTTATTACTCTCTCATTCCTGCGACGCCATCGATCTCCTGTAAAAAAAGAAAAAAAACAAACCAACAGTATACCACCTGTCCGACGCAGTCCATAGTAACGAGTGTCCCACGACGATCCAGCTCTGCTACATCGGAATGCCAGGCAGAGCCTAACATCCCGACGCAGCACAGCTGATTACCTGCTTTCTCGGCGGTGACGTCATCGGACTGCTTTACGGCCGCGATTACCCAGCAGTCACTGCAGTTATCGCGAGAAACTGCATGTGACCGCCAGGGAGAAGAGGATGGCGGCCATCAAGCAGTCCAGGATGTGACCGCCGGAGATCTTCTGCCAGGTAAGTGCGCTGACTCCTGACAGACCCGACCGACGGACAGTGACAGTGACATTCCGATTCCGGTATCCGATATGACGAAAATATCGGAACTCGGAATCGGAATTCCGATACAGCCAATATCGGCCGATACCCGATATTTGCAGTATCGGAATGCTCAACACTAGTCTCTGCACATGTCATGTTTTCACGGACCGTGTGTCTGTATGCAAAACACGGAGACACATCAGTGTTCGTGGGAGCGCACGGATCACACGGACCCATTCAAGTCAGTGGCTGCATGTAAACACGTACCGCACACGGATCACATTCGTGTGCAATCTGTGTGCGTTATTAAACTTATAGGGTTAATATTAAAGCCAATTGTATCAATACCAGACAGGTGTCTAGACAGTGTTTGGGCCAAAGTTTGGCATAAGTCTAGACAGCATTTTAGGCTCTGAGGTGAAGTTGGCAAGTTATCAGAGTGCTGGCATCTTTCAACTCTGGTGACTTTGGACAATATTATGGCCCCCGTGTGGACACAGAGCGGCTAATAAGTTTGGTGGAGCAACATCTTGAGCTTTGGGACACACGATCTGAAGGATACCATGACAGGCTGGCCATTGAGCGTGGTTGGTTCGCTGTAGCTGAGCAGCTCTACCCCAGACCTGGTTGGTCCACATATTCAAAGCAGGCAAAGTTTGGTAAATGACCCCATTGATGTTCCTTTTTTAATGTGACATGGAATTAATCTTAACATATGAAACTACTTCACATTTTGCTTTATATATGTCAAGAAAGGCCGTACGGGGCCACAGGCCCTCAAGGGAGGCCAACATGACGAGGTGACGTGGGAATAAAGGGAGCTGTAAAGGGGATAATAAAGAAGAGTAAGTGAGGGGTTAAGTTTAGTTGTCTAGGTAGAGGAGGGGTGTCGGGTGACGTGTAAGGGAGGAGAGGGGAGCAGAGTGGTTCTGGCCATATAAATAGGGGGTGGACATGTTGAGTAGCCACCATTTTGGGTACACACCGGCGCAGAGCAAACTCCCACCCACCCTCCCCTTTTTGTTTAGACTGCAGATGCCTTTAGGTCAGATTTAAGTATCAATGAGGGTTATAGGTTATCTATACAATAGGGCCGTTTATATCTGCTTAAAGTATGTTTTCCTTTTCAGTAAGATGGGCTGTCATAGCAGCACGAGCGGGGGGGAGCTCCTCGAAGTTGGTGGAAGTGGAAAATGGCGGACTGGTGGGGGGGAGGGGATCTCAAGAGGTCCAGGACTCCCCTCGGTGAATTCTGGTGAACTGGATATTGGTAACACTGTGGAAGGGTTATTTTGGCGGCCCCCTTTAAGGGGTTTTTGGTTTTGGCCAGGCTGAACGTCAACTATCCCCGAGCTGGTGTCTAGCGGCTGGGAGGTAAGAGTTAGCCCGGGGGCCAAAATGGGTTGTGTTTGTGGACAATTACGGTTACAAGGTTTTGGGCTTCGAGGACCTTCCCCTCCATGGGTTGGGCAATGTTTATGAATGTTTATATTGTTGTATAAATGTTAATAAATGGCTGCTGTGGCCAATTAATCCAATTTACGTCTATGTCTCTTACTGGGATCGAGTGGTAGTAATAGATGTTGGGTCGGAACTGTCAGGGTACAAAGGTTTATTGGATACGGTCCTTTGGTAGAAGCTAACATGAGTCACGGATACTCTCAGTCATGGTATATGTCTTACCATCCTAAACATTATTCTGATGTCTTATTAAGCTTTGTATTTACAAGCACCTTCTCATATACACTTTATAATATTCTTAGTATTTTAGAGTATGTTCCCTGTGTTTAATATCATAATTACTCATGAACCATGCTTTTTAGAAATGGCCAAAAAATGCAGTGTGTGTCTGTGGCAGCATTTTAATTCTGGTGTGTATCTTTATTTCTTAAAAATATATTTTTATTTTTTTTTACCAAAAAAATAATACCTAGGTAACTCAAGGGCTACTTGTCTGCCATGTGCACAAACTCAATTTTTTGCCCACACTTCCCTGATGTACCAAATGTGTTACATCATATTTTACACTGTGTACTGTATTCAAGCATATCTCTACAGATGTCTCACATTAGTTGGTCTTAGGCTTAACTAGGTTTGAATATTTTTATATGTGTTAATTGACTGATGTAATATATGCAAAAAGGATTGCAATTAAAGTTTCTCAGACATTGTTAAAAACAAAGTTTGTGAAGATTAAAATGTTAAACATGTAAGGATCATCATGTGCTTGCTGCTATTCTTAACCCCTTAACGACCAAGCCATTTTGTAGGTTAATGACCAGGCCAATTTTTACAATTCTGACCATTGTCTCTTTATGTGCTTAGAACTCTGGAACGCTTCAACGGATCTTGGCGATTCTGAGATTGTTTTCTCGTGACATATTGTACTTCATGGTAGTGGTAAAATTTCTTCGATATAACTTGCGTTTATTTATGAAAAAAAGGGAAATATGGCAAAAATTTTGAAAATTTTGCAATTTTCAAACTTTTAATTTTTATGCCATTAAATCAGAGAGATATGTCACAAAAAATAGTTAATAAATAACATTTCCTACATGTCTACTTTACATCAGCACAATTTTGGAACCAACATTTTTTTTTTGTTAGGAAGTTATAAGTGTTAAAAGTTGACCAGCAATTTCTCATTTTTCCAACAAAATTTACAAAACCATTTTTTTTAGGGACCACCTCACATTTGAAGTGAATTTGAGGGGTCAATATGACAGAAAATACCCAAAAGTGACACCATTCGAAAAACTGCACCCCTCAAGGTGTTCAAAGCCACATTCAAGAAGTTTATTAACCCTATAGGTACTTCACAAGAATTGAAGCAATGTGGAAGGAAAAAATGAACGTAACTTATATTACACAATATTTGTTGTACAATTTCTCCTGAGTACACCGATACCCCATGTGTGGGGGAAAACCAATCTTTAGGCACACGGCAGTGCTCAGAAGGGAAGGACCATCATTTGAGATTTTGAATGTCAAATTGGCTGGAATCGAGAGCGGACACCATGTCCATGTCGCGTTTGGAGAGTCCTTGATGTACCTAAACAGTGGAAACCCCCCATAAGTGACCCCATTTTGGAAACTAGACCCCCCAAGGAACTTATCTAGATCTGTGGTGAGCACTTTGAACCCCCAAGGGCTTCACAGAAGGTTATAACGTAGAGCCGTAAAATTTAAAAATCATATTTTTTCCACAAAAATGATCTTTTCACCCCCAATTTTTATTTTCCCAAGGGTAACAAGACTCCAAAAGTTATTGTGCAATTTGTCCTGAGTATGCTGATACCCCATATGTAGGGGTAAACACTATTTGGGCGCATGGCAGAGCTTGGAAGGGAAGCAGCGCCATTTGACTTTTTTGGCTGGAATTGAGATTGGACGCCATGTCGCATTTGGAGAGTCCCTGATGTGCCTAAACAGTAGAAACCCCCCACAAGTGACCCCATTTTGGAAACTAGACCCCCCAAGGAATTTATCTAAATGTATTGTGAGAGCTTTGAACCCCCAAGGGCTTCACAGAAGGTTATAACGTAGAGCCGTAAAATTAAAAAATCATATTTGTTCCACAAAAATGATCTTTTCATCCCAATTGTTATTTTCCAAAGGATAAAAGGACCCCAAAAGTTATTGTGCAATTTGTCCTGAGTACGCTGATACCCCATATTTGGGGGTAAACCACTATTTGGGCGCATGGCAGAGCTCGAAAGGGAAGCAGCGCCATTTGACTTTTTTGGCTGGAATTGAGATTGGACGCCATGTCGCATTTGGAGAGTCCCTGTGTGCCTAAACAGTGGAAACCCCCCACAAGTGACCCCATTTTGGAAACTAGACCCCCCAAGGAACTTATCTAGATGTGTGATGAGAGCTTTGAACCCCCAAGGGCTTCACAGAAGGTTATAACGTAGAGCCGTAAAATTAAAAAATCATATCTTTTCCACAAAAATTATCTTTCCACCCCCAATTTTTATTTTCCAAAGGGTAACAGGACCCCAAAAGTTATTGTGCAATTTGTCCTGAGTACGCTGATACCCCATATGTGGGGGTAAACCACTATTTTGACGCATGGCAGAGCTCGGAAGGGAAGGAGCGCCGTTTTCAAATGCAGACTTTGATGGAATGGTCTGTGGGTGTCATGTCACGTTTGGAGAGCCCCTGATGTGCCTAAATAGTAGAAACCCCCACAAGTGACCCCATTTTGGAAACTAGACCCCCCAAGGAACTTATCTAGATGTGTGGTGAGCACTTTGAACCCCCAAGTGCTTCACAGAAGTTTATAATGTAGAGCCGTGAAAATACAAAAATCATATTTTTTTCCTCAAAAATAATTTTTTGCCCCCAAATTTTTATTTTTATAAGGGTAACAGGAGAAATAGGACCTCAAAAGCTATTGTGCAATTTGTCCTGAGTACGCTGATACCCCATATGTGGGGGGAAACACTATTTTGACGCATGGCAGAGCTCGGAAGGGAAGGAGCACCGTTTTTGAATGCAGACTTTGATGGAGTGGTCTGCGGGTGTCATGTCGCGCTTGGAGAGCCCCTGATGTGCCTAAACAGTAGAAACCCCCCACAAGTGACCCCATTTTGCAAACTAGACCCCCCAAGGAACTTATCTAGATGTGTGGTCAGCACTTTGAACCCCAAGGGCTTTACAGAAGTTTATAACGTAGAGCCGTGAAAATAAAAAAATCATATTTTTTTCCACAAAAATGACCTTTTTTTCCCCCAATTTTTATTTTTATAAGGGTAACAGGAGAAATAGGACCCCAAAAGTTGATGTGCAATTTGTCCTGAGTACACTGATATCCCATATGTGGGGGGGAACCACTGTGATCGCCTTACTGCGATCTTTGGGAGGCAGAATGAACAAATCCACAAAAGGTGAAGAATTGGTTTTCTTTCTTACGCCGTTCTCGTGCGGTATTAGTGATTAGGCGACTTTATTCCTCGGGTCGGTGCGATTACAGCGATACCAGATTTATACCCTTTTTTCATGTTTAGCTTCTGTCACACACTAAAAGATGCTTTTTTTTGGAAGAATTTTTTGTAAGAAATTTTTGCATTGCCGTATTTGAGAGCTATAATTTTTCCATATTTCGTCCGACAGAGTTATCTGTGGGCTTACTTTTTGCGGGACGAGCTGACGTTTTTATTGGTACCATAATCGGGCACATAACGTTTTTTGATCGCTTCCTATTCCGATTTTTGTGGAAGCAGAATGAACAAAAACCAGCAATTCAGGAATTGTTTTTTTTTTTTTTTTTTCCTCCGTTCCGCGTGTGATAAAAATGATAAATCAGCTTTATTCTTCGGGTCGCTACGATTACAGCAATACCTCATTTATATATTTTTTTATGTTTTGGCCTTTTTTACGCAATAAAATTTTTTATAGAAATATAATTATTTTTGCATCAGTTTTTTCCGCGAGCTATAACTTTTTTATTTTTTCGCTGATGATGCTGTATAGTGGCTTTTTTTTGCGGGACAAGATGACGTTTTCAGCGGTACCATGATTATTTATATCCGACTTTTTGATCGCGTATTATTGCACTTTTTCCAAGGGGTATGATGATACCGCTTGGAAAAAGTATAATTTACTACTTTTTTTTTTTACGGCTTTCACTGAAGGGGTTAACTAGGGTTACGCTTTTATAGATGGGATTTTTACAGACTCGGCGATACCAAACGTGTATTTTTTTTGTTTTTTGATTTTTTTATTACATAAAAATTTTTTTAGGGGAATTTTTTAAAATTATTTTTTAATATTTTTTTTACAATTTGTTTAAAAAAAAATGCTTTTTTTTACCTTGTCCCTTTATGGGACTTTCACTTTTTTACTTTTGATTGCAGGTACAATGCATTGCAATGCTCCAGCATTGTACCTATAGTGAAAGCTGCTGTGACCATGGTCACAGCGGCTTTCCGTAGCTAGATGACCCGGAGGTTGTCATGACAACCCCCCGGTCGTCAAGGCAGAGATCGGGCCCTGCAAATACATTGCGGGGCGCCGATCTGAGGCAGAGGGAGCTCGATCGCAGCAGTCAGGGGGTTAACAGCCAGGGCGGCGGGGTTGCCGATCCTGGCTGTTAGTGCAGGAAGCTCGGCCTCTGCAGCGCTGAGCTCCTGCACTGGTCGGGCAGAAGAGGCTGAAATTTCAGCCTCTTCTGCCTGATCGCTGCTGTGTTTGGTCAGTCACATTGACTGACCAATCACAGTGCTGTAGGTGTGGGGACCGACTGCAAAGGTCCCCGCACCGCTTGCTGTGCCTGTCAGCTGTCAGCACTGAACTACCACGCAGTGGTAGTTCAAAGGCATGACGTGCACAGTCCGTCAAGGTGCCAAAACTGACACCTTGCCATGACGGACTGTGCATGTCATTGGAAATTGAGGGGTTAATCCAACATACACAAAATATTCAAACATAGTAGCCCCTTGGAGTGTTTGCTTTTAGCCCCTTGGAGTATTTGCTTTTAACATTTCTTGCTGCCCACACCACAGTTTGTGTGTGACTGTGTTAAATCCAATGTTTAGACTTTATTAATAACATCATACAAAAATATTCACACAAGCCTTACATATGGCTAATGGTCATTGGTAATGGTCATTGGTAATTGTGGTAATGTTTGTGTTGTTAGACCCAGCCAAAGTTCTGCAGTCTATGTTGGTCCAAACGGTTTAGAACAGTGCTCATGGTGGACAATCCTTAAGTTTTGGAAAGACACCATGGCGTGAAGTGGTCACACACTTCTTAGTCTCAATGGCAAGGGATAAACTATTTTTGGGGTTTTTTTTTGGACCAGGCATGATAATCATAAGCAAA
Source organism: Oophaga sylvatica (assembly GCA_033576555.1). Classification (NCBI taxonomy): domain Eukaryota; kingdom Metazoa; phylum Chordata; class Amphibia; order Anura; family Dendrobatidae; genus Oophaga; species Oophaga sylvatica. The sequence continues at coordinate 427,177,444 of JARQOD010000001.1, read as the reverse complement.
TTACTTTTGAAATCTAACATAGCTGAACACATTGTGTTGTTGTTTAATGAATATTTTTTGATTTGCGGGAATGTCTTATTGTTTTTACACTTTCCCAACAGTTGATTTGGTTAAACGGCGATGGCGCTCAGCGAGGGACCAGTTTAGGCGGGAACTTAATCCCCTCCCCTCCACTTCAGGTGCTTCCAAAAAGCGTAAATATGTGTTCTACAGAAACAGCCTTTCTTCGCCCAGTCCTGGAGCTAAATCCGTAAGTGTCACTCAGTATGATTTTGCTAACATATTAAAATAACAACACTGTATTTTACCATGTTTCCATATATTAAACATTTGGAAACCTTCATGTAAATCTGTGATCAATAGTTATCTTTCATAAGTACATTTGTGTTTTAAATCAGACTCACGTGTATGTGTTCAATTACCAAAAAAACAACATGTTCGAGACATAGCTTCATATATTCTCACAAACTAGGCACTTTTAACTCTTTTTGTTTTGTATTAATTATGATAAAATTAACAGTTTTTTCACAATGTTATTTATCCTAGAACTGATGACAACCTTGAAGACTCTGATGAATCGCTAACAACAGCAAGATCAGTGCCATGTACCTCTGCATCGGAGACCGAAGCCCCAGCGGACCCGATTCCAGCAACACTGCCTGATGAACATGTGTCTGATGCTGCTGAACCCTCCACTGATGCTGGTCATGGAAGTACCCAAACAACGGCCCCAACAGCATCCCAAGCAGCAGCCCCAGCATCAACATCCAATCTACCTCGGTATCTTGCACACACTCTCCGACATAGACGAACCAAGCCACATGAAGATCCACGTATGTTGCCCGAGCTCATTGATGCTCGAGTTTTATCCATACTAAATTCCATGACACCTGAAAATTCAGCAGATCGGTTTTGTCGGTCCCTCTCTCCTTGCCTAGCCAAAGTTCCTGATGAACGGCAGGAACGGGTACAGGCTGCAATATTGACCCTTATTGCTGCAAGCCAAGGAGAGCAGGAACCAAACCAGGTGCTAGGGCGCATTGAACAATGGTGAGCTGCCCAGCATCAAATACAGATGCCATCTGCTACCAACATAACACATGCACAAAATAAAATGTAGGTACACTATCTTCAGGGCCCGAGCCTGTCCCAGAAACACAACAATCACAGCACGTGCCTGCACCCTCGTCCATGCTTCCACCTCCTTCCTCCAGACATCCTTATCCCCAAATTATGCTCCTGTTTGGTTTCCTTCTCCCCTTTGCTCCATCCATGATTATGTGCAAATGTCTGATCCAGTCTCAATGTCTCATGCCCATGCCAGTAGCCATCAATATGAGCAAATGTCTGATCCAGCCTCAGTGCCTTATGCCTGTGCCAGCAGCCAGCAATATGGGCAAATGTCTGATCCAACCTCAGTGCCTCATGCCCATGCCAGTAGCCAGCAATATGGGCAAATGTCTGATCCAGCCTCAGTGCCTTATGCCTGTGCCAGCAGCCAGCTATATGGGCAAATGCTCAGTGGATAGCACTACAGCCTTGCAGCGCTGGAGTCCTAGGTTCGAATCCCACCTAGGACAATATCTGCAAGGAGTTTGTATGTTCTCCCGTGTTTGCGTGGGTTTCCTCCGGGTACTCCGGTTTCCTCCCACACTCCAAAAAAAACATACTGATAGGGAATCTAGAATGTGAGCCCCATCGGGGACAGCGACGATAATGTGTGGAAACTGTAAAGCGCTGCGGAATATGTTAGCGCTATATAAAAATAAAGATTATTATTATTATCCAACCTCAGTGCCTCATGCCCATGCCAGTAGCCAGCAATATGGGCAAATGTCTGAAACAGCCTCATGCCCGTGCCAGTAGCCAGCAATATGTGCAAATGTCTGATCCAGCCTCAGTGCCTTATGCCTGTGCCAGTAGCCAGCAATATGGGCAAATGTCTGATCCAGCCTCAGTGCCTCATGCCTGTGCCAGTAGCTAGCAATATGGGCAAATGTCTGATCCAGCCTCAGTGCCTCATTGCCATGCCAGTGGCCAGCAATATGGGTAAATGTCTGATCCAGCCTCATTGCCATGCCAGTGGCCAGCAATATGGGCAAATGTCTGATCCAGCCTCAGTGCCTCATGCCCGTGCCAGTAGCCAGCAATATGGGCAAATGTCTGATCCAGCCTCAGTGCCTCATGCCCGTGCCAGTAGCCAGCAATATGGGCAAATGTCTGATCCAGCCTCAGTGCCTCATGCCCGTTCCAGTAGCCAGCAATATGGGCAAATGTCTGATCCAAGCACCACCTACACCCAACATTCGGAAGCATTCTCCACCAGCATGTCTGTGGGGGATAGGAGTGGTGGTAATTTTGCTATGCCACAGCCCTACAATCTGCCATCAAGGCACCAGACACCTATGGTGAGCCAATTTGGTCAGCACAGCCGTATGCCAAGAGGTGATACCTATAGTAGTTTGCAATCACATCTGAGCCAGATTGTTCACTCAGAACCTACCTTACCTCAGCCACAAAGTGTTTCCCAAACATTTTTGGCTGAGTCTTACAAAACACAACCTTATCCCCCATCTACATCTGTTACACCATCAATTTTGCGAACTCAACCTCCTCAAACAACCACACGCCAGCCCACAATACCTACAGGACAAATGGGCACACAGTCCTCCAGCCCTGAACATGGAAGCACAGAAAATACCACGGACGAATCTTTATCCACTCATGGTGACTTTGTAGATTTCTGAATAACCTAAATAAGTAGGTTACCTTCATTATGTTGACAAAAAATGTTGTTTTGTTTTGCTACACTCTTGGATGAATACATGTGTTGTAAGAAAAATAAAACACATTGGTTAAGTGTTAATATGTCTTGTTTCTTTGGCAAAGTCTATGTAATTTTGAAAATATGTCCTTGATATGACTGAAAGAACAAACTTACAAAACAAATAAGCAATATACCATACCTGTCAACCGTTATGTCCCACGAACTAATCAATATCTGGCCCATATGTGTAGCCCAGCTGCGCTTGGTGCCACAAGTTACCCTGGAGGATGCATGAAAGGTAATTCACAATCACCCAATATTCATTCACACTCCACATTTTCCTGGTGCCACCAGAGGGAGCCCTTTAGAATACGCAGGTATATAAGGGTGTGGAGATGGGATTAGTGAGTTGTTGTTGTGAGGAGAGGAGTGGAGTTCAGTCGGTCTGTGCAGCCACCTCAGAGAAGGCAGTCATCTAGTCATCTCAGAGAGCCCAGAGAGTCTGCAGTCCGCAGTCTAAGAGCAGCAGAACTGAGAGAAACTGCTATCCCATTGTGCTTATGTTAAAGGTGTGAGTAGGACAACAGGCAAGTGGAAAAGAAGAAAGAGAGAGTAACTGAGGTCGACAGCATTGATAGCTGACCTCCACTCTGCACTACCGGACACCGGGTCCGAGCTTGCTAGTACCTTCACGGCTAGTGGGAAAAACCGGAGACCCTGCTGGACTTCAGGTCACATAGGGGCCCAATAGTGCTGATACGTAACCGGGGTCAGGAGAACAAGAATCTAGCAGGGCCCTGCACATAGAGACTTAGTTCTGTCCAAAAGAAGGCTCCACCACAAGATCAGCCGGGCGTAGCAAAGAGAACGGAGTTAAACTTTGTTTTATGCAAGTTAGAAACTCACACACATAAAGACGTAAGGAGGCCCTACACCTATTCAGTGGATTACTGGACGTGCATCCTCCACCCTGAACAGCTTCCCGGGACGTGCCTGAATCTACCACCAGTAAAGGTACAGAAAGAGACTCTTTGTGTGTGTCTGCCTTATTGCCTTGCACCTCTACACCGCCATATACTCCGAGGGATCAGTCTCACCTGTGGGAGACTTGACACCTTGCTGCCCCAAACCCTCAGAGGATCTACACTGCAGCGCTGGTCACCCTGACCAGAAACCACAGGTGGCGTCACGAACATTTCTATCATCCCCTGTAAATATCCCCTTTTTAGTGAGCGCCCAGGGCAACGGACCGAGCTGCGCTACCCGTGACATCCCCCAGTAAAGTGAACAGGCTCGGTGCCGAGTACCCCAAAGCCCTGGTACGTGCTACTCACATACACACTTTACAACCAGGATGGTGGTAATATTAATCCGTCCCGGCTGAAGACTAATGGGAAAGGAGGAGATGGTGGTGCCGCACCCAGCTTCATTGACTAGCGGTGAGGTCACTGAAGCTGCGCCCCCTCACAGCCTCAACTGCTTAGAACTATTGACTGTGATAAAATGCCAGTGAAATTGGACACTTCAAGGTCAGTCTGTCTGAACAACATGATCGCAAAGTGACCCAATTTCCTTCCAGAACACAGACAATGAGTGAGGGTCTTAGGTAGGGTTGAGCATTCCGATACCGAAACCCGGTTCCGATACCTGAAATCCAATGTAAGTCTATGGGAACAAAATATCGGAATATTTTTAATTCCGATATTTTGTTCCCATAGACTTACATTGGATTTCAGGTATCGGAACCGGGTTTCGGTATCGGAATGCTCAACCCTAGTCTTAGGTATTTGGTGATAGTCTACCAGACCAAATAGATACTTTAATACATGGCATATTTATCACACCCACAGTAAACACATTATAATGAGGTATTAGGTATTTGTTATGGGTAGCAATGAGGCTTTGAGTTCAGTTACCCACATCAAATGTAAGCTCGCAACCCACGTCAATGGTCCTCATTGCCTTGCGAGTCCCTAACCAAAGTGTTATAAAAGGTAAAAAAAAATAGCACGAAAATAACAAAATTACACTTTTGGACAGAATACATATTTAAGTGTAACATTAGATGGGCTCCTCCATTTGCCATGGCACACTACCCTCTGGTGTCAAAAATAATCAGCAAAAATATTCCTGACTAGAAGCCCAGAGTGAGCAACTCGTGGAGCATTCGGTCTTTCCTCTGGTAATGTCACATTAACCACTCTCCCATCAACATCATCCAAGGATGGTTCTTGTTGTCAGCAGAAATTATGCAAAATAACAGCAGTCTTTATGACTGCCTGGACATTTTCTGGACACATCTGGATTTGAGTTTCAAAAATACGCCATCTTGAAGTCAAGATTCCAAATGCACACTCAACCAACGGGCTTTCATCAGGCGAGTGTTAAAAATTCTCCTCCGGTTGTCCAAACCTCGACATGAAAATCGTCGAGAACATGCCTTGAGAGCGCAAAGCCCTCATCAGCAACCATGATAAATGGTGCAGGTGGGCCTGACACACCAGGAAGCACACATGGTTGGGGCAGATTTAAATTAGTGTCAGCAAGTCGCCAAGCTAATCTGGAAGCTCTAAAGAAGCGAGAATCAGAGGCACTCCCATATGCCCCAATGTCAGCAAGAACAAAACAGTAGTTGCTGTCAGCTACAGCCAGCAGCACAACAGGAAAAAAAATTTTGTAATTAAAAAAACGAGAACCAGAGTTTGGCGGCTTCTTGACATGAATGTGTTTACCATCCAGGGCACCAATGCTGTTTGGGAACTCAGTGTCTTCCATGAAACCCTGGGCAATCCTTAACCAGTCTTGTGTGGTTGGCTGAGGCATGAGGCGGCTCTTTAGCTTATCCCAAATCAGATCACAGGTTGAGCGCACAATCCCGGATATGGTGGACGTGCCAAGGAGGAACTCAAAATGAAGGGAAGAATATGAGTGGCCAATAGCCAGGAATCAGTTAACAAAACCATATTTTGGATGTCTAACATTCACAAACAATTGTGGATTATGGTGATAGATCAAACAATTATTACATAGTGAAGGTCATACAGCACAGATCAACATAAAATATATGTTTTGTGCAATATAACCCACACCCATTAATGCTACACACAGGTGTCACTTATAATGTGCATTTCACAAAGTGGCCATGTTAAGAGTTTGGTTTGGGCCCTACTATTTGATTGTTTGTAAGAATACATATCCAAAGTGTATGTTGGCCTTTGTTTCTAGAACAATGGTTAACAAAGACATGTTTGGCACTTACAATTATGGTCATTGTATAACCGAGTGAAGTGGAACATTACTCACTAGAAAATTAACCACTTAACCCACAACAATGGTTTGCACGTTATTGGCCACAATATAATGTTTGGCGCCAAAAACTGACCTCAAGGTTACTAGCAAACGCTCCTCCGGAGAAATGCTTATTCGCATGCAGGTGTCTCGTCTGAGAAGGTAAGGCTGCAAAACATGAAGTATGTTGTCAAATCCGGGAATGGAAAGACGACAAAAGGCAACAAACTTCACCGGGTATCTGCGAAGTTCATTGTACAATTTAGAAAAATGACCATATGCCCCACGTAGCAAGAGTAGAGGGTGAACCCATAGCCTCTTTTGCAGCCGTGATTCCTCATCAAGCATATGGTGGCGAACCCCAAACCGACGTGACAGAAGCCATGCCAACCACAACAACGCCTCATTGTCACTACACATATTTGTGACGCCAAAGGAGTCCTAACACACACCCCTAAGATGATATGTCAAGGTCAAAAACATTTTAGGAACTGTTTTAACACATAATCACTAATGGATCACACCTTTGCAAGCTCCAAGCCTTTAATTAATGCCTTAACCCCTCATTTGGAGCTCAAAACCTTTGTGTGTGATACGTATTCACACAGACGATAAACACAGACAGCACATGGATGGGCTACGCGCACACACGGACACAGACAGCTCCGGGACCGTTTCTTCACGTACCGGAAAAATCTGGACGTGTGAGACTGGCCTTAAGTGGTGTTTTAACGATCCAGTCTTACGAATTTTCTAAAATAGTGTCATTACTGGAATCACTCCCTTTATCTATCCATATAATAGCTATTGACTGTCGTATTGGAAATAGAAAGAAAACGACAGACTTGTAAAACAGCCAACAAACTGCTGTTACATCTACAATATTATTGTCATTAATTATAGTGGGAGTCATAGCTGCCTACTGATGCCAATTTTTCATAACACCCTAAGTATACAGTGTCATTACTTGTATAGCATTAGTTACAGGGTAGCGAGTCTTTCTCTGGCCCTCTATTCCCAACAGTACAGACGTGCAACAATCTGGGACTAGAACATGGTATCTGAGTAATGTTGATCCACAAGGTACTTCTCCCACTGCCTGTGAGAGTAGAAGGAAAAGGCACCCATTGTGGGGAAGAGTTTAGTTGAAAGGAATCTGTCAACAGGTTTTTGTTCTCCATCTGAGAGCATCATGATGTAGGGGCAGAGACCCTGATTCCAGTGATGTGTCACTTATGGAGTTGCTTACAGCAAGTTTGATAAAATAGCAGTTTTATTTTCTGCAGCTCTAGCAGTTCTCTAAATGCTGAGCTCTGTATAACCCCGCCCACACCACTGATTGGCAGCTTTCTGCCTAGGCAGAGAAAGCTACCAATCAGTGTCGGGGGCACGGTTGAACTACATGACCGCAGCAGGTTTACTAGTCCTCTAATAATCTGCTTGATAAAATAGTTTATCAAAACTACAGCAAGCAGCTCAGTAAGTGACACATCACTGTAATCAGGGTTTTGTTCTCTACATCATGCTGCTCTCAGCATGATATTCCCTTGAAAGGATTGCTATTGGGGCAAATTAGGTCAGTTTGTTGCATTTTTGCTTGTTTTTTTGCCAGAAAAAGCAAACTGAGGCTATAAATATTTAAGATGAGAATAGCCCTTTAAGCTTTTGCAGTGCAGTCTGCCTCTAGGACATCATGGTGGTTGAGGGATTTTTTGCAGAGGTCACTTCCATTGTCATTATCAATTTTGGGAGCTCTTAATAGGCATCATGATTGCCCGATTGACCTATTTCATGGATAGTAAAGCCCGTGATATGCAGTGAAGTTGATTTTTTATGGCCGTATTATATGTTTTCAATGGTCTAGAGATGACGACGATTTATATATATATATGGGAATATTCAGCTTTGGTGCATTACTCACATGTGGTAGATGTACAGTATATTTGTACTATCCACATGTGGTAAATGTGAGGGAAAACTTGCACCCTCCACCGCACACGTCGTCCTAGCATCCCACGGCAAGCTGAAGGCGCAGATGTTAGGGAGGATTTCAGGAGACAACAGATCAGATCTTTCTTCCTGGGGTAAAATGCATGCTAACATTTGTAGACATTAACTGTACGCTGATCACATAATACTATATGAAAACATATGCGCTCCTCATTAATCCCCTTAATCCTTAGAACGACAATTCCAAAAATACTTGTTCCTTTCACTGGCAATCGCTGGAAAATATGGACTGAAAGGAAAGCTTGCTTGACTAATGGCTTGATCCCTGGCTGGTTGCTGTGGGTTATTCAGCTGACCGCAGGAGCAGAGATCCAACATTTTTGGCTTTTGGGATTGTGGTTTTTAACTATTTGCAAAAAGAGGACTGTAACTAACTAGCAAGGTGATCAATAAGATTTATTATGGTGGGGGTTAAAGTTTCACAGCATCTGGAGAGCCAAAGGTTGGAGATTGCTGATAAATATCTACTTTGCTATTATGCAGTGGTCCCCAACCTTTGTTAGGTTTGGGACTCATTCACACGTCCATTATTCGAGTGTGAGTTCTACCCGTATTTTTCACAGATAGACTAACATAGGAACTAGTTCTATTGGGTAGTTCACATAGCCGATTTTATTTTTTGTTTTTGGAGACCGAGAGGTTCTCGCACAATTGCGGAGACATGTCTGATTTTGATCCCAGTGTTGAATGAAAATTGGCAGTGCTCGTCTATGGGTCCATGAAAAAATCCCTTTTTCAGGTACTCCGAGAAATGAGAAGATTAGAGAAACTTTCTTATTCTCAAAGACACTGATTAAACTAGGACCATTTTTTTCATATGTGAAAAATAAAATGGACATCTGAATGAGCCAGAACAGACCCTTGAGTAATGCCATCCAGAGCCCCCCATTACCAGTATAATGACAGCCAAGGCTTTCCTGCAGAAATCACACAGAGATCATGTGTCCCCCCATCCTTATAGGCAGTATACTTAGGGATTCGCACTTTGCCCCCATTTGGTATTTTCACACCAAGGACTCCCTCCACAATATCGCATTCAGCCTCAAGCATCCCTCTAACTAGCAGTATCATCCTATCTCCGGCAAACATATTACCCTATGTGCACCTAAATCTGCTCTTCTGTGCAGAGCTATTCCCAAAAGTCACCATCTGGAGGCCTGCTCTTCATAGCCATACTCTAGACCTGGTGCTAATGCACCAAGCTGGCAGACAACCTCGAGCCACAGGTTGGGGACCCTTGATCTAGAGAAATGCAAAAACAGACCAGAGCTGACTTGGTGGCTTAGACAATTGTATACCATACGGTGCCCATAGATGTCCTTGTGTTTTTGTAGGGTGTGTCTGTATAGAAAAAGCAAGGACAATTGTACCTTTCAATATAGCGGTGAAAACGTATGCCAGGCTATCCCCAAGATTATATGAAAATGAGAAGGATTGGCATTAGCAGGGTAAATGGAGCCTATGTATGTGTTTTATGCCAAACATAAATGAGTCGTTTTAGGATTATGTGATCCTTGCCTATAAATATCCCGTCTCATGTAGCCATCACCAAACTGTGGCGTTCTACCTGTGCTGGACATAGATTGCTTACTACTACTCTAGAATTTGGATTTATATAGTCAACTGTTTTATATAGCAGAGTATGCATAGTGCGGTTTCCTGCCAAATCAGAAAGTGTCCTAAAGTACTGTTGATTAACTAAAAACTTACATAAAATAGTCTAAGTGCAAAAAAAGGTACATTTATGTCATATATAGTCATGGTTATGAACATCTGACCACAGATATCCATTTATTTCTCATGGCTGACCAGCGGTAATGTTACCCCTCAACAATTTAATGCATATTTAAGGGGAATTTCCAGTACTTGGATATTGATGACCTTCATGTAGGTTATTCATATGCAATCCCTGGAGGTCCCACAACAGACTCCTCAAACAATCAGCTCTTCTATGCTCCAGCTTCTGCCAATGTAACAAGCTTTTATTCCTAGTTGAATAGGAGCTAATCTGCAGTAGCTACTAAGCAGTGTATGGATAAAAATACCCTATAATGGCATACAAATAGTGCCAAAGGTGGGAAACATAAACCCATATACAGGTCCTTCTCAAAAAATTAGCATATAGTGCAAAATTTCATTATTTTCCATAATTTAATGATTACAATTAAACTTTCATATATTTTAGAATCATTACACACCAACTGAAATTTGTCAGGTCTTTTATTGTTTTAATACTGATGATTTTGGCATACAACTCCTGATAACCCAAAAAACCTGTCTCAAAAAATTAACATATTTCAACCGTCCAATAAAATAAAAGTGTTTTTTAAAAACAAACAAAAAAAACATCAAATAATAAAGTTCAGTTATGCACTCAATATTTGGTCGGGAATCCTTTTGCAGAAATTACTGCTTCAATGCGGCGTGATATGGAGGCAATCAGCCTGTGACACTGCTGAGGTGTTATGGAGGCCCAGGATGCTTCGATAGCGGCCTTAAGCTCATCCAGAGTGTTGGGTCTTGCGTCTCTCAACTTTCTCTTCACAATATCCCACAGATTCTCTATGGGGTTCAGGTCAGGAGAGTTGGCAGGCCAATTGAGCACAGTAATACCATGGTCAGTAAACCATTTACCAGTGGTTTTGGCACTGTGAGCAGGTGCCAGGTCGTGCTGAAAAATCAAATCTTCATCTCCATAAAGCATTTCAGCCGATGGAAGCATGAAGTGCTCCAAAATCTCCTGATAGCTAGCTGCATTGACCCTGCCCTTGATGAAACACAGTGGACCAACACCAGCAGCTGACATGGCACCCACACCATCACTGACTGTGGGTACTTGACACTGGACTTCAGGCATTTTGGCATTTCCTTCTCCCCAGTCTTCCTCCAGACTCTGGCACCTTGATTTCCGAATGACATGCAAAATTTGCTTTCATCAGAAAAAAGTACTTGGGACCACTTAGCAACAGTCCAGTGCTGCTTCTCTGTAGCCCAGGTCAGGCGCTTCTGCCGCTGTTTATGGTTCAAAAGTGGCTTTACCTGGGGAATGCGGCACCTGTAGCCCATTTCCTGCACACGCCTGTGCACGGTGGCTCTGGATGTTTCTACACCAGACTCAGTCCACTGCTTCCTCAGGTCCCCCAAGGTCTGGAATCGGTCCTTCTCCACAATCTTCCTCAGGGTCCGGTCACCTCTTCTCGTTGTACAGCGTTTTCTGCCACATTGTTTCCTTCCAACAGACTTCCCATTGAGGTGCCTTGATACAGCACTCTGGGAACAGCCTATTTGTTGAGAAATTTCTTTCTGGGTCTTACCCTCTTGCTTGAGGGTGTCAATGATGGCCTTCTTGACATCAGTAAGGTCGCTAGTCTTACCCATGATGGGGGTTTTGAGTAATGAACCAGGCAGGGAGTTTTTAAAAGCCTCAGGAATCTTTTGCATGTGTTTAGAGTTAATTAGTTGATTCAGAAGATTAGGGTAATAGGTCGTTTAGAGAACCTTTTCTTGATATGCTAATTTTTTGAGACAGGTTTTTTGGGTTATCAGGAGTTGTATGCCAAAATCATCAGTATTAAAACAATAAAAGACCTGACAAATTTCAGTTGGTGTGTAATGAATCTAAAATATATGAAAGTTTAATTGTAATCATTACATTATGGAAAATAATGAAATTTAGCACTATATGCTAATTTTTTGAGAAGGACCTGTAGTAGAAGCAAGAAACAACACCCGCTCCAAAGCAACATGTATAACAGGAGAAAAGGAAGCAAACAGGTGACAATAGATAAAAAATATGTATTTTTATTAAGTACAAAAGAATCAAATGTGGAACAATATACAAAAAAATAAAGACTCAAAGCAGGAAAAAACAGAGGCTCCACAGGACAAACACTCCCCCCCACAGAAAACCCCCAATTCCATGTAATGAAAAAAGAGGAGACCTCATATCCTAAAAGTGCCAGTGCATATAAAGATATGGGTGGAATAGGTAAGTATCCTAAGAGACCATCGCCAATGTGGTAGTAGGTGAGTCGCACGTACCAGGGCTTGTGGGGTACTCGGCACCGAGCCCGTTCACTTCAATTGGGGGAGAGGTCACGGGTAGCGCGGCTCGGTCCATTGCCCTGGGCGCTCATTCAAGGGGGATATTTACAGGGGATGATAGAAAATGTTCGTGAGCCACCTGTGGTTTCTGATCAGGGTGACCAGCGCTGCAGGGTGAATCCTCTGAGGGGTTGTTACTGGGCAGCAAGGTGTTAAGTCTTCCACAGGTAAGACTGTTCCCTCGAGGTATATGGCGGTGCAGGGGTGCAAGCAATAAGGCAGACACACACAATGAGTCTCTTTCCGTACCTTTACTGGTGATATTTGCAGGCACGTCCCGGGAAGCTGCTCAGGGTGGAGGATGCACGTCCAGTAATCACTGAGTAGGTGTAAGGCCTCCTTACTTCTTGATGTGTGTGAGTTTCTAACTTGCATGAAGCTAAGTTTAACTCCGTGTAGAACAGCTACGCCCGGCTGACATTGTGGTGGAGCCTTCTTTTGGACAGAACTAAGTCTCTATCTGCAGCGTCCTGCTAGACTCCTGTTCTTCCTGACCCCGGTTACGTATCAGCACTGTAGGGCCCCTCTGCGACCTGAAGTCCAGCAGGGTCTCCGGTTCCTCCCACTAGCCGTGAAGGTTCTAGCAAGCTCGGACCCGGTGTCCGGTTGTGCAGAGTGGAGGTAAGCGATCCTTGCTATTTCTCCTCAGTCACTCTCTCTCTCTTTGTTCACTCGCCTGTTGCCCTACTCACACCTTTAACATAAGCACAGGCAACAGTAGGTGTCAGCTTTCTTCTCTTCACCGCTCTCTAACAGTACCTCAGTTTGCTCGGTGTTACAAGTACTGCAGTTCCCCTTCCTTCACTTCTTTCTTAGGCTCTGTCCGAAGCAGCTATCAGGACCTTCCGTCAGACTGATCTGTGCACACTCCGAGAGTCACTTTCCACTTCCCTAGGGGACTAACAGTCAGCACGTTCTGAGTAACAATTTGCTTCTCTGCTTCTGTCTCATCTGACAGGAATCTCCGTCTGTCTGAACTCCGCTCTGAGCTCTGCTCTGACAGGAATGACTGGCTCAGACTGGCTACTGCTGCGTCTCTCCACACCCTTATATACTCTACAGGGCTCCCTCTGGTGGCACTATAGGGAAATGTGAAGTGTGAATGAATATCGGGTGAGTGTGAATTACCTTTCTGTGCATCCTCCAGGGAACATGTTGCACCAAAAGCAGCTGGGTCACACATCGGTATCGATTAGTAAGGTTCACAAAGAACCCATAGATAAAGGAGAGCTTACCAATGCCAATAATCCAAAGGAGGGAGAAGAGTGTCCTGGGCAGGCAGTGTGGACCCCCGACGCGCGTTTCGTGTGCCCTTAAGCACACTTCCTCAAGGGGAATGTACTGATTTCTCCATAGAAGGACCTTTAAGAATGCATGTGATCCTGTCACATGATCAATTCTGGCCAATAGCGGTGCATACTGTGGCGCATGCGCATGGTGAATCGCAGGTCCTTGAGACATGCAGGAGGAACGTCAAGGTGCCAGTGCGCACGCGCCAAACAAAAGTACAGCGCTCACACATAGGACACCTGTGAGACGTTCCCCGCATGTAAGGAGCGACGAAACGCCACAGCACATGCGCACCACACCAACAGTGTGTGAGAAAACAATGACCAGGGTACATGTATAATAATCTGAATATGGAAACATATGCACATAGGTAAATATAACAAGGCTCCCAATGATACAACATACAGTATGAATATAACATAAGCAGAAAATGTATATCAACAGACATAGACCTCCAAATCAATAAATTTCTAAGTAACAATAATATCCAGATCCAAAGGGACTGAAGTAAGTCAATGGAGGATACGCGTCGTATATTTATGACATTTTCATATGGTCATTGAAAATAAGAGCCAATGTAGAAGGTCCAACTAAATAGAAATAGAAAAATAAATAAATAATGAATAACAATGACTGACAAAATAAAAAACATAAAAAACACACATACCAAAAAATGGCATCGAGGGTAGAATTTAGCGGAAAAGCAGAATATATTATATATCCATCATGAATCATCATGTGCGATACACACAAGAATTTAGAAAACTCATAGGAAAGGTGAAAAAGACAAAGTTTCATTTAGACCCCGAGGGGTTAGCGTATCCAGGGTAACAATCCATCTAAGCTTCGGCTTGAGCGAGCCTCTTCTTATAATCACCCCCCCCCCCCCCCCCCGATACCTAAATGTATCACATCAATACCTTTTACTTTAAAAGATGAGGGCTGTGGTATAATGACTAATGTGGCACCTAGGGGGCGCTGTATAAGTTGCTCAAATTATGCCTGGAGGCATGAGAGAGATGGGAAACCAGTCCCTGGTATGGGGCTAAACGGAAAGTATGTGTCACAGAGCTATTCTGTGCTGTAGGTCAGTAAAGTTGTTCTGGGACTTATAGTCCCATAAGAGTTCTGATTCTTGTTAAGGGTGAACCTACAGGGTTAGCTTGTGAGCTGGGTGGGACATGCTAACCACACATACACCGCCCACCGGTGGTGGGAGAATGAATGGTACATACTGGTGATTGTATGTGGTGAAGGACCTGTGATGAGGTCATGAACACGTGACCAGACCATGTGCTTCATGCCTTGGCTTGGGAGTGGCTACAGGTATGAAAGGCAGTGCTGGGCACATGGAGAGGAATCGTGGTGGAGACTGGCAAGTGTCTCTGTAGTCTGTCTGAGACAAGTGGAGAGTGTGTCCTGCACAGGCTGCCTGGAAGGTTCCTGGAAGGTCTGTCGGTGTTGGATCATATTCCTGGAAGCACGTGGTGAGACTTGGAACTTGGTGGCCGGGTTTTGGACTGGTTTCCTGAATAGCACCCGGACAGGACACATGTGTGTGCGGAGCCTGTGACGGTCCCACACTGAGAACCAGGCGGTTCTATTGAGGAGTTTGGCTGGAGTTAGCCTGGAAGTGACTTTCTGTTACAATGTGTCAGTGAGCACTGGAAGCGAGTCCAGATCACCCGGGAAGGCACCTGGCGGTCCCTGCTGGCTTGCAGCCGCTTAGTCAAGCCCGTCCCATGCAAGGGTGAGTCTGGGACCAGTAGTTGCAAAGATAGAATGCGTTTATGTTTTGTCATATTGTTGTTACCTGGTCTTAAAGAGACAGTAAACCGTATATTTTTGGACTTAATGCCTGTGTGTTGCCTCATTACTGCGTGCCCGGCCTCGGCCTACCAGAGCGAATCCCTACAATTGGTGCTCGAATGCGGGCATACGCAGTGAGGTCAGGCTGTTTTTTTTGTGGATGTTTTTTTCTCTGCATAATAAATGACCAGGTGAAGACGTCTGGCTGTAACCCGGTGGGGTTGCGAAGGTGACAAGCGGCTGGCTGTGACTCGAGGGGTCACGAAGGTGACAAGCGGCAAGACGGTGCAGCGGAAGCAAGCAGAGTCTTGTGGTAGCAGGAGCTACAGTGACTTGCAGCAAGAGGTTCTGCAGGAGCTGCAGTAACAGCCACCGCAGCTTAGGAGTAGCATCTGGAGGTGGTGGCCAAAAAGGGGCGGTAACCCACCAGCAGGGATGGTTGGTAAAAAGGGGGTAGAGAACTGTCCGGAGATGGAGAGCACGGTAAAAATGCTTGTGGAGGCCGTGCGACAGCAACAGCAGGCTATGCAGCAGCAGCAGGCTATGCAGCAGCAGCAAGCTATGCAGCAGCAGCAACAGGCTATGGAGCGGCAACAGGAAACCAACAGGCTACTGATGCAGCACATCACAGCGCCGCAGACAGCTGGAGCTGCCCAGGGACGCCGGGATGTCCGGCGAGTGGTGCGTGCAGCGATTCCAGAAAGGGAGACATCAGAGGATGTCGGGGTGTACCTGGAGGGCAGCCGAACGGTTGCCAGGCGAAAATATATGTGTGTCCAATTTGTATTATGAACTATCCACCTGGCATAAGGCTACGGGGTTGTGACCTGCCGATAAATAATGAAGATATGGTTGGCCTGATTGACCCGGGGAGTCCGGTGACGTTAGTGAGAGTTGCACCTAAGGGGTCTCAAATACCCGGTAGAAAGGTCGGGGTCACCTGCATTCATGGGAACACTAAGGAGTATCCCGTGGCCGCGGTAACTGTGGGGACAGGCTGGGACATGAGGGAACAGGAGGTCGCTATAGTCCCAAATTTGGTGTGTCCCGTAGTTATAGGTCGGGACTCTGAACTGTTTTCCGACTTTGCAAAGAGGGAGATCGCTCTACTGTTGGGATGGTGGGTATTAGTACGGCGACACCTACCAAAGTAGACGGGTCTGACCAACTCAGTGACTTAGCAGACGGTGACACCAGCGGAAAGGGTGCGTTTACCCAACTGACAGACCTGAAGTCTCTTGACGGGTGCCAGGAGGGGGGTGACTCAGACTCTGAGGGTGACTGTGACTCTAAGTTAGAAAAGGAGTACAGTAAGAAGGCCCCCACCAGGAGGGAAAATCCTCCCATCGTCGGAGACGTAAAGGACGCAAAGCGCCGGAACACAATGTATGTACTGAGGATGGTAATAAAGAAAAATCTATGACTGATGTGTTAGTGCAAGATGTGAGTACTCT
>JARQOD010000001.1:427108909-427160622 GCA_033576555.1 Oophaga sylvatica | reverse complement strand
TGGCGTTTGGATGGAATAAGTCATGCGCCAGTCCTTTGTATTGACCACTCATATATTTATACACATAAATGAGATCTCCTGAGTGTCTTTTTTTTCTAAGCTAAACAGCACAAACGTTTCCCAACCTCTCATCATATGAAGGCCTCATCCCTTAAATAATGTAGTTGCCTGCCTTTAAAACTGACTCTAATTTCTGAATGTCCTTTTTTTTAAATGTGGAGCCCAAAACGGATCCCATATCTAGATGTGGCCTCACCAGTGATTTATAAAGGGGTAATAATATGTTGGGATCACAGGATTTTATCTCTTTTTATACACCCTAAAATCTTGTTTGCTTTTTCAGCTGCTGCTTGAGATTGAGTATTACGCACAGCTTATTTGTAACTAGATTTGATGAACCTTGATTGGGTCAAGGCTTATTTGGCAAGCTATAGCGCTTACCGAATAAGCTGCAGAGGAACCTGGCTTCCCTGGATTGCTCTAGCTGATCACTGTTCGGCTCCGCAGCTGCAGTGTCGTGGCTGTGTGACATCACGACACATGATGGAGAGCCCAACAAACAGGCTCTCTATGCATGTTCCCTCTGAAGCTTATTCGGTAAGCATTATAGCTTGCCGAATAAGCCTGACCCGATCAGTTCGCTCAACCTACTTGTAACAGAATACCCAAGTCTCCTCCTGTTCTGTAGTCCCGAGTATGTCCCATTTAATGTACACTGCTCAAAAAAATAAAGGAACACTTAAACAAATAGAATATAACTCCAAGTAAATCAAACTTCTGTGAAATCAAACTGTCCCTTAGGAAGCAACACTGATTGACATCAATTTCACATGCTGTTGTGCAAATGGAATAGACAACAGATGGAAATTATTGGCATTATCAAGACACACTCATAAAGGAGTGTTCTGCAGGTGGGGACCACAGACCACATCTCAGTACCAATGCTTTCTGGCTGATGTTTTGGTCACTTTGAAAGTTGGTTGAGCTTTCACACTCGTGGTAGCATGAGACAGACTCTTACAACCCACAAAGTGGCTCAGTAGTCCAGCTCATCAGGTAGCACATCAATGCGAGTTGTGGCAAGAAGGTTTGCTTGTTTGTCAGCATAGTGTCCAAGGCGGAGCCCTACCAGGAGACAGGCCAGTACACCAGGAGATGTGGAAGAGGCCGTAGGAGGGAAACACAGCAGCAGGACCGCTACCACACCTGCTTTTGTGCAAGGAGAACAGGAGGACACTGCCAAAGCCCGCAAAATGATCCCCAGCGGCCACAATGTGCATGTGTCTGCACAAACGGTTAAAACCGACCCATGAGGATGGTTTGAGTGCCCGACATCCACAGATGGCGTAGTGCTCACAGCTCAAACACCGTGCAGGACGCTTGGCATTTGCCACTGAACACCAGGATTGCAAATTCGCCATGGCGCCCTGTGCTCTTCACAGATGAAAGCAGATTCACACTGAGCACATTGACAGACGTGACAGAGCTGGAGATGCCGTGGGAGCAATCTGCTGCCTGCAACATCCTTCAGCATGACCGGTTTGGCAGTGGGGTCAGTAATGGTGTGGGGTGGCATTTCATGGAGGGCCACACAGCCCTCCATGTGCTCACCAGAGGTAGCCTGACTGCCATTAGGTACCGAGATAGATCCTCAGACCCTTGTGAGACCATGGGTTTCCTCCAATGCAGGACATGCCAGACTTCATGTGGCTGAGTGTGTCAGCATTCCGCAAGATAAAGGCATTGAAGCATGGACTGGCCCGCCCGTTCCCCAGACCTGAATCCAATTGAGCACATCTGGGAGATCATGTCTCGCTCCATCCACCAACGTCCTGTTGCAACCACTGACTGTCAAGGCGTTGGCAGATGCTTTAGTCTAGGTCTGGAGGCGATCCCTCAGGAGCCCATCCGCCGCCTCATCAGGAGCATGCCCAGATGTTGTAGGGAGGTCATACAGGCACGTGGAGGCCACACACACTACAGAGCATCATTTTGACTTGTTTTAAGGGGCATTATATTTCCCCTTTAATTTTTGTGAGTGATTCCAAATTCAGGCCTCTATTGGGTTAATAAATTTGATTTCCATTGATGATTTTTGTGTGATTTTGTTGTCACACATTCAACTTTGTACAGAACAAAGTATTCAATGAGAATATATCATTCATTCAGGTCTGGTTGTGTTATTTGAGTGTTCCCTTTATTTTTTTGAGCAGTGTATATTCAACTATATGGGGTTACTCTGTCTTAGGTGCATGACTCTGCATTTCTCTTCATTAAACCTCTGCGGACCCCCTCACTTTGTAGGTACACTGCAGCACTGTGTTACTTCATACTTACATAGGTTTAAAAATACACAGATCCATCAAGTTCAACCTTCTCCACCAGTTATACATTCTCTTTCGCTAGATTATTCATAACCCACAACGCCCTTTGTTACGACTTTACTACGCAGTTGCTGAACAGTAAAGTCTGTGGCAGCGCGGGTTAGTGCAAAGAACGAGATCTCGATCTTTCACTGAGCGAAAGGCCACAGGGGTTGAATTATCCTACTCTGCATGTCGGGATCCCAAAAAACAGAAAGTTGGGGTTGACTTTTGAGAGATCTTTTGACAATTTATATTTAGAGAAATCACTAATCTGGGGCTGTCCACTCTTTTGCTGATAAAAGGGTATCCACAGATTGGTGATAGGTACTCTTTAATACACAAGTCAGGGAACATTTCCAGTTTTGAGTTGAGTGCTTGCAAGGCTATGTTAGTGCACATCCACACTGTATTTTTAAGCAGATCTGCTCGAAAACAGTTTAAAAAACTCTTTCTGTTCAATTCTATGAGAATTCCACTTTGCTGTTCATGAAGGAGTTTTAGCATTTTTTTCTGAAGAGCTTTAAAAAAAGTGCATGTCACTACTTTGAAGCAGATCCTGATTACGGTAAATACACTTCACATCAGATAAAACCAGATTTGTGAAAAAAGTGTGTAAGGCAACCATTAATAGTGAAAAGCCACCTTATTAATATAGCAGAAAAACAAATGAGCTGTGTTAATAAATTGGCTTTTTTTTTTGTATTAATGGACGTCTCCCACACTTTTTTTTTACTCTTGTGGTTTCCCTCTGTGATAAGCCAACATCAAGTTTATTTGATGCCCATATAATGGGTTCTGGGCTAGTTTTCTAGGTGGTTCTCACCTTCTCGTGCTGTGTGCATGCCTTTAAATTCTAGTGATGCGGCAATGTCGCAGTTATGAGGAGAAAATGGCGTACCCCCGGTATGCTGCCATCCATGACCTGTCCAACCCTGTGGGGGTGCTGTGCCATATGCCATGTAAGGGACACTGGTGCTGGAGTGGGGTATGGAGCATTCCTGAAGCTGCAACAAAACTACCAACCGTTGGTAAACCACTGCTGTCTGCAAAAAAAGAAAGGCAAAGAATTAGTTTTGGATTTAGATTCACACATAATTTAAGAATCTTCATTTACATTCTTGCTCGTCTTGTCGGAAATAATTTTCATGAATTATGCCCCAAATATGTTATATTTTACCTTTATGTTGCAGTTCCCTATTACTTGATTTACTCACTTACAATTATATATATATATATATTTATATATTTATATATATATATATATATTATCTACAGTGGGGAAAATAAGTATTTGATACACTGCAAATTTTGCAAGTTTTTCCAACCTACAAAGAATGGAGAGGTCTGTAATTGTTATTGTAGCTACACTTCAACTGTGAGTTTACAGAATCTAAAAATAAAAAATATAAAATCACATTGTTATGATTTTTACATGATTTAATTACATTTTATTTCATGAAATAAGTATTTTATCACCTACCAACCAGCAAGAATTCTGGCTCTCACAGACATTTTTGTTTTTCTTTAAGAAGCCCCCCTACTCTGCACTCATTACCTTATTAATTGCACCTGTTTGAACTCAATTACCTGAAATAAAAGACACCTGCCCCATACACTCAATCACACTCCAACCTCTCCACCATAGCCAAGCTAACGACACCGGGGACAAAATTGTAGACCTGCATAAGGCTGGGATGGTCTACAGGACAATAGGCAAGCAGCTTGGTGAGAAGTCAACAACTGTTGGCACAATTATTAGAAAATGGAAGAAACACAAGATGACAATCAATTCTTCCTCAGTCGGGGGCTCCATGCAAGGGCTCGCCTCGTGGGGAAAAGGATGATTCTGAGAAAGGTCAGGATCAGCCCAGAACTAACGGGAGGACCTGGTCAATGACCAGAAGAGAGCAGGGACCACAGTTTCAAACATACCGTTAGTAACACACTACGTCATGTGCGAATCCTGCAGGGCACGCAAGGTTCCCCTGCTCACACCAGCACTTATCCAGGCTCATTTGAAGTTTGCCATTGACCTTCTGGATATCCAGAGGAGGCATGGGAGGAGTGTCATGTGATCAGATGAGACCAAAATAGAACTTTTTGGTATCAACGCGACTTCCATGTTTGGAGGAAGAAGGACGAGTACAACCCCATCAACACCATCCCAACCGTGAAGCAGGGTTTGGAAACATCACACTTTGGAGAGGATGACTGCACTGTATTGAAGGGAGGATGGATGGAGTCATGTGTCGCAAGATTTTGGCCAACAACTTCTTTCCCTCAGTAAAGAGAATTGAAGATGGGTCGTGGTTGGGTCTTCCAGCATGACAATGACCCGAAACACACAGCCAGTACAACTAGGACTGGCTCCGTAAGAAGCATTTCAAGGTCCTGGAGTGGCCTAGCCATCTCCATATCTGAACCCAATAGAAAATCTTTGGAGGGAGATGAAACTCAGTGTTGCCCAGCAACTGCCCCCGCAACCTGAAAGACATGGAGAAGATCTGTATGGAGGATGGAACGAAATCCCTGCTGTAGTGTGTGCAAACTTGGTCAAGAACTACAGGAAATGTCTAACCTCTGTAATTGCAAACCAAGGTTTCTGTACCAATATTAAGTTCTGTTTTTCTGTTATATCAATACTTATTTTCATGTAATAAAATTCAAATTAATTAAGGAAAAATCATAAATGTTATTTTCTGGATTTTTTTTTAGATTCTGTCTCACAGTTGAAGTGTACTACGATAAAAATTACAGATCACTCCAATCTTTGTAGGTGGAAAAACTTGCAAAATCTGCAGTGTTTCAAATACCTATTTTCCTCACGTATATCATCACCACTCTTTTCTTTGGCTTTGTCTGGTTTGCATCTCAGCCTCTCTTATTAGAAAAGTTGATTCTAGAAATCCCATTGGCGACAGTGGTGCTGTTGTTGGAAATAAACAACAACTTTTTTTGTTGTTGACGAATTCATACTGCCATATTAGGCCATTTGGGACTTTAAACCTAACTGAATACACATGGTGACAATGAAGCCCTTAAAATGTAGCTAAGAAGTGAATCTGAAATGAGTCAGCTCAGCAGCTGTGGATACAGTGACGTTATAGTCTTCTTCAGCTTCACACGTCTAAGTAAGTCTTTGTAGTCAAGAGTGTTGGTCATGCCCGGGATAACATGAGGGTTCCTAAGGATCCTCTCTCCATTACTGGTTTTCCAAGTCCTAAGATAATGGTACAGAAATAATAGTAGTGTGGCATATCCATCTAGCTTCTACAGAATCATCCATTGCTGCTCTTGCTCCTCCTATAGACTTCATTTGTTCTGCACATGCTCACTTGTAGTGAGTTTATGCGTTGCATATGTATTCTGGTTTATTTTTTATTACAAGCTTTTTACACACACACATTATGGCCAATTTCATGGCAAGACAATAATTTTTTTTGTATACAAGGTCTTAAAATAGTAGGAACGTGTCCCTATTCTAGAGAAAACTTTGAAACCCATTTATGGTTAAAACTTAGTAACATAGTAACATAGTTATTAAGGTTAAAGGAAGACTTTAAGTCCCATCTATTCACCATATCCTATCCTAACCTGCCCTAACATGTTGATCCAGAGGAGGCAAAAAAAAAACCCAAGTGGCAAACAGTAAGCTTCACATTGGGGAAAAAAATTCCTTCCCGTCTCCACATACGGCAATCCAACTAGCTCCCTGGATCAACGCAGTATCTAGGAAACTATGAATATAGCCTGTAATATTATACTTTTCAAGAAAGGCATCCATCCCCTCTTAAATTTAGTAAGGAATCACTCTTACAACATTAGACGCAGAGAGTTCCATAGTCTCACTGCTCTTACATAAAGAATCTGCGTCTGTAATTATGGCTAAACCTTCTTTCTCCAGACGTAGAGGATGCCCCTGGTCCCCGTCACAGGTCTAAGAGTCAAAAGATCATTAGAAAGGTCTTTGTACTGTCCCCTCATATATTATACATTGTAATAAAGATCACTCCTAAGCCTTCATTTCTCCAAACTAAATAACCCCAAGTGTAATAACCTGTCCTGTATTGCAGACCCCCAGTTCTCTAATAACCTTGGTCGTCTTCTCTGCACCCGCTCCAGTTCAGCTATGTCCTTTCTATACACCGGAGACCAGAACTGCACACAGTATTCTAAGTGTGGTCGCACCAGTGACTTGTATAGAGGTAAAATTATGTTCTCCTCATGAGCTATCTATGCCTCTTTTAATGCATCCCATATATTTTATTTGCCTTGCAGCAGCTGCCGACATTGGCCACTAAATGTGAGTTTGTTGTCCACCCATACACCAGATCTTTTTCAGTGACAGTTTTTGCCCAGTGTTTTACAATTAAGCACATAATTATACATCTTATTTGTTCTACCCAAGTGCATGATCTTACATTTATCCCATTAAAGCTCATTGCCATTTATCACCCAAGCTTCTAGTTTACATAAATCCTCCTGTATATAAATAATATCCTCCTCTGTCTTTATTACTCTGCAGATTTAGTGCATCTGCAAATATTGAAATACTACTCTGTATGCCCCCTACAAGGTCATTAATAAATACGTTAAAGAGAAGCGGCCCCAATACTGACCCCTGTGGTACCCCACTGCTAACCATGACCCAGTCCGAGTGTGCTCCATTAATAACCACCCTTTGTTTTCTATCCATGAGCCAGTTCTTAATCCACTTACACATATTTTCCCCTATCCCCATTGTTCTCATTTTATGTATCAACCTTTTGTGTGGCACTGTATCAAAAGCTTTTGAGAAGTCCATGAACACCCCACGTCCACTGCATTCCCTTGGTCCGTCCTAACTTACCCCTTCATAAAAGCTTATCAGATTAGTCTGACAAGAATGGTCCCTCATAAACCCATGCTGATACTGTGTCATGAGGTTATTCAGCTTCAGATACCCAATATAGTATCCCTTAAAAAAACCCTCCAGGATTTTACCCACAGTAGATGTTAAGCTCACTGGCCTATAATTTCCAGGTTCAGTTTTTTGCCCCCTTTTGAATATGGCACCACATTTGGCTATACGCCAGTCCTGTGTACAGACCCCGTTATTATGGAATCTTAAAGATTAAAAATAATGGTCTATCTATAACTGTACTTAATTCCTGCAGTACTCGGGTGTATCCCATCTGGGCCCGGGATTTGTCACTTTAGTGATTTTTTAGACGCCGCCGTACTTCTGCTGGGTTAAGCAGGTGACATTTAATGGAGAAATTTTTTTATCTCTGATCATGTTATCTGTCATGGGATTTTCTTGTGTAAATACAGTTGAAAAAAAAAGTCATTTTCATATTGGCTTTTTCCTCATCCTCATCCACCATTTCACCCAGACTATTTTTAAGGGACCAACACTATAATTTTTTAGTTTCTTGCTATTTATGTAGTTTAAAGATATTTTTGGATTATTTTTTACTTTCTCTGCAATGAGTCTCTCTGCCTCAATCTTTGCTGTCTTGATTTGCTTTTACAGAAATTTATTCAGTCTTCTGTATTTATTTAATGCCTCATCACTACCTACTTGCTTTAATTCCCTAAACGCTTTCTTTTGTCCCTTATAGCGCCCCTTACAGCTCTATTTAACCATAGTGGTTTCCTCCTAATTCTAGCATAGGGTATATACTTCCACGTCCTATTAATAAATAAACGTCCCCCTTTTCTTTGTGTATTTTATGTCTCGGTATCGTCCCTTTATTGCACCAAGATCATCTCTCATCCTTGGAAAATTTCCTTCCTGAAGTTTATGTCCTTGTAACCCCTCGACTACACATCTTTTTAAAGGATACATAAAATTATTTTTTTTGTGATCACCCAAGTGACCCCCAACCCCCTTTTATTTGATATCGGTCTCCTGTTGGTTAAATTAGGTCTAGCATGCCCCCCCCTTGTTGGTCCGAACAGTTGTAAAGGTAATTGCATTCATAGTTGCCAAAAACTTATTACCTTTCTGGAACGCATTTCTGTTCCCAATTATTTCGGGGATTGAAGACCCCCATAATAAGGCTTCTCCTTGAGTTGCTGCTTCTCTATTTGCTTTACGATATTCTCTGTTGCTTCCTTATTTTAGAGCTTATAAAAACCCCATCAGTAATTTGTTATTTTTCCCCCCTCCCCTAATCTCCACCCACCCGAGACTCAATTTCATTACTTCACAGTATCACGCAGGATGGGTTTTAAGGTGATTTTCATAAAACAACACCCCCACCTGTTATTTTTACGGTCATTTCTAACAACTATAGCCCGTAAATTAAACCGCCCTCGTGCTCTCATCCACCAATCTCAATATCCCCACCTTCATAATTATTTCCAACAAAATTAATTCCTAAATTCCGCCATTTTGTTGGGGAGGCTTCTGGCATTATAAACAGCCTTTATGTATCTCTCTGAACCTCTATTTTTCTAAATTATTAACTTTTCTAACCCCACCCCCCATGCCACCCCCACCCCCAATTTCATTTTTTGCCCAGGTCTCTTTCGCACTGCCTTCCCCCCTTAAAATGAATACCCTCCCCCTAGTCCCTTTTTAAGACTCTCCAACCTTCTAGCCTTTTTCCCCCAGCCAGCTGCACCCTCCCCATTTGAGGTCAGCCCGCCCGCATAAACCTGTAGCCAACTGAGAAGCGGCCCCCCGTTCTCCCGGACCCAAACCCCCCTTCCTACACCAATTCTTGAGCCACTTATTAACCTCCCTAATCCCCGTTGCCTCTCTGGGTGGCACGTGGACCGCAGTATTTCAGAAAATACCCTTGGAGGCCTTGCTTTAACTTCACCAATTCCCTGAAATGCTTTAAGACCTTCCCCTACCTCAACTTTGTCTTTGTGCCAATGTGCACCATGCCGCTGGGTCCTCCCCCCAGCCCCCCCATAATCTTCAACCCAATCACGATGTGGTCGGGACCACGCCTAGGCAGCACACTGTTCGACATCCCTGTCTTTGTGACAGATTGCCCTATCGTTCCCCTAATAATTGGTTTCCCCCATACCACACCTGTCTGGCCTCCCTGCTCTCCTAATTCCCCCCCCTTACTGGACAGAACTCCCCTGGCTTTCGAGGACATGCCTCGCAGCATGCTCCCCTGTACTGAAAAACCCCCTATCTGCCAACTTTGCAAACTTATTGGGTGTCCAATTGACTACCCCCTCGTGCTTTCCTCATCCCCTTTCTAACTGTCCCCACTTCCCTCTTCATTCCGCACTCCACCCTACATCCCCCCCCTCACTATCCCTTAGCGTCTGCTCAGTGAGCAAAGACTCCTTCCATATTGCTATGGATCCAGTTTGCCAGCTGACATTTGTCCAAGATTTGGGCTTCCAAAATGCACAACATGCTCACTCTCAACACGTATCACCCCGACCGGCTGTTCAAGGACGCATCATGTGGCAAATGAAACAAGGATGGCATTGGCAATAGTGGAGCACATTCTAATGGGATTTCACCGACAGCAAAGATAAGTAAAAATAAATAAAAAGTATTAATAAATATACCAGCAATTCATAATTCCTCCTTGGAAACTCCCTGAATCCAAATACTGAATTCCAAGTCACACTTACCCCGTTCCACTTGCGCACCGGTCCACCTACTCGTCACACTCGCGAAGCGAAATTTAAAGAATTTTTTTTTTTTTTCTCCTTCCCAAATCACCCTCTGCTCAAATGCATTTCCCAAAAAACTTATGAAATTTATTCCAACCAACAGCATTTTATTTTTTTGGGGACAATTTCACCTAATTGCGAGAATTAAAAAGAATCCCTTCTAAGGACTGACAATTTCAACAAAGCACTTTAATAGGTTTTCTATCGTGCACTTTCCTGTATGAAGGGGCCCTGTGGTCACGACACATTTAAAGTCTCAATGCTTTCATAGGGTGGAAATCCAGATGGATAAACATTCACAGCTTATTGACTAGGGCCTACCTTCCATTCTCTCAACCCACAAACAAAGGCGATGTTTCCAATATTTTTTTGACCTTAAAATTTCACACAAAGGTCCTTTAAACCTAGCCACCAAGACCAACTTATTCCGTTTGTTTGGGACATCACCTTGAATATCTGAAGTAAACGCAGGACTTTTAGAAGCCCCCAAATCTCCTGGTGGTGGCAGGTGAATTAACCTTTCATCAATCACATCTTAAAGACTCCAATTTCGGAAAAGGGCCACCTGTTTTGGGGAACTTTATACCTATTTTTTTCCAGGTCGGTAAAAATCCCATAACAAGCCTAGAACATTTGGCTTTCTCTTCTTGATTTTCTACCCACTTTTTGAACAAAATTACCATCCCTTGAAGTAAAAGCCCACCCCATCAATCCGCTTTAATGACCACCCATATTACCAATCGATTTTTTTTTAGGTGACACCACTAAATGTAAAAAAGGCAACATTGAATTAGCCAATTTTCTTTCCCAATTTTCAATAACTGAAAAATAACTAAGGTTTTTTTTTTTTTTTTAAAACAAACCTCTAAGTGAAACGCTATTTTTCATAGAATAGGATAGTGCTTAATTTAAATATTTGCAGCAGATTTTTTGCACTAAAAACCAAAACCATGGGGCTCAGGAAAAAGCTACAAAAAACTAATTTTTTTTACACATTTTATTTACTTTTTTCTCCAATTCATGTCAGTGAAAACCACTGAAAAAAAAACCGAAGGAGCCAACATGCGTAGATTGAGAGAGAGAAAAAGCACGTGGGGAAGATTTTTCAGAAAATCAATCGTTTGGGTACTGTAAATAAACTAAAAAAAAATGGTGGCCACCTGTTAGACAGAACCTGGATAAAATGATGGTTCTGTGTTGGCCATTTTTCAGTTTCGTTTAGTTCTTTGACTCCCGCCTTTTGTTTTCCCATGTTTTGGAACTGTACCGTACGCTTTGGCAAAAATGCAGCAACATAAGAACCCAAACCTTAAACCCAATTCTACGAAATTTCAAGGGGTTGTCCTGATATTTTATTTTTGCTAAACAAGAAAAATATAGAAAATAATAAAGTACCAATACTCCTCTCCCCCCTTCAGCAATGACCTTCTGCTGCAGCTGTTGACAAGCGGGGAAAACTTATAAACAAAGTGAACTGCCCGTTTGGTATAGTTTTTGTACGTTGTACATAAGGAGCCTGGCTCCCCTTTTTTGGGGCTGTTTATTTTGATTAAAATAGCTTTCCATGGCGGGTTTTCTCAAAGTCGGGACCCAGGTCCTATTCTGCCGTTATCGATTTCTACATCTGCTGACACATAGTGAGTATTTATAAAAGTTAAGTACCGTCCCAATTGGATAACCTTGTCATGATGGGATGTCTTTTACATTTTTTTGATCAAAATAATGTTAACTAAGTACCCCAGTTATTTACATGTACTATTACTATTTATTCACTTACTACAAGGTATTGCTCATTTTGTGTTTATTTTGGATTCTAGTTACGCCACTGTACGGAAACTTTTACGACTTGCTACAAGCAATACACTGCTTGTTACTTCTACCCCTGACAGGTGGTATCACCGCATTCATGACTAATCACCCATGTTATAAAATTAAAACCTCTTTCTCCACGCAATGTATGTTAAACTTGCCTTTGTTTTTTTTTTTTTTTTTTGTTCTTTCTGTCTCACACACATAGTAACATACATAGTACAAGTTATTAAGGTTGAAGGAAGACTTTAAGCCATCTAGCTCAACCCATATCCTATCCTAACCTGCCCTAACATGTTGATCCAGAGGAAGGCAAAAAAACCTAAGTGGCAAAACATAAGCTACACATTGGAAAAAAAATTCCTTCCCGACTGCACATACGGCAATCAACTAGCTCCCTGGATCAACGCTGTATCTGGGAAACTAGTAAATATAGCCTGTAATATTATACTTTTCAAGAAAGGCATCCAGTCCCTTCTTAAATTTAGTAAGGAATCACTCATTACAACATTAGACAGCAGAGAGTTCCATAGTCTCACTGCTCTTACAGTAAAGAATCTGCGTCTGTGATTATGGCTAAACCTTCTTTCCTCCAGACGAGAGGACCCCCTTGTCCCGTCACAGGTCTAAGAGTCAAAAGATCTTTTAAAAAGGGTCTTTGTACTGTCCCCTCATATATGTATACATTGTAATAATAATACACAAAAAAATAGAATTAAAAGTGATCAAAAAAATAGTTTGTGCTTCAAAATGGAACTAGTGAAAGCTGTAAGTCTTCTCACAAAAAACAAGCTCTCATACACTCAAAAATAAAAATGTTATGGATCTTGCGAAAATTGTTTTCCAAAAAAAATTGGAAAAGTAAAAAAATATATACAGTGTCTACAAGTAGTATTCAACCCCCTGCAGATTTAGCTGGTTTCACATGCGGAATTAACTTGGCATTGTGAAATTTTCTGTAGATCAGCCTGGAAGGGGGAAATGCACTGCAGCAAAAAATTTTTGTTTTAATTTATTTTATTTTTTAAAAAACGTAAAAGTTAATTCAGAGTGTCATTTATTTATTCAACCCCTCAAACCACAAGAATTCTGTTTGGTCCCCCTAAATATTAAGAATAGTTCAGGCACCAAGAATAATGAGCTTCACATGTGTGGATTAATGATCTCTTTTGCCACCTTTTCTGATATTTAAGACCCCCCCCCCAAACTTGTGAACAGCACTCATACATGGTCAACATGGAAAGACAAAGGAGCATTCCAAGGCCATCAGAGACAAGATCGTGGAGGGTCACAAGGCTGGCAAGGGGTACAAAACCCTTTCCAAGAGTTGCCCTACCTGTCTCCACTGTTGGGAGCATCATCCGTAAGTGGAAGGCTTATGGAACTACTGTTAGCCTTCCAGGGCCCTGGACAGCCTTTGAAATTTTCCTCCCGTGCCGAGGCCAGGCTTGTCAGAAAAAGTCAAGGCTAACCCAAGGACAACAAGGAAGAGCTCCGGGAAGATCTCATGGCAGTGGGACATTGGTTTCAGTCAATACCATAAGTAACGTACTCCACCGCAATGGTCTCAGTTCCAGACGAGCCCGTAAGGTACCTTTACTTTCAAAGCGTCATGTCAAGGCTCGTCTACAGTTTGCTCATGATCACTTGGAGGACTCTGAGACAGACTGGTTCAAGGTTCTATGGTCTGATGAGACCAAGATCGAGATCTTTGGTGCCAACCACACACGTGACGTTTGGAGACTGGATGGCACTGCATACGACCCCAAGAATACCATCCCTACAGTCAAGCATGGTGGTGGAAGCATCATGCTGTGGGGCTGTTTCTCAGCCAAAGGGCCTGGCCATCTGGTCCGCATCCATGGGAGGATGGATAGCACGGCCTACCTGGAGATTTTGGCCAAGAACCTCCGCTCCTCCATCAAGGATCTTAAGATGGGTCGTAATTTCATCTTCCAACAAGACAACGACCCAAAGCACACAGCCAAGAAAACCAAGGCCTGGTTCAAGAGGGAAAAAGTCAAGGTGTTGGAGTGGCCTAGTCCGTCTCCTGACCTTAACCCAATTGAAAACTTGTGGAAGGAGCTCAAGATTAAAGTCCACATGAGACACCCAAAGAACCTAGATAACTTGGAGAAGATCTGCATGGAGGAGTGGGCCAAGATAACTCCACAGACCTGTGCGCCTGATCAGGTCTTATAAAAGACAATTATTAGCTGTAATTGCAAACAAGGTTATTCCACGAAATATTAAACATAGGGTTGTATATAATTGACCCACACTTTTATGTTTAAAAATTTATTAAAATTCAACTGAGCAACATAACTTTTTGTTTTGTAAGATTTATGCTCTGTTAATAAATCCTACTCTCGTTTGCAGTTTGAAGCTCTAACTTATTTGCATCTTATCAAACCAGCTAAATCTGCAGAGGGTTGAAACTACTTGTAGGCACTGTATATTAAAGTATATAAATGTGTGTGACACTATTTATAATGACCTGCAGAATAACCTTTTCATGTCATTATGTCATTATACAATTAAAACAAGAATTCTGCATTTGTTTTTTGGAGTTTGAATCAACTTTTTTTTTTAATCTATCAATTTATAATGTCCATTTGGCATCATAATAAACTTTTTGGTCTGCCATCTATGAACAGTAGCCCCAAAGGCAACCTTAATCCAAAGTTGCTCAATGATTTGCAATTTTTGAAGTTGGGCTTTTTCATAATTAATGATATAAGATACAGTTCTCATGCAAATGTTCCATATTTCTCTCACTGCAATAGTAACAAAAATGGAAAAAAAATAAAATCTGTCTTTATGGCAATATAAAAAGAAAAGAAAAAATTAAAATCAGATTTCCATGGTTGTATTCACAGAGATATGAACTACCCATTTAGTGAATGGGATAAATTACTCGTATAATGTTTTATTTTTGTTGACTGAGAGATGCCATGTTGATTTATCCAATGAACCAAGTCATTCCTAAAATTGTATCAGGCCAAGTGTTGAGTACATTGTAAACACTGTCATCCATAGAGATCACCATCATCCAGAAATCATCCCCTGCCAAGCGGCAGACACAGAAGAGTAGAATTATACTAATGAGATAAACAAACACCAGTTGTCAAACATTGGATTTAGTTGATTGACGTTATCCAAAGGAAATGTTTATTTTAATTCTGGCAGATCAGTTGGATCTCTCCTTGATTATTATTATTTTACTTTGTCTTTACATTGGTTTTATATTTATTTAATAGGAATGATAAACCTCTCCAAGTGTAAGCCCAACTTGCAAAAACAAATTATGGGCCCCTTGCTCTCTAACAGCTCATCAGAAAGCATATTCTTCAATTCTTCTTTCCAGAAAATCCGTCACATCTAATCCCTCACAATTTTATTAGCTGTTTGCTGAACGTATGAAAAGGGACTTATTTTTTTATCTTTTCATTTACAGTATATTCATGGCCAAGAGTGTGACAGTCCAACAATCTGCTTTTCTCATGACTTCTGTTCTTCAATCACCAAAAAGAAAATAAAACTGCAAACTACAGCACAAGTAGCCAGGTATATAATAATGAGTGCTAAGTTTATATTGGACTCTGTAGTAGATGGGTAACCAGTGCAACTACTGGCACAGGGTGGAGGCATCAGTGTAACAGTTGGAGAGGAATATGATCCTGGCTGCTACATTCAGGATGGAGAGAAGAGTGTTTAGTAAGAGGGAGACCGATATATACAAGTCACTTTATATTTCTCTCAAGTAAAGGAGTGGCAGAAGTGATGACCTTTCATATACCCTAGGTGACTACTGCAGACAGTCACTAGCCTGAAGAAGAAAAATAAAACAGATACTCGCCTGGCTATCTCCTGGCTTGCACTTCTGCTGCCGTTAATCAGAGACTTTTATGCTGCTGTAGCCTTGGCTTTCCGTCTTGGTTGGAAGATAGACTGTTATTTCCAGATCATAGGGACGTCAAAGCTGCAGCCTATTAGTGGCTCCTTATTGGCTGCAGTGGATGACCCCTGCCAGAGGAAATGAAGAGACAACAGGCCACAGGCAGCGGTTCTGAGCAATGCCAGGAGTATGGTACTTTTTGTTTTATTACCACTATGGGCCCATTATTACGACAATATATTTTTGATTAGGAATATTCACCGAGTATGGTCACGCTACTATTAAGACCAGTATGTTCAGGTTTTTGTTATTTGATGGTCTGCAGACCACCTTATTCTCCCGTAAAATAACAGAGCTATGAGAAACCCATTATGAGACATTGGGATCAGTTAAGATCCATAACAAAAAAAAAAGAACAGATATTCTGTCCAGCATTGACCTGGTAAGAGCAGAAGCAGCGACTTAAAAGGAACTTGTCAGGGAATTAATGCTGTCCAAACCATGGAATGAATCAGAAACCGGATCCTGCACTCTTGTCGGGAGTTTGAGACATACTTTGGCCGTAAGCCAAGAACAACGTAACTAAGATGACTAGTCATGGAGGCGGGATGTAATGATGGAGCCTGTCTCTGATTCACATGTCCTTTGTATCGGGCAGCATTAATTGCCTGAAAGATTCCCTTTTAAGTGTGAATAGAGCCCAACATTTCCAAGGGCAAAATTTAAATGCCAGATATGTTGTAAAAAAACCCTAGATATTAATGTAACTAACAAAAGGTGTAAAGATAAATCTGCAACACTTTGTAATGAGACATTTCACTTTGGTGTTCAGCAAGCACTCGTCCTGACCGACTATTGCTGCATCTTAAATAGTAACTATTGATCATAATAGAAGAAATGGTGAAGCGGGTACAGTAATCCAGGACATTGTCATGAGTAGCCAAGAACAAGAAGTCGCCGTCATCCTCATTCCTCTCCTTTCTGGTAACAGTAGAATGTGTGTACGGGAAGCAATGGCAAGGAAGAGAATTAGAGAGTACAAAAGAAAAGCCAAGGTCAAGAGATTGATCTTGATTTTTGAACAGTGATAAGATCTCTCTAAGCCCCATATTATTAGAGGCTTATTTGTCAAATGCTGGCATGTATCCAGCCCTTTAACATGTCAGTGCTGGATTCATCATCCGTTTCACCACACCGATTTCTCTTAGGCATTTCTTCTCTTTAGAGAAAAGAATCTGGATTTTGTTGATGAGAGGCATCACTGGTCGGATAGTTCGTGCAATGGCAAGTTGATGGGGTGGCTGGAAGGCATTCCTCATCAAAGACTGTTTGTGTAATCACTCAAACTGATTAAATCGGACCCTAAACTTCACAACAACATTTAGTGTTCATCTGCCGTTACATGAAAAGGGTCTTAAAAGGGAAAGCAGCCATATGAAAATACATAAAGTATTAAAAAAAAAAAATATGATATATATATATTCTAACCGCCAGTGCCACTTCCTTGCTGTCATTTTATTAATTCCATTTTCCAAGAGCCATAGCTTTTTTTATTTGGTCACATTCACTGGCGGACACAGACAGATGAGGCCCCTTATTTGTCAACACCTTTGCCAAGAGATCCCTAAAAATAAGCCGATCATACAGTTTCTCACTGCCTTGCCAGCGTTCAGATGTAATCTGTGTATGAAATAATTTCCCTGCAGCACTCCCACAGGTGATATTAGGCATTACACCATTCTTATTTAAATCAATGAGTGGTTTATAAAAATGTACAGTGTAGCCGGTCTAAGCCAGACTATGTTGTGTGATAGGAAATTATAAGATAGCTCAAAAACTTCTATAACATCTGAGAATGACATTGTAAAAGACACGTTTACTACTGCCTGACAAAAAGTATTTAGCCGCTTCCTGAACACTTACTGGTGCAGACACAAGATTACTGTGGTTTTCGGCTTGCAAAATATCTCACATGTAGTATCCGTGATGCTATATTAACGGCGTTAAAGACATCCTGCTCTATAAATCAGTGTACAAAACACGAGGAAAAGCGGAGAAAGATAAGACGTTCTCAAGTGGATTGAATTGAGAACACATGCAAAAATCCTATCATAGCAGCCAAATGTAGGGAATCATTGACTCATTATGGCTGTGATATAACGTTTCCTGCAGACCATTATCCTAGTCAGTGTTAGTGTGGGAAGCCTTTCTGCTGGGGCAGTCTGAGCACATAATGGTTGCTATACTTATTTCTGCTCATTTTCACATATAGAATAGTCATAGACTAGTAAATCCATTTACCGGGATCACTGTAGAAATTAAATGATAAAAATCAATATTCCTGTTCCCACGTAAACTGCTTTAAAAACTAAAGTTAAAGGGTGCATACATATTTGCAACACCCCTCTATTGCTCCTTTTCTATGGACTCAGCTTAAAAGGGCTTTTTTCTGCGGGACAAGTTGGAGTTTAGAATGACACTATTCAACTAATATAAGATAATGGGAACCAAGGAACAAAAAAATTCCACTTTGACAATTGAAAAAAAATAAAAACATTACGACAAATGTAAAAATGACCAGATAACCTGGCGATATGATCCATCAGGTCCGTACAATTAAGACGATGAAACACTTGTATAGTTTTAGATTCTAGTGGCTAACAAAAAAAATTCTGAATTTAGAAAATATCGACACAAATCTTTTTTTTCTTTCTTACAGTATTCCAGCTTGATTTTTGCACGTTGAGGTGTACTTTTTATATGTACCATTTTGAGTGCATAAAACATTTTGATCGCTTTTTATTGTGGTAACCAAAAAAATGTTATTTCTGACCGTTTATTGATTTTTTTTAATACCAATTACCATATGCGTTAATTATATATTTTGATAGCTCGGAATCTTATGGATGTAGCGATGCCAAATGTGTGTTTTTTTAATCAAATATATTTATTTTTCATTTTAATATTGTTAAAAATCTGAAAAAAAATATATTTTTATTCAGTTTAGGACAAAACCTGCAATATTTTAATCAATTATACAATATCCTGCATTATTTCTGGAATGCAGTATATAGTAAAAATCACTATCTCCTATGAAGCTCAGTTGGTGACAGACAGGGGTTTTTAGCAACCCACAATTGAGGACGATTGATAGGGTCTATTTAATTAGTTAAATAGAGGCACTATGATCATACAACTGTACCTGATGTACTGTTAAATACTACGTAGAAAAGTGATTAAAATGTATTTAAAAAAAAATTGAAATGAAGCAACTTTGAAAGTATGCTCCTATGCATAGCTATGTGTCTCCATGGCTGCAGACCACAAACAGTGTGTGGCATTTATGTGGTTGGGAGGTGATTATTAGCTGATAAATAGACCAGGTTATGGGTGAAAATGGTTCATAATATCCAAAATGACTGATCAAAATCTAAATTAATGTACAGATGCACAAATATGTTATGTGACCAATATACGCACATATACATTCACCATGCATCAGCACACTGAGATTAATAAATTCATTAAGTCCAATATTGCTGTACATGTTAAAAACATACGCTACAAAAGCCATCCAACCACGTCAAGGTGTACCTAAATATGGATGGTCCCTCTCTAAAGTTCAGTCTCTCCACCATTAATTTAGTATACAATTATGCGTACGTTACTGTAACAATAAAGGTGTGTGGGCCATAGTGGGATGTTTGGCCCCTTCTAGGGTTCAGCACCCTTATCCACCAATCATTCCCACACAAGGTTTTACTCACAAGATACACCTGGATTTCTTTCACTTCCCCATTCAGATGACATATAGCGAGATAGGACATTAGTGATAGGGACCGTCCATATTTAGGTCACCTTGACATGGTTGGAGGGCTTTTGTGATCTTTGATCAAAAAATGCTAGCTAAGTACCTTACATTTTTAACGTTTACAGCAAAAGTGGAATTCATGTATTCATTAATCACCGTGGGCTGACACATCATGTGTCACATGATCAAAATTAAGTCCAATTGTCTGTTTCACTATTAGTTTGCCATAAACCTGAATTCAATAGGAATTGGATTTCCCGATTGTCAGAAAAGGTCATAGTTCTTTATAATCGCTAAGATCACAGGTCTATCTGTCAGGGACGGTCTACAGGGTGTGGAAAAAGGGCACAATAGTTGTCTTAATTAAAGGAGGCGCTACTGAACTCAATAGTCTGAGCACATGAATCTTGCAACCTCAATACTACACTTGGCCTCCATAATCATAGAAATAACTGCCCAGGTTACAGGTACATTTTTCTAATGTATTAATTGTGCACTATATTTTACATGCTGGTGTCGGGAAGGTGGCAGTAGAATAGATGTTGCTCTGTGCAGGACCTATGAACGCTAGCTATACACATCCATTAGATGTTGGGCACCATTTTTCCTGACTCCTTCATACACAGGAACCATCGGCTCTGCTGAGCATCCATGTGTTTTCAATAGGTAGAGAAAGTCGCTGCACACTCCTGTGCCAGTGGCTTATCTCTTGGGCAATTTAACCCTCTGATGTTCAACTAAGTACCATTATCTCATGGTGGGCTCAGGAGGCATCCGCCTGTATCAGGCTGGTGTTAACCCTTTGCACAATCCTGCCTGGGGACTATATATATGGTTTGATTTATTAAAATATAGAATTGGTTGTCATTGTATATTGCATGGGAAATGTCGCAAAAGGCATAAAAAAAACAAAGCTCTGGTTATTAACCCCTTCACGCCGCAGCCCTTTTTCGTTTTTGCGTTCGTTTTTCGCCCCTTCTTCCCAGAGCCATAACTTTATTTTTCCGTCAATATGGCTATGTGAGGGCTTGTTTTTTGTGGGACGAGTTGTACTTTTGAACGACACCATTGATTTTACCATATCGTGTACTTGAAAACGGGAAAAAAAATTTCAAGTGTGGTGAAATTGCAAAAAAGTGCAATCCCACAACTGTTTTTTTTTTTTTTTTTACTATGTTAACCAAATGCTACGACTGACCTGCCAATATGATTTTCCAGGTCATTTCGAGTTTGTAGATACCAAACATGTCTAGGTTGTTTTTTATTTAAATGGTGGAAAAAAAATCCAAAGTTTGTTTAAAAAAAAAAAGCGTCATTTTCCGAGACCTGTATCGTCTCCATTTTTCGTGATCTAGACTTGGGTGAAGACTTATTTTTTGCAAGCCAAGCTGACGTTTTTATTGGTACAATTTTGATGTAGATACAATCTTTTGATCGCCGTTATCATATATTTTAATGCAATGTTGCAGCGACCAAAAAAATGTAATTCTGGCGGTTTTACTTTTTTTTCACTACGCCGTTTATCGATTGGATTAATTCTTTTTATAGCTTGATAGATCAGGCAATTCTGAACGCGATGATACCAAATGTGTGTATGTTTTATTTTTTTAATTGTTTTATTTTGAATGGGGGCGATTTGAACTTTTAAATATTTTTTGATACATTTTTTTTTTACTTTTCACTTGTTTCAATAGTCTCCATGTGAGACTAGAAGCTGCCATAACCCAATTGCCTCTGCTACACCCAGGCGATGATCAGATTGCCTCTATGCAGCAGAAATGCTCACTTGCTATGATGCCGACCACCGGGCGGCGCTCATAGCCATCCGGCTATAACAACCATAGAGGTCTGCTGGAGATCTCTGGTTGTCATGCCGACCTATCGGTGACCCGCGATCATGTTACGGGGTCACCAATGGGCGGGATTAGTAACGCACTTCCGGCACGATCACATTAAATGCCGCTCTCAGAGATTGACAGCGGAATTTAACAGGTTAACAGCCGCGGGTAGATTCGTGATTCCACCCGCTGCTGTTAAGAGTACATGTCAGCTGTTCAAAACAGCTGACATGTGTTGGGAAAGATGTGGACTCAACGTCGGAGCCCTCATCAACAGGAGGGACACGACATGCGCCGTACATGTACGGCGCATGTCTTGAAGGGGTTAAACCACAGATAAAAAATGAAAAACTGTGAATATGTAGTATATATCCCAACCCAATAACAATAAAATCTACAGCTCCATCAACAACAAAAAGTTACAAGCTCCAAAAAAATGGGGACACAAACCATTTTAGTTTCAAACAAATATAGAATATTTTTTTTAAGCCACTGAAATAGTTTTAAAAATACTCATGTGGAGAATTATGCTCCCAAATTATATTTACCATACAAATAACGGCAAAAATACAAAACTGATATACTGTGGCGAATTGCTTTTTTTTCCATAATTTCTCCTCATTTGATATTTTTTCACGTTTCCAAGCACATTACATGGTACAATGAATGGTCTCAATTAAAACGACAGCTCGTCTCATTAAAAACAAGGATATGTTGGACTGAAAAATAAAAAGTTATGGCTCCTTGACAAAGGAGAGCAAAAATTAAAATTGGTTGCATCCTTAAGGAGTTAATTCACACTGCCTGAAGAGTCGGGTGTCCCCCATACACAGTAGACTGTTGGCTAAATTGCACATGTACCCATTCAGCATCTTGGTGACCATTTCATTAAGTATCGGCGTTAACCTCTTTTCGATGAGCAATTCTGCTCAAGATTTTGTTGCAAACTTTGCAACTTTTTGCTCCTCAGTTGGTGGGGTTAAGTGGGAGCAGGGTGGGACCATGGTCTGATATATTTTTATGAATGGTGTCAGAAAATGCAGCCAAATTACCGCTCAAAAATGGTCAAACAATTGCAAGTAGGGTAAATTGGTTCGGAGGGACAACACCAATTCCTTGCCAGCCCCACAACGAGCCATCATGGACCATGGACACCTGCACAGAATAAGTTTGGATAGTAAAACATTAATAAATAATATACTAAAAAGATGTCCTTTTCACATAAAATTGATGAAGCAGTAAAGAACAACCTGGGCTAACGCGGTATTCAATGGCACCAGAAATGTTGCTATACCATATGGAATTCGTATGTTGCTATAACACAGATGCTTTTTTGGGAACAGTTAAGTAGTTAATTAAAAAAATCTAAAAACATACCTCCATTGTATGATGAATAGTTAGTGTAAATGGCATCTAATTGCAATGGCCACTTCATATAATAATATAAACATATAAAAATGCAAATTATTATTTTAGTCCTACCCAAAAATTTACCAAATAGTCAATGCTCAAGATTTGGGCAGATGAGGCCCGGTTCATGGACAAAACAGTAAAATTCACATTGTTTTACGTACAGATTTTGTTGTAGTCATTATTTATACTGTATGAACAAAATCCACCAGACTGGGAACATGCTGTGGATTGTATTCCCATAGCAGGCCCACAAATCCGCTGCCTAGTAATGGGATTTAGAGTTTTGGCACAGAGTTTACCATTAAAATAAGCAATAAATCTGCAATGTGCAGACCTGGCTGAATATTATAAATTTTAATTAGAATCATGAATAGATTAGATCTCATTTTATCATTTTATTAGAGTAAGAGATAACAAATCCTTGTCTTTCATTAAAAATAATGGCCTTGATTTACTAATCCCGTCTACTTTTTAGACAATATAAAAGTAGAGTTACCTTCTGAAAACTACCAAATAAACACACAGCGGCTCATGTTGGATATGTTTGGTGAATCCTTTGATACTTTTGGCCACTTTCACACTACCTTTTGGTTGTTTTTCTGTGCACCAATAATTTGGTGTAAAATTTGGCTCCCTGTGTTACATTTCAAGGCGAGCGCCTTTTCCGTCTGCCTTACGCTACTTACCGAACAAGGTGAAAGTGTCTAGAACACTACAGTACACTTATTATATGTGACAGCTGTAATAGGAATTCTTTTATTTTTACATAGTAACAACTTATTCTGGAATATTCTACAAAATTAAGTATCCTGACTGTGTTATTCTCAGAATGAATATGTTTTCCCTAGCCATAGG
This sequence comes from Oophaga sylvatica, assembly GCA_033576555.1. Classification (NCBI taxonomy): domain Eukaryota; kingdom Metazoa; phylum Chordata; class Amphibia; order Anura; family Dendrobatidae; genus Oophaga; species Oophaga sylvatica. Next base: position 427,136,997 of record JARQOD010000001.1, on the reverse strand, counting down.
ATAACTTACTAGTGATCTGGGGGACCCCCATTATGAGTGGAGCTGAGGTGCGCGTGGTTGACATCCACTTCATTCATTGTGTATAGGAATGCCAGAGAAAGGAGAGTAAAACAGTTCTCCATTTCCGGCAGTCCCATAGACAGTGAATAGGGTGGAGGTTGAGTACATTCATCTCCGCTCCATTCAAGACATGACTCTGTAGAGCTGGTTTCCTCTTTTTTTCAGAGCCCAATGTTAAATGATCACTGGGGGCCCCAGTGGTTGGACCCACAGCTATCAGTAGCCTGCATCCTATTATATGGATAGAGGAATACTTTTGATTCCGGGAACAGTTTAAGATGTCAAGCTTACTCTTTTAAGAGTTAGGCCGGGATCACACTTGCAAAAAACTCGCATGAGTCTCTCGCATCAATACCCAGCACTGCTGCCAGCACTCGGACTGGAGCGTTCATAGAAATACATGCAGCCGCTCACTCCTGTCCAAGTCCTGCGGCAGTGCCGGGTATTGAGGTGCGAGTGCGGCCTTAAAATATGGGTACATGACACCCTTTGGAAAGTCAGTTCACGGATCCACGTAACAACAGTGGTGTATGAGTCCCAATATAGACACAAAACAAAAAAGCTGATAAATTGCGGAAAATCTTGTCGTTAAAACAAAACTATGCAGCAGCGAAAACAGCGAAACACTCTAAGGCCGGTTTCCCACATCGGTTCTCTTGGTACACGTGTTATCCGTTATTTTTCTGGGCAGATCATGAACTTATTATTATGAAAAAACAAAAAACCTCTCACATACATGTCCTACTTTCCTCCGCAATTCCCCATGAAAAATAAGACATTACATGGATATCATCCCTTGGCTGAACGTATTTTACTTTTAATGGACAGTAGAAACGGGAAAAAGGGATGCAACAAGGATTGTAAAAACTGACACATGGACCAAAAATGGATCCCGCAAACTGAAAGAAAAACCATGGACTTTTCATGAATAAAAAAAAAAAATGTGTGAAACTTGCGTAAGGCTAGTTTCACACATCCGGTGTTCGCCTGACGGCGCCCCCGGAATTTAGCCGCAGCGCCGCATCAGAAAACCTGATGCGCCGCATGCCGCTTTTTTTCGCATTGACATGCATTAGCGCCGGATGGTTCCGCATGTCAATGCGTTGCATGCGGTTTTGTCCGGATGCGGCGCAAATGTACATTGCGGCGGCCGGACAAAACGCTGCATGTAACGTTTTTTGTTTTTGCCGGATGGTTTCTGATGTCTCCAAGCATCAGAAACCATCCGGCAAAAAAACGCATGCGGCCGCCGGCGGTGCATCAGGTTTTCTGATGCGGCGCTGCGGCAAAATGCCGGGGCGCCGTCAGGCGCCCGCCGGAAGTGTGAAAGAGGCCTAAAACTGATCTTACATGTTACAGTCTTAAAATATTACTTTAGCAGATGTTTAGATGTTTATATGGACAAAAAAAAGTTTAGCATTTACTTTGATAAAATACATTCTTGTCCTAATTATATAACTAGAATAAAAAGTAATGAATATCCAAAAGTTACCGTAGATATTGTATATATAGGGAAAGGGACAGCAATCGGTATGTCCAGTATAAGATATCCTGCATTTACCAGATCACGTAGCTAACCACATGCTTGCAGCATATATGTATTTATACGATTCCATTTTGCTACATTGACGTCTTTCAGCCATACATTGTTTATTTTCGCCATGCCTAACTGACCATATTCAATGGGTGCAGCGCCTGAACGCAGCCAGACGCTCTATTTGTGACGAGGCAGAGACTCGCACGTCAGGACGGTCTCAGAAGGTTTTGCTAGGAGCAACACAAGGATGTTCAACATAATGGTCTGTGACCTTAGAAGTCAATACACGTGTCTATGACTACCGAGCGCTCTCTCTACATGTCTACGTGTACAGTCCTGTCTCCAGAAATGGACTCACTGTTTTGCCAATTGAGCATTGCTTCTGTGCTAAAGGAAGCAGGGGACCTGTACCCTGCCACACATTATGCCTCCAGCCCCGTTGACAGCAAGTGGGTAAAATTCTGTGATATAAGCCCTATGTCCTGGGTCTGGGACTTGCAGGGGTAGAGCGCCAGAATCATTTTTTCAATATTTTGATCAACCAAGTGCTTGAAGCTACACATCTCCAGCCGCCAGCCAGTAATTCCTAATCCCTGCTGGCTTCATGTCAGTAGCAATCCCTCGCTTCCAGATGCATTTAGAGGAAGAGCTATCCCACCAAGATACATTCAATAGAATAGTAAAATATGATTCGCAACATTTAGTATACGAACATGTAGAGAGATAGCGGTCAGTCAGTGATCAGGACTGCCCACTGGACTCCTAAACCTAGAATGAACAGGGATGTGAATGACTAAAATATCACAGTGTATATCAAAAGAGAGTGGAAGAGTGTGTGTCTTCTCTTTTTGAGAAGCTGGAGAAATACTAGGGCCTCAAAGAAGAACTGGAGAAGATGTGGAAGGTGAAGGCAACAGTGATTCCAGTGGTGATAGGAGCACTTGGAGCAGTGACCCTAAGTTGGGAAAATGGCTACAACAGATCCCAGGAGCAAGATCTGAGCTCTCAGTCCAGAAAAGCGCAAAGGTGGGAACAGCTAAGATCCTGCACAGAACCCTCAAACTCCCAGGCCTCTGGTAGAGGACCCAAGAATGAGACAGTACAATAAAGACCACCCCCAGTGGGGGATGAGAAGGAAGGTTTTAGATGTATAGATATTTTAGTTAAAAAATAATAAGGCAGCACACCATTTAGGCAAAAATAGATAATTCTGTTTTAATAGCCCAACTTGAACAAGGCTCTCGGTAGAACCGAAACATTGTTAAGCTCCAATGAGCTATTAAAACATAATTTTCTATTTTTAATTATCTTGAGGACTGGTCTATGCCTGGAAGATTTGGCACCCGATTATCATAGCTGTTTCCTAGTGCTGCTTTCAAATCTCCCCCTCTGTGTGTATATATATAATATATATATATATCTATAATAGATATAGATATAATATATATATATCTATATATACAGAAAAAGATATAATAATTAAAAAAAGGCATCACTCCAAAAAAAAAGTAATGGGACAGACTTCGACTCTCTATATATATAATCTTATGTTTTTATTTTTTAGTCATTCACATAGACATCCTAACATGTGTATATATAATACATACGGTATGTGCACATATGTAGCACACGTGTATATATATATATATATATACACATACATACAGTTTTGGACTGGATCAGCAAAGGCCCACAAGTAACATTGATTTCTGTGGCCCACTTTTCAGCTACATGCAAAAATAACCTGACCCCAGGACACAAATTTACTTTTGCTTTTATGTAATATGAATTTGGCTAGCTTGTTTAATGAATTATTAGATTTTACCTTTTTCTACAAATTGTGAATCAAGTGTAATAGCACTACTCAATAGCACGCCTTCACAGGGGCCTACCGGAGGATTTTCTCCTTCTCCTGTTGGCCAGTCCGAGCCACCAGCTGCTTCACTACTGTACTAAATAGTAAAATATGATAAAAGTTTGTATTGTCAAATGTCTTCTATTAATTTGCTGCTAATTAAATTGTGAAACCTGAAAGCTCTTCACCCCAATAATATGCCAAGCGGAAATCAATCTCTCCTATGTGCCCGCAAGCAGAATGGTCTGAGGATTAACTCTTCCAAAAATCATAACCAAACGGGCTACAGCAACAATACAGAAGTGACATCAAATAAAAAAAAAAGTACATCATTAAAGGGGTTGTCCAGTGTAAGAAGAAAAGTCTGCAGTCACAATGCACACTGTCATGATTCCCCTTATTCCCTGGGCAGGTGGGCGGCATTGTGATCATATATATGCAATTTGCAAACTTGTGGTCACGTGCGGACTAGACTTTCCTCCCTTAGAACATTGTGAAGCGGAGTATTTGGCACATGAGCGGCCACCTGCACGGGGAACATACAATTCAGCAGTCACAGAGTGATTGCAGACTGGACAACCCCTTGGACTAAGGCTCAGTCCACCTGTCCTTTTGGACTTTCTATTTGTCTCTTCCATCTTAACAGACAAATGGAATAAGTGATCCATTGCATCCGTTATGCAAGCGGCAGCAGGAACCCGTTCATTATTATGGGGTTTATTTAGTTTGTAGCTTTTAGTATGGAAAAATAAGGTCCTGCAAGTAGAACCCAGATGTTCCCCATAATAATCCATGGAGTCTCTTCTTGTGTTTGCATGACTGATGCAACAGACGCATTCTGTTTGTCTGCTAAGCGTTAGGCACAGACAACTGTAATGTCCGAACAAGTGAACTGAGCCTTAGGCCTCACTCCGGCGTCCGTGAGTCCCATCTGTGTCCGATCTGTGATTTCCACAGCTATAGCACGTACCCATTACAGTCTATGGGCTGTTCACATGTCAGTGACCGAAAAGTATCACAGACACGGCCATTATTGATCCAAGTCATGCAGTAATGTTACACATACAGGTCTATGAGCCCGTGAAAATCTGTGAGCTGTCAGTGATTAACACTGGATTGCAGAGAAGAAGCTTTGCAGGGTTTTTTTCAGTGATGGTAAAAACTGATTAAACGCTGATGAAAATCAGACCCAAAACACTGATGATCAACGGTCCGTTTACCAATCTGTTGACGACGTAACTAAGATACTTCATTTAGGTACGATCCTAAAAATATGTTACCTATATAGGAAATGTAGCCCTGAATGTAAAGCTGTCCAATCGCCTGTACACTTTAAGGGCCCTGACAGATCATATCACATTTCAACATGCCCAATCCTGTGTTTCCATTCTACATGACTTTGTTCTACAATTACACTTTATCATCTATCCACAGGATCCTGCCGGGACCCTTCTTATCACAAGAAGAGCCGTTCTGCATACATATGTTACGTGAGGCGACGGTTGATGACTTGTCTGTCGATGCCCTTTAAAAGTCATTTTCTTGCCACCTGTAGAATATGTATGCCCTCATTACTAGCTCTGCCCCACTGCTGTTTAGTTCTCACAGCTGTATGAGAGCGGGCGCTTTGTGCCCTGCCTGATATCTTATGTATCTTAGGCGGTCTGTGACCTAATACAAGGTAGTCGCTGTGTGTAAGATCCTAAGGGGATGTTCACACATGGCATTTTTGATGCATTTTTATTCTGTCCCAAAAACCAGAGTGGCGACAGGAAATGGGTGAAAAAAAAAACGCTGAAAGAATTTACATGCTGTGCCTCGGCAATAAACGCAGAAAAAAAAAGAATAGGCCTGTGCATGAGATTTCATAAATCAAAATACTGCAAATTTTATACAGCAAATACGCTGCGGAAAATATGCAGAAAAAAACGTCCCCTAAAAGGGAGCGAATCCAAATATAAAGATGAAAATATACCTTTAAATACTTTCATGTTTATGTTTTCAGTATATTTGATATTAATAAAGATTTCTGTAGCCATAAAGAAAAGCCTTATTTCTTTAAGGATTTGTTTACTCAGTGGATAGCACTACAGCCTTGCAGCGCTGGAGTCCTGGGTTCGAGTCCCACCTAGGACAACATCTGCAAGGAGTTTGTATGTTCTCCCCGTGTTTGCATGGGTTTCCTCCCACACTCCAAAAAACATACTGATAGAGAATCTAGATTATGAGCCCCATCAGGGACACCGACGATAATGTGTGCAAACTGTAAAGCGCTGCGGAATATGTTAGCGCTATATAAAAATAAAGATTATTATTATTATTTACAAATATGCTTTTTGGCCTAATGATATGGATTGTGGGTATAGGAGTGTGTGCAAATATAAAGATGGCAGAAAATCTCACAATAGGTGTGATACGTGGTCACCAATGTCCTTCAAAACACACACATGCAGAGATAGATAGAGACTATATCATGGGGGAAAGGATTGTGCTGTCCCAAAAGAGAACACTACAGGATGCCCAGTCACTGATCTGCAGTGTGTGTGACTATGAAGCCAGTGGTTGCGCATGAAGAAAGAAATCCCAATGAAGGTTGATCTTACTACTGGATTATGTACTCCCATCTCTATCTTCAATCCCATGGTAACAAAGTAGGAAGAAATTGGCACAAGGATAATGAAAAGGGGGGTGAGAAAGGCAGCCAAGTACCAGGCCCTTCTGTCCAGGTTGGCATTACCCGGCACCATAATGGAACAAGCGCGGTGGCTCAGTGGTTAGCACTGCAGCGCTGGGGTCCTGGGTTACAATCCCACCAAAGACCACATCTGCCAGGAGTTTGTATGTTCTCCCTGTATTTTTGTGGGTTTCCTCCGGGGTCTCCAGTTTCCTCCTACGCTCCAGAGACTTACTGATAGGGAATCTAGATTGTGACCCCCAATGATGATAATGAATGTAAAGTGCTGTAGAATTAATGGCGCTATATAAGCAATTCAGAATAATAAGGGATGTCCCTCTTCCCTCTTTATACATCTTGTCCTTATATAACCTATATAAGGCTCGCACTTATATAATAAAGATACAGCTATATGTATCAGGAGTGCCTAAGTATATGAACTCAGTGCAAAACATATATCAGCTCAACCAAAAGAAACTTGCACACAATGAGTATATATTAAAAATACAAAATATTTTATTGAATAGTTTAAAATGGGAGAGACAAGAAATATGACAGTGGTAACCCAAAATTGGAGTGGAACCACACAGGTACACAGGTTAGTTATAATCTCATGTTAGTATATTCTATACATATATGATAAGAGGGACCATAATATTAGTCTGCCATGAGTCCGTATTAGGAGACCATTTATAACGTCTTAACCCAAGGACAAGGCAAATAGTAATGCAAAACACAACAGCAGCTGTACGCCATCTGATAGCATATAGTCACAATGTGACTATATGGAAGAAGGCACAGCGCCGAAACGCGCGTAGGGGAGAGTGGCACCACTGGGTCTCAGGTATGTGTTCGACCATGGTTACATTGTGACTATATGCTATCAGATGGCGTACAGCTGCTGTTGTGTTTTGCATTACTATTTGCCTTGTCCTTGGGTTAAGACGTTATAAATGGTCTCCTAATACGGAACTCATGGCAGACTAATATTATGGTCCCTCTTATCATATATGTATAGAATATACTAACATGAGATTATAACTAACCTGTGTACCTGTGTGGTTCCACTCCAATTTTGGGTTACCACTGTCATATTTCTTGTCTCTCCCATTTTAAACTATTCAATAAAATATTTTGTATTTTTATAATATACTCATTGTGTGCAAGTTTCTTTTGGTTGATCTTGTCCTTATAGTAGAGCGTGAAAAATCTTCCTACATGCATTCGGACATCCAAGGTTCACATCCTCTGATTAGCCCAAGGTGTTCTCTACTGTGACCCCTACACTTCCTATTCATCCCAACAACTAGTAACAGAAGACATATAGAGCTTCATTTAAGGATTGACTGGAAATGACTACAGGAATGGGAGCTGGGTCTTTCGGTTATGGTTACTGCATGACTCATGCACGGTATCACAACTGATGGTTATGGTATATTCAGCTTTGTTACAGCTGCATCTGAAGATTAGTGTGAATTGTGGGCATCATGGGAAGAAGAAAAAGAACATTACTTTTTATAGGATAAAATGAGCTGGGATTGTTAGCGGTGCCAGAAGACGTGCATCGAGCTGTATATAAATTGCTTACAGTCTGATCATTGGTATAGGGGTAATGTGTTATTATTAGGAGATGACGCGTTACCTGTGTGAACGGACCAGATGTACGCTGCTCTCCAACTTGGGTTCACATTTTCCATTTTCTAATCATTTATACACAATGTTTCCAATGTGTTAAAACTGTTAAAATCAATGTACTCAATGAAAATAAACTCTGGTTTCTTTGAACAACAATAACTTCATTTTCTGTACCGTCCCCATTTTCCCCCATTAATGTCTAACGCTGCTTTTAAAATTCTCTTGGTCGCCCTTGGAAACAGACAACATGTTGTGTCCATTCTGCCATCAGACATATCACAGAACTCAGACTACGCCGGGGTCACCTGAACACACAATGCACTGGTGTCCACAAATTCGGAATTTAGCTTTAGCCATAAATAGAGACGAAAACACCCCGTAACTCTGCGTTGGCGCAAGAAAAATAAAGTGAGGCATTTCTAAAAGTCAGCACGGAATATAGGATTTAACGTCACAAAAGGTGAACTCTCTGCAGAGAACCATATGGCATCAATGTAGATCTATCTGCAGACAAATCTAAAAAATAAATATATATTACTTTTTGGGGATTTTTTTATTATTTGGGAGCAAATAACTCAAATGATTCCCGGTGACCTAAATATAAATATCTGATTATAAAACAAAGTTAAAGGGCTGTAAAATAATAGAAATATCTCTCTGTGTATTTGTATATACACTCACAAAGCAAGAGAGATTCAGACTTTTAGAAATCTAGACTTGTCTACAAATAGATATCAGAGATCTTAGATAAATATCGCACATAATAAATATATTAGAATAAATTTATTTATATAAATATAAATATTCACATATACATAGCCCATGTCTATAGAGAATAAGTTCAAGCACTTAAACTAAACAGACAAGCTCAACAACCATGCTAAAATAATACTAGATGAAGCTCTGTATATGTAACATATGATATACATTATTACTAAGGATTCCAGAAACTGCATAGAAATATATATATAGACCCATATACTATGACATCAAATAGAAATACAGAATCAGGGTATGGATCAATTATGCCTGAATAGTATTCATATCACATTAGCTACTATATAGACAATTATCCTGCATCAGAGCACTACTGCATATAATATTTTAGACACCATTATATTATATATATTATATATACATTTTTTCACACACATATACAAACATTTTATAATTATATATATATATACATTTACAGATAACAGATACGCACACATACACACTAAGGCTATGTTCACACAGTGCGGTTTGTTTGTTTTTTTTTCTGCAGGAAAAACCTACTCAAAGTTGCTACAAAAGCAGGGTTTGCTGCTTTTTTTTTTTTGCTGCGTTTTTGTTGTCTCTTGAGCATGCTGATAGTTTTGAGCCCCCTGCAAAAAATTTGCAACCTAGCACCAAAAACGCAGCAAAATCTTATGTGGGCATTGCTGCGTTTTTACACTTACAAATTGTTTCGAAAGGGTGGGAAAAAAAATAAAAAACACTGCAAATACGCAGAAAATAAAACCCTGAAAGAAGTGACATGCTGCAGTTTGCAATAACGCAGCTGTTTTCCAAATTAGTCAGGAGAATGAAACCAATGTGTGCATGAGATTTCTGAAATCCCATAGACTTTGCTGGTACTGTAAAACGCAGCTTAAAATTTATATAAAAAAAACACAGGAAAATACCGCTAAAACACATGTGAACACAGCGTACGGCTCTACGTGTGGCATGTGTACGTATATATATATATATTATATATATATAAATAATAATAATAATCTTTATTTATATAGCGCCATCATATTCTGCAGCGCTTTACAGTTTAACAGTGTATATATATATATATATATTACAGTATGAATGTTATATATATATATATATATATATATATATATACTCACACACCAAAATATGTAGACATATAAATAAACACCTACAATTATAATCCATGCAATTTGGCTTAAATGCATATACATACACAATATATATATATATAATATATATATATATATATATATATATATATACACATATATAATTTATGTTTTTTTTTAAAGAAAGCATTCTGCATTAATTTGGCAGATACATTATTGTGTCCACATACAGTAGATCCCTTGGCTGTATGTTCCTGTCACTGACCTAGTAATGCTGACAGCCCTTCCCCACTGTGCTGCTGATAATACACACACTTTTACTACCCGACCATTCATCTAAAATTTGCTCAATTACAAAATAACAACATAGATTTAATTGCAACAAATGTTATCCTCCATAGAATTCAGTGATGTGAGGTGGATCTTCAGCAGGATCCAGACCCAGAGGAGAGTCATACTCAGCACATCCCCTGCAGCAGATAAGCGGGGTCGTCGGGGACAGTTCTATGGGATATTACATATATTTCTCTCACATACATATATATATATATATGGATTTTGTCTTTGTCCCTTCTGCATTCCCGGTTGGATTTACAATGTCTAGCTCGATAATCAGCGATGTTTAGTAAAAATACAAAACTTAGAAATAAAACACAATAATAGAATAATAATGTTTTTAAGGATCTGGGACTGAATAAGTTCAGCTCTGACTTGTGCTGATGTGATTGCCCCACTGTCTGTGCATGATAGAAATACATATTCATGAAGCAGATAATTACAGAAAATATTAGATCATTATTCCCCAGATCTGTGATCCTGCAGGAGGGATCTGCAGCTTCAGATCCCCGACCCCACTGACCACACACCTACCTGGCTGTACTTCACCTCCTGCTCCAGGGAGCCTTTCTCCAGGCCACTGATCATGTGCTGGGCAGACTGGAAGCCATTCCTGCTCAGGCTGCTCCATTCCTCAATCTTGGGGCTGTGGTATGGAGAAGTGTCACTGACTGCGGACACAGGAGCATCAGTCACTGGCTGTACCAATATCATCACTGCCCCCACATTATACATCACACCACAACCAAGGAAAGGGGGAGAGAGGACTATATGCCAGAAAATGAGAGCACAACATCTGGATATACAGATACACCAAAAAGACTCTCAAGGTAGAGATGAGAGAGACATTAGAAATCTGTATATATATATATATATATATATATATATATATATATATATATATATATATATATATAATATATATACACTATAAACAGAGAGACTATACTGTATATAAATATACACATATTGATACATATATACACGCTATAAATGTGTATATGTAAATATATATTTGTGTAAGTACACACACGTATTATATATACACAGATATATACACAGACATATATTTATATATATAGATATACACCCATATATATACACACAGACATATATATATAGAGATATACACCATATATATATACACACATACATATATATATATATATACATATATATATATATATATACTGTAATATATACATACATATACTCACAGAAATATATATAAAGATATACACCCATATATATACACATACATATATATAGATATATACATACATATACTCACATAAATATATATAAAGATATACACCCATATATATACATATACACACATTATGAGGTATTTTTCATATCGAGATTTTTAGTTATATATGTAATGTTATGTCATACTTATTCATACACACAATCTATATGACGTTTACTATTTAATATCTCTAGATTTTACCTCCCTCCATCTATGATGTATCATCCATGTGTCTATCTCATATCTAGTATCTACCTCTAATTTCTCTCTTCCCCTCTTGTTACATCCATTATCTGGGTTTTCTTTCAGTGAATTGATATGAATATTGTCAGTCTTTGTCTCTGGTGATTTTGGTGAGCACTGTGTGTCCTCTTGGTACATAGCAGGGTCTGGCAGGTTTGCCCCTCTTCCTCAGCTCTCGCCCCCCATGTAATTCCAGGTTATTCTAATACTGCGGTGAGTGGAGCACTTCTGCTGAGTGTGTATCTTGGCTTTCTGCATCCTGCAGGATGTTCTCCCCAATGTGTGAAATTCATAGATGCAAATAAAATGGAAGTTACTATATTTTCAGTGGAAACGAGAATGTGGCTGCTTTGTGGAGTTTTTTTTGGATGAATACTGAAAATTGCAATAGAAAAATCACATGTCATGGAGGGAAAATGCAATAATTAGCCGCAGTCATTAATCACTGGGCTCATTAATCACAGCCTGCATGTGACAGCCTGTACTTACAGCACACCATTCATTTATTCCCATCTTGTAAGAAAATGGGATTTTTCTACAAGAAAAATAGTCTGCAGCCCCTAGAATTTGGTGAAAATAAAGTGCGGCCTGTGTTTGAAGAAAGGATTAAATATGGAAAATACTTAGCATTCCAGAATTTGTCAGAAATGTTTATTTTACAGTGAGGGGAAAGAAAAAAACCTTTCCAGATTCATTCTCACAATGTAGTCAAAGCTGGAAGATCTGTCAGTCCGGATTGTACAGAAGGAAGGATCTGGGATGTGGGAAAAGAAGCCTGACAACCCCACAGTCCTGCCAGTGTCCATCAGGGTGGAGGACCCCCTGTCCTCAGAGAATGCTGCCCACCTTCTACAGAGCCCATCCATGCAGAAAGGAGAGGAACAGCTCTGTGTTATAAGGGTCTGCAGCGGATCACAGCCTTAGAGCAGATTATCATTATTTATTCTCTTTTCTTATATTTTAGTCATGTTATGAAATGCATTCATATAAAATATACACAAATCCTAACTAAATCTACATGATCAAAAAATAAAAAAGCAATGTAAATAAAAATATAATAAGCATTAGCATGTAATATAGTAGGAATATATATATATACATACATATATATATGTAAATATGTATGTATATATATATATTCCTACTATGTTACATGACAATGCTTATTATATTTTTATTTACATTGCTTTTTTATTTTTTTTATTCGTACATTTTTCTGCACTCATTTACAACCTGCATTAACCCATTTCTGTATTTCCTGCACAGTCTCTTCTAAAATTATCCAGATATCTGTTCAATATAAATACTAAAAAATACCTCTGCTTAGGAGACCTTTCTCCTCTGCCTTATTAATAACCAGTTCACACTTTCTCTACTAGAAAGTGCTGTCCCTGTGTCAGAGGCAATGCTTTGTCCAATAAATTAGCAATTTGCTCACAAGAAAACTAGTTTAATGGCCTGAGCAGTGCAGAGCAAGACCCCTTGTACATAGCTCAGGAATCCTTTTCCCCCAAAAAAATCTGAGACATAGAGGAACAACTCCAGACAGTTCCCTTGGAGGCCTGACTGCCAATGTGGTGTTAATAAGAGAGGAAACCATTAGAGGGATCTACAAACATTCCCAATTTGTAATCTAATTCTCCAATGTTAGGCCAATTCAGGAAATGGTAATCTGTATATTTCTGGGAGTCTGTGGGAAGGGGAGAAAGCACTTTGTCTCATTAGTTATTGATGGGACTGGTTGGAGTCCAGCACTGGTATCGCAGTAAGGGAGATAGATCCTAATAGTCCATCATATGCAGGGAAATCAGCAGAAAATGAGTCTCTAGGTAAAGGGCACATCTCTCTCTCCTCCTGTGCACATTATGCCCAGAGGTTGTACTCGGCCTCAGAATGAAACCAATTATCTGACATTTGAACTTCCTGTCTGGGTACATTTAGTCTGATTGCACAAACTAGAGAAGTGAAACTTTTTTTTCCCTAATTTCCAGCAGGCATTGAGCTGATGACACAGGCCTGCTCGGAAAGTGAAAGGCTGGGAGACTGCACTTCTTCACCCTGCAGCTTATTAGACCTGATCTCTTTTATACACAGTTTTCTCAGCGTGTCTACAAGTATTAGATGGAGGAGCTGCACTGCACAGAAGCCGCAGCTGCCATCCGGACGCGCTGCGACATATGCGTCTGCATGCGACATTTTCTTTTAGAATGTGAAAACAATTCATCACAATCTGCCGCTGAAGCATTCGGACTCCACAAATAATTTATACCTCCTCGAAATGTTACTCGTAAGGAAGAACAAACATGTTTGATGGGTGGAAGATAGATAAATTGCAGGTGCCATGATGGACAGAAGACAATTGTCTAATTACAGATATTAATAATAGATATTGGAGATATGTTACATAGGATGCTACGGGAATTTACACAAATCTGATTATGTTAAAGGTGTCTGATATATATATATATATATATATATATATATATAACATTAATATTATTAATATCTGTAATTAGACAATTGTCTTCTGTCCATCATATATAAAAAGGATTTATTTGTGAAGATTATTTTGTTATTGCTTTTTAAAATGGGATTTTATAGATTAAATAGTATGATTAAATCTTTAAATAATGAATGTAATTTACAAATGTATATTTCTGGTTCAGAGGTAGAAGACGTGCAATCACTGGGCTTCATCAGCTGTAAACTGGATGTTGTTTCTGCTCCACTTGTAGAATTCTGCTTCCATTCATGGGTTTACTATCCAATATTATTATTAGTGATCCAGGTGGATCCAGGGATCTCTTACCTTGATCTGTGATGGATCTAATCCCAAGTATGTCCGTAACAGAGTGTGATGAGGGCCAGGTCCTGGGCATGGCCATGCTGCTGGGGATGGAGTGCATGCCAGGCGGTGTGGGCACCTTGGCTCCTGCTGCCATAGGGTTGGTGTAGGAGTAGATGTGGTTGTACTGCAGGGCAGAGGTGGCTGTGGGGTGGTGGTGCTGTTTATGGGACTCGTAGTGACTTTGCTGGGACAAATTTCCAATTTTATTTCTGAGGATCCGACTGATGGAGCTGACTGAGGGCACATTGTATTTGTCGCACACCCCATCGGCCAGCAGCCTGTCCCTGATTTCCCAGGCAAAGATCCCAGGGTCCCTCTGTTTATAGGTCCTGATGTGCTTCACCACAGTCGGGGTGGTCACTCGAGGCTTGCTGCCCCCAATGGCTCCTGGCAGGATGGATCCAGTCTCATTGTAACGAGCCAGAATCTTGCTGACACATCCATGGGAAACCCGCAGTTGTCTGCTGATGTCACAAGGCCGGATCCCCAGCTGGGCCAGCTCCACAATCCTCAGTCTGATGGCATTGGGCAAGGGTCTTCCATTCACAAACACCCCTCCTAGCTGGTTGACTTCTCCAAAGGCAGGTTCTGTGGACAGATGCATGCCAACTGGGGTTAGTGCTGGGCAGATGGCAATCAGCAGAGCTGGTACTCACCTCACTGGCAGTGAAGGGGTTACCCCAGTGACTGCACTGCTAATGAGCCTGAACAGGTCACCAGTGGGGACAGGGCATGCAGCGAGGAGAGGAGCCACTTACCCATGACAGGGGCTGACAGCAGCAGCAGGACAGCTAGATCCAGGCTGCCCAGGAATGCAGAATTAAAGGGGAAGGAGAAGAAGACCCTTCCTTTTCTTGGTGCAACAGTGCAAGTTCTGTATTTCCCTCTAATAGCAACGTGGGCTGGGCAGGGCAGGGCTGCACTGTCACTGGGGTAGGCACTCCTCCGTGGGCAGGCTGAGGAGAACGCCCCCCTGCCATTGGAGCTCTGCAGTGACTGGCAGCAGCCTCTCTGCCTCAGCCTGCTCTGCACCTGGACAGTCACCCTCTGAGATGCGGTAAGTCCCCGCACCCTGCAAAGGGGGCTATGAGGCAGGGGCTCAGGGCCAAGGTGAATTGTCTGCATGCCATGGCATTATCTGCCCTTCAGAGCAGGAGAATAATAATAATAATGTTATAAAACAATACAATCGATATTTAATATAAACTAGATAATATGAATGTATATTCTTTATATATATACATCATGCTAAAAACAATATCATCCTCAAATTGTTGGTGTTTATATATGTGTTCATCTGCTGTTAGTTTCCTAGAAGGCTGCTATTTCTGTATCTTATATGTATCATCCAGCCCTAATAGTAATTAATGTTCAAAAATGATTACTATTTATTCTTGAACAGTATTATTAGGGCTGGATGATACATATAAGATACAGAAATAGCAGCCTTCTAGGAAACTAACAGCAGATGAACACATATATAAACACCAACAATTTGAGAATGATATTGTTTTCAGCATGATGTATATATAATTATAATGAATATACATTAATATAATCTACTTTAATTAATATAATATGATATTTTCAATATCAATTGCATTGTTATATATGTGACATAATATATTATATTACACACGCACAGTATATACGAATATAGAAGCATATTATTATTATTGCATATACTATTATTAGATTTTGATGATGATGTCTATGGAACTAATTGTCATTTCACAAAGTATCTTCGGAAACATACAGAACCTTCCTCATCAATGTCCCTGTGCACAGTGAGACCCAGACTGGCTCCATCCATGGTGGTGACACATTGTGGAGTGATGCCTGTCTTCTCTCTGTATATTATATTTCTGCCATATACACAGGCAGAAGCTGCAGGATCTGTCACATATGTCCCCATGAAGGTGGCTGCAGTGACTGGGTCCCTGGCCCTGCAGCAGCCTCAGTGGCAGCCCCCCATGCTGCACAGCACTGTATCCCCCTGCTCTCTGTGTGTTCCTTTCACATAGGGCTGAGTGATTGCTCTGGGGTCTCCAGTGATTTGGGGTTATGGTAGACGTGCCCAGTGTGGGCTGGGACAGGAGAGGTCACCTCCATAGTGGCCTGAGAGCAGGGTGTATGTGCGTGTGGGGGGCAGTATCCAAATATACCCTGGTCCTGTGCAGCCTGGCAGAAAGATGAATGTCAGGACTAGGCTTCCTAGTGATTAGCATACTCCTTGTAACAACACATTGTGCGCATACAGCACAGGGCCCATTGGGGAATAATTAGTGTAATTGTTGTTGGTCTTGTCGCATAATTAGGGTCTGCATTTGGACCCTGCAAAACAACCAGAGAGCAAAGGGCAATGTGGGAACACTGTACAAACAAATATCCCCATACAGCAGGAGGAATATTAATACAGTACTCAGGAAGCACACCTGATGACTTCACTTTCTACTCTGCCCCTAGTATTTACTATATATATTATTAATTTGTATGCTTGTCATATTGGTACAAACGCTAGATTATATTTGTAAGAATATTGTTATATTACACGCAGTAGCAGTTGTATTTGATATATTTCCTTATGTTGTTATTCTCATTATTGTTTTATTTTCCATCTATACCTAATGGCATTCAGTTTTTTTTGTGTATGTATATATATATATATATATATATAAATAATATTTATCATAACAAATGTATTATAATAAAATGCGTATATACATATTTATATGTATATATGTATAGCTGGAAACTAATTTACGATTTTATTTTAATAAACATTAAATATATACATTGCACACACTGTCTATTGAATATAGAAGAAAATAAATGTATCAAATTATATATAAAACTTGATACATTGAAAAATAAAATAATAAACGGAAATGTATCAAATTGTATTTATATAAAAAATGCGATACTTTTCTTTTGTATTTTATTTTCCAGTATTTTGTGTTTTCCCTTACAATAAAATGAAATATTCGGCATGGCTCGGTACACACCGATAACACGTCCTCCTTGCGATTCTACAATCTAAATTGCAGTAATATCTGTGAGGAGCATTACAACTGTACATCGGATATTCACCCATCATTTCCAAAAATATGACATTTATTCACATTTGGTAATATTGATAAATACTATAAAATCAGTGATAGATAAATCGGATCAATTTCAAAGGAATATAAAAAATAAATGGTACATAAACTGCAATCCATAGCTAATTAGGGATAGATGCATCTAAATATCATCTCTCATATACAGTATACTTAATTAGCGATTTAAATACAAGTAGAATAGTATTTTTTTATAATACTAATAATTTAAAATGTGCAAAACTAACTTTTTGTGCTTTAGTTTATATAAAAAAAAAATCCCTAACCAGAAAACTCCCCGTGAGGTCAGTTCAGACGGTGCGGACTTTACACTGCGGTCAATGCTATTCCAGAGGGCTTTATGTGAAAATCTGACATTACTGTATAACGCACCGAGCATAACCCTCACTGCTATCTCATTACATTTCCCCTGATGGTTTTACTGGTTTACAACCCAAATTCGTTTATTTGACATTAACTTTCTGTTCTGTTACATTTCCCACAATTCGCTAATATTTCCAAAGCATCTCCCCAAATAAACGCGGCAGGATGCCTCCTTGCAGATACGACAGACATTAATCATTTATTGTGGACGGTGAGAAGTAGTGAGGGGAACGGACCCGCAAAATCACCAGTGTGACGCCTGTGGATGGGGACAGAAGCCGCAGCTCCCAGCCCTCAATGTAAACAGCGCCCGAAACTACATGTACAGGAGACCTGCGGCTACCTGCGACAGTCTGTCCTGGGGTCTTCGGGGATATCAGACATCAATCTGAATTATCAGCTTTCGGAAACTAGATCGGATATTCAGAAATTTATGAAAGATCCATAGATAGATGGATGAATAAATATAAAGTAGATAAAGTAGATGCATATGAGAAGGATGTATAAAGAAAAAGGAGATCATAGTGATAGATATGAACTAGAAAGAATAAATACTAAGATGGATAAATAGATAAAAATATAGATCGATATGAGCTAGAAAGAATAAAGAATATAAAAAAGATAAGTTAGAAATTAGTTATAAGGATGAAAAGGGAGAGAGAAAGAAAGTAGATAAATATAAAGTAGATAGAGGAGATAAACGTGAGACTGATATGCAAACAAAGATGAGATCAAAGTGATGGATAGATAATAGAGAATAGATATTACCAAGGAAGATAGAGAGAGATAAATAAGATGAATAGATGTATGATAGATATGAGATAGTAGATGGATAGATATGAGAGATAGATAGATAGGATAGATAGAGATGATGGAGATAGATAGATATATAGATAGATAGAGATAATAGTAGATAGATAGATAGATATGGGATAGATAGATAGATAGATAGATAGATAGATAGATAGATAGATATGGATAGATAGATGGATAGTAGATAGATAGATAGATAGATAGATAGATAGATAATAGATAGATATGGGATAGATAGATGATAGATAGATAGATAGATAGATAGATAGATAGATAAGATAGATAGATAGATAGATAGATGTGATGATAGATAGATGATAGATAGATAGATAGATAGATAGAATATGGAGATAGATAGATAGATAGATAGATAGATAGATAGATAGATAGATAGATAGATGGATAGATAGATAGATAATAGATATAGAGATTGAGATAGATAGATAGATAGATAGATAGATAGATTGCACAGTATCCTTATGTATGATTGTATAGACACTGCACTTAGCATTTTTGGTATGTTAGTTCAGTGAGATCTTTTCCCTCTCTGTATGTGTAATAATCTCACTTCTTTCTTGTAGGAGTACTCTGTGACTTTCCTGCTTTTCCTGTTGGGCACCCTTATAATGTGGATATGTGCTTCCTTTATTCCTGGGCAAGCATGCTGTGCTGTTTTCCCCCTTATTACACTATATATATAGCCCCTCGGTGTAGGGCTCTGGCTTTACTGCAGAAACGCAATCAGCTACAATTCCTGCTACACCTCGGATAAGGCTTCAGAATGTAGTCTGCATCATGTGGCCTGCTGGGAGTTGTAGTCCCACAACAGCCCGAGAGCCACAGGTTGCAGATCACAACCACAGAATGAATGATCACCCTGCATTGTAAATCGGCCGGCAGTGCAGGAGGGCAATGGGGCTGATAATCAGTCATTGCCCTGCTGTATGGGATGGAAGGCAACATCTGGGCAGATAATTGCATTACTGCTCTGTGTAATGCTCTCTAATTGCTTATTTACTTGGAGAATAAATACATAAACCACAGATCATGTGCTCCCCACAGGATATTGGGCAACCGGCTTTCCACTGTGGGTTTAGGAGACAGTGGCACCACAACTCTCAGCACTGGCTAAAGTATTTGTTGTCTCTTGCTTTTTATTGTTTTTTTTTTGTTATACCTTTCTCTCAAATTTGTTCTATCTTATGTTTATTTCTTCTCCTTACTTTGTGGGGTGCCCCTTCCTCTGGCAGTGCAATGTCTTGCTCCCACTTCAGGTTGTATTGCATATTTGGGTGTTTGGGCAGCACCTCGATTTCTAGTTAGATGTGTCAATTATTATTACTATTATTATTATGATTATTATTATTTTTATTTCTAATCTTTTTGATCTGCTTCTCCTTTCAGGTCCCCATTTCTTTTTATTCCTGTAAGGAGGGGAATCTGTTTCCTACACATAAATAAGCCTTTTGGACGAGGACGATGGACCAAGTAGAGGTGCTGAACACTATAGTTTGTGGATAGTAAAGCTGATGCCCCAATTTGGCCTCTATGTAGGAGTATAAGATGTAAGGCGGCACACGTGTCCTCTCATTTGTGACCTGGACTCTTCTTCCCTATTCTGGATTATGTTTTTAATTTGTTTTCATTATTTTATTTTGCAAATATTATGCAAACTATGTCTTACAGCTCCTTTCTAACTTTCTAAAATGAAAAAAATAGTTTTGAATAGGATAATAGGACACACTTTTTCCCAACCATCCCTTCCATTTATGTAAAGTTTATGCAGTTGCAGAACATTTTTTTTAAACTGTTATGTTTTAATTTGCAATGCAGTAAATCTAAAATGTTCTAGCTTCAAACTGTACATAGAATAGATTTCTATCAAATACATACTTCTAAATGAATTCTCATTTTACATATTTTTTTAAAGAAATCGTTTTATTATTTTTTTTCCCTTCAAAATACTCTTTACTTAACCCAGTTTTTATTTTGTTGAAATACTTTTATACCCATCTTGGCTATAAATTATAAACTACCATTATCATTTTTGTATATTTTCTTAAAAAAAGAAATAAAAAATACTATTGCTGCCCAAAAGAAATGTAGAAAAACATTTATTTCAATGAAATGATTCTTGCTGTAATGTCAATAGTTTTTTTATTGCTATTTAAAATGTTTGTTTTTGTAGAAAATCTGCAAAAAAAATGCATGAACAAAATGAAATTGCTAAGAATATGTGCTCCATATGTTAAATACTATATAATAATGTTGACCCCATATACATTTTTGGAGTGAACTTATATACATATATTATTAGAAAATTGTGTGTGTGTATATATGTATGTAAGTGTGTATGCATATGTATATATGTACAGTATATATATATATTATTTATATATGTGTGTATATATATATTATATATATATATATATATATGTATTTATATATGTGTGTATATATACACATATATATATATATATATATACACACACATATATAAATACATATATATATATATACTGTACATATATACATATGCATACACACTTACATACATATATACACACACACAATTTTCTAATTTTAGAATAAATATATTTTATGATATATACATATATATATATAAATCTATACATAATTTTGTCATTTTATAATAAATATATTTTATAGCATATTATATGATGGCGAGTAGGATTGTCCATTTTTTGTGATTAATTTGTAAGAAAAAAAAGTGAAGTCTTGCAGGGCTGAGTATAGTTATATCTTGCTGTATTTATCTGAAGAATAAAAATAACATTTGATATCAACTGCTCAGCGTTATGGTTTTATTACACATTAGTTTTGTATCTTTGTTGTTGTGACCCATTCGTCAGAGCTATGACAATCCGCTTTAGGAATCATCTGTTGTCTGTACACCGACTGCAATGTGACACAGCAGATATGAAGAGAAAATCTGCAAGTTTTAGGATGAATTCGCACATGACAGATTTTGTGGCAGAAATTTCTGCAACCGAAAATCAATTCCATTTATCTGAATTGTTTGTTTTGGCAGAATAGCACAATTGCAGAGCTTTCTGCAGCACAATCCACAGCGCAGCAATGTGTGACCATGCCCATACTGAACTGTGTAAGATAAAGCTTCCTTGCTTAATTGGTGCAGATTTTCTGCTAGTAAAATCCGCAGCATATATAATACCAGCAAAGTGGAGACGTTTTAGCATAGTCTCATCCACATGCTGTTTGTGTTGTTTAATCCATGCAGAAACTGGCTTTTGTTTCATTCCGCAGCGTGTAGATTTCCTTTGCGCAAAGGCGCCTTTTTGTTGTAAATTTTACCTATTAATTTAAATGAGGACCCCAAATCTATAGATTAAATCGCTGTCCTAGAATTTTTTCATTTATTTCGTGTGCATTTCTACAATAAAAAATACAGATAAAAATGCAGAAATAAGTGCAGAAAATATGCAGAGATTTTAGATGCAGAAATCCTGCAAATGTATCTTGTGCATTAAATCAGCATCAAATACGCACGTCTTACCAACCCAATAATGTATATGCTAAAGTACATTCCTGTGTGTATATAGACATATATAGTGATTATTGGAACAGACATTGTTTTCAACAACAAAAATCGTGTGAACTATAAAATAGGAATAGGATCGGCCAAGACCACGGGGCTGATGATAGGAAGCTTTAGGTTATGTTCAGCTGCGCAGGAATCATAGCCAACATCTGATATATTTCAATAAGCAGGACAAACCTTTAATGTAGCCATGGGCACACCTTCTGTTATCACTGCTTTCCATTCTGGATTACTGTCATACTGTGCACAAAGTACCCAGCGTCCCTAAATAAAAGCTCAGAACATATGTTGCCCAAAGGGAGAAGCCTACACTGGCCAGATACCACCATACAGGTGTCTAAATAACAATAATAGAAAGTGCCACCCAACACTAAAAAAAAAATAATAATGCAGTGCAAAATTAGCAGTGCCACACAATATCAAAGTAAACACCACCATGTAGTGCTCAAATAATAGTGCCATACTGTTCTCAACTACCAGCGCTGTAGCTGCAATCATTTAATGCCATTGCTGTATGTACACAATACTGCTATACAAATAATATAAAAGACTCTGGTGGGCACAAACTTAAAGTGCCGGCTCATCTGAGGCGCCCCCTTCAACAAGGGTGACTAATGTGTCCCGCACCCACCCCGTCATAGGACATGGCACAAATGTCTGATAGGACCATTACCCATCTGACTAATCAATACAGTTCGCAGTCAAATTACTCTTGCCGGTAGAGTAAAACGTTGAGAAGCAGTAATCATGATCACCCCATAGGACAGGCATCAAGTGCTAATACAATTGTCAGGGGATGTTCACATGGAGCTTTTGATGTGGATTTTAAAGCAGATCTGTATTGATAGCCAAGCTCGGACTGGCCTAGAGGAGAGCAAGAGAATCCTCCGGTGGGCCCCTGTGCTAGAGTGGGATACCACCCTCTTATATGAGCAGTACTTGGCACAATACACTTGATTTACCAAATACCAAGGCGGATCGTATTTATTAAACCATTAACCCAGTTTATAACTATAGAATTTTCTGTGACCCATGATAAAGTCATATTTGCATGTAGCTGAAAAGTGGGGCCCTGGGGTTGGTAACTGGTGGGCCCTTGACACCCCAGTACAACGCTGATCATAGCTGTATTGTTTTAGGCTTCAGAAAGACCATTTTTGGCTGAAATGTTACTGGTTTTGTCTTCCTGTGTGATTTCTGTGTTGGGGCCTCGGCTTCTCTGGATCAATTGGGAGGACATGCCGAGCTAAGCACAAATTTGGTCCATGGTGCAAATGAATCAACTATTGAACCATTTACTACAGATGGGAATACCTTGCTTTTTTGGGAATATCCCTTTAAGGAATAGCTCTGATATTGCTCTAGATTAAAAAGGACAATAATCTGCCAATAATTTTCCTTGTGGGAAATCTCAGATTCTTATTGTTGTGGTATTAAAATGGGTAAAATTACTAAATTTCCTGTACTGAATATCTCTATGGGTATTCACGGATCTTTTATTTTACAATGATCCTTACAGTATTGGCAACATTCTGACTCAATGCAATCCTGTGGTCCAGGGACGCAGTGATCTCAACCTGCAGTCAGTAATGGCAGTGATTTCAATGACCTGACCATAGGGCTCAAAAAGCAGGCGGCTTCAATGTTTCCCCAAAACACAGATTCCGAATTCTGATTCAAGGTTGTTGGAGTCATGGAGTTCTTTTTATCTTTTCCTGCATCCTATATATTTTTTTAACCTGAAGATCAATTATTTTGCTGATATGTTAATTTTAGTAACTACTTGTATTCCTCTTAAAATAACAGTTCACTAGGATTTTTTTTTCTTAAAAGACTATGCGGTGCCTCTGTTATTCCTTCTGCAAATCTAGGATTAAATTGACAATTAGGTGTAATTGTCAGTAGGCTGACCTCTTTACATTCTTTATACCATCAACAGCATGAATTACAGCCTGGTTGCCAGATGGCATCCAGGTATATTAATCTCTGAAATGCTTTAGAAGAAGATATAATTTTAACATCCAGATGGGAACCATAGCCAGAGATCAGTAGTAGCGACCAGCAGAAGTCCCCAACCTATCTATTAGGACTGATATAGGCTATAGCCCTATGGAGCTCCTAACCGGCATTTAAACCGGAAAACATGGAGCATATAATCCACCATAAAATATTACAAAAGATGTATTTTTAATACGTAATTCATAGTATACAATGCAATACACATATCAAAACATATATGTCATTAACAGAGCTATTCAAATCAGGGCAAAGGTGCACCAAAAATGTGGTGTCACCCCACAGGCATGAGGAAAAACGGTCTTCACATTAGACTCAATGTATACATAAAGTGCAAAGTACAGGTAAAAAATGGCAGACTCCTAACACCAAACTAATAGCAAAGCCACAAAAGAGGACTAAAATCCTCCAAAAATTAAAAAGAAACAGCAGAAAAAAGGTAGCACCGCTTACCTGCCCAGGTCTTTGAACAAATGCACTACAGGGTGCAGCCAGCCCATATAGCAAGATATTGGCAACACAGGTGTAAAATACTAAATTGACAGCCACTCACCACCTACCCATTCATGGTAGTGTCCATTTGCACAAAAGTGTTGGTCTTGGCTGCACCCTGAAAAATATAGTGCACAAAATACATAAAAATAGTGAGGTATTGGTCGATATTTTAACCAAAACATGCAAGCTCGCAACCCACTTCAAGGGTCCCCCACACTTGCGAGTCCTACCACTAAACTAATACCAAAGCCAAAAAAGAGGACTAAAATCCTCCCTACACCACATAAGGGAGACAAGTTGTAATGTATATATTGTAAAGTCAGTGACCATCAAAGTACTATCCCTAATACTGGTGGAACGAGTCATGTCAATACTGGCTCTTACCCATATTCATAGCTGCGGATGTAATACGCGCCCCTACCGCATTTCAAGTTGGCTTCCTCAGGGGCCAAGATCAAGGAAGCCGATGCAAAACTGCATAGGTGCGCGTGTTACATCCACAGCTATGAATATGGGTAAGAGCCACTATTGACATGACTCGTTCCACCAGTATTAGGGATAGTGTGACGTCCGTCCACTGCAAGTCTGAACTGCAGGTAAGACAGCACCCCGAGAAACCCCGAGACCCTTTACCCCTATACAGGGATCTGGAATTACAGCGAAGCCCAGGGGGTAGCTGCCTATGAGAGCAGTGGACCGGAGTAGGAACGACGCTAGGAAGGAAATAAAAGCGAGAGTAAATGCGTAGTCAGAAGACCAGGAGGGCAGCAAGGTACAAAATTGGCAGGCAGTAGAAGGGTCAGAAATTCAGGCTAAAGTTAAAGTCAAAACCAGGCGGGCAGCAGAGGTACAATATCGGCCGGCAGTAGAAGAGTCAGAAATCCAGGCAAAGGTCAGAGATACAATAGCAAAGCAAACTAGCACACTGGGTAAACCAAGACTATATCTGGGGGCCTGCAAGCCAGGCTCCAAGGCATTTGAAGGGCATGGCTACCTCTCACAGACTCACAGTCTGATGACCTCATCTGGACCACCCCCAGAACCAGGCCAGATGGTGATGCATGACTGACACCAACCATTTCACCTCTGACAGAAGAGCGAAGCCTACACCCACCAGACGCCTGCGCAGGGACCCCTTCTCTGTCGCCAACATTACCCACAGGCCGAAACATGGCGATGCGCAGCGACAGAGGCCGGCGTCAAAGGAGCGGAACCATATGAGGATACCGCACTCCTATCACTGGCACCACCAGCCGAAGGAGTCCGGCGCCTCCCAGGGCCGAGGCAGGAACACCAGCCACTGAATCCAACGGCGACGTGACAGTACTAGTGTTGAGCGATAGTGCTCGATATCTAAAAATATCGTATCGAAATTGTATCGCCGATAGCACTAAATATCGTCGATATCCGATTTCGATAGCGGAAGTCCCATGTAAGTCTATGGGAACAAAATATCGCAACAAAAAAAACCCTTTCTTACGTTGTAAACACAAAATATACACACATAGAATACAATTATATATATATATATATACATGTCATTGTGACATATATATACATATATTTATAGTTTATACACTTCTACATAGTAAAATAGACTCTGATTCAATTGCCGGGTAAAGCCGTGACATACCCCATAGAAGTCGACGGGCTCGGTGCCGAGTACCCCCAAAACCTCTGGCTCTGTGCGACTCAACTTGGGCGTCACAAGCAGGATTCTGTAGCTCGCTATAAGCGAGTCCTGTGTGCCTGAATTGAACTGGTTTTGTGCTTGAGAATTGCTAAAATCATCAGAGAATGTATTTGCCATTTTTCCGCCATATCTGCGTCACGACGAGGCACTGGTGAAGAAGAAGGGCGTGCTCTTCATGGGTGTCACTCACTCAGTGACGCGAAAACGATGGCTCTAAATGGTACTGCAATGTAAGATCGTGCCCCACAGCTCTTCAGTTCCGCCTCCTCATCCTCCTCATGTGTGGAAACTAACACAAGGTCCCGCCTCCCTACAAAAGAGGGGCCCTCTCCAGATGCTAATGACACATGTGACTTGGCAGAGATGCTAATGGACACGAGCAGAAGTGTGAAGGGATGGAGCAGTCAGAGCTCTCCCCCACGGAAGCGACCCGATCGCCACGGAACCACCGTTGGGCACCCGGCCTGGAAACCCTCCTACGCTGCAAGAAGCGGCGGATACCCTAAGAGGCCTGGCCCGGCACTGGGAGGGGTCGCCAGGATGGAAGCGAGCTGGCGTGCCCTAAAACTAAACTTGGAGCGGCGCCAATCCCTCTTACCTGAAGTGTCTGTACCGGAAGGTGAGGCACCCGTTCTAGTAGAGGAGTCCTTGCAATGTGATCCGGTTGACGTTGTCGCAGTGGAGGCACCCGTTCCTGCAAAAACCGCAGCACCAGTCAGCACCCAGAACCCGCTGTCTGCCCCCGTCGCTGAGACAGAAGAAGCGACACCCGTCCTCATGGAGGAGGCCGCGCAGGCACCAGAGCACTACCTGCCTGTACCGGAGCCCCGACTGTCATCTGATTTAGAGCCGTCTGCTTCCTCCGCAGGGGAGCGCCGCCAGGACTGGGGGGCGACAGGAGAGCTGCCGCAAACCGGACACTGTAAGCTGCAGTGAGTGGTGGAGACATGGAGCAGCTGGTGGAGTGAGAATTTCAACCGGCGTCAGTAGGAAGAGTGAGACGTTGGGAGCGGGAAGCAGAGCGACAAAGGGAGCAGCGAGAAACCCTAAAACTTCGGCAACGTAACCTGAAGAAGGACCGGGCAGATAAGGACCGATGAGAAAGGATAAAGGAACCCTGTGTGAGCCGCGGCGTAAGGTGCAGTACGGAGCTTTAAATTGAAAGGTGGTGGGCTTCATCAAGGAGCCTGGACTTTATTTAGAAGTCTTTGTGAACCGCGGGACGTGAGGCTCACCTCCCAGAAGGACACCCGGGGAGGACCTGTTGCCAGGAGACTTGGTGACTTACACCCGACACTGGGTTACAATGGATGGTACGCCCTAAATTTTACCAGGTGCGACCCCTACTCCCCAGAGTGTCAGGAACCTGTGAGACCCTCGGAGCCTTCAGCCTCCACATCCAGGCCTGCAAAAGTGCCACCCCACGCCAGTAAATCTCCCAAGCCTCCCTCAGTGGCTCCTCAGCAGCCCCACATGGACATATAAGTATAGCTGGCCCGTACCCGGCGCCTGTTAGCCCCCTGGGTTCGTTCATCCGGGACATAGGGTTCCAGACCCGAGGGAGATGAAAGAGTGGCCACACAGACCCAGATAGCGGGTCACACTTGACTGTACAGGCCACACGACGTCAAACAGGTCCTGGTGGGTCCTTGGTGCCTCGGATGTTTGGCAAGCATCAGAAGAGTACCAGGGGGTACCTGAACCCCCCCAAAA
>JARQOD010000001.1:427068023-427108809 GCA_033576555.1 Oophaga sylvatica | reverse complement strand
TCTCCCCAGGCTCAGAATGTTCCTGACTTTTTGACTGATTTTTCTGATGTGTTTAGCGAAAGTAAATCTGCATCCTTGCCCCCCCATAGGAGCTATGACTGCGCTATTGAATTAGTGCCTGGTAGTAAATTCCCTAAAGGTCGCCTTTTTAACTTGTCTGTACCTGAACATGACGCTATGCTGTCTTATATCAAGGAGTCATTGGAGAAGGGTTTTTTCTTTGTGGCCAAAAAGGATGGTTAATTAAGGCCGTGTATTGATTATCGTCTCTTGAACAATATCACTGTGAAATATCAATATCCGTTACCCTTGATTTCTGACCTGTTTTCCAGGGTGAAAAGTGCTACTTGGTTTACCAAGCTTGACCTCAGGGGGGCGTATAACCTTATTCGCATTAAGCACGGGGATGAATGGAAGACGGCGTTTAATACCCCAGAGGGGCATTTTGAGTACCTAGTGATGCCCTTTGGGCTCACTAATGCTCCTTCCGTCTTCCAGTCCTTCATGAATGACATTTTCAGGGATTTTATGGATAAATTTCTGATTGTTTATTTGGATGATATCTTGATTTTTTCCAATGACTGGGACTCTCATGTGAAACATGTTCGGACTGTGTTCCAGATTTTGAGAGAGAATGCTCTGTATGTGAAGGGATCAAAGTGTCTTTTTGGCGTACAGAGGATCTCATTTCTGGGATTCATTTTGTCCCCATCTGTTATTGAAATGGACCCGGTCAAGGTTCAGGCCATCTGTGATTGGGTCCAACCTACTTCATTAAAGGCTCTTCAGAGATTCTTGGGTTTTGCCAATTTTTATCGTAAATTTATTGGTAATTTCTCTGTTATTGTTAAACCATTGACTGATTTGACCAAAAAGGGTTCTGATGTGGTGAATTGGCCTCCAGAGGCAGTCTCTGCGTTTCAGGAACTTAAGCAGAGATTCACTTCTGCTCCTGTTCTGCGGCAGCCTGATGTTTCTCTGCCATTTCAGGTGGAGGTTGATGCCTCTGAAATTGGGGCAGGTGCCGTTTTGTCCCAAAGAGATCCGGAGACCTCTAAAAGTAACCCTTGTGCCTTTTTCTCTCGAAAATTTTCTCCAACTGAACGTAATTATGACGTGGGTAATCGGGAGTTATTGGCCATGAAGTGAGCTTTTGAAGAATGGAGACATTGGCTGGAGGGAGCCAAACATCAGGTGGTGGTCCTCACGGACCATAAGAATCTGGTTTATCTGGAGTCAGCCAAGTGACTTAATCCTAGACAGGCCAGGTGGGCCTTGTTTTTCACACGTTTTAATTTTGTGGTTTCCTTTCTTCCTGGCACTAAGAATGTTAAGGCGGATGCCCTCTCGAGGAGTTTCCTTGCGGACTCTCCTGAGTTATCTGATCCTGCTGTTATTTTGAAAGAGGGTGTAGTTATTTCCGCCATCTCGCCCAATTTGAGACTGGCTCTGGAAGCGTGTCAGCAGGATAAACCCGAGCGCTGCCCTATTGGGAAATTGTCCCAGACCGGTGGAAAAAGAGTGTGATGTCTGAGATTCATTGTTCCGCGTTGGCCGGTCATCCCGGAATTTTTGGTACCAGAGACTTGGTTAGTCGGTCCTTTTGGTGGCCTACCTTGTCTCGTGACGTCAGGGAATTTGTGCATATAGCAAATAAACTCAGAACTCAACTTCAGTAGAGTCCACCGCAGGCACATTTTTTGCTCCACCGGGACCCCCCAGGTAACCGCTGCCATATTTGATCACCTATATCGAACAGAATTTAAACCTGATATTCCGGGCATAGCCCCTCTTTTTGCTGGGTCCACCTACTCACAGTAGTCCATGTGACTGATGAAGGTCCAAGTTCAGGACCGAAACGTTTCTGTTATTACTGTGGACACGATTAAAAATCATCACTCTACTGAAGTTGAGTTCTGAGTTTATTTGCTATATTTATATGGTGTGGGAACCTACTCAGATACTCCTATACGGCTGTGCACATGATTATTCACTTTGCAGGGAATTTGTGCAGTCCTGCGGGACTTGCTCTCGCTCCAAGCCTTGCTCTCGCTCTAGTGGTTTGTTGATGCCATTGCCTGTGTCCAAGAGACCATGGACCCATATCTCTATGGATTTCATTTCCGACCTCCCTGTTTCTCAGAGAATGACCGTTATCTGGGTGATTTGTGATAGGTTTTCCAAAATGATACATCTTGTGCCATTACCTAAGTTGCCTTCCTCCTCTGAATTGGTGCCTTTGTTCCTTCAGCACGTGATTCAGTTACACGGCATTCCTGAGAACATTGTGTCTGACAGAGGAGTCCAGTTTGTGTCCAGATTTTGGAGGACTTTTTGTTCTAAACTTGGTGTTCAATTGTCTTTCTCCTCGGCTTTTCATCCTCAGACCAATGGACAAACTGAGAGAACAAACCAGACATTGGAGACTTATCTGAGATGCTTTGTGTCCGCTGATCAAGATGACTGGGTCTCTTTTTTGCCTTTGGCTGAGTTTGCTCTTAATAATAGGGCTAGCTCTGCCACTTTGATGTCTCCATTTTTCTGCAATTTTGGGTTTCACCCTTGATTTTCTTCGGGACAGACGGAGGCTTCTGTCTGTCCAGGTGTTGACTCTGTTGTGGAGCGTATGCAGCAGATTTGGGACCAGGTAGTGGAGAGGTTGTCCCTCTCTCAGGAGAGGGCCCAGCGGTTTGCCAACCGGCATACGACTGATGGTTCTCGGCTTGAAGTGGGGGACTTGGTCTGGTTGTCCTCAAGAAATATCCCTATGAGAGTTGCATCTCCTAAGTTTAAGCCTAGATTCATTGGACCTTATAAGATCATGGAGATTCTTAATCCTGTTTCCTTTCGTTTACTTCTTCCAGGGACATTTAAGATCCATAACGTGTTCCACAAGTCCTTATTGAAGAGGTTTGTCGAGCCAGTGGTTCCTATGGCTGCGCCTCCTGACCCTGTTTTGGTTGAGGGCAATCTGGAGTATGTGGTTGAGAAAATATTGGATTCTCCTTTTTCTAGACGTAAACTCCAGTATTTGGTTAAGTGGAGAGGTTATGGTCAGGAAGACACTTCTTGGGTGTTTGCTTCGGACATCCATGCTAGGAGACTGATCCGTGCGTATCACAGAGCTCATCCTGACCGACCTGGTTGCCCAAGTGAGGGTTCGGTGACCCCTCAAGGGGGGGGTACTGTTGTGAATGTGTTAGAAATGAGTTCTGAGCAGAAGCTCCCTCTGGTGGTTGCAGACAGTGCTGAACCATTTAGTGAAGATTGGCAATCAGGAGTTACAGACTGGTCCTATATAAACGAGGTTCCCTCCCATCATGGTTGCCGGTGATCAATTGTTCTTGTCTCAACTGTGGTTCCTGGTTCACTTGGAAGCTTGCTGAATCTTGCCTCTTCTCCTGCTCTCAGATAAGACATTTTCTGTTTTTATTTTTGTGCTTGCTTTTTGCATTGTTTCTTGCACTTTTGTGGAGGTCAGCCAGGTCCCCTCCGGGGGCTTGTGCTCCTCTCAGTTTGTCTGAGCCACTGTTGTTTGTTCATTTGCCTTTTCCAGTTTTTCTTCAGTGGCTGCTGCTTAGTTTTGTTACACCAGAGAACTAATTTAGGTGGTAGAGGTCGTGTGATCTCAGGTGTTTTTGCAATTAGTAGAGTTGGTACTTTTTTGGGTTTTTTGGGATTGCAGTAAGTGTCCTTCTTATCCTTTTCTGTCTAGGAAGATTGGGCCCCAACGTTTGCTCATACTATTTTCTGTCTGTGTCTGTATTTCCTCTTGTCTAACCGCCATTACATGTTTGGGGGCTTCCTATGTTCTTTGGGGATCTGCTCTGGGGCAGATAGCTTTTCCTCTTTCTGTCTTTAGGTGTAGTTAACCTCTCAGGCTGTGACGAGGCGTCTAGGACCAACGTAGGTACGCTCCACGGCTGCCTTTAGTTGTGGTGGTTAGTCAGGGTACTGCAATCCAGTAGATTCCAACCTCTCTGGTGTATTGCCGTTTTTGCTTGCTCTCCTCAGCTACCAAATCATAACAAAGACCAATATTTCTAATGATACCCGTGGCCTGCTGGGGTAAGTGACGGAGTAAGCGACTTGGTGCTACGTCACAACTCTGAACAGTATGGGTGTCTTGAGAACACCGATTCTGTTAACAACATAGCAGACAAAGGAGCCCATGACCAGACAGGTCCTTCTGGCATTTGTCCTGCCCTGGCGAAGATTGATCAAATTATTGCATGGTTAGGTCCTCTAGTTGGGCAGGAAAAAAGCTTAAATGAAGTGCTAAAAAAACAGAAAAAAATTTTTTTTACACAATGCTTCTTTTTAAATTAAAAAGACCCATTAATATTACCACTAACAACATAAATATAAAAATGTCAAGAAAAAAATTTTTTTTTTGTATTTTTCACCTCTCAAAATGGAATAAAAACCGTGATCAAAAAAATCATATGGTACCAATAAAAATGTCAACTCATCATTGTACAATAAAAAAATGTTATGGTAACACTAAAGCAAATGTTTTCATAATAAATCCTAAAAATACAGGATCGATTATACTGACCCACAGAATGTCACCGCAAGATGAATGCTAAACAGAACTGAAGAAAAAATTGCGACCAAGCAGTCCAATATAGATGCAAAAATAACTAATTTTATTAATGAACATTAAGAACATGTACACAGGGTGAGACACTAAAGTGCAATGTGCAAAGCGTTCAAACATGGGACGCTGGGTGCTACTCAATTATTACATAGTATCAAAAAGTAGGGATGAAAATATACAATGTAATAAAATGTTGTATTATTCCCTCAAATATATATAAAAAAAACAGTGGCCTGGCAAACCCTTAATAGTGGAATATAAGCATCCTTAGAAATATCAAGAGACATACATATATAAAGCAGTAAACATACCACTAATGAACGAGGAAGCCACCCGGGAGGCCGGTAGTTGATGTGGAAGGAGGGAGAGGGAAAGAGGAGCACACCACGCGTCACCCCGACGTGCGTTTCGGCAGGTGAATGCTGTAAATACAGAAGTCCAAAAACAGTATTACATTTTATTTTAACTCATGCATTAAAATGAATAAATGTTAAAATGTTTTGAAAGAATACAACTGATCCTGCTAACAGAAAAAAAAATCACTCATATTGCTTTCAAAAGACAGTGATGGAAAAAAAAAAGTATGAACTCATAGTGGAAAATCAGCTGTGAAATCACTTATTCAAAATTGACCTTTAAAGGGATTGCTCGTGACAAATAAAGCATAGGGCAATTGGGAGTATGCTATAAAATAATAAAAGTAACATTTCTTTTGATAAATGCACAGCCACTCTTGTGCTACCCATCAGTTGTTTATTTAGATGCGGCCATTACATCACATCCACAGACCCATAGACTTGCATTACCGATTTTGATGCGACCCGTCAGATCAAACTCGGATGTCTCTAATTTTTTCAGTGGACCACTAAGTCTGAGGAAAAAATCGGACTTGAGCACAGCCCATAGAAAATCCTGGTTATGATATTCATAGAAAATCACAGGTATGAAAACCACGGATAGCACTTGTCCAAGAGAATCGGTTGTGTGCACGAGCCCTTACAGTGTAAATGAGTCAGAGGGGAGCAAGTGAGCAGTGAGGGTTTTAACAGGTTATTAGATTATGGCACTACCCTCACATATCCCAGACAATCCTTTTAAGCATTTTTCTTACATTAGGTCCAGAAATATTTGGACAGTGACACAAATTTTGGCTTTTTAGCTGTTTATATAACTGTATCATTAATGTGTTTTGATCTCAGCTATAATTTGAGGGTATTCACATTTTAATTGGAGTATGGGTTTATGTGGCACCCCTGAGGGTTCAGTCGCCACAGAGGTGTTGCATCTCACTCAGAGGTGTGACACCTGACTCTCAAGTAAGGAGGGAGCACCCCTAGGACTCCACACCTGCATCCAACACACCATGCCAGCTGAGCATACGGACGGACCCTTAGGGAGGATGGTCTGACTCAGCCTGGTTAGACAAGGGTGTACATATGGGTGGGTGGAGCAAGCTGCAGCACTTAGGCTGCGCAGTAGTTTAGAGAGCAGCCAGTCTCTGACTGTGGCTTCACATGAGTACATCTCTGGAAGCAACTGCTGAAGTGAGCGAACGGGTCCGAAAAGGCACGGACGTAGGTTTATCCGTCCGTGGCCCCCATCCTGAAGAAGGAAGGACCAAGCCATCAGGGTTCGGCCCCTAGACTAGCGGGAAAGCTTCAAGCTCTGTTAGTAAGCCGACGGCGGTGGTCACTTTATGGGCCATTGCCATCAACCACCAGCATCTCTACCGGAAGGCAGCATTACGGGGTCAAGTACGTGCAGACATAGAATTGATCTGTTTACCAAAAGGGCTCACAGCTCCCTTCGTCTGAGAGCTCTGACTGGGTGAAGGTGCAAGGAAGGAAAGAAGTTATAAGCACAGAGAGAGCAAAGGCAAAAAGGAACATATTGAACGGGAGTCCTGGAAAGTGCGACCAATCTACCTGAGGGTTGCTGGACCACTCACCCGGAGGACACAGTGCCAGGCGGGCATCTGTACTGCGCATATCAGAACTGTGAGTAAAAACCCTGAACTGCACTTGGACTGTCTCCTAGAATCATTCCAGCGTCGCACACTCCTCTCTGCTACATCGCAAGCACCATTCCTGCACTACCACATCTACCTGCCCTGGAAGGACACAGCCTCACCTGTAGGAGGCTTATCATCTAGCTGCACAACACCATCCCTTCCAGAGGACCTGCACAGCAGCGCTGGTCACCCTGACCAGGTACTACAAGTGGCGTCACGAATCATCATACGAACACTAATCCCCTGTAAATATCCTCTTTTTGGTGAGCACCCAGGGCCACGGACCGAGTCGTGGCCGCCGTGACATCCCCCATAGAAGTCGACGGGCTCAGTGCCGAGTACCCCACGGCCCTGGCGGGCGGCTCATTTAGGCAGTACAGCACTTGAATATGTAACTGC
This sequence comes from Oophaga sylvatica, assembly GCA_033576555.1. Classification (NCBI taxonomy): domain Eukaryota; kingdom Metazoa; phylum Chordata; class Amphibia; order Anura; family Dendrobatidae; genus Oophaga; species Oophaga sylvatica. The sequence continues at coordinate 427,101,799 of JARQOD010000001.1, read as the reverse complement.
CTTTTTTCATGGGACCGAAAGTAATTGTACAATTTATCAAAAGCTCTTTAAATGGACTGCATGGGCTATTCTCCAATTAATCAATTATCAATTAAGCTGGTAAAAGGTCTGCAGTTGATTACTGGTGTGGCATTTGCATTTGAAAGCTGTTGCCGTGACCCAAACCACATGCGTTCAAAGGAGCTCTGAATGGAAGAGAAACACACTATTATTAGGCTAAATGAAAAAAAGAAATCCATCAGAGAGAGCAGAAATTTCAGAGTGGCCAAATCAAGTTTCTTACCTTACGTGAAAAAAAGAGCACACTAGTGAGCTTAAGAACTCTAAAAGACCTGGATGTCGTTGGAAGACAACAGTGGTGAATGATCGCAGAATCTTTTGTGACAGTGTCACTGGTATAGTATGTGAAGAGAGCTACATGTCACTGCACCTACTGCGGTTAGTGATGTAAAACCAGAGTCTTTTTTCCTCCAGCAAACTAAGTACTGAGAGGGTTAATAGGAACCTATGTTATGAGCTGGTTTTAGTGGACCTTCATAGAGCGGGTGGGCGGAGGTCCACCGTATCTTCACATGCAGAGTCCTGCCAGAAACTGTGTGAGGTCAAGGTCATGTGACCATCACATGGGTGGTAAATACCTGGCCATGAGATTCGGTGGGGTGTTGTGAATTGGGAGAGCAGGAACTCCCACATAGCTCCCGGAGGAGCTAAAGGACTGCGGGATAACGGCTGGTGAACCCTGCAGGGAATGGAGTCATAAGGACTGTGTGTTTGTTTGTTTTACCATTATGACAGCAAGGCTCTGTTTATTTTGCTGAACCCTGCCAAGGTTTATGCTATCCACAATAAACCAGAAGTTGATTTTCTACCAGAACGGTTCCTGTGTCTACCTGAGGAAGCGGCCAAGTGGTTAAACCCCTTACACTTTCCATGGTGAAGAAAAGCCCCTTCGCAACAGCCACCCAAGAGAACATTCTCCAAGGAGTAGGTGTTTCAGTATCAAAGTCTACCATAAAGAGAAGACTTCATGAGAGCAAATACAGAGGGTTCACCACATGGTGCAAACCACTAATCAGCCTTAAAATTAGAAAGGCCAGATTAAACTTTGAGAAAAAAAAAATTAAAGAAGCCCGCCCGGTTCTGGAAAAGCATTCTTTGGACAGATGAGACTAAGATCAACTTGTATCAGAATGGTAGGAAGAAGAAAGTATGGAGAAGGCTTGAACAGCTCATGGTCCAAAGCACAGCACATCCTCTGTAACACGTCGGAGGCAGTGTGATTGTGCGGCATGCATGGCTTTCAGTGACACTGGTTTTCTAGTGTTTTATTGATGATAAGGCTGAAGACACAAGCAGCCGGATGAATGCTGAAGTGTGCAGGGCGATACTATTTACTCCGATTCAACCAAATGCAGCAAGATTGATTGAATGACGCTTCAAAGTACAGATGGACAATGGTCCAAAACATACTGCGAAAGCAACCCAGGAGGTTTTAAGGCAAAGAAGTGGAAAATTCTACAGTGGCCAAGTCAATCTCCAGATCTCAACCCCATTGGGCAGCATTTCACATGCTTAAGACAAAATTGAAGGCAGAAAGCACCACAAACAAGCAACAACTGACGTCAGCTGCAGTAAAGGCCGGCAAATCATTACAAAGGACGAAACTCCGAGATTGGTGACATCCATGGCTTCTAGACTTCAGGCAGTCATTGCCTGCAAAGGATTCTCTAAAGTATTAAACATGAACATTATCTTGATAGTAAAGTTAATTTGTCCAATTACTTTTGCGCCCTTGAAATGAGGAGGCTTGTAGAAAAATGGTTGCAATTCCTAAACGTTTCACCCCTTTAACTAAACTCGAAGTCTACACTGCAATTGCATCTCAATTGTTTAATTTTAAATAAAAAAATAGGGACATGCAAAGCGCAAATCACCAAGATTCGGTCACTGTCCAATATTTGTGGACCTTATCATATTTTAAATAAATGATTTAATAAAAATAAATAAAAATCACTTTCTTCATCTAAGCGAACAAAACAAGATACCGGACCTAGAGTAAGGTAGCCACAAACAAGATGGAGAAGTAAAACTTCATATTCTGTGCGGGGCATGAAGGGGTCATTTCCTGCTGTTTATCATGGCAGGTATTCTTGTTTCTTTACCACAGGAGACAAGCGTCTCATATAAACTGATTAGGTAAAAGTGAGACCGAGTCAGATTGTGAAGTAGTAAGATTACCCGGGATTAATGGTGAATTACTGTATAAAAGAACAATCATCTCTGACTGATCTCAGCCTTAGGGATTATTCAGGTCCGGACTCCACCCCGGTTATTCTTCATCATAAGAGGACAGCTCGGTTGAAATCTCTGACATGAGGGTGATTGATTAATTTTCGGTGGATGAAGTGAAGCAGAGGTCAGTACAGTGCGACTATTACAATGAAGGGGGAAAAGCTGTTTATCCGCAATATATTTCATCCAGTGTCACTTTTGATGGACGGTTTAAAATGACGAGAGGTTGACGCTGCATTTGTCAATAGGGTGTAACAGTCATGTCGATGTACACACCACTGATTCATAGAGCGCTTGCTATTGTCAGTCAGCATGCTTTTTATCATTTGGAAATCTATCTGTAATGTTGTAGGTATGTTGCACACAGCAATGGGCAATTTATAAAACAAAGAATTTACAATCCTTTACTCAGCATTTTATAGGATGTAGTAAATTTCATACATACATACTCTTCAACATTGAAATTGCATCACCAAGAAAAAAAAGTTGTGGTATTATGGATGGACAGAAATGGTAATGATATGCAAATGATGAAAAAATGGTAACAACATAGTCAAAACATCTAGATTTATGCAGTAGCGAATATGGTAGCCACGCACAGAAATCTCTGCACCCACACAACATGATATCACTGAGGTTATTAATGATTTCTGAGTAGCACTTGGACGAGTCATCAAGATCTGATGCTGGCAGCTCCCTTTGCAATTGTCGACCTATGACGTCCTAGATGTGCTTGATGGGAGACTAGTCGTGAGACGCTGCAGGTCGTGGTAGCATGGTCAATCTTGTGATTTCCATAACTCCACCACATAGTACGAGACGTCAAATGTAGCAGAACCCTTGATGGAACGGTGCTTGTCCGTGAGGAAATTATACTTTTTCCCAGGACGTCCCTCCTGACAGCACCATGGGGACGTCCTCCTCCTCCTTGCCGGGAAAGGAAACACACGAGAGTTTATAAGGCCCACGCTGTCCCCCATCCCTCAGTGTTTTTCCTGTCCCTGCATGGAAGGGACACATGAGTCTTACCGGGCTCAGGGGATCGTGAAGCTCGTCGGATCCTTCCCCCTGTCAAGTGGCCCAGGGCTGAAACTCCCCAGAGGGGAGTCCCTCCGCCCCAAAGGCCGGGAGAAGGACCAGGCTCCTGGAGGGGGACTTTCCTCCCAGGGGGAGGCTCTTGTCCCAGACCAGGTGGCGATCGGCGGCGCTGAAGTTCGTCTCTGCGGGAGGTAACGCTGCGTCCTCCTTAGCGACGCCAGGAGCGATCCCGACAGACGCCGGAGTCACTTCCGGTCCCACACTTCCGGTGACGTCACAAAGATGGCGGCGCTCAGTGTCAAAACGTCGTTTTCTGACACTGAACAGTGCAGGCTGCTGACTTCAGGGAAAAAAGAGTCCTGCGGCAGACGCTGGTCACCGGATAGTGTACAGCCTACCTTGTGCCTGATGGAGACAGATGCGGCTGACGGGGGAGGGGTAAGTGCGCTTTGCGCAGACCACCCTGACTGGAGGTCCCTAAGTTGCTGACATACTGACGGAACCTACTCTTATGTCATTTAGGACAAAGGAGCCCCGACCGCCCCCCTAACAGTAAAAAAGACGGGCAAGGCATCCGCTAAATCTCCCAGATGCCCGGTTTGCCATGTGAAGCTCTCCGATAGTGACAAGACCCTCTGTACTACTTGTACCTCCAAGGTGTTAAGGGATGAGCAGCCTTCACTTTTGACGGAGATGCGTCAGATGATTCGGGACGAGGTCCAGGCGTCTATGTCATACATATCACAACAGACACCTAGCTCTCCCAGACGTAAGCGACCCAGGTGGGAGACGGAACAGGGGGTCCAGGACTTCAGTTCAGAGGACAGATCAGACGTAGAGGATACCATTTCCGACGAGGAAGGACAAATTCCACCCGAGGTCCAGGACCGGAGTAGGAAATTCCTATTTCAGGCAGAGGACACTAATGATTTAATCCAGTCTGTACGGTCTACCATGCAGATTGAGGACACTCCCAAACCGCAGTCTAGACAGGACTTAATGTTTGGCGGTCTTACGGCTCAAAAACAGACGGTATTCCCTGTCAGTGAACATATTAAAAGCATTATCCTGGAAGAGTGGAAGAATGCTGAAAGGCGACTAGTACTTTCACGGGATTTCAAGGGTCGGCTACCTTTTGACCCTGAGGAAATTAAGCTTTGGGAAGAGACTCCTAAAATAGACAGTGCTATAGCCAGAGTCGCAAAAAAGACGGCCATCCCGTTTGAAGATTCATCTAATCTGCGTGACCCAATGGACAGGAAGGCCGACATCCTACTAAAGAGAGCTTGGGAGGCGTCGGCGGTACTAATCAGAACTGTTGTGAATGGACTTGAAATGAGTTCTGAGCAGAGGCTCCCTCTGGTGGTTACAAGCGGTACTGGACTGTCCAGTGAAGATTGTGAGGATTGGGAATCAGGTGTTACTGACTGGTCTTATATAAGGGAGGTTCCTTCCCATCAGGGTTGCCGGTGATCAATTGTTCTGGTCTCATCTTTTATTCCTGTTCACTTTGTAGCCTGCTGTTTCTTCCTGCACCTTCTGCTAACAGATAAGACATTTTCTTCTTTTTGTTTTTGTGCTTGATTTTTGCATTTTGTCTTGCACTTCTGTGGGGCCTTCAGGGTCCCCTCCGGGGGCTTTTGCCCTCTCAGTTTAGTTCAGCCACTGATGTTTGTACATTTGCTTTTTCCAGTTTTTTCAGTGGCTGCTGTTTTGATTTTGTTACACCAGAGAACTAATTTAGTGGTAGAGGTCGTGTGATCTCAGGTGTTTTTGAAATTAGTAGAGTTGGTGCTTTTCAGGGTTTTTTGGGATTGCAGTAAGTGCCCTTCCTATCCTTTTCTATTTAGGTAGTTTAGGGCCCCAACGTTTGCTCATACTATTTTCTGTCTGTGTCAGTATTTCTTCTTGTCTAACCGCCATTACATGTTTGGGGGCTTTCTATATTCTTTGGGGATCTGCTCCGGGGCAGATAGCTTTCCGCTTTCTATCTTTAGGTGTAGTTAGTTTCTCAGGCTGTGACGAGGCGTCTAGGACCAACGTAGGAACGCTCCACGGCTGCCTCTAGTTGTGGTGGTTAGTCAGGGTACTGCAATCTCATAGATTCCAACTGCTCTGGTGTATTGCCTTTTTTACCTGCACTCCTCAGCTACCGAAACACAACACAGAACTAATATTGCTGCCACGTCTGTTGCTAGATCCATGTCTTTCTGGATAGGGCAGCTAGAAGAACAATTGTCTAATAAGATTCCCAGGTCTGACATCCTGGCCTCCCTTCCTGTCATGAAGTCAGCCACAGCATTCCTAGCGGAAATGTCGGCTGAATCGGTTAGATTTTCAGACAGAAACAGTTCCCTTTCTAATGCTGCTAGGAGAGCTGTCTGGTTGAAATCTTGGTCAGGAGATATCGCTTCTAAAACAAAGTTATGTTCCATTCCCTTCCCTGGAGCAAGGGTGTTTGGACCAGCCTTAGACAGTATTCTAGAGTCAGCATCCGATGAAAAGAAGGGACTTCCAGAAGAGAAAGCTAAGCGTCTCCAGTCCTTTCGTAGGGGACCCTTTCAGGGAAAACGCTATGACTCTAGAACCCATAGTAGGTCAAATCCAGGATCCTACAGGAGTTCTCAGACCCAGGCAGGGAAAAGCAAAAGTACCTTCTTTAGTTCATACAGTAAGAATAAGAGACAATGACGCCATATCTATCGGGGTGAGACTTCGCCTATTTGCGGCAAAATGGGCCCAGATTACCGAGAATCTGTGGGTACGCAATACCATCGCAGAAGGTTACCGCATAGAACTTTACTCTCATCCCCCGAGAGATACGTCTCCCCTACTTCAGTCCTTCCAGACTTAGCTATGTGGCTAAACCTTCAGGAGATGATCGACTGCTCAGTAATAGTTCCGGTTCCAGAGGCAGAAGTAGGCAGGGGTCACTACTCTTCCCTGTTTACCATAATAAAGCCATCAGGAGAGGCCCGCACCATTATAAATTTGAAACCGCTAAATCGCTGGGTCAGATACAAAAGATTCCGGATGGAATCAGTCCGCTCGGCAGTCCACCTTATAGACAGAGGAGCAGTTATGTGCACTCTCGACCTAAAAAGCGCATATTACCAGGTCCCTATACATCAGTCGTCTCAGAACCTTCTACGGTTTGCAATAGATTTACCAACCCAGACCTGCCACTTCCAGTTCCAGTGTCTTCCTTTCGGGCTAGCCTCCGCTCCTCGAATATTCACGAAGCTGGTCGCGGAGGTGGTAGCCTACCTAAGAAGCTTGGGAACCATAATCGTTCCATATCTGGACGACTTTCTAATTGTGGCAGAATCGGAAGAGACGCTTGTCAGACACAGAGACCGGTGCATCAACATTCTGGAATCGTTAGGCTGGGCCATAAATTGGCAGAAGTCGGACCTAATACCCAGTCAGAGGAAGGTCTTCTTGGGCGTTCTCTTAGACTCAAGAGACAGAATCTCATATTTACCGGAAGAGAAGCAGAAGGTGATGAGAAGTCTGGCAAAAGATCTGGCAAAATACCGAGGTTCCATAAGAAACGCTATGAAGGTATTGGGGCAGATGACGGCCTGCATTACCTGCGTCAGATGGGCACAAGCTCACTCAAGGCCTTTACAAAGGGAGATTCTGGCAGTATGGGATCGATCTCAGACTTCCCTGGACAGATCAATATCTCTACCGAGATCAGTAAAAGAATCCCTCGCCTGGTGGACTCAGTCTCGCAATCTTTCTGATAGGAGTAATATGGTCAGCCTCTCCTTACGTGACGGTCACTACGGACGCCAGTTCGTGGGGTTGGGGAGCCCATCTGCAAGGCAGAATCCTACAGGGCCGACGGCCGGAAGACATCAGGAACACATCTTCCAACTTCAAAGAACTATACGCTGTATGGGAGGCGTTAAGAAGAAACAGACCCAGGCTCAGAGACCAACACGTCAGAATATTCTCAGACAATGTAACCACAGTCTCGTTCCTAAATCACCAAGGAGGACCCAGACATCGACTTCTTCAGATTCTCTCGGGAAAGATATTTACGTGGGCAGAGAACACAGTTCTGTCTCTAACAGCGGTACACCTCGAAGGTTCCCAGAATGTGGTGGCAGACTATTTGAGCAGGAAAGAGATCTGTCCGACCGAATGGGAACTGGACCAGGACATCTTCCGAGACCTATGTCACCGATGGGGATCACCTCTAATAGATCTGTTTGCAAACAGGCGAAATGCAAAGACCAGAAGATTCTTTTCTCTGAACCCGCTGGATGCTCCAGAAGGTCTGGATGCTCTGAGTCACAAGTGGGTCGAAGATCTCTCGTACGCTTTTCCACCTCTAGCTCTCATTCCCGCCATACTGAGGAAGATCAGAGAAGATCAGGCTACGGTCATACTGATAGTCCCATTCTGGCCAAAGAGGAGCTGGTTCTCTCTCCTAACAGACATGGCGCTGGAGAATCCGGTAGAACTTCCTCGGTCTGGGGATGTGATCCACCAGGGCCCAATCCGTCACCCGAATCCAGAGAGACTGCATCTCTCAGCCTGGATCCTGAGAGGAACATCTTGAGAGCTAAAGGATTATCAGACCAGGTCATATCTACCATTCAGGCCAGTAGAAAACCTGTCACGGCAGCAATTTACCTTAAGGTCTGGAGGCGGTTCTGTCTGGAGAGTGGCAGGTCCGATTTGGTTGCAGGTGCACTCGATATGCCTAAGATATTAGATTTTTTACAGGCAGGCTTCAATAAAGGGCTCAGACCCAGTACTCTGAAGGTCCAGATAGCAGCTTTAAGTTCTTTCTTTGACTATTCACTGGCATCCCACCCTTGGGTGGTTAGATTTATCCGGGCTACTCAAAGATTGCGCCCTACCATTAGGCAGAGCCTCCCACCTTGGGACCTGACTTTGGTCCTTAGAGCTCTCTGTAAGGATCCATACATTCAGAGCAGTAACATGCCGGTATCCCTTCTTACTAGGAAAGCGGCCTTCTTGGTTGCAATTACTACAGCTAAGAGAGTAGGGGAGATACAGGCTCTATCTACTAGAGATCCGTACTTTCAGATCAGGGACGACAGCATAGTCTTAAGACTAAATCCAGCTTTTCTCCCAAAGGTAGCTTCTACCCAAAACCGCAATCAGGAAATTGTCCTACCATCATTCTGTGACAATCCTTCCAATGCAAAGGAGCGAAGTCTCCATTCATTTGATGTCAGAAGAACGGTTATAGACTACATTGAGGCCACCAGAGAATGGCGTGTAGATTCAAACTTATTCATTCTCTACGGAGGGAAGAATAAGGGTAGGAAAGCTTCAAAAGTGTCCATCGCAAGATGGATTACTACAGTAATAGCAGATGCCTACCGAGCGGAAGGTACTAACGCTCCGGAGAGTCTTAGGGCCCATTCTACTAGGAGTATCTCCGCTTCCTGGGCAGAAAAAGCTGGAGCTTCCCTAGATCAGATTTGTAAAGCAGCAACTTGGGCCAGACTAGACACATTCTGTAAGCATTATAAATTAGACATACTCTCAGGTCAACGTACTGCCTTCAGCAGAAAAGTCCTGCAAGCAGTAATCCCACCCTAAGGAGTTTTCTTTGGTACTCCCCATGGTGCTGTCAGGAGGGACGTCCTGGGAAAGTAGGTATTACACCTACCGGTAATTATGTTTCCAGGAGTCCATCCTGACAGCACTGGTAGTTCCCTCCCTATTGATTATGTCATATGCTGTAATATGATTGTTCCAATAAAGTGTTATGAGCATTATCCATGTCTTGGTTCTTGTTACAACACTGAGGGATGGGGGACGGGGTGGGACTTATAAACTCTCGTGTGTTTCCTGTCCCGGCAAGGAGGAGGAGGACGTCCCCATGGTGCTGTCAGGATGGACTCCTGAAACATAATTACCGGTAGGTGTAATACCTACTTTTTTGCTGTATAGTGAACAACCACTTTTTACCTTAATGGGCCCAGGGTGGTATATGAATTAAAAAAAAAATATATATATATATATATATATATATATTTATTGACCTACAATATAGGCTCTGCTCCTCCACATTCAGTTATTTGTCCCCTGACAGTCTTTTGGCATCAATATCTGACGGGGGTTGTCATATGATCATTGCACATAATCAGCAGCTAATGGCCTGATGCAGCCTTCACATTCCATTTGAACAGGTTCAAACAGAATATGAAGGCTGCAGACAATCAATGGCCACTGATGACTGTAGCAGTCATGCGACACGCCTTGCCAGATGTCGATGCCAGGAGACTAGCAGGGGAAAGTGGAGAAGGAGCTCTGTTCTGCTAGTTGAGTTATATTGATGCCAGGAGACTATAAGGGGAGAGTGTGGAGGAGGAGCTCTGGTCTGGTAGGTGAGTTATGTTGATGCCAGGAGAGTGTGGAGAAGGAGGTCTGGTAGGTGAGTTATGCTGATGCCAGGAGACTACCGGGGGGGGAGAGTGTGGAGGAGGAGCTCTGGTCTGGTAGGTGAGTTATGCTGATGCCAGGAGACTAGCGGGGGGAGAGTGTGGTGGAGGAGCTTTGGTCTGGTAGGTGAGTTATGCTGATGCCAGGAGACTAGTGGGGGGAGAGTGTGGAGAAGTAGCTCTGGTCTGGTAGGTGAGTTATGCTGATTCCAGGAGACTAGCGGGTCCGGAGAGTGTGGAGGAGGAGCTCTGGTCTGGTAGGTGAGTTATGTTGATGCCAGGAGAATGTGGAGAAGGAGCTCTGGTCTGGCAGGTGAGTTATGCTGATGCCAGGAGACTAGCGGGGGGAGAGTGTGGAGAAGGAGCTCTGGTCTGGTAGGTGAGTTATGCTGATGCCAGGAGACTAGTGGGGGGAGAGTGTGGAGAAGGAGCTCTGGTCTGGTAAGTGAGTTATGCTGATGCCAGGAGACTAGCGTGGGGACAGTGTGGAGGAGGTCTGGTAGGTGAGTTATGTTGATGCCAGGAGAGTGTGGAGAAGGAGCTCCGGTCTGGTAGGTGAGTTATGCTGATGCTAGGAGACTAGCGGGGGGAGAGTGTGGAGGAGGAGCTCTGGTCTGGTAGGTGAGTTATGTTGATGCCAGGAGAGTGTGGAGAAGGAGCTCTGGTCTGACAGGTGAGTTATGCTGATGCCAGGAGACTAGCGGGGGGGAGAGTGTGGAGAAGGAGCTCTGATCTGGTAGGTGAGTTATGCTGATGCCAGGAGACTAGTGGGGGGAGAGTGTGGAGAAGGAGCTCTGGTCTGGTAAGTGAGTTATGCTAATGCCAGGAGACTAGCGGGGGGACAGTGTGGAGGAGCTCTGGTCTGGTAGGTGAGTTATGTTGATGCCAGGAGAGTGTGGAGAAGGAGCTCTGGTCTGGTAGGTGAGTTATGCTGATGCTAGGAGACTAGCGGGGGGGGAGACTGTGGAGGAGGAGCTCTGGTCTGGTAGGTGAGTTATGTTGATGCCAGGAGAGTGTGGAGAAGGAGCTCTTGTCTGGTAGGTGAGTTCTGCTGATGCCAGTAGACTAGAGGGGGGGGAGGGAAGAATTTTTGAGGAGGAGCTCTGGTCTGGTAGGTGAGTTATGCTGGTGGCAGGAGACTAGCGGGGGGGAGAATGTGGAGGAGGAGCTCTGATCTGGGAGGTGAGTTATGTTGATGCCAGGAGAGTGTGGCGAAGGAGCTCTGGTCTGGTAAGTGAGTTATGCTGATGCCAGGAGACTAACGGGAAGGGGGGAAGAGTATGGGAAGGAGCTCTGGTCTGGTAGGTGAGTTATGTTGATGCCAGGAGCGTGTGGAGGAGTAGCTCTGGTCTGGTAGGTGAGTTATGCTGATGCCAGGAGACTAGCGGAGGGTGAGAGAGTGTAGAGGAGGAGCTCTGGTCTGGTAGGTGAGTTATGTTGATGCCAGGAGCGTGTGGAGGAGGAGCTCTGGTCTGGTAGGTGAGTTGTGCTGATGCCAGGAGACTAGTGGGGGGGAAGAGTGTGGAGGAGGAGCTTTGTTCTTCTAGTTGAGTTATGTTGATGCCAGGAGACTAGCGGAGGGTGGGAGAGTGTGGAGGAGGAGCTCTGGTCTGGGAGGTGAGTTGTGTTGATGCCAGGAGAGTGTGGCGAAGGAGCTCTGGTCTGGTAGGTGAGTTATGCTGATGCTAGGAGACTAGCGGGAAGTGGGGAAGAGTGTGGAGGAGGAGCTCTGGTCTGGTAGGTGAGTTATGTTGATGCCAGGAGCGTGTGGAGGAGGAGCTCTGGTCTGGTAGGTGATTTATGCTGATGCCAGGAGACTAGCGGGGGGAAGAGTGTGGAGGAGGAGGTCTGTTCTGCTAATTGAGTTATGTTGATGCCAGGAGACTAGCGGGGGGTGGGAGAGTGTGGAGGAGGAGCTCTGGTCTGGGAGGTGAGTTATGTTGATGCCAGGAGAGTGTGGAGAAGGAGCTCTGGTCTGGTAGGTGAGTTATGCTGATGCCAGGAGACTAGCGGGGGGGGAGTGTGGAGGAGGACCTCTGGTCTGGTAGTTGAGTTATGTTGATGCCAGGAGAAGAGCGGGGGAGAGTGTGGAGGGGAAGCTCTGGTCTGGGAGGTGAGTTATGTTGATGCCAGGAGAGTGTGGAGGAGGAGATCTGGCCTGGTGGGTGAGTTATTCTGATGCCAGGAGACTAGCGGGGGAGAGTGTGGAGGAGGAGCTCTGGTCTGGTGGGTGAGTTGAGTATCTTTTTTTTTTTCTTCATTACACAACCATGGGCCATATAATGGAGCGCTCTACTTTTCAGAGCAAATAAAAAAATAATGCTTAAATGCATGTATTTTGGACTAATATTTTGCGCTAAGAATAATTTTTTTCAATTAGGTTTCATTATATTTTGCACCATTTGCCTTCTGTAGCCTTTGTGTTCCAATGTCTACTGTTGGCTGCAGAATGAGTTAACCCAAGAATCCATCAGTCAGCCTGCTATGATGGTCTAGTGAGGCATTTATAGCTCTTTTATCTGTCTTTTCAAAGTTTTTTTTTCAGCTTGTTATGACACAAAAAGCATGTTAAAGTCAAACGATGAATAACTTGCAATGCAGCTCCAGATAGATGTTGAGAACCTTTCACAAAATGTTTCATGTTGAACTGTACATGCCATGTAATAGTGGCTGCAGAGCAGAATAAAACTGTTTTGTTTGTTTTAAATTTCACCTCTCCATTACAGAAATATTTACAATCAAAGTATTTGACACCTAATGAGTTAACTTTTGGTAAGTCCAAGTGTGTCTTATCAAAGAGCAACTCATATAGGGAGATTATGTACCCAGCTATGGTGTAACTAGAGTCTGATGGGCCCCGATGTAAATTTGTACCTGGCCAAAACCCCTTTTGTCATATGCATGGGCCCTTGTAGCATTCCAGATGCTGTGAAGGTGTGAGTTCGCCCTCTCATGTAATAATGTCCCCCATCCTGAACCCTTTTTTGTCGTAATGTCCCCCATCCTGTCCCTTTTCTGTAACATTGTTTCCCATCCTGGGCCCCTTCCAGGTATAATGTTCCCCATCTTGACACTGTCCTGTAATAATGTCTCCCATACTGTTCCCCTTCCAGTAATAATGTCCCCCATCCTGGTATAATATCTTCATCCTGGGCCCATTCCTGGTATAATGCCCCCCCCCTATCCTGGCTCCTTCCAGTAATATATGTCCCCCATCCTGGTATAATGTGCCCTATCCTGGGCTTCTTCCAGTAATAATGTCCCTGTTCTGCATTTCTTCTCCAACAATTATAATAAAATTAAGCAATTCTACTCTCCTTCCCCCGCTCCATGACCTTTGCTATAGGGGGAGCAGAAGCTGGCAGCTGACTTAAGCATGCAAGCGACAGGCAGCGCAAGACTTCACTGCCATGCGCCACCAGTGTCACTGGCATGCCCGACGTCCGCTGCCAGCCTCTGATTGCCCATGGTTACCAGTGAAAAGTTTCTAATACTTGGACTTAACTATAGTTAACTCATTAGGTGCCAAATTCTTTAATTGCTAATATCTCCACAACAGAGAGGCATAATTAAAAACAAGCAAAAACATTTCACTACGCTCTACAGCCACTATTAAATTGTGTACCTAGTTCAACATGAAGAAATTGGTGAAAGGAGTCCTCTTTAAAAAATGAAAATGTCTCAAAAGGTGTACAACACATTTTAGGGTTCCTGTAAAAATAATGAACAAACGTTTTAATCATCTATCTGTAAATGTTTGACCCTCCTGTTATTTTGGTGGAACACTGGAGTCCCCCATTCTAGCGGTTGGTTTTCTTCTGCCAATCTCGTATTTGCCTGGCTGCAAAACCGCTGTTATGTAGATGCTGTGGACACCTTTGACTTGGAAAAAAATATTTTTTACACGTTAGTGGTTACCTTTTTGGTAAATAAATTTGCATGTAGTCTTTAGCCTTCCACGCATTCTTAGACCCCTAGTTATGCTTTTTTGCAGCCTGATCAAAGTTCAAAAGTTCTTGCAAGAGCGTCCTTCTTTGTAATATAGGCTGTATGTATAGGCTCATTTATCAGTACAGCTTCTTTCCTGCTCTTATTGCCTCCTCATGTGCTTAAGTTTGCATTTAGGCAAAGGAAATGAACAGTAAAAACAAATTCTATTTGAGGGTGTAGAAAAGTTAAAGATCTACGAAAATGGGACGGAATTTTGACTCGAATTGCGTGGTGCACCGTATGAATTTTCTAATTTCAATGGAACCTAAAGTGTTCAAATTCTGTCATACAGACCCCACCATTATGATGAGTCAGGCACAATTTCAGGGGTCAGGGGATCTGCTACCTTGGATCTAATCCTTATAAACAGGGAGGAAATGGTTGAGGAGGTAAGAGTGGCTGGGACCCTAGGAGTAGTGACCATGCTATTTTAGAATTTTGGATAACAAGAGGAGGAAGACCTGTGAAGACTCAGACGTCAAGGTTAGATTTCAGAAAGGCAGATTTTAAGGGACTCAGAAAGAGAATTGGAGGGATCCAATGGCAGGATATCCTTAAGGACAAAAATGTCCAGGAAGGATGGGACATCTTGAAAAATGAGATTCTCAAAGCACAATCGTTAACAATTCCAAAAAGACGGAAGAATGGGAAGCATTTAAGGAAACCAGGATGGATGAACACAGAACTTAAACACATGCTAAAAAGGAAGAAAGAAATGTTTATCAAATGGAAAGAGGGAGGCTTATCTAAAGAAGAATATAATGCCATCTGCAGAACCTGCAGGGCACAAATCAGATTATCTAAAGCTGACAATGAATTAAGGCTTGCAAGAGATGTCAAAAGCAACAAAAAAGGATTTTGGGTATACGTCAAAAGTAAAAAAAAAAAGTCAAAGATGCTATAGGATTTTTACAGGATGAAAATGATGAAATGGTAAGAAAGGATGTTGAGAAGGCTGAACTTTTAAATTCCTATTTTGCATCTGTTTTCTCTCAGAAAGGAAATGTAACATCAACTGATCTTCTCTGTCCTATTAAAGGAATAGAAGAATCCAGGATATCTATAAGCAGAAAGACAGTGAGGAAACACTTAGCTAACCTAAATGAATTCAAGTCTCCAGGTCCAGATGAATTACACCCCAGAATACTGAAGGAGATAGCAGAAGAAATTCTTGAACCACTGTCCATAATATTTGAAAATTCTTGGGGAACAGGAGAAGTCCCAGAAGACTGGAGAAGAGCAAATGTTGTTCCTATCTTTAAAAAGGGGAAGAAGGTGGACCCAGGGAACTACAGGCTGGTGATTCTGACTTCTATACCAGGAAAAATCTTTGAACAAATTATTAAAGATGTATGTAAGTACCTGCATAAGAATGAAGTGATTAAACAGAGTCAGCATGGGTTTGTAACTAATAAGTCATGTCAGACTAACTTAATTTCCTTCTATGACAGAATCACTGACTGGGTGGATCAGGGAAAAGCTGTAGATATAGTATATCTTGACTTCAGCAAAGCATTTGACAAAGTATCTCACACAATCCTTATTGAAAAAATGACTAAGTATGGAATGGACAAGGCAACTGTTAGGTGGATTCATAACTGGCTTAGTGATCGGACTCAAAGAGTGGTCGTAAATGGCTGCACATCCAGTTGGAAGAATGTCTCAAGTGGGGTACCACAAGGCTCTGTTTTGGGCCCTGTATTGTTCAACATCTTTATCAATGATTTAGATGAAGGAATTGAGGGTAAACTGATCAAATTTGCTGATGACACAAAGCTAGGAGGGGTAGCTAATACTAGAGAAGAGAGAGAGAGGATTCAAAAAGATATAAATAAACTGGAGCAGTGGGCAGCAACTAACAGAATGTTTTTTAACAGGGAAAAATGCAAAGTACTACATCTGGGCAATAAAAATTAAAAAAGCATATACAAAATGGGAGGAATAGGGCTAAGTAACAGCACATGTGAAAAAGACTTGGGTATACTAATTGATCACAGACTGAACATGAGTCAACAGTGTGATGCAGCAGCAAAAGAGGCAAATACAATTCTAGGATGTATCAACAGAAGCATACAGTCTAGATCACGTGAGGTCATTATTGCCCTCTACTCCTCTTTGGTCAGACCTCATCTGGAATACTGTGTCCAGTTTTGGGCACCACATTTTAAAAAAGACATCAACAAACTGGAGCAAGTTCAAAGGAGAGCCACCAGAATGGTGACCGGTCTGCAAACCGTGTCCTATGAGGAACGGTTGCAGGATTTGGGAATGTTTAGCTTGCAAAAAAGAAGACTGAGAGGAGACTTAATAGCTGTCTACAAATATCTCAAGGGCTGTCACATTGTAGAAGGATCATCTTTATTCTCATTTGCACAAGGAAAGACTAGAAGCAACGGGATGAAACTGAATGGGAGGATAAACAGATTAGATATTAGAACAAACTGGAGCAAGTTCAGAGAAGAGCCACCAGAATGGTGACCGGTCTGCAAACCATGTCCTATGAGGAACGGTTGCAGGATTTGGGAATGTTTAGCTTGCAAAAAAGAAGACTGAGAGGAGACTTAATAGCTGTCTACAAATATCTCAAGGGCTGTCACATTGTAGAAGGATCATCTTTATTCTCATTTGCACAAGGAAAGACTAGAAGCAATGGGATGAAACTGAATGGGAGGAGACACAGATTAGATATTAGAAAAAACTTCTTGACAGTTAGGGTGATCAAGGAGTGGAACAGGCTGCCACGAGAGGTGGTAAGTTCTCCTTCAATGGAAATCTTCAAACAGAGGCTGGACAGACATCTGTCTGGGATGATTTAGAGAATCCTGCTTTGAGCAGGGGGTTGGACCAGATGGCCCAGGAGGTCCCTTCCAACTCTACCATTCTATGATTCTATGATAATTTCTGCTCGTCTTGCCCAAATTTTGTGCTGTCTAATTTAGGACTGAATTAATCTGCCCCAATGTTAGAAGCTGAGCTTAAAGGGTATGCCACACTGAACAACATCGCTAACGGGATCGCTAAAAAACGTCACTATTTAGCGATCCCGTTAGCGATGTTGTTCAGTGCGGCATCTGCCAGCGACGAGCTTCCTGCTGTGATCTCGCTCGTCGCTGGAATCGTTCCGGACCCTATTTTCTCGTCGGCGCTCCCGCTGGGTAAGTATATATCGCTAGTGTGGCACCTTTTCTTAGCGATTTAGCGGTACTTTTGTACCGCTAAAGTCGTTAAGAAGATCGCTAACGGCGATAGCGTCGTTAACTATATCGCTAAATGTGGCCGCACTTAGCGATATAGAAACAATCCCGCTAGCGATCGCATTAGTATGCGTCGTTATCGTGATCGCTAGCGGGATTGTTTAGTGTGGCAGTACCTTATCTCTTGAGCTAGATCATTAGTCAGAGCTTCCAGATTTATGATGCAATCTGTGTAATGATCAGATCAATTACTGTCTCAGGATCGTAATGGGCGTCGTGAGTGGCATGTCACATGATATGTAATGCACTTTCCTGCCAAGCCCTGTCAGTCATTTTTATTACAATCACTTTTTTTCTTTGCACATTAAGTGCTGCATGAAATCATGTGAAAGAACTTCTAAAGGTGCAAATCAGCAAGTGTCATTGGCGAGTTATTCCAGCACTTGCTGATGGCTCACTATTTAAAATACAGAGACAAAAGATGCTGTCAGTTTATCAGAGTCTTCTTGTATAGCGAAAACCCACAGGAATGTGTCCTGATCAGAACAAGTTCAGTTCCTTACAGCTTTCAAGACAGATTTTTTTAATTCTGTATATGTCTTAAAGGGGTATTTCCCATCTCCAAGATCCTATCCCAATATGTAGTAGGTGTAATATTAATAATATTAGCAAATATCTCCAATTAGAATTGTAGTATAGCTTTCTGATTCGCTAAGTCTCTTTCCTCATGTGCCGGCATTGCAGGACCTTAGGTATTCATGGTTAAGACCCCTAGCAACTAGCTAACTCTCACTATATCAGTGGTCGTAACCATAGATATATAAGTTTCTGCAAATGCCTGCAAATGAGGAAAGAGACATAGCGAATTAGAAAAACTAAACTACATTTCTAATTAGAGTTTTTTTGCTAATATTATTACACCTACTACATATTGGGATAGGATCTTGGAGATGGAAATATCCTTTTCACCCCTTTCCAACGTTGGGCATAATAGTACGCCCACATCAGAATCCCTCCCTTTGATGTGGGCTCCGGCGGTGAGCACACATCTTTCCCGGCACGTCAGCTGTTTTGAACAGCTGATATGTGCCCCTAACAGCTGTGGGTGGAATCACGATCCACCCGCAGCTGTTAACCTGTTAAATGCCACTGTCAATCTCTGACAGCGGCATTTAACTCGCACTTCTTGTAAGCACGCCGGAAATCCTGCCCATCCGTGACCCCATCACGTAATCGATGGTTGACATGACAATCCGAGGTCTCCAGCTGACCTCTAGTTGTCATAGCCGGATTGCTATGAGCGCCACACGGTGGTTGGCACTCAGAGCAAGTGAACATTTCTGCTATATATAGGCGATCTGATCATCGCCTGTATGTAGCTGAGCCGATCAGACAACTACAGCTTCTAGTCTCCCATGAAGACTATTGAAGGATGCAAAAAGTAAAAAAAAAAAAAATTTTTTTTGAAAATCTAAAAAAATATATAAAAATTCAAATGCCCCCCTTTCACACCATTCAAAATAAAACAATATAAAAAAAATAGATATTTGGTATCGCCACGTTCAGAATCGCCCGATCTATCAATATCAAAAAAGAACCCGATCGGTAAACGGCGTAATGAGAAAAAAAGTCAAAACGCCAGAATTATGTTTTTTTGGTCGCCGCTACATTGCAATAAAATGTGATAACAGGCGATCAAAAGATCATATTCACACCAAAATGGTGTCAATAAAAATGTCAGTTCGGTGCGCAAAAAATAAGCCCTCACCCAGCCCCAAATCACGGAAATTGGAGACTCTACAGGTCTCGGAAAATGGCATTTTTTTTTTTTTTTTTTTAAACAAAGTTTGGAGTTTCTTTTTCACCACTCAAAAAAAGAGCCTAGACATGTTTGGTGTCTATGAACTCGTAGTGACCTGGAGAATCATAATGGCAGGTCAGTTTTAGCATTTAGTAAACATGGTAAAAAAAATAAAGTGTGGAATTGCACTTTTTTTTTGCAATTTCACTGCACGTGGAATTTTTTTGCCATTTTCCAGTACACAATATGTTAAAAACAAGCCCTCACATGGCCATATTGACCAAAAAATAAAAAAGTTATGTCTCTGTGAAAAAGGGAAGCAAAAAATGAAAATGCAAAAACAAAAATACCTCCGGTCATAAAGGGGTTAATGAAAGTAAATTGTGTAAGCATCACAATGCCAGTCCTTAATGGGTACCGACATTATAGAACTGGGGTTCCCATGCACCATAATGCAGATGTTATGGAAACTACGGTCATCTCTCCACCAGATATAAACGTTATATTTCGTGATGTATGCATATCTTGATGGGCATATCTCTGCACACTGGGTTCTCTCATGGTGAGTGACGGCCAGGGAAATTTGAGAGAGGGTGAGGAGGATTCTGGATGACAAAATGACAGCCCCATCACAATTTTGTATAAAATAAAGCATAACGCAAGGGTAAGCAACACAGAAAGACCACTTCAAAAACAACATGTTTTTGACATACTACATTTGGAGATATTTATAGCTATGTGTCTATATGTGACCAGCACATTGCTGGAATCAGGATATCTGTCCCTACATCATGATTCTCTTGTATGGGTTTGGTGACAGATTCCCTTTAAGTATAATCATAAGTATGATAGATGTAGAACATGGATGCTAATATCGGAGTATAAATTCCCTTATTCTCTGTACCAGGGAATCAAGAAATATTGATTCATGGCAACTGGTCCATTTTAATAAATACTCATAAAAGCTCATTTATTGTGATCACATAGTGCCACACTCGGCATGGATACTTACATACAGATTGTCCCTTACATCACAGGCATGGAAAATAAACAGCACAACTGCTGACTGAAGATCCCCAGGCACATTTATTCTGCACTTTGTGTAAGGTTTTCTTTTTTCCTGTTTGGTTTGTTTGAGTAAACAGCCTCTGCCAGACCTGGAGAAATTTGGTTCCTTTGCGTGACAAGACCATGGACTCGGAGGCTTGGAAGAACACAATGCTCATTGATATTCATGGGTTGTATGATGTTCTTTGGGAAGGTTGCATAGCAGAGACCACAGCACTAGGACCATCCATCGATCAGAAGGAAGTCTTCCAGGTTCCTCAATTCCCTTTTTTACTAGGAGATCTCATCGTGACTCCTCTTTCTATTTATAAGTGACACGTCAACACATTGGTGGAGCAGAATTGTTTCCATACCTTAGTAGTCCGTCTTATATTACAGGTCTCACAAGATAAAGTCCATTTATTGTGATTGTTTGAAGTAATTCATGTGTATCATGTTCTGTGTATAATTATCCCAATATGTTAGCAGAATTGTATTCACCATTCATGTTTAGATCAACTTTATATAATGTTAGATAAATAGGGGTGACCTACAGTACTAGGCACTATCACATGTACCACTGAGCCCCTTTATTATGATGACAGGTCAGATCCCACATAATCAAACATTGATGGCCTATCGTATTTGATTGTCTTCTTGGCATTGCACAGTTATGAATTTTAATTTCTATTTTATTTTGAGTACCTTTCTCCCAAAGACCAGCAGTTGTGTTTCAATGCCCAGCTCCTGCTCCTTTTCGAAGCTCCTTTCAACTGCTGCTCGTCAAGGAATCTTACGCTATAGTCAAACAATCTATGTACACAAATTCCCTTGTCTACATGAATGGGTGGGGAGTAGAGAGGCTTAGACAGTGAAAGTCCCATACACTAACTGAATATAGTGTATTGATAATGATGAGCAGCAGTCGAAAAGAGCTTCTGAAGGAGCATAAACTGGACATTGAAACAACACTGCAGCATGGTGTTTGGGAGAGAAGCAAACAAAGTAAGGTGATGAGGAATATTACAGAATTCATAACTTTACAATGCCTGGAGGATAATTTATATAAAAAAAAACCAAAACATTTATTTGCATTTTAATTAATTTTGTACAATTTTCTTGAATAGTTTTTAATTTTTTCTCATTGATATCTAGAAAGCTGATATCTTCTGGTGCAAGCACCAAATGACTGATTTATCTGTTTTCTCTACAAATAGATAATTTCTTACTGCAAAACTACAGTTTGATTCTTTCTTAGGTAACAACATCAGGATGACATGGATCTAATATTGATCTTAAAAAAAAAAAATTCCTTAATAGGATTTTTGCCTTTTATTGTTCGGTGTGGCTCATCACTGTCATATTTGAAAATCTAAATACCTTTCATACTTTACCAAAAGTGACCACCCTGTTGTTGCTGGAACTAGTCACTAGGCTCTCCAGGCATTTGATATTGATTACCTATCTTTAGGACATGTCATCAATAGCAAAAGCATAATTAATAAATCAATGTTTGCTTGGTGGTGGTCTGACACCTAGCACGTCCACTGAACTTTTATTAGCTCAGGCACAGATATTGCTGACCCATTATTAGGAGAAGTCATCCATATCAGATGAGTAGGTGTCCAACACTCAGCACTCTCACCAATAAGCTGCTATTAGCTCTGGCGTGGCCGAATGTAAACACTGAACAGAGGTGTACTGCACAGCTTTTATCAATGTAGCAGCCACTGCTGTGTACTACAGAGCATCTCCTGTTCTTTAGAATTAGAGCTGTTCTGCAGTATTCTTTTTTTATTAAAGATGATTTTTATGCCAGCTTTTTATTAGAAAATTCCAAATAAGGGAAAATGTCACAATTATAAAACTAGCAATTTTAGCATTGTAAGATAGTTGATGCCAATTCTTGGGCCTCATAAACTGCACCAGTTCTATAATTTTTCCAAAATGTATGTTGAATTATTAACTAGGAAAAGTTGTTCCTGAAATCTACATATGCAAAAAGAGGAAACATTTCTCTGTATATATACGGTAAAATAAGAATTCACTTTGCCCTGGTCAGCCGTCCAGCCTGATCCTCACCAGCAGCTAGTCTTATCTTCCACGCACGGCATCATAGGCCCAGCATCCCGAATACCTCTGGAATTTATTTGTCTCTTAAACATTTTCGCTTAAATGCTCAGAATGGTGTAAAATAAATATTTCAATTAAAACTCACTTTATTGATCTTCAATCTGGCTACAAAACCAACCAGGTCCCCTTCAGTCTATGCATTTTCCGCTCTCTTAGGACTAACTTGTGACCTCTGCAGCCAATCACTGAGACCAACACATCAATACCAAAACTAATGATCGGCTGCAATAGCCGAAGCAGGAACCACTGATACCGGCAGGGCTGGATTCTTTTTTTTTTTTTTTAATCAGATGATTTTTATTCAACAAGTATAACAGTTACAACTTATACCCAATAGCATGCAATTAGGCATTTAGAAGATTTTGTTTTCCCCTCACAAATTAGTTAAAGAAACACCCGCCCACCCCACCCCCGTTTAGACAGCAATCACATTTTACACCTCCCTCTGAGTACCAAAAAAAAACAGATTTTGCAATACGCACTAATGTCATGATAAAATAGTGGTTTTTTTGTAGCATCTCCTGAAGAAGTCTCTGTGACTTTGAAAGGCGTTGAGTGAATAAACCATCATTTTTAACTATATCACACCTGGACATTCATCTTTGCAGCAGCGTGGATATTATCGCCAAAATTTCCAGATTGAATATTGCTGAAGTCAAGATATACTATATCTACAGCATTTCCCTGATCCACCCAGTCAGTGATTCTGTCATAGAAGGAAATTAAGTTAGTCTGACATTATTTATTAGTTACAAACCCATGCTGACTCAGGTTAATCACTTCATTCTTATCCAAGTACTTACATACATGTTGTTTAATAATTTGTTCAAAGATCTTTCCTGGTACAGAAGTCAGACTCACCGGCCTATAGTTGCCTGTGTCCACCTTCTTCCCCTTTTTGAAGATAGGAACAACATTTGCTCTTCATTTTTTGGGACTTCTCCTGTACTCCAAGAAAACTGTGAATCCCAGAATCCCACCACTGCCACCCCGCCTGACGTCCCTATTGTGTCAGAGGAATCACGTGGTACGCTCTCCTCACTTGCACCAACATGACATTCTGTTCCCCTCGGGACATGTAAGGTCAGCATTGCACAGTTTAACCCAGACAGCCCCTGTCCACATGGAAACAGGAAGGCATGGGGAGTGAGAGAATGTGGACCACACAGTCACTAACGTGGCACCACACTCACTCACAACCATGATAGGCTGAGAGGCCCCTTTTACTAGCACCAGTGAAACAGCGCCTGGTCAGCCCGGTAGGATTGCCACCAATTCCTCATTAGATATAAGCCCAGTTCATTAACTGGATTATATTGGGCCAGAAACGAGCCCCGGTAGCATGGAAGGTTAAACTGAGATCATGGACGCATGGATTCGAGATCGAGATAAAAGAGCAACCCAAGGTTAAATTATATATTTAATTGCCTTAAGTTCACACTAGGTAAAACACTATATATACAATTGTTATACATATATAGTGGTCAGATATGCAAATACAATAGTGGTAGGACAAAGTTTGCAGAATATAATAGTCTGTTACCAGACAGATGAAAGGCCTGGCTTGCAGATGAAAGGCTACCACATGGGAGGCTTGTGGTCCCCGCTGTTCCTTGATTTCTCCAAATATGATGTGTCATTGTGGCCTCCCCAGAGAAAAAGCAATAGACCATGCTTTACACGAGCATTTAACTCATGTGGGTCACTGCCCTCTGGTCTGAGCCTAAATCCCTCCCCTTGCCTCTAGCAGCTAAATCTCCAAAACCTAAGATGGGTCATAACTCCTTAATGGGCAGTCCTAGAGAGGCGGTTTTGGCACCATTGGATCTGGCCGGGCTCCTACTATGCGTTGAAACCAAACACAACTTTTCTCCCTGGCTCCTACTAGCCATTAAATTTTTTATTTATTATGCTTTGCTTATATAGTGCGATCTTATTCCGCAGCACTTTACATACATTATCATCGCTGTCCCCATTGGGGCTCACAAGCTAGATTTCTTATCAATATGTCTATGTATCGCCCCACCCTGGGGTGCTAGAGCTGATTGAGAGCCTGGAAGGTGTTTGACACATTCCAGAGATCTCAAAAATGCAACCGGTGTGTGGCTAGGACGTACGATAAGTCCATATTCTCCTTATGAAATATTAGCTGTCTGAACAAAGCAGATACACTGCATGGACTTCATTGCAAGCAAGCATTTGTCCTGAGTTTAGGTGGCTCAAGGTGTGAGATCTGTCACTCAGTCTTTTGAGGCTTGACCACATGCTGAGCTAGGAGTCATGTTGCAGCTGCACAAAGGAAGCGTGATTTATAATCCCATGCCAAATAGGATATAAATGATTGACATGAAATTATATCTCCCATATTCTTTGCAAAAAAGTATCACTAAATTAATTAATAAAATGAAAGAACAACATATACAGGGTGGTCCAAAAGTAGGTGGACACTATGTGTAATAGGGTTATGAAGGGGGAGATTTATCAAACATGGTGTAAAGTGAAACTGACTCAGTTGCCCTTAGCAACCAATCAGATTCCACTTTTCATTCTTCACAGACTCTTTGGAAAATGAAAGGTGGAATCTGATTGGCTGCTAAGGGCAACTGAGTCAGTTTCACAGATCCAGTTTTCACAGATAAATCTCCCCCAAAATGGCAAATAATTTAAATACAGATCAAAGAAAATGGATTTTAAAAGAGTATTGGAAATCTCAAAATGCTGAAACAGTTAGAGCAAATTGGGTTGAAACATTTGGTACTCAAACTCCAAAGAGACAAACCATTTACCGCATTCGTGACAAATTGGATGCCACTGGCTCAATCCTTAATGCTCCAAAAACTGGTCGACCCAAAACAGCCTTTACAGAAAATAATAAACAACTTGTTGCTGAAACATTTGTTCAGAGTCCAAAAAAAATCCACCATAAGAGTCTCTTTAGAATTGGGAATTTCACGAGCTTCCATCATGCGAATCCTGAAATCTATTGGGTTGAAAGCTCATTGTCCACGTCTAATTCATGGTTTATTGGAGGATGATCCAGACAGGCGGCTGCAATTTAGTGAGATTATGCTTAACGAAATTGAAGAAAATCCAGTAATTTTAGATAACATTATGTGGAGTGATGAAGCTTCTTTCAAATTATCTGGCCATATTAACAGACATAATTGTATTTACTGGTATAATGAGAACTGCATTTAACATTAGAGCAGAAACTAAATGAGCCTAGTGTCAATGTTTGGGGTGGTATTTCAAGTTTTGGTGTTTTTGGACCATTTTTTTTTTTATGGAACAGTCACAGGAGATAAGTATCTCGAAATTCTAATGAATCAAGTTGTTCCCCAGTTACAGCAACAGCCTAATTCAAATGACCTTTATTTCCAACAAGATGGGGCCCCTCCACATTATTCAAGAGTAGTCCGCGAGTATCTTGATGAAACATTTCCTAATAAATGGATTGGCCGAAGAGGCCCACTTGATTGGCCTGCACGTTCACCAGACTTGACCCCAATGATTTTTTCTTTTGGGGAGTACTTAAGGAAAAAGTTTATAGTCGAAAACCAAAAAGTGTCAGTGATTTGAAAAATTACATAAGAGATGCATTTCAAGAAATTAATACCCAAAGAGACTTGTGCAAAAATGTTTGTCGAAGCGCAAGAGGCAGACTTCAAAGCTGTGCAAATTGTGATGGAAAACAGTTTGAGGACCTGCGTTGATAAAATTTAAGGGCTTTTGTATTATTGTTCAGGATAAAATGTAATTGTCAATGTTATGCTTGTGTTAGTAAATATAATTTTATATATAAATCAAAATAAATGTTATTTTCTGTCCACCTACTTTTAGACCACCCTGTATATCATTTTTAAGGTGATGTTAGAGTTTTTTTTATCAGTGTCCTTTAAAAAAAAATTTGAAAACCAAAAATATAATACCTTTACATATACCTCAAACCTATAGCTAATTTCTAAATTTGTATAGAGTGCTTATTAATAAATTAGTCACATCTCTAGCCATCTGTGCCATTAAATAAAATCAATGCCAGCTTAGCTGTCACGGTACAGTTGCAAGATATCCCTAAGGCTAGGGGCTACCTAGCTAATAATAATGTGAAATGCAGGGCGCACCAATTATACACAATTAAATAAGGAGGTGCAGATCGGTAGAAAAAACAACAGCTAAGTAAGAGAGAAAGGAACTACCGCAGTAATGCACACTACTCAGATAATGGAAAGTAGAAAAACAGTCAATTTTATTGGTATACAAAGAGTAAAGTAAAACACAAGTAAAATCAGAGTGACTCTGGTCCCAAACGCCCCCCCTAACCATGATCAAGGTATATAATGAATAATGTCTCAAAAATAACAAAAACATGAAAAATAACTGGAAAAACATATGATCATAAAATAAACATTTGGAAATATGTAATGGTCCACCTATGATGAGAGAACCTGTATGGATAGCAGAAAAAATATTAATGATACAAAAAATATATCAAATAATTATAAGCAAGCCCAAATAAGGGGTAAAATAGTCCCCCACCTGTGAACTAAAAAGATGGCTCCAAATCAATAATTGTGAAGAGAAACAAAAGCCATGAAAAAATCACTAGCACATGATATAAACCAGAACAAACCTCATGATAAAGGCATGAGAGAGCAAACGGGCAGTCAGGACCAGAGGACACCAAGGTCCCACGCGTTACGCCGCAGCCTGTGCGGCTTCCTCGAAGAGGAAGGCTGCGGCGTAACGCGTGGGACCTTGGTGTCCTCTGGTCCTGACTGCCCGTTTGCTCTCTCATGCCTTTATCATGAGGTTTGTTCTGGTTTATATCATGTGCTAGTGATTTTTTCATGGCTTTTGTTTCTCTTCACAATTATTGATTTGGAGCCATCTTTTTAGTTCACAGGTGGGGGACTATTTTACCCCTTATTTGGGCTTGCTTATAATTATTTGATATATTTTTTGTATCATTAATATTTTTTCTGCTATCCATACAGGTTCTCTCATCATAGGTGGACCATTACATATTTCCAAATGTTTATTTTATGATCATATGTTTTTCCAGTTATTTTTCATGTTTTTGTTATTTTTGAGACATTATTCATTATATACCTTGATCATGGTTAGGGGCGGGCGTTTGGGACCAGAGTCACTCTGATTTTACTTGTGTTTTACTTTACTCTTTGTATACCAATAAAATTGACTGTTTTTCTACTTTCCATTATCTGAGTAGTGTGCATTACTGCGGTAGTTCCTTTCTCTCTTACTTAGGGGCTACCTAGCTATCCCTGCTTCCCGGTTTGCTTCTGATGGTGAAGATGCCGGGGCAACGTGCCTTATTGAGTTAATGAATCCACCCTTGTCTGTCCCCTCCCCCACATTGTGAAGTGGAGAGTTGTGTATGTGAATACACATACCAGTTAAAGAAGTCCAAATGGCAGATTAAAGTGCACATATAGGGGAGACCGGTGTTCAGTTGAGGTCTCTAGTATATAGTCGTATAAGTAATTGCTCAGTAGATTGGTATAACAGGTGTCATTCACTCATAATATAAGTAAATATGTGTGACAAGATAATCTTGGGAAAGGAAGGTTTTTTACATGCTGTTAAGTGAGTGCGTAGAATAAGCATGAAGTTCTCTGTCTTTGGTCCTTGGGAGCGGTGAAAGTGCCGTGATACACTAGTCCTGCTGCTGTGTCACTCTGTGGGAGATGCATGAAGTCCGTTATCTCTGATCCTGGAGCAATAGGAGAAGGTGCCGTGATGCACAGATCTTGTAGTTGTATATGGAGGGATCACAGGGTATCAAACTGATCCAGGAGGTGAGTACTCGCTGTGCGGAGTAGGTAAGATGATCAAAATGCAGCAGCGCAGCCCCAGCTTGTGCTGTGCGCTGAGGGATCACTGCCGGTTTAATATGAAGGAGAAGTGGCTAGCACTGTTGCTGTGCAGCGCTGGGGTCCTGGGTTCAAATCCCAGCAAGGACAACATCTCCAAGAAGTTTGTATGTTCTCCCTGTGTTTGCTTGGTTTTACTGCCTGTTCTCCGGTTTCCTCTCAGACATACTGATGGCGAATGTAGATTGTGAGCCCCATTGGGGACAGTGATGATAATTTATGTAAAACGCTGAGGAATAACATAGCGCTATATTAGTAAAAGCATAATAAAAAAATAATAAGATGTGCTTCTAATCAGTGTGAGAAATCTGACAGGGCGGTCTCCTGGCTCTTCTCTGTGGCGGTAAACCCATGACACTAGCTTTGCTGTATAATGTGTATAGAAAGTTTGTAGGACCATAGACCACATTCCACTTAACTTTGTCTACCTTTTTTTTTTTAACAAAGAAAACAAAAAGTCATGTTGTATGGATATAATGGACACCAAAAATTGTGAGTTTTTACACTAGAAAACTGCTTGGAGGGAATGATTAATCCCCCATAATGTAAATTACAATTTAAAGGGTAAATTGTCTTCAAGGGCTAGTATTACGCAGGGACATCCATAATGCTGCTACCTATTAATGTTATGCTGACAGTCTAAGCAGACCTGTATTTATATGTGGAGCTGACAATACAGTATAAGCAAAGTTGTATTTATGCCCCCTGATGACAGTCTTCATAGAGATAGCCTTAGCTGTGTCCCACATATCTGTGCTTTGAGCCCAGATTTGTATGTAATGCTGACAGCCTGTGTATATATTGCTGACAGCATGCAAAAAATTCTGTTTATGTGTATAGAGTTGTGGAAGTGCAATCATTATGTGGATATATAGTCCTGATGGTGTGCGCACTGTGGTATTTTTATGTATGCTGCTTTGGCAGTAAGAATAATAAACACTGTAACAGCCCATTGTAATTAAGTTAAACAAATATATTATTATTAATGAACATTCGAGAAAGAACATGAAAAGAAAGATCTGACGCCCTCTGTTTGGAAAGAAACTTCAGATCTTTTTATGTTTTTCTCTGAAATCCTATGATATATTTAAGCCTCGGAGTGGGACAATATACTCCACAGATTGCTTCCAAATTGCAGCACGTCCATTTAGTCCACGGTGATTTAGGCCCTTTGTGCGTCACATCTAATAGATGGAGTTTTCTTAAGGCATGCTGTATTTTGTGGAATCAAGGTCACCGCTGCTAATTCCTGACAGCCAAAATGAACAGTCCCAATTAGACTATATGAAAGGAAACATTAACATAAACAAGGTATAGGTTAAGTTGTTTCCTACCTTGAGCAAGAGTTGAACCAGGCGTGGACTCAGCACAAGAATGCACATGGCTCTTTAACAGAAAGCCCTTATTTTTGTTAAGGCGGCATGGTATCTGTACGACTGCAGATCATATATTCATAAAAGGGCAGTGACGAGTGTCTAAATGATGTCATTGCTTTAAATATCACTTAAAGGGAATCTGTCACCCCAAAATTGCCATATCAGATAAAGATATGGCTGAATAGTGCGTCCCATAACAAAGCTATCGGTAGGTATCATATATCATGATACCCCCGTTTTCAGATCAAAATACCCTTGTAAACTTCGTTTTTTTTCCCTGTCAATCATGGCAGTCAGGTTAGGAGGACGGCGGTTTCCATGTCCTTACCCCCCCGCTCCTCGGCATCCGTTGCGTATCGCCGTCTGTGAATCCCACAGACTGCGTTCAGCTTCCCGCAATTGCGCAATTCAAATTTTGGCGGCGCATGCGCAGTGTGCTTTGCCCGACAGTGGGCAAAGCATAAAATCAGTACAGCGCATGCGCTTCTCTTTCCTTGCCCTGGAAGTCGTCCAAGGCAAGCAGACATTTCTGGCGCAAGGAAAGAGCAGCGCATGCGCTGTACTGATTTTATGCTTTGCCCACTGTCTGGCAAAGCACACTGCGCATGCGTAGCCCGAATTTGAATTGCGCAATTGCGGGAAGCTGAACTCCGTCTGTGGGATTCACAGACGGCGAAACGCAACGGATGCCGAGGAGCGGGGGGTGAGGACATGGAAACCGCCGCCCTCCTGACCTGACTGCCGTGATTGACAGGGAAAAAAATGAAGTTTACAAAGGTATTTTGATCTGAAAACGGGGGTATCATGATATATGATACCTACCGATAGCTTTGTTATGGACGCACTATTCAGCCATATCTTTATCTGATATCGCAATTTTGGGGTGACATATTCCCTTTAAAGGGAGGTTGTGTGACATTTAATTTTTTTTATAGGATTTTTTAAATCTGGAAACGCCACCACTCCTATTAATTGATTTGGTCTGATATTGCACCTTGAGACAGTATAATTGAAAAGAGGTGTGCACAAATAATCTAAAAAGCTAAGTTCTCTCTTATGGTTTATTGATAGTATATAATTCTTAACTTGTTAAAGAGGACCTGTTGCCAGGTCAAAAGTGGCCAGTTAATTTCTGTCCTGCCGATCTCTTGAGTATTCTTGTTTTATTTTTTAATCCACCATACGGTTCCAAGGATATGAACCTGTTTATGTAGTGCCGATTTTTATGGTCTTTACTAAGTGGGCATGTCCCACAGGATCCTCTGGGGTGTGTCTTTAAGCTGCTTTGCATTTTAGCCTGGTAAGCCACACCCCCTTGTAAAAAATAAATAAACGTTCCCATGTGCCTACTCTGTAGGGCAGTCACAGGGCATTGGCTCGTTCTTATGCAGAGTAGTATTGGGAATAAGCAGTGCTGCAGTATAGAGCAGAGGTAATTGAGAGACTTTTATGTAGAGGTTGTGGCTTCTTTTGCACTTTTTGGTATGTCTCGGTTAGGGTTTTTAGACAACTGACTATTCATGGAAAGCGACCGATACAATGGTTAGACTGTCTGCTATGGTGGTGCTATCTAAATAGATGATAGAGTAATCTAATAAATCTCATAGATTGAAAAGCCCCCTATACACATCAGATCGCTGAGCCCCCCATGCGCAGGAATGGTCGGCTCAGCCGCATGTTCCTGTGTCCGTCAGAAATCCAACTTCCCGGATCCTTTTCTCCCCCGATATCATCCTGGAGCCCCCCCATACACATTAGACTGTTGGGCAATCCCTCTGATGAATTGTTATTGTTATAGGTTTACAATAGAATGCGTGAATGAGATCAATTTTAGGGAATTTCGCTTTTTCTTTTCTTTTTTTAGACTTCATTAAGACATGGGGTTTTTTTCATCAGTGTTTTGAATCAGATTTTCATCAGTGTTTGTCAATGTTTTTTTTTTGCATACAAGAAAAACTAACTTTTATGAAAGTCTATTAAACTATTATCAGTAAGTGAAAATTGAATATCGCTAGGATGCAACTCTGATACCATCAGCTCACTGTCCAAGTTTATCATAGACCCATAGACTTAAATAGGTCATTTTGATCCATAACTTTTTAAAAATTGACATTCCCTTTTTTTATGGACATAGAACAGCCACGTAGACTATAATGTGTAAGTGTTCTATCCTTGAAAAAATGTGAAATATGGACATCTGAGTGAGGCCTTAAGCAATTTTTCACCCAATTTCCATCAAGAAGTGTCCACTAGTTACTGCAGAGAACTTCACATGTAATTCTGCCGGTCATTTCAGTCTTCTTTACACCTTTCTGACTGTAAAACATTTTATGGTGCAGTTTACCGTGTAGCCGACTTGCAGAGCTTCTTGGCATGAAAACATAAACAAGAGCACAAATGTTGTCTGTGGCCTCTGGTCCCAGGATTGCACACTTCTGTCCTCACCTCTGACCTGTTGCATCAGTGCTTGACTTTGTTAAAATAATATGGGGCAGTGAAATTCACTCAACCAATAGAATGAAACACACAGAAGTAAAGGGGACTGCCGGAGCCGTCTGTGAGCCCAGCACTGATTTTTGTTGTTTGATTTGTAGTATTGTGTAATGTACATAGTGCACAATAAATTGTTTACTGACATTATGATTGGGGGTTCAATCATTAGGAATCACGTTGATCCCAAGATCACTTTTGGCTTCTCGGAGCCTCCCACAGTTCAGTAAGCTCCAATACAGCACTATTTAATAAAAATGGGGTTGTGCTGCGTTTCCCTGAACATCAGGTGGGAGTGCTGCTCTGAAGGACTTTGAACATTTCAACCAAGAGGATGATATATAACTTGCAGTGGGTAATTTCCTGTATTCAGTCAGCCTTTCTAGCGATAAACTGATCACTGTGGTTCTGGCTGCTTGGTGAACACTATATTATTACCAGGAGAGTCTGCTCATACATGTTCCCCTACAGGAAAATGTAGTATTACATGCCAGCGACTAAATTAGCATACCACCCTGTATACATATGGATCTCTTCACACTAGCTATACAGTATATAGCTATATATTGACAGTACAAGTTAAAAGTTTAGAACACCTGTTCATCCAATGGTATTGAAACAAAGCAGAATAGGTGGTAAGCCTTTTGCTACTCATAGTTCCCCCCTTTTACTCTGATGACAACTTTACTTCCTATTGGCATTCTTTCAGGCATGTTTATCAGGTAATCAGCTCGATTAGCTTCCAACACTCACAAAGGCCTTACCAAAGGTGCTGAGCAGTTGTTGATTCTTCAGTCCAACTCTTTCCAAACCGTCTCAATTGGGTTGAGGTCTGGTGATTGTGGAGGCCACTTCATCTAATGCAGTCTCCATTCCTCTCCTCCTTGGTCACAGAGCTCTTACATAGCCTGGATATGTGTTTTGAGTCATTGTTCTCTTGCAACACAAATGATTGTCCCAATAAGGGCAGACCAGATGAAATGGCATATCGATGCGGAATGCTGTGGTAGCCATGCTGAGTAAGTGTGCTGTGACTTTCAAATAAATCTACAGTGTCACCAGCAAAGTACCCCAACATCATCACATTATCCCCTCCTTGATGGGCCCCACACATGTAGAAACCATCCTCTAAACTTTTCTGCTTTTCACAAAGACGTGATTTGGTACCAAAAAGCTCAAATTTTGACTCCTCAAACCACAGTATAGATTTCTACTGATCTAACTAACGTCCAATCCATGTGTTGCTCAATCCAAACAAGTCTCTTATTGTTTACGGTCCTCAGTAGTGACTTTTTTGCAGCATTTTGATCATAAAGGTTTGCTTTTTACTGTCTCCTCTAGACATGTGCATCATTTATGAGGGCTATTATTTCAGGTGCTGTAAATTTGCAGTTTCTGAGGTTAGTAACTCTGATGAACTTATCCTCTGCAGTAGAGGTAATTCTTGATCTTCTTTTCCTGGGGTGGTCCTCATGAGAGCCAACTTGATCATAGCTATTGATGGTTTTAATGAGTACATTTGTGCATACTGTCAATGTTCTAGCAATTTTACAATTTGTCAGACCCTAGTGTCTTAAAGTAATGATGGACTGTCGTTTATTTAGTTTTGTGGTTCTTGCCATATTCTGGCTTAGAATAGTTGTAGAATAGTGCTCAACACAATATGGAACTGAGTTCCACCAATGTCTCTGCAAAACACGTCTGATGGTCTCAAACACTTTCCGAAGGCCAATGATTCTGCAAAAAACCCTTGACAAGACATACCTGTTTTTTGTAAGTCATGCCCGATGAAACTGCTCGCGAGAATGCTAAGGAGTGTTCAACTGTAATAGGAGTAAAAGGGGGTTACTATGAGAAATTTAACGTTTAACACATGTCAACATAACTGTGTATGTGTGTTTAAATGAATAAATATATGTAGATATATTTATCTAATTTACATAGCGCCATTAATTGCACAGCGCTTTACGGACATTATTGGCACTGTCCCCGATGGGGCTCACAGTCTAGATTCCCTATCAGTATGTCTGAGAGGAAACCATAGACCCCGGAGGAAACCCACGCAAACACGGGGAGAACATACAAAC
>JARQOD010000001.1:427017425-427067923 GCA_033576555.1 Oophaga sylvatica | reverse complement strand
GGAGGACCCGGTTCCGGTCCTTCAGGAGGGGGTGGTGGTGTCGGCAGTATGCTCTGAGCTTGAGGAGGAGGTATTGGAGGCTCAGGGGGACGCCCCTGTAGGACCTCCAGGGAGACTGTTTGTTCCAAATCAGTTGCGACAAAAGGTGATCGAGGCACACCATAATTCAGCTTTGGCAGGACACCCAGGGAGTAAAGCAACTGAGGATCTCCTCTCGCGCCGGTTTTGGTGGCCTAACTTACATAGGGAGGTGGTAACTTTTGTCGCGTCCTGCGAGGTTTGTGCGCGCTCTAAGACCCCACATACCCGTCCGTCTGGGACCCTCTTACCTTTGAAGATTCCGGAGCGTCCGTGGACTCATCTGTCTATGGACTTCATTACGGACCTCCCGTCATCTTCGGGTAAAACAGTCATACTCGTTGTAGTGGACAGGTTCAGCAAGATGGCACATTTTATCGCTCTTCCTGCTCTTCCTAATGCTAAAACTCTTGCGCAGGTGTTTATTGGGGAGATTGTAAGACTTCACGGGGTACCCTCCGATGTGGTGTCGGATCGGGGGTCTCAGTTTGTGTCCAAATTCTGGAAAGCATTTTGTACACGGCGGGGGATGCAGTTGTCATTTTCATCGGCTTTTCACCCGCAGTCCAATGGTCAGACAGAGCGTCTGAACCAGAGCTTGGAGACATATCTCCGGTGTTTTGTGTCAGAGAACCAGGAGGACTGGGCTTCTTTCTTGCCTCTGGCGGAGTTTGCTCTAAATAATAGGCGGAGCGAGTCCACTGGTAAGTCCCCATTTTTTAGGGCATATGGTTTTCACCCCCAGTTTTGTACCTTCAATAGGGGGGGCTCTTCTGGGGTTCCTGAGGAGGAACGTTTTTCGTCGTCACTTGCTTCAGTGTGGAGAGGAGTGCTGAATAATCTAAGTACTATGGGGAACCGATACAAACGTATGGCTGATAGGAGGAGAGTGTCTGGTCCGGACCTAAGTGTGAAAAATCTGGTATGGTTGTCTACCAAGAATATAAAACTTAAGGTTCCCTCTTGGAAACTGGGTCCCAGGTTCATCGGGCCATACATGATCAGTTCTATAATTAATCCGGTTGCATTCCGTCTTGACCTCCTCCCACGTTTAAAATTCATAATGTGTTCCACAGATCGTTGCTTAAGAGGTATGTGGCGCCGGTGATACCGTCACCTTTACCTCCTCCTCCTGTGGTGGTCAATGGTAACTTGGAGTTCCAGGTGTCGAGAGTCATCGATTCACGTCTGAATCACCGCTCCCTTCAGTACCTTGTTCATTGGAGGGGGTATGGTCCTGAGGAGAGGATGTGGGTTCCTGCGTCGGATATTAACGCAGACCGATTGGTTCGGGCCTTCCACACTACTCACCCAGATAAACCCGGCCCTGAGGGTCCGGAGGCCCCTCGTAGAAGGGGGGGTACTGTCACGGGTGTGTCGCTGCGAAGATCGTCGCGATTGCACACCCTGACTTCTCACAGCTGAGTTTCTGCTGCTGGGTGTTTTTCGGCAGTGAGAGAGTTAATTCTCCCTCTCTCTGTGCTGGACAAGACCAGCCTCGCTCAGCTGCAATTAATGTTGCGATAATTGGATTCCTTCAAATACCTGCCTGTCTGCTAGGGAAGTGTCGGTGAAAGCATTCATGCAGACCAGCAGAGCGGATCATATTGAGAAGTCTAAAGCTAAGAGTACCTGTTGTGGTTTTCTCCTCTCCTCGCTTTATTATTTATCTCCTTACCTGTTGTATGCAAGGTGTCTTTTATTTTACCCCTTGTACTGTCTCGTTTGTCTTATACTGTGTGTAGGCAGTTACCTTCCCGTTCCCTGTGGTGGTAATCAGGGTCCTTCTCAGGACTAGATTACAGTTGTCAGGGATTCAAAGGAGATAGGGTTACGCTGGCGGCCTGGACCTCTGTACCATCAACAGTACCTCCAGGTAGAGGGATTAGTCAGGACCCCAGCTTAGGGTCAGCATAGACCCCGGTCCTCCTGTATGCAGAGACAGCGTGACAGTAGCGCACAGACAGGGGAGTTAGGGAGTTGTACGTCACAAGCCTGTTGACGGTTTCCAATAACAAATCAGCAGAATTATTAATGCAGCTCTGGGATTTTATACAGACTGCAATGAAGAACAAAATTATATAAAATTATACAAAGCATTAAAGAATTGGATATAGATATAGCCTAGCTATACCAATATCCACATTTAATCCTACAACTCAGCACAAGATCACTGAAAATTGCGATAAATGCCAGGAAAGGAGTATTAGGCCACTCATTATTTTTTACTGATCATGGATCACTGGCAGCACAGTTGGGTGTCATATTGATGACTAACCATCTCCTTTTAAGTCCATATTTTATCATTTCTCTCTTCTCTTCTGCAGGATTATTCACCTTTTTGTCATCTTCAGGGTAAGGATGAGAAAGTACCTCTTTTCGGAGTGGCTTTTATCTGCCATCCTCTTTCATGCCAAGTTCAAGTTGGACCAATGTTATTCATTTGGGCTGTTCAGAGGACCAAATATCCTCCTAAAAATGCAGCAATTCAAGTCTATGGGTGACAAAAAATATTGGATCTCATAATAATCAATTGTATAGCATCTGATTTTTATGGATATATTGCAATTCTTTACATTGGAAACTGATGATGTAAAAAAATGGATGCCATATGAATGGCAATACAGGTAATAAAAATCATCCATTTTTTTCTGGAAGAAAATCAGACGATTTTTGATACAGTTGTGTGAACGTAGCCATAACCTTGGAGCTCAACAACACGGACAGATGGAATAATCCCAATTTTCTTGCAAATTCTCTGTTCTGACTTTAAAAAGTATCTCCTGCAAGCTAGATTCTGACATTAAAAGTGTATTAGAGAAATATTAACCCATGAACCTATTTTTGCACCATCAACCATACTGAAATACAAATGTCAACTGATATTTATGGAAAAGTGATACTGACATCTTCAGGTGATAAAAAAGTATTACATTACCTTACAAATTTACACTCTTACATCTACGTTCTGGTCCGAAAAATAGTAATATTATCTATAGCCTGCCGTTCTTTTCTTTTCAATGTTCTTTTTATTAGTTTTTTTTTTAAAGAATAACATCTACAGGATAAATGCCAATAAACAGGTAGCATAAATATTTAAAAAATATCCAGACAAGACAATTCAAGTGATCAATAGTTAGTGGGTAATGTTGACAACAATCTTACTCTGGAGTTGTGTGATATTGTTAACTTATATCATACCCTAAATAATAGGTAAGACCACTTAGTCTTGAAGGACCTAAAAACATTTTCAAGTATTTAACAAGCATGTAAAAGCAACATTTACAACAAGAGAAAGAATAGAGAAAAAGAGGGGGAAAAAAAAAGTGGAGTAAGTAAGGGTGAGATAGGGTGGAGTGGGGGGCATTATAGCCTGCCGTTCAATCCGTGGAAATGTTCTGAATTTAACACTCAAATAACCAGCGGTGAGCTCAAATGCAAAAACCTTAAATCTAAAATGTCCATGAGATCATTGACAGGTTTGTTATCTTAGCAGAAGTGATGAAAGAATAGGTAAAAGATCTTCAATGCCCGGTTTAGGCAGCGGTCTATAAGTGCAAATGTTGTTAAAGGGAATCTGTCAATAGGATCAACCCTCATAAACTGCCTAAATTTGCATGTAGGTCATAGAAAGCGGAATAAAATGATAACTTGATATCTGTGATCCGATGTCTTACTCCAGAGAAATCGACGTTTTTCTTAATATGTAAATGAGCTGTTACGATCTATGGGACGGACATAGATCTCCTCAAGACTCTGCCTCCAAAGCTTATTATAACTGAAAGGGGACGTTACCAGTGTGAGACATGTAGATCAAGAGAGGAGACTGTCAGTCATTAGATGTCTCACACTGGCTATGTCTCTTTTTATGTAAAGTAAGCTCTGGAGGCAGATTCTCAGGGAGATCTATGTTCGGCCCATAGATCTTAACAGTTCATTTACATATGAAGAAAAATAGGGATTTTTCTAGAATAAGACACCGAATCGCAGATATCAAAGTATCAAGTATGTCCTTAAAAAAACGGCATTGGTTTTGCCGAAACCAATGTTTCACCATGATTATTTCTGTACACATATTAATAAAGAATAGCAATGACACTGCAAAGTGACAAAAAATTTATTCATTGGTGCAAAGCGTGGAACAGATATATCACAGATATTCATAGTTAAATTAAATTTGGTCATTCATTAGTCTGATCATCGTTATCCAAAATGATTGATTTTAACCAATTATTGCTGTCAGACACACTATTTAGATGACTAAAGAGGCTGAAAAATCTCATCTGACATGTTCAATTATTTTCAGTCGTTATCAGATGCAGTTTTTGACAAAACCTGCACAGTCTTCAGTGACATACAGAAGTTCAGGGTGTCAATTTGGCTTTCAAAATGATGGCGTTTTCCAGAACAACCACCTGACCAGATCAATTAAAGACAATTCCTGGAAAAATCAGAAAGTTACCATATGTAAGCCAATCTTAAAGGGTATTACCAACTTTAAAAGTTATCAGCTATCAATGAGATTGCCCAACTACTTGGATCCCCAAAACAGGACTCTGAAATACCTCATCAGAATGGAACAGGCACATCACAGTTCCATTCCGACTGCCAGAAAAAAAAATAACTGTGCTCAGTTAACTCCTGTAGTCCCATATACAACAAATGGAACAATGGTATGCATATGTGGTCACTGCTTCAATCTGATGGGTCATGTCAGTCTTATTTTTGCGATTAGCAGTAGAGTTGAGTGAATTATTTCGGGTCCCTGCTTATTCAGCAAGCTACAGCGCTTACCGAATAAGCTACAGTGGGAACCCGGATATATGGAGCGTGCCGGCTGATCAGCTGATCGGCGCCGCAGCTCCATGTGTCTCGGCTGTGTCACAGTCACAACACATGCATTGAGAGCCTGTTTGTTGGGCTCTCCATGCATGTGCCGTGCCACAGCCATGACACATGCAGCTGTGGCGCAGATCAGCTGATCAGCCGGCACGCTCCATATATCCGGGTTCCCACTGTAGCTTATTCGGTAAGCGCTGTAGCTTGCCGAATAAGCAGGGACCCTAACAAATTCGCTCAACTCTAATTAGTAGTCGAGCGTCTACAAATTCCAAAATTATCATTTAATCTTTGGATAGCTTTAAATTGGGGAATAACCCTTTAAAGCAGTGGTGTGGAATTCTCCAGCCCAGGGGTCATAAACGGCCTGCAATGTCCTTTGCTCCAGCACCTGGGCAGATTTCTAGGGACCGCAGTGCTCAGGTTGGCAGCCAGCATGCACTACTGAACACTGCGAGCAATGAAGATTATGTCTTAACACTGGCATTCTACTATGTGGGCAGAGTTAGAACGCAGTCCCACCGACGACAGCAGCGGCAACTCCTCCTGTCCTCCCAGCCCATCCTGTGACGTATATTCCGCAGCATCTCCTGTCATGTATATGCTCCAACTCCAGTGTCTTTGTGATGTATATGCTCCAGCCCCAGAGTCTCCTATGTTACGTATATGCTCCAGCCTCAGTGTCTCCTATGTGATGTATATACAGCAGTCTCGGTATTTCCTCTGTGATATATACACTGCAGATCTCCTACTGCTTGAGTTCTATAAACGTTACTTGAGCAGGGATGAATTTCCCACTTTGAGGGGTCCTGCAGTGTAATATACATCTGTGTTCAGAGCTTACTGCTGTGAGGTCTTTTCAAAATTCATCGCAAAGATTCGAGTTCACTGAAGATTGACCCAAACCTGCAAAAGTTGTTACAAGCAAAAACATCATCCATACCACCAAATATTACAATTGCACCGAAGAGATGCCAGCTCCAGTCATCACATTAGGGGTGAGTTAATTTAATGTTTGAACAAATATAGCAGGACAAACTTCAAGTTGATAATGTTGTACAGCCCCCAAATGAGGCTGTAAATAACTAAACGGCCACTAGCAGAAAAAAGGTTCCTCACACCTGCTTTAAGGCATTGTGATCACAATCTCCTGGTTGACTACCTACACTTTATACCGATTGGGTTGTGGAGGCTAAAGCTGGCCATACACAATAGATTGTCGCTTTTTCTCCCAACTCCCCCATACAAACGTACACTTGAACCTCCTGTGTTATGTAATGGTAGCTGAGGAGGCAGGAGCAAAAAACCGCATACTCAGCCTGACACCAGAGAGGTTGGAAACTAATAGGTTGCAGACCCCTAAACTAACCGTACAACCAGAAGCAGCCGTGAAGCGTACCTACGGTGGTCCTAGACGCCTCGGCACAGCCGGAGAGATAGCTATCCCTGAAGATGGAAAAAGGAAAGCTGACTGCCCCAGAGTAGACCCCAAAAGAGTAGGAAGCCCCCAAACATATAATGGCGGTTAGACAGAGATGAAAATACGAACACAGACAGAAAATAGATTGAGCAAACGCTGGGGCCCAAAACTGTCTAGATAGGATAGTACAGGAGAGAATACTTTCTGCAACCCAGAAAAACCCTAGGAAAAACTCCAACACTTCTGAATCCAAAAACACTGAGACCACAGGGTCTCGACCACCTATATTAGATCTCTGGTGTGGACACGTAGCTACCCAGCAGCAAGATATTACAAGAACTGAGCAAATGAACAAATACAAAAAACGAACGGAGACCAGCCAAAGCCCCCAAAGGGGACCCGGCTGAATACAAAAAGCAATGCAGCAAAAAGCAAGGAACTCAAACCACAGTAAAAAAAACTGAAAGAGACTTATCTGAAAGCAAGCAGGAAAGCAAGCTGAATTCCAACCTAGACCAAAAAGCACAATTGATTACCGGCGAGGATCATGGGAGTCCAGCTCACTTATATCAGGCCAGTCATTACCACCTGACCACCACTCGTTATTTACAGGTGTAGGGCTCTTGGTATTCAACATTGGTTCAATACCCTCAGCAACCACCAGCGGGAGCCTCAGCTCCAAAGTCGTCTCCAAAATGTTCACAACACTCCTGTGTTCTCTACGACAGAGCAGTTTCCAGATTCCTCTAGCAGTGACGTTTCTACCTACTGATCATAAAGAAATTCCGTTGCAATGCCAATGCCCGAATCCTTCTCATCTGTCAGAGAAAGTTGAGAGGCACCCGAACACATGCCAAAATCTGCAGATTTGAACAACTTTTATTTCTTGTACATAGGGTCCAACTGATTGCGTGCAGAGCCAAAGGGTGTTTCCACCCTCATGGAGCTAAATTCCTTAGATAATTGTCCTAAAATAGTCCCCAAATAGCAGTATTTGCACTACAGGATCCAGCCTAAGTCGAGGTCACTGTATAGCCATTCAGAGCTGAAGGTTAAAGCGAACTTGTCACCAGTTTTGTCTGATATGAGATACGGCCACCATCTTTCAGCCCTCAAATATCATTCTATAATGCTGTATATCTGCCACCAATCAGACCTGAAAGAGAAGAAAAATAGCTTTTATTATACTCCCTTGCGGGGCGGTCCAGTCCGAGGAGTGCAAAGCACTGCAGAGCGCAGGCGCCGGGAAGGTCAAAAAGCCCTGGCGCCTGTGCACTGCAGTACTTTACTCTGCCCTAGTCAGGTCAGAGAAGTACACCTGTGCAGAAGCACAATGTCGGGGAGACTGTGTGGATGACGTAGGGGCACGTCATGCACATGAAGCAAGAAGGACGGCGATTGTATTTCAGGTTGGGTTGGGGGCTTACGTACAACATTATTGAATGCTATATATCAAGCCTGAAAGGTGGTGGTCTTATTTAATATCGGCCAAACCTGGTGACAGGTTCACTTTAAATAATAGCGTATCCAAGGAGCAGAACAGTAACAAATGTAAAACAGGTAGCAAAGGGCTGGGATTTAAAGTCAACACCAAAGATGTCACTATTAGACTTAAAGGGGTTTACTCACTAACAAAGTTCATTTTAATCAACATTTTAACCAAAAAATCTTGGAATAATAATAATAAATTCCACAATTGGATTTTTTTTCAAAAAAAGTTTCTGTGCCAAGATAATCTTATAAATGTGCCTGCCCCTGCTGTGTACTGACTGTGTCTGACTGTACAGGAACATGGTTGGTATGATCATACCACAGGTCGTGGGCAGGTGAGGAAGCAAAAGAGAGTATACAGACATTACAGCATGGGATAGCAGCTGATTATGTCTTTAAGGTAAAACATTTCTTAAAAACAGGCACTGAAATATTTTACCTCACAAAAGAATCAGTTGCGATCCCATGCTGTAATGCCTCTATACTCTTTTGCTTCCTCACATGCTTAAAAGATGTAGTATAATCAGACCATGTTCCAGGATGGTCAGACACAGCTATTACACAGTACATCGCAGGGGCAAATTTATTTTTATTCCAAAATCGACTAATTAAAATGTACTTTGCTTGTGGGAAAACCCCTTTAAGAATGAGGACGAAGCAATTAGTTAGAGCCAAGATATTAAAAAATCCATTAGATCAGGACTGGACGCAAGCAAAAAAATGTACAGAGTAAAATAATGCTCGTCTATGGCACCAATACATAGATAATACCTGTAATCTGGATGTACAGGTGCTACTCACAAAATTAGAATATCAAAAAAAGTTAATTTATTTCAGTTCTTTAATACAAAAAGTGAAACTCGTATATTA
This sequence comes from Oophaga sylvatica, assembly GCA_033576555.1. Lineage (NCBI taxonomy): Eukaryota > Metazoa > Chordata > Amphibia > Anura > Dendrobatidae > Oophaga > Oophaga sylvatica. Next base: position 427,059,225 of record JARQOD010000001.1, on the reverse strand, counting down.
GAGACATTACAAACAGAGTGATCTATTTCAAGTGTTTATTTCTGTTAATGTTGATGATTATGGCTTACAGATAATGAAACCCCAAAAGTCACTATCTCAGTAAATTAGAATAATTAACAAAAAACACCTGCAAAGGCTTCCTAAGCCTTTAAAAAGGTCCCTTAATCTGTTTCAGTAGGCTCCACAATCATGGAGCAATGACCTTTTGTGGATTACCCTCCTTGTGGAGTGTGTCAATGATGCCTTCTGTACACGTGTCAAGTCAGCAGTCTTCCCCATGATTGTGAAGCCTACAGAAACAGTTTAAGGGACCTTTTTAAAGGCTTAGGAAGCCTTTGCAGGTGTTTTTTATTAATTATTCTAATTTACTGAGACAGTGACTTTTGGGGTTTCATTATCTGTAAGCCATAATCATCAACATTAACAGAATAAACACTTGAAATAGATCACTCTGTTTGTATTGACTCTATATAATATGAGTTTGACTTTTTGAATTGAAGAACTGAAATAAATTAACTTTTTTATGATATTCTAATTTTGTGAGATGCGCCTGTATGTACAGTATCTCATACTTACCGAGGATATAAAAAGTCTACCCACCCTGTTGAAATGGCAGGTTTCTGACATCTATAATAAAATCATGCTAAGAAGAATAATTTCAGAATTTTTAACACTCTTAATGTCACGTATAATCTGTACAATTCAATTGAAAAATAAACTGAAATCTTTTCAGATGGCAAGAGGTAAAAAAAGCGGTTGAATTAAGCTGCACACCGTTAAACTAATAACTTTTTTGAAGTACCTTTTGAATTTATGACACCATTCAGTCTTTTTGGGTAGGAGTCTGTCAGCATGGCTCATCTAGAATTGGCAATCTTTGTCCGCTCTCCCTTACAGTAGCTCGACATCTGTAAGATTTGTAAGGGTATATCCTGTGTACAGCACCCTCTTCAGGTCACCCACAAATTTTTAATTGGATTCAGGTCTGGACTTTGGCCTAGTCATTCAAAATCTTTGATCTTCTTCTGGCAAAGCCATTCTTTTGTTGACTTGGAGGTGTGCGTAGAGTCATTGTTATCCTGAAAAAGTTAAATTCCTCTTCATCTTCTTGACAGAGGCTTGAAGATTTTGATTCTAAATTGACTGAAATTTGGAACTGTTCATAATTTCCTCTACCTTGACTAAAGCCCCAGTTTAAGTTGCTGAAAAAAAGACCAAAAGCATTATGTTGCCTCCACCATGCGACACTATGGGAATGGTGTTTTTTAGGCGATGCATACTATTTGTGCCAAACATACCTTTTGTAATCATGGCCAAAAAGGTCACCCTAGATCTCATCAGTCAGAACACGTTTTCTCACATACTTTTATAAGATATGATATAGGTTTTAGAAAAACATAGATGGGCTTGGATGTTTTTCTTTATAAGAGATGGCTTCTACCTGGTATGGATGACTATGTTTTTCGTACTGGTCTAAAAAGTGGTTACTTCAGAATATCTCATTTTGGAACTGGACATACTTGGCATTCAAAAGAACATTTTCTCAGTGTTATTATTAAAACCCCCCTGAGAACCTGGAGAGTTCTTCAGCTCTCTCATTTTTTTTTCTATCACTCCTTCCCAGACCGCTTTATAAAAATGAAAAGATGATTTATGAAGTTGCGTGTTCGGATAAGGGATCTATAAGGCACACTCTTTTCTTCCCATACTCCTTTACTGATTGAACCTCCAGACCAGCCAACCAACTATTTTTCATTCGGTCTCTCGCTATGAAAGGCACAGTGGAGATGCACAAATCATCCATTTCCTCTCGCTTTCATGAGGCCGGTTATAAATTGAATCTGTATGTCCTTAGCTGCAGCTAGTCAGCATGACTTCTTTTGTTTCCCTCTTTCTTCTAATTGTGTTCCTTTTTTCTCCCTTTTTCTTTGCCTTTGTTTAGGACTCACTTATCGATATCATTCTGACCTCCACCTTTTTTACTTATTATTTCTCTTTTTCCTTGGCGAATTTGTGCTTTGTTACATTACCCCATCCTGACAACTGATTTGCATTTGTTTTTTACTGTATGTATATAAATATATATAGATATATATCTGTTTTCTGCTTTTTTATGAAGGTCATTGTAAGACTGAAACGTGTTCTTTATTTTTGGATTGCCTGAACACAATAAAATTATTTTCTTACAACATTTACCTGAGTGTCAAGTTTTCTACAAGATTTACATGGGACAGGATCCTACTTAGGCACCATCCACAGGAGTTCCGTAAATAACAATTTTGGTTATTAATTGCTGTGTCGGTGGTATAGAGTCCTAACTCGCTTACTCTATCTTCCCAGAGCTCAATCCCATGTGTTGCTGATGTTTAGATGAAGGTGATATGATAGAGAATTTTCATTCCTGCAGGCTTCTTACCCCTTTTTGGGAAAAAGTAAAACTAGTGATTTGTAGGGAATATAATAGACAAAGTCAGCTCACCCTCCTGGTATCCAGAGACGGAAGCACGGATGCCTGCAATGCAGCAGGAAAAAGGTATCCAAGAGAAGAAAAAAAAATCCAGCTTCACGATTCCAGAAAAATCTTTATTCCACAAATTATGATAATTCCAACTTCATAACAGCATACAGTCACCACCGAGGTGGGATTGAACAGACGCGTTTCGAGCTATATGCTCTTATTCATTGATTTGTAAGATCACTGACCTTACAGCTGACCAAAACCCAGCTCTTGCCCTTCTCTATCACTGCGACATCCCTCTAAAATATATCGGCATGCTATATTAAATCACTTAATTGCAATGGCAAGAGCATGCATCTCTCTCCTTTGGAAAAAAGACTTCACTCTTACAGTCTTCCTCTGGTTTTCTAAAATGAATAATGTGGATGTTAAAGGACAAACTTACCGCTATTGTTAATAATTCATATGAACAAAATCTGTTTGTACTGGATGGAATTTAGATATTCTTTTGAATATCTGACCCTTATAGGTGAAAGCTGAATCTGCAATTATAGGATCCCATGCCTGAATACTCTTCCCCTTCTCCTCTTCGCTCCGTCCTTATTCTTTCCCTTGTGCTTTTTCTGATTATTTTTTTCCCTGTTTTTTACTTATTTTCCATGTTTTTTTTTCTGTTTTTCTTTTAAGGATATTATACTTAATTTAGTTTGTTGTCATGGCATTTTATATCCTGTTCCTATATCCGCACATTTCATGTCATATGAATTCTTTTTTATTCATCAATTTTTGAAGGATGTCCAGTTTTAGGTAATGTCACTGTTGTGCGAAATTTAAGCTACTTCTTGATGAAGTCTTCAAAGTGTTGCATGATTTATCTAATGCCTTGGAAATGGTTTTGTACCCTTCTCCTTACTGATAATTTTCAACAATGAGATCCTTTTGCTGTGTTGTAAGCTGTTTACAGACAATAGATTTTGCTGTAAAATTTAACTAAGAAAATGTGAGGAGAATCCTAAAAGAACAGCTAAACTGTATATGGGGTTAATCAGAATCTCTGTAAATGATGGCAACTGTGTACAGACAACTAATTAATTAATTTAAATGTGATTGGATAATTTTGAACAAAACCATATCACTAATTATAAGAGAGTGTTCACACTTATGTACAAACATTATTTTAGTTTTATTTTTTCATTCTACTCAATAATTTCAGTTTGTTTCTCAATTGATAGGTACAGATTATGGGTGGCGTTAAAGATGGAAAAAGTTCCAAAATGATTTTTCTAGGTATGAATTTTTTTTTACATGACAAAAACATGGCATTCTAACAGGGGTAGGTAGTCTTTTTATATCCATTGTATAATAGATAAATGGGACTAAAAGCAAGTTTCCAACATTTGCACATTAAATTAATTCTGCTTTTAACGAATTGTTCTTCTCTGCATTTTCAATAATACTTTTTAATTAGCCAGGCGTAATGAATAATTCGCTCCACCCTCTAAGCCAGGTGCCTTTATAAATATGGAAGGGTTAAGAAAGGGGAAAGTACAATTAGGGCACATTACACATTTCCGATGAAGGAGAGCGTTTAACTTTGTAAAGGAAACTAATTCAATGAGTAAATAATTAGCACCGACATCTGTCCCTCCTCTCTTTTAAAGATCCTAGGTTGCACGTGCTGGTGTTTCCCCTGCGCCGACTTCCTGGGCACAGCCGAGATGCAGTGAGCAAAAGAAATTTTCTTAAGTAGTTTGGGATAGAAGCATTTAAGGAATAATGGTGACCCTATAATCAGTGTTATTATAAGCCAACGGGATTTTACCTCCCATGAAAGGATGATGCCGAGCCGTATCCTGTTCAGGGGTTTGTTCATAATGCTACATCTGAGATTCCCTCGACAAGACCTAATGGACTTAAGGGACGATTTCCTAAAATATGTAAAATATTATGTTCTAAGAAAATAAAAAAAAAAATTGTAAACTTCTTCAAGAGGCATTATTTGCATTGAGCTTCTATTCTGTGCATCTGCAAGAGTCTCATTTATCAAACTCAGAATGCAAGTCAATTACTGGCTGACCTGCCCAGGACTGACCGGTCCAAGCCAAGGGTTAGCTTCCTGGCTCCAATATGATGGACAGAGTCACATAGGGAAAACATATGTTTCCACAACTTATATTAAACATAATTTAGAAACCTGGAGCTAAAATGAATCCTCCTTTTATTAGTCTATGTGCACATGTCCAGTATTTGCATAGAAAAATCTGCGGCAAATCCTGGAGTTTTGCATGGAAAAATGATACAAAATAAACGCCTTTTGCTGCAATTTATTCAAAGTCATTTGCTTCATACCTGCAAGGAGAAAATAAGCAGCATGCTCATGAGATTTCTGAAATCTCATTCATTTTGCATGTACAGTAAAAATATTTGTCCATTGTTGAGTTTTCGTTTTACCTGATTTGCGATTGTGGTAAAAAGGATATGTCAACAAGATTCTTTTGGTCAGTACAATTGGTGTTATATAAAACTTGATTTTTTTTTCTTTAAAAACCAAGTAATTGAAAAAGTTCAGAAGTTTGTAAAAAAAATGCACTGCCATTTTCCAAGACCCGTAACATTTTTATTTTTTATTGGATGGAGCTCCCTCAACACAATGGCATTTACTGAGCTCCCATGTAAGAGGATGAACCGAAGCAGTGTTGTCAGTTCGAGATGCGCTTTGGAGCCGGAACTATCGAGGCTTTCAACACTGTTGCTGGGCACGACTTGTCTGTACGGGGAGGACCTGAACACCTGACAGAAAGGGGCGTGGGGGAGATAAAAGGGACTGAGCGTGGGAACACGAGAGACTTGGTGGAAAGGCGACTACAGAGACGGATGAAGGTTGACTCCCTCTCCACTGCTCCGATTATCACCGCCACTGACGCCAGCCCCTTACAGACTGACTACGCACTTACTGCATCATCACCGGGTACTCTCATACCGGGCCGATCCATATTGTACAGAGCAGTAGACATTTCTCATCTTCCCGAACTTTGTGAGTCCGTGCGAGGCCTTGTTACCCTGCGGCCTGCTCGGCGGTGTGTTCACGGTGTACTTAGTCACTCCAGAGGAACCAGCAGAAGGTACTGAATTCACACATCAATGGACACAAGATCAACAGAATCGGATACTTCGGCACGGTCAGGAGACAGTGCATCTCATTCCTACGCAGCAGAGCCAGAGACTTTGTCCACTGACTACGATGCCAGATAGAGAAGCGTGATTCATCACTTCATAAAACACGTTTCCACTGCTACAGAGTGCAGTTGTGGCAGCTTTTGTAATACTCCATATGACGCCTCTTATTGTGCTTGGTGATATAAGGCTGCATACAGCAGCTCGTCCATGGAAACCCATTCCATGAAGCTCCTGGTGCTGTGAGTGACACCAGCGCCACCCCTTGATTACAATTCATTTAAGGGCCGTGCTGAAAGTTGTGGGGCGGTGATGGTGTCACTCACTGCTTCTATCTCCGTCCCCAACAAAATCTTCTTTCACAGAAGGCGGCAGCAAAGATAGAAGCAGAGGGCCAGCACGTCACTCACCTCTCTCACAGTGTTCATCAGCCAGGATGTCTTCAGATGGGGTGGCGATGCAGGAAGCTAGTAACTGCAGAGCTACCTCCTGTGACGTCCTGTTCCAGGAGGGGCGATGGATGCTGCAGGGAGTAAGTGCAGCCCCAGCCTCCTGTGACATCACGTTGGAGACTCTTTTCAAATGTAACATTACAGAAAGTATAGTAAAAAAAAAATAAAGGGATTAGCTGGATAGGGTATTGTATTGTGGAATATAAAACAAACTGCAAAAGTGTTTAGGGTGTAAGGATAGATAGTTAGAAAATACATTTTAGGTGCTGGAATATCACTTTAAGAAATAATCAAACCTTCATCATTTCTGGCATTGAGACATTTATACACTTCTCACCCATCTGCAGCAAGGGACAGACATTGAAGTGTGGCGTTTTATCTCTATGTACAGGAAATCCTCAATTATTCTCTGAAATAAATAATTACCATCATTGTATGCAATTGTATAGGATACGACCTTCGGGAACCAGCCACTAGTTCATCGTATAACAGCTGCTTTACTATGAGGTCAGCAGAAGATATAACAGTTGGGATTTCAGATGCACACAGATGGAGATTAAATAGGTTGAGAAGGGTATAAATTATAACTCAGTCCTATAAGGGCAACATCCCACTATGTAATGTCGCATCCCCTGATGATGCAGATTATTCAGTGAAACATGTTGGGTGGCGGGACATGTTCTGTATGTTTGAAGTTTATACAATATTTGCTTTCTCATTTATTAATACTACGTCATGGTACAATCTTTAACATACAGTACAGACCAAAAGTTTGGACACACCTTCTCATTTAAAGATTTTTCTGTATTTTCATGACTATGAAAATTGTAAATTCACACTGAAGGCATCAAAACTATGAATTAACACATGTGGAATTATACATTACACTTTACAAAAAAGTGTGAAACAACTGAAAATATGTCTTATATTCTAGGTTCTTCAAAGTAGCCACCTTTTGCTTTGATTACTGCTTTGCACACTCTTGGCATTCTCTTGATGAGCTTCAAGAGGTAGTCACCGGAAATGGTCTTCCAACAATCTTGAAGGAGTTCCCAGGGATGCTTAGCACTTGTTGGCCCTTTTGCCTTCACTCTGCGGTCCAGCTCACCCCAAACCATCTCGATTGGGTTCAGGTCTGGTGACTGTGGAGGCCAGGTCATCTGGCGTAGCACCCCATCACTCTCCTTCTTGGTCAAATAGCCCTTACACAGCCTGGAGGTGTGTTTGGGGTCATTGTCCTGTTGAAAAATAAATGATGGTCCAACTAAATGCAAACCGGATGGAATAGTATGCCGCTGCAAGATGCTGTGGTAGCCATGCTGGTTCAGTATGCCTCCAATTTTGAATAAATCCCCAACAGTGTCACCAGCAAAGCACCCCCACACCATCACACCTCCTCCTCCATGCTTCACGGTGGGAACCAGGCAAGTAGAGTCCATTCATTCACCTTTTCTGCGTCGCACAGAGACACGGTGGTTGGAACCAAAGATCTCAAATTTGGACTCATCAGACCAAAGCACAGATTTCCACTGGTCTAATATCCATTCCTTGTGTTCTTTAGCCCAAACAAGTCTCTTCTGTTTGTTGCCTGTCCTTAGCAGTGGTTTCCTAGCAGCTATTTTACCATGAAGGCCTGCTGCACAAAGTCTCCTCTTAACAGTTGTTGTAGAGATGTGTCTGCTGCTAGAACTCTGTGTGGCATTGACCTGGTCTCTAATCTGAGCTGCTGTAAACCTGCGATTTCTGAGGCTGGTGACTCGGATAAACTTATCCTCAGAAGCAGAAGAGACTCTTGGTCTTCCTTTCCTGGTTCGGTCCTCATGTAAGCCAGTTTAGTAACATAGTAACATAGTTATTAGTTATTAAGTTAAGTTTCTTTGTAGCGCTTGATGGTTTTTCCAACTGCACTTGGGGACACTTTCAAAGTTTTCCCAATTTTTCGGACTGACTGACCTTCATTTCTTAAAGTAATGATGGCCACTCGTTTTTCTTTACTTAGCTGCTTTTTTCTTGCCATAATACAAATTCTAACAGTCTATTCAGATTACTTAAACCTAAACCATGGGTAACATAAGTAAACATTGTTTCATAGTAGAAACAAGGCAACTCCCAGCATAATGAATTAATATAAAACAGGAAAAAGGAGCGTCCAGCCAAGACCAAAAAATGGTATAAAAATATGAACAACTTTATTGAAAAAATACAGATAAAAACGTTCACAATAGTAAATAAACAAAGATGAAAGTATAATGGTGATAGAACAAATGAATGATCCTGATATGCAAGAGAAAAACATGCCATGTCCCAAAAATATTGTCAACCTAAATGAGTCAGGAAAGATGAATAAGTGTACATCTCACAAAAATGTGTTATGATATACACATCTTACAAGGATACGTTAAAAAGATGCGTCACCATAATAAGGGCACCAGATGGTGCCACAAAATCAACAGTTATAATTGCCAAATTGTAATGTAAATATATGGTGGCACATCAGATAACGTGATCCTCACACTCAATGTACATGAGGATCGTACAATACCATCAGCATTAGGAGCGGCTTATATGGAGTCAAAATAATACTATGTAGCGCCAGCATAAATTGGAGCATAAAGTGTAGACATGCTTACCCATAGTGGGGAATCTGTGCAAAATTAAGAGCGTGCCCCATCTTCATCTTTCCTGACTCATTTAGGTTGACAATATTTTTGGGGCATGGCATGTTTTTCTCTTGCATATCAGGATCATTCATTTGTTCTATCACCATTATACTTTCATCTTTGTTTATTTACTATTGTGAACGTTTTTATCTGTAACAGTCTATTCAGTAGGACTATAAGCTGTGTATCCACCAGACTTCTGCACAACACAACTGATGGTCCCAACCCATTTATAAGTCCAGAAATCACACTTATTAAACCTGACAGGGCACACCTGTGAAGTGAAAACCATTTCCGGTGACTACCTCTTGAAGCTCATCAAGAGAATGCCAAGAGTGTGCAAAGCAGTCATCAAAGCAAAAGGTGGCTACTTTGAAGAACCTAGAATATAAGGGTATGTGCACACGTTGCGGATTCTGTTGCAGTTCTGCAGCAGATTTTGCAGTGCAGATCCGCAGCAGAACTGCAAGTGATGTACAGTACCATTCTAGTCAATGGAAATCAAAAAACGCTGTGCACATGCTACTGATTTTTCCGCGCAGATTTGGTGCAGATTTAAAACGGCAGCATGTCACTTCTTTTGTACAGAACTGCAGCGTTTTGAGACCTGTTACATTATAGGAATCTGCAGGTCTCAAAAGGCAGGGGAAATCTGCACAAAAAACTGAGTAAATCTGCAGATAAAAGGACAGACTGGACAGTACAGTCCTCCATACAATATTATGGGCACCACATAGTCTCCCCCTCATCACCCATATAATACCCCATGCAGGATGTCACCCCCCATTCCCCATATAAAGCTCCATACAGAATACTGGACCCAAAATAATGCTCCATACAGAATAATGGACCCAATATAATGCTCCATACAGGATACTGGTCCCCATATAATGCTCCATACAGGATACTGGTCCCCATATAATGCTCCATACAAAATATGGAGCTCTCCTCTGCGCTGTGCTGCGTTCTGCACTGTTACGGCTCAGGAAAGGGCGCTGTGGAAAGACTCCCCATTATCATCATCATTGCCTGCCCATTATCATCATCATTGCCTCCCTATATCATCATTGCCTCCCTATCATCATCATTGCCTCCCCATCATCATCATGGTCTCCCCATCATCATCATGGCCTCCCCATTATCATCAATACCTGCCCATCATCATCATTGCCTCCCCATCATTATCAATGCCTGCCCATCATCATCATCGCCTCCCCATTATCATCAATGCCTGCTCATTATCATCAATGCCTGCCCATCATCATCATCACCTCCCCATCATCATCAATGCCTGCCCATTATCATCATCGCCTCCCCATCATCATCAATGCCTGCCCATTATCATCAATGCCTGCCCATCATCACACACAGACAGCACCGCAGCACACAAGCACTCTCTCACATACACACATACATACACACACAAAGCACCGCACTACATACACACACACTGATACACACACACACACACACACAGACACATCACATCTCACCTGTCCGGCGTCCGCGCGCTCTCTGCCACAGCTGGCCGCTGAATGATGACGTCATTCAGCTGCGCTGCTGTGAGAGGAAGCGCCGGCGCCCCCTGGAGCCCGGAGCTGCGGCAGCGGAGGCACGGGGAGAGGTAAGTATTGTGCCAGCTGCTGCCGGGGCCCTGAGCAAGCGGGGGGGGGCCCAGTGGCGGCGCTGACACCGCTTTCCTCCGCTAACGGGCGCCGGGGTGCCCGACGGCGAGTGGGCCCCCCCGCCTGCTCAGGGCCCCGGCACTTGCCCGGGTTGGCCGGGTGCTGACGCCGGCCCTGGTTACAGAAGCAACGAATGCACAACAATGAAGGTCCAGCCATCAGCCCTCCAGATGTACTGCACGTGGATTTAACGGCTAAACATTTACAGTTATGCCTGCTCCTCAAAAATCACTTAGCAAAGTTATAAATATAAGAGGATATTGCTACTAAAATAGGAAGGAGGCATGCGTGCAGATCTGCGGGTCCCTGACGTCTGGGGAAAGAGAAGGAATTACACCGTGTCCCTTGCAAATTCCTTCACAAATTGTGGCAAAGTCTAACATAACCATTTTAAAAGCCATGATATCCGCATAATGTACACACAGTCCTCACATCCGCGCCCCCCGGCATCTTCACTAACTCGATCAGGGTCATGTTTCATCCATTTTGGAAAACACACATAGAAACAGTGCATAGGACTTTCCTAGGCATTGCACAGGAGTCACTGCTCAGAAAAGCCCAGAAAGAGGTGACGTGTAAAGGGGAGAGTATGCTCAATTCCCTAAGGTTATTATGTTGTCATAGGTCCTATAGCAGCATGGAGGAGGAAGCCACTCACTCAGGAATACTCTCTATTAACCACGTTTTAAATGGTTAACTTCACTGGATCAGCTCACTATTAGGCTAGGGTCACACGACATTTATCTCTCCATCCGAGAAAAATGGTCCAATTATGCTGATGAAAATCTAACAGAGTTTGATCAGAGTTTAATCAGCGCTTGATCAGAGCGGGATCAGTTTCTCTTGGAGTTGGAGCGAAAAAAAAATTTCTTCACTAGGTCAGTCCATGAACATCGGACTGCACTCGGATGTCATCCATGCGATACTAACTAGTGAGCGTGCTAATATAGTGTCTTCAGCGTGCTCGAATAGTATGTTCAAGTCACCGTGGCTGCTTTTTTTGCAGCTATTTTGTTAGGCAATTCCTGCATGTGTTGCGGCTGTCGAACACCACCGAGACATGCAGCCATGGGGACTTGAACATAGAGTATCTTCAGCGTGCTTGAATATTAGCACACAAGCGTGCTAGGAAAACACCTCATCTGAGCACACTCGCTCATAACTAATACTAATCCCCACTGTTCCCATTGATTGTTAACAGGCTGCAGAAGAGAAATCATTCCTGCAGCGCATTTGACTGCTCAGACGATCACTGACTCTGCCTGAAGGAGAAGGTACGGGGCGATGATCCTAGTGATTAGCTGCAGTGGTCACGTACTATGTAGATGTGATATCACCACTGCAGTCTGTAAAAAAATAACGGGATTGTTCAAAGATTACATTTTGCGTTAAATCTTGTGAAAAACAAATAAGAAAAATAATATCAATAAGGAAGAAATGGGAATAAAGTAGCCCACTTATCACAGGCAGCTCATGTGTAGGTAGTTGTTCCTCAATTTTATGTCACAGTTGTAATTCGGGTCTGTGAGTAACTACAGTCCAATAAATAGGTAAACTACGAAATGTACTCTGCAACGCTTATAGCGGTCATGTAATATAATATTCGTGGTAGCTTTACAGTGTGTCTCCCATGCTTACAGAGAGCCTGTCATATTGACAATGGTCTCTGATCTGCAGGTAGGATGTTATAGGGCAAGAGGAGCTGATCAGACTAATGTACATGCTGTTTGTATGAGTCCAGTGGACAATACAGTGATTGATAGTCTTCCCTGTATGAATAGGACAGCCCACTGGACTCATTCGTAGACGCGCACCAGGAATTTTAATGAATAACATATACCGTAAGTTTTATCTAATCTTTTCTAACAAACCTATATCCAGGTGCTTCTCACAAAATTAGAATATCATCAAAAGGTTAATTTATTTCAGTTCTTCAATACAAGAAAGTGAAACTCATATTATATATAGTAATTACAAACAGAGTGATCTATTTCAAGTGTTTATTTCTGTTAATGTTGATGATTATGGCTTACAGCCAATGAAGACCCAAAAGTCATTATCTCAGTAAATTAGAATACTTTATAACACCAGCTTGAGAAATTATTTTAAAATTATTTTAAAATCAGAAATGTTGTCCTACTGAAATGTATGTTCAGTAAATGCACTCAATACTTGGTCAGGGCTCCTTTTGCATCAATTACTGCATCAATGCGGCGTGGCATGGAGGCGATCAGCCTGTGGCACTGCTGAGGTGTTATGGAAGCCCAGGTTGCTTTGGTAGCAGCCTTCAGCTCGTCTGTATTGTTGGGTCTGGTGTCTCATCTTCCTCTTGACAATACCCCATAGATTCCCATAGATTCTCTATAGGGTTAAGGTCAGGTGAGTTTGCTGGCCAATCAAGCACAGTGATACTGTTGTTATTATACCAGGTATTGGTACTTTTGGCAGTGTGGACAGGTGCCAAGTCCTGCTGGAGAATGAAATTTCCATATCCAAAAAGCTTGTCGGCAGAGGAATCATGAAGTGCTCTAAAATTTCCTGGTAGATGGCTACGCTGACTTTGGTCTTGATAAAACACAGTGAATCTACACCAGCAGATGACTCAAGCAGCTTGGATTGTGGCCTCTCCACTCTTCCTCCAGACTCTGGGACCTTGATTTTCAAATGAAATGCAAAATTTACTTTCATCTGAAAACACCCTGGACCACTGACAATAGTCCAGTTCTTTTTCTCCTTGGCCCAGGTAAGACGCTTCTGGGAGTTGTCTATTGGTCATGAGTGGCTTAACACAAGGAATGCGACACTTGTAGCCCATGCCCTGGATACGTCTGTGTGTGGTGGCTCTTGAAGCAATGACTCCAGCAGCAGTCCACTCGATGTAAATCTCCCCAAAATTTTTGAATGGCCTTTTCTTAACAATGCTTTCAAGGCTGCGGTTATCCCGGTTAATATGCTTGGATACAGCACTCTATGAACAGACAGCTTCTTTAGCAATGACCTATTGTGGCTACCCTCCTTGTGGAGTGTGTCAATGACTGCCTTCTGGACATCTGTCAAGTCAACAGTCTTCCCCATGATTGTGGAGCCTACAGAAACAGACTAAGGGACCTATCTTAAAACGCTTAGGAAGCCTTTGCAGGTGGTGGTTGTTAATGGTTCTAATTTACTTAGATAACTTGTAGGTTTTAATTGGCTGTAAGCTATAATCATCAACATTAACACAATTAAACACGTGAAATAGATCACTCTGTTTGTAATGACTCTATATAATATGAGTTTCCCTTTTTGTATTGAAAAACTGAATTAAATTAACTTATTGATGATATTCTAATTTTGTGAAAAGCACCTGTATCATTCTGCTCAGCTCCTTCTCTGCATCATGCTGTCTGCAGAAAGGACTGATTGTACGTACAATGGGACAAGTTCCCTTTACATTTGTTGTATAAAACATAATCTTGGTGGGATCTTTACAGTGTCTTTTCCATCAGTGTTTAGATGCAAGAAAGAACTAGATGCAAGTAACTTTTTTAAAAAGGAAAATAAAAATGTGTTAAAATACAATAAACCAGGAAAAAGATAAGAGATTTAGTACAGTTTGGGCACACGGAGTGAAGACAGAACACTTAAGGGGGATTTTGTGCATCCAGAGACTAGAGACCTGAAGTTAAAACAGTGAGGATGATTCTCCAAGTGGGGTTTCACGTGCAGGGCAGGCGCTCCTAATGTATTTTATCATCTGGGTGATATATTCCAGCATTCCTCCTGTATTTAATGTGACATAGTGTAAGGTTTCACTCACTCGGCTGCTTCAGAGGTAAATCAGGAGACACTTTCTTATGCAAAAAGTCCTTAGGTTTATTGCTTCATAATCCACATAGTAACAGGCAATACAAATCTTCAATGTTTCAGCTCCTGCCTGGAGCCTCACTCCTCAGTCACAGAGTCCTCTACATTAGAGTCTTTTGTATATACTTTATTTATGATCTTTACCCAATTGTTTATGTTATACAGCAACTGACGAAGGTCCGGTTGTGGACCGAAACGTTTTGCTGACTGCTGTTATTCTTTTTGGACACAATAAAAATTCAAAAAATTTCAAAGTTGAGTGCCAGATTTATATTATCCTTATCAAGGACAGTCACCTGACCGGTACCTGACCCTGACTCTTCCTCATCATTTCTCTTCTTAGAGGATGTAGCCTGTCCCGCCTTTCCGCGGCCCCTGCGGCGAGAGGAAGATTGGCCATTTTTACTTGGCTCCACCTTACTGCACTCGCTTTCCCTTGCGGTCGAGTCACAGTCTGCACAAGAGTCACTCCCACTCCCCCTGTCATCCTGGAACAGCAAGTCCCCACCTAGACAGGTGTCAGACCCCTGTGCTGGAGCTAAACTGTTTCCCACGGTCACACGTCTCGTCACCTCCAAGTCCCCGAGTTGGTCTGACCCACACTTTCTTCTGGTCACCTGGGGCTCGGGACTATCGCTATTAGGGGTTACCTCCTTTTCACACTTCACACGACAAGGAACCACTACAGCCGCCTGCTGTGATGGGGCTCCCTTAGGGTCATTCCGTCTCTCCTCTGAGCAACCCCACACTTCATCAACCTCCCATGCATTTTCAAAAAATACAAAGTCCCGTTTCCTCTCATAGGGGTACAATACGTTCGGTGGTATACCGCCATCTTGATCCTCGACACTTGTGGACATCTCAAGCATCACCCTGTCTACCAAATAGTCCACAGTGAGCCCGTGGATGCAGCACACCTGGACCTTTTTCTCGGTCAGACAGAGAACTAGCGGAGTTCCTTTCAGAGTCACCTGACTCTTTGAGTCCAACTGTCCAGAGACTCCTTCCCTATGTAACATTACAGTACACACCTGTGGGCTGTTATCAAATGGGAAGACTATGCCACATGCGGAATACGTATAACACCCACACCGCTATTTCTCAGATATGTCCACTGAGGAAACCGGTGCCACCCCTTTTTGATTTGCCACCCCCTTTTGGGACTCCGCCCCCTTCCGGGCCACCATCCCAATTTGGGTTACCACCCCCTTTTGAGATTCCGCCCCCTTTTGGGACACCACCCAACACTGGGGTGCACATCACGGCTCTTACAGGCCCCAGTCCACACAGTACCCTTAGACAGTGACTTTCACTTAGGGCGTGTATTGGCCCTTTAAGAGTTTGTGTGCCTCGGTTCACACTGTCCTTTTTACCACACTAGCTCCTGCTGGTACTGCCACCACCCGCCAGCACCTCCGGCTGCCGCGCACAAGCCGCTGCTGCCACTGCAGCAGAACCTCTTGCTGCAACAGTCACTGTAGCTCCTGCTACCACAAGTCTCTGCACGCTGCGCTGTCTTGCCGCTTGTCACCTTCGTGACCCCACGAGTCACAGCCAGCCGCTTGTCACCTTCATGACTCCTCCGAGCCACAGCAAACACCTCACACGTGTTCCAGAGAAAAAAAAAACACCAAAAAAAAACCAGTTTCTCACTGACCCGTCAGCACAACACAGACTCCTGTCTGTCACATTCTTGGCCACAGAGATTTCCGGACACCTCCTCTCTCATAGAGGCATCCCACAAAGAAAAAAACAACAGTCTCACTGACCCGTCAGTACACCACAGACTCCTGTCTGTTACCTGTTGATCACGCAGGTTTCCGGACACCTCCTCTTCATAGAGGCATCCCACAAGGACAAAAAACAGTCTTTCACTGACCCGTCAGTACAACACAGACTCCTGTCTGTTACACTCTCGGCCAGAGAGATTTTCCGGACACCACCTCTGAGGTATCATATCAGCATGCTTTTTTCTCCATTTTCAATGACCCCGGTCAACATAACACAGACTCCTGTCTGTCACCACTGTTTAACAGCTTCTTCAGCTACCTCATATCAGAGGCACCACATAAACATGAACACAGTTTATTCGTGACCACTGGTCACACTCACGGTTTTCACAGACCGTCCGATCCTCCTCTGGTTCCTGATTCCCTGTCCTGGAACATGTGCTCCTTGGGCCGCTGCCAGCATTCCATCCACCAGTTGTAAGGTTTCACTCACTCGGCTGCTTCAGAGGTAAATCAGGAGACACTTTCTTATGCAAAAAGTCCTTAGGTTTATTGCTTCATAAACCACATAGTAACAGGCAATACAAATCTTCAATGTTTCAGCTCCTGTCTGGAGCCTCACTCCTCAGTCACAGAGTCCTCTCTGTAATGTCCCACATGGAAGTCTGTCCACACTGGCAGACTCCCACACACTCTCTAACAGGTGCCAAGCACACTCAGTTACATAGCCGTAACCCCGCCCACAGGTGAGGTCAGGATCACATGGTTAGGTCACATGGTTATGACCTCACCACAGGTCCTTTTGATACACATAAACAACTACAGGCTTTATCTTGGGTATTCAGACACATACCCCTTGGGTGGGTTTGTAGGTGACTGGACCCGCCCAGCTCTCCAAGTCACCTGGAAGCCTCCCAATGTATAGCAAAACTCTCAGCAGTAGATCTGCTGAACAAAACATGCTCAGGCTTCCATCACAGGGCCACCCACCTCTGTGAAACATAACGTCCATCCATCACATGCCTCCATGCATATCCCGAGGGCCATACACAGTGCCCCCTAGCTGCATCAGGGTCATTACACCACAATAGTTATATGGCAAAGCTTACAGCCCATGTCATTTGTGCAATTGTTTGTAAAATGTCTTGCATTCCAACATTTTGTAGCCTATAATAAGCATTTGACATTGTTTGTTAACTTTAAAACTATTATAAATCATATAAAAAAAAACACAAACACTGGAGAAGAAAAAAAAGATAATAGAGAAAACAAGAATACATGGAGAGAAGAACAGAAAGGAGACTATTGTAGTGTTTACTATAAGCCAACGGGACAGATTGAAGGCATGGATGAACTCTTTTTACATCAGATGTCTCTGTTATCAAAAAAGTACGACATAGTGATCATGAGAGATTTTAACTATCCAGATACGAGTTGTTTGTTGGGAACCTCTCAAAAGTAATGGGTTGAGAAATTTCTTATATTCTCTTGCTGACAACTTTATCTTTCAAAAGGTAGAAGATAGAACAAGAGGATCTGTAATCTTGGACCTAATTATTACCAACAGGGAGGAAATGGTTGAGGAACTAAAGACGGCTGGGGATTTAGGAGGCAGCGATCATGCTTTCCTCAAAAGTTAGATCACAAGAGGATGAAGACTAACGAGGACTCAGACTTTAAGGTTGGACTTCAGAAAGGAAGGTTTTAAAGGACTCAGAAAGAGGGTAGGAAAGGACCTATGGCTGGATATTCTAAAGGACAGAAGTGTCCAAGAAGGATGGAAGATTTTGCTAAATGAAATTCTCACTGCACAATGAGTAACAATCTCGAAAAGAAGGAAGAATTGGAAGCATTTTTTAAACTGTAAATTTTTAATTAGAATTTTACACATTTTTAACAAATGGACATAAGTCTGGACATACAATAACAATCAAAGTCATATGAAATCAAAAGGTTGCAATGACAAGGCAGTGTGGGCACAATAGATGAGGAAACTCACCAATACAATAAGACACTTATATGATGAACATAAGTTGGGTCAATCATACCCATATTCTCGAGTGAGTCCCACTACTAAGAATCCCATACTATACCTTGGTTAGGAAATTACAACAAAAAGCGTACAATGAAACACAAAAGGGGATTATCATGAGAAAATCCTCATATATACGGACAAGTAGACATGACACTCACAAAAAGGAAGGGGAGGAAGGGGGAGAGTATAACATCAGAGAAGAAGATGGACCAAATGGATTAAAGATGACCTAGACATTTCTCTGAGACCAATAGTAATCTCTTGGGGCCCATACAGAATCAAAATGATCCACTCTAGCATTCAGAAGAGCCGTCATATATTCCATCCTTCTAATATAATTAAGTCTATGTAATACATGCTGATGTACTGGAGGAGAGGTCTGTTTCCAATTAAGGGCAATTAGACATCTAGACGCAGTAAGAATATGTAGTAACATCTTAGCTGAATTTTTCCCCATCCCTTTGGGGGTAATATTTAATAGATATATAATCGGTCTAGCTCCACCTCCTGACCTCCACGTAAAGGACCCTGGAGATCAATTGTTTCACTTGCTCCCAAAAATCTGAGATCCCAGTACAAGATAAAAAAATATGATACTGTGTTCCCACCTCAGAGCCGCAGCGCCAACACTTATCTGAAATTGAAGGATTCAGTCTAAGAAGATCAAGAGTGTGATACCAAAACATTAATATTTTATACTGATTCTCCTTGTAGAGAGAGTGAAAATAGAGGATTTAGCCGCTTTTTCCCAAATAATATTCCAACTTTGGGGTGATAACCCTTTTCTTAAGATAGATTCCCATTTGCACATATAGGGATGTTTTAGCTGTTGACCCCCCCAGAGGAGAAACCAGTATTTTATATATTTCTGAGATTAGCCCTTTAGTCAACGGCCCTCTCCTGCAAATTCTCTCAAATTCAGTCGGAAGGGAAACCCTAGAAGATCCATAGAGTGACGAAGCGAAAGGTTTGATCTGCAGATATTGGTAGAACTCTTTATTAGTAACAGAATACCTGGACTTGACATCAAATGTGAGAAGCTCCAGTGTGTCCCCGTCTATCAAGTCCACAAACCTAAACAAGCCCGCAGAAGACCAACGATGCACCATGATCCATGCTACTTGGCAATAAGGGTTGAGAGAATTCTAATGGTCATATTTGACCATAATAGTGAGTTCGGACGAATTGGTGCCAACCAAAGTTTTTCAATTTCTGTCCTTCTATTATATGCCCATAGCGAAGCCCACAAGGGAATTCTACGTAGATGAGCGGCCCAATAGTATTTAATAATGTCTGGGACTGATAGGCATCCTTGTGATTTTTGAGAGACGAGGACACGCTTCGAGATCCTATGATGCTTATCATTTCATATGAACCTTAACGCGGCTGCCTGGAGGAATTTAAGTTCACACATAGGGACCTTGACAGGTAAGATCTCAAAAAAATAAAGTAACTTAGGGAGGAGGGAAATCTTAATTGAAGTAATACAACCAATTAGTGAAAGCGAGAGTGGTTTCCATTTATCCAATAGTTTCTTTAGGTCACTCAAAAGAGGCGGGAAGTTGGTGCTATATAAATTACCGTATGAAGAAGATAAGTTAACCCCCAGGTATTTAATTGCCTCAGATTTCCATCTAAATTTGAGTTTTAAATGATCCAATACATCAGGAGGGATATTAAGTGGGAGGGCTTCAATTTTTGAAGTACGGTATTTGGTTTATACCTTGATTCACTTGCAAGGGGAAACCTGATGATATTAAGATGGAAACTCCCCTTCCCTTATTATTGGTAAAAGCAGAGTAAGACATAGGGAAATAGTTGAAATGAAGGCAAACCTGAAATTACCCGACTTGTCAAAATGTGTCTCCTGAAGGTAGGCCATATCAGCTTTTTGGGACTTCAGTTCCTAGAGGGTAAACCTCCTTTTTCTAGAGGAATTAAGTCCCCTGACATTCAATGATATTATGCGCGTCATTTGTATTATTCAGTTTACTCACATACACATAGCCTACAAGATGTATCACCAGTCCCTTTTCCTCCACGGTACAGTAATGGTCCAACTCTTCTAGAATATTCAATGTCTGATGCTCTGGAGATAGGGCAGCACAGTGGCTCAGTGGATAGCACTGCAGCCTTGCAGCGCTGGAGTCCTGGGTTTGAATCCCACCAAGGACAACATCTGCAAGGAGTTTGTATGTTCTCCCCGTGTTTGCGTGGGTTTCCTCCGGGTACTCCGGTTTCCTCCCACACTCCAAAAAACATACAGATAGGGAATCTAGATTGTGAGCCCCTTCGGGGACAGCGACGATAATGTGTGCAAACTGTAAAGTGCTGCGGAATATGTTAGCCCTATATAAAAATAAAGATTATTATTATAAATAAAGATTATTATAATGGATAGGAAAGGGACATTACTTATAACTTAGGAAATGGAGCATTATAATTCCCATGAATAGAAATCCTGGTCTGTGGCTACCCCCATGGACTATATCAGTCTCACTAGGAAGGGAGATAAAAAAAGAAAACCATAGCCACAGAGAAAATTCTCAGATAGGCATAGCCCAGCACCCGACCTATGCAGAAGAAAACCAACAACAATAAAACTGTCCTCCGTCACCAGTCAAGCCAGGGCACCCCCAGGCATACAACTTTAATATTTGGCGAGATTTTTTCGCCTACAAAGGTGAGGCTGCATCGGCTAATAGTAATTAACATACTCAAACAGTTCTAAAGAGATAAGTCTTGCAAAATGTGAGAGAGAGATAGGGGAGTTCTTTCCTGTAGGTTCAGTCTGATGTATCAGCGAAGGCCCTTTGCTCCTCTCTTTCCTCCCCTACCGCTCAAACGATCCTGTCTTCTTTACTGTGTCCAAACCTGTGGTGGAGGCGGACCAAAGGGACTGGGTTATCCCAAACTGAAATCTTAGGGATTTGGAGCTCTAACTTCTCACAAAAGACTGATAGATCCTCAAAGGAGCGCAATGGCACCGAAACGCCCTCTCTCTGAGCTGTTAAGGCAAAGGGGAATCCTCATCTATAAGGGATCCTAAGGTCTTTCAGGACAGACAGCAAAGGTCTAAGCAGCCTTCTCTTTTGTAGGGTTATGCAAGATAGGTCTGGGAATAATTGAATGGCAGTGTCCTGGAACATAATCTCCTTTAAGGACCTGGCCTTCATCATAATTCTTTCCTTGGTTTCGAAATCATGCAAACAACATATAATGTCTCTTGGAAATGACATTGATCCTTTAGGCTGAAGGGCCCAATGTGCCCGGTCAAATTTAAGGGGTGTAGGCGTCACCTAGGATGGAGGTGAAGATTTCCTGCAAGATTAGTTTAGTATTTTCCTGTTTGATTCCGGGACACCTCTCAGACTAATGTTAGATCTCCTGCTCCTGTTGTCCAAGTCTTCCATTTGAACTTTGAGATCTCTAAGCATTTTCTGCTGTGTAGTGGATGACTGTTGCATCTCAGACATGTAGGATTGGGTTACATCGTGTTCTACCTCCAAGGAGTCAATTCTGCCTGATAAAAGCTGCAGATCCTGTCGCACGCAAACAATTTCAGATCTGCATGTGTCTTTCACCTCTGATATAAGTGCTTTAAAGTCATCTTTTGAGGGGAACGTGCAAAAAACTTTAACCATTGTGAAGGGAAGTGCTCATCCCGGTGGTCCCCCTCCTCATCAGAAGACCCCTCTAAATAGTCACTCTCATCATCTTCATGGGAGATGCTAGGGTTTAGCTTAGGAGGATCTTTCTGGTAGTTTAATACCTCTTTTTCCCATATTTACCCTTCCCCTCTGTGAGGGTCGATATATGATTTCGTTGAGGTACAGGCACAATGGCCTGATTATGATCAGAGGTGGGGGTAGCGTGGGCCTCCTTCTCCAGCTTGCTGGTAATCGCCAGTAACAGCAGCATAGCAATCTTGTTGGGACAAGGAAGTTGTGGGTCCCCCAATGCAGCACATCCCTTCAGCCTCCCTGTTATCTGCCATTGTCTCTTTACCCCCTGGGGGCCCAGCGTCCTCCGGGTCGCAGTGCAGCTCTCCCTCCTCTCCTGCTCCATGTAACATGTTCTTCTCATGTTGACTAGCCGCCTCCCCCTCATTTCAAGATGGCACCCGAGTCCCTGCGGCTCCCCGCTCCCGGAGGCGTCTAGGGCTGTCGCAGGGCCATTCGGTACTGCTCCAAAGAACGCAGAATTTCTCCCCTTCCTAGGTCTCATTGGTGGGCAGGATAGAGCGTCGGTGTAGGGCTCTTCAGCCAGTAATTTATTATACCTGGCGGGAGCTCTGCAGTCGCACGTCCTCTCACACCAGCATCCGGACACGCCCCCAATTGGAAGCATTTAAAGAGACCAGAATGGATTAACACAGAACTTAAACACTTATTAAAAAGGAAAAAAGAAATGTATATTAAATGGAATTGGGGGAGCATATCTAAAGAAGAATGTAATGCTGTTTCTAGGGAATGCAGGGCAAGAGTTAGAAGAGCTAAAGCCAGTAATGAGGTGAGGTTTGCAAGGAAGACCAAAAGCAATAAAAAAAGATTTGGTGGTATGTCAAACGCAAAAGGAAAAAGTCAAAGATGCTATACGATACTTACAGAATGAAAAGGGTGAAGTGGTAAAAAATTATGCTGTGAAGGCTGAAATTCCTATTTTGCATCTGTGTTCTCTAAGAAAGCAATTGTACCATCAATTGATCTTCACGGTGCTATGGAAGGAATAAAATAATCCACACTGTCCAGAGAGATGGTGAGGGAACACTAAGCTAATTCAAATTAATTTAAATGTTCTGATCCAAATTAATTACATTTTAGGGTATTGAAAGAGTTAGCAGAGGACATTTCAGAACCACTAGCCAGAGTCTTTGAAAAATTCTGGAGAACAGGGGAAATCCCAGAAGATTGGAGAAGAGCAAATGTAGACCCTATCTTCACAAAAGGAAAGAAAATCATGACTATGTTCTTAAAAAACCAGAGCCAGACATGTCAACCAGTTGAGTGCGGCACTGCAACCAAGTTCTATTGATGTGAAGGCAAGTGAGCTACAATACCAAACACAAAATGTGTACATACGTGTACATACATAGGGTTGTTTTTCTAAATGACACAGAGCTATGTTATTTGTAGTCCTGCACAAGTCCTTCAATTTGCGCTGGGGTGGTGTTGCCGCTGGGAAGTAAATGCTGCTAGGGTTTCCTTCACAAATTACAGCTGATAATGCTGACACTCTGATTAACTTCATGTTGGAAGAAGCTTTTAACAAACAGGAATTTCCTAAACAGGATAACCCCTGAAAGGTTTAACTATTCCCGACCTGTGAAGCATCGTATGCGTCATGAAAACCTGTGCCTTCCTGACCTGTGATGCAACGTATGCGTCATGGCGGGATCGCGATCCTGCGGGTTGGGTGACCGGGGTCAATGAATTGGTCTGATTGGTTGTTGAAAGTGAAACAGCCAATCAGAGTAATTGTAATATTTCACCAATGAAACTTGGTGAAATATTACAATCCAGCCATGGCCGATGCTGCAATATCATCGGCCATGGCTGGAGACGTGATCTGCCCCCGCCACTGACTGACGGCCGCAATCTGCCGTCGCCGTCAGTATTTCCTCCCCTCTGTCCTGTCCTCCGCTCCGCTCTCCTCCGCTCCCTCTGCCGTCTGATTCCACCCCCCCGGTACCTCCCGGTGTCCCTCCGTCTCAGGCCTTCCCCCATCACCGCCGCCATCTTCTTCCGGTTAAAAAAATTGCGGGTGCATGCGTAGTGCGCCCGCCGAGATCTGCCGGCCGACACCTGGCAATAATAGGAAGATTTGTCCTATTGGTTCATTTTGGTCACTGTGATAGACCCTATCACAGTGATCAAAATAAAAAAAATAGTAAATAAACCCACCCTTTATCACCCCTTAGATAGGGAAAAATAATAAAATAAAAAAAAATGTATTTATTTTCATTTTTCCATTAGGGTTAGGGTATGTTTGGAATTAGGGTTAGGGTTCGGGTTGGAATTAGGGTTGGAATTTGAGATAGGGTTGGAATTTGGGTGTTGTGTTGGGGTTAGGGTTGGAATTCGGGTTAGGGGTGTGTTGGGGTTAGGGTGGAGTTTCCACTGTTTAGGCACATCACGGGTTCTCCAGACACGAGACATGGCGCCACCATTGATTCCAGCCAATTTTGCGCTCAAAAAGTCAAACGGTGCTCCCTCCCTTCCGAGCCCCGATATGTGCCCAAACAGTGGTTTACCCAAAATATGGGGCATTAGCGTACTCAGGAAAAATTGCACAACAACTTTGGGGGTCTAATTTCTCCTGTTACCCTTCGAAAAATAAAAAATTGGGGGCTAAAAAAATCATTTTTGTGGAAAAGTAATTTTTTTTATTTTCACAGATCTGCGTTATAAACTTCTGTGAAGGACTTAGGGGTTCAAAGTGCTCACCGCATATCTAGATAAGCTCCTTGGGGGGGTCTAGTTTCCAAAATAGGGTCACTTGTGGGGGGTTTCTACTGTTTAGGCACATAAGGGGCTCTGCAAACGCAACATGCCGCCTGCAGACCATTCCATCAAAGTCTGCATTCCAAACCAACACTACTTCCCTTTCGAGCCCCAACGTGTGCCCAAACAGTAGTTCCCCTCACATTTGGGTACTAGGGTACTAAGGACAAATTGGACAACAACTTTTGGTGTTCAATTTCTCCTGTTACCCTTGTGAAAAATAAAACATTGCGGGCTAAAAATCATTTTTGTAGGGAAAAAAATGATTTTTTATTTTCACGGCTCTGCGCTATAAACTTCTGTGAAGCACTTAGGGGTTCAAACTGCTCACCACACATCTAGATAAGCTCCTTCGGGGGGGTCTAGTTTCCAAAATGGTGTCACTAGTGGGGGGATTTCTACTGTTTAGGCACATCAAGGGCACTGCAAACGCAACATGACGCCCGCAGACCATTTCATCAAAGTCTGCATTCCGAAACAGCACTATTTCCCTTTTGAGCCCCGATGTGTGCCAAACAGTGGTTTCCCCCCACATTTGGGGTACTAGGGTACTCAGGACAAATTTGACAACAACTTTTGTGGTCCATTTCTTCCTGTTACCCTTGTGAAAATAAAAAATTGCGGGCTAAAAAATCATTTTTTGTGGAAAAAAAATTATTTTTTATTTTCACGGCTCTGCGCTATAAACTTTAGTAAAACAATTGGGGGTTCAAAGTTCTCACAACACATCTAGATAAGTTCCTTGGAGGGTCTAGTTTCCAAAATGGGGTCACTTGTGGGGGAGCTCCAATTTTTAGGCACACAGGGGCTCTCCATACGCGACATGGTGCCCGCTAACGATTGGAGCTAATTTTCCATTCAAAAAGTCAAATGGCGCTCCTTCCCTTCCGAACCCTTCTGTGCACCCAAACAGTGATTTATGACCACATATGAGGTATCGGTGTACTCAGGAGAAATTGCCCAACAAATTTTAGGATCCACTTTATTCTGTTGCCCATGTGAAAATGAAAAAATTGATGCTAAAAGAACATTTTAGTTGGAAAAATTAAAATGTCCATTTTTTCCTTCCACGTTGCTTTAGTTCCTGTGAAGCACCTGAAGGGTTAATAATCTTCTTGAATGTAGTTTTGAGTAGCTTGAGGGGTGCAGTTTTTAGAATGGTGTCACTTTTGGGTATTTTCTGCCATATAGACCCTCAAAGTGACTTCAAATGTGAGGTGGTCCCTAAAAAAATGGTTTTGTAAATTTTGTTGTAAAAATGAGAAATCACTGGTCAACTTTTAACGCTTATAATTTCCTAACAAAAAAAAATTTTGTTTCCAAAATTGTGCTGATGTAAAGTAGACATGTTTTTTATTAACTATTTTGTGTCACATAACTGTTACGGATCTGCAACTCAGGACTAGGACAGAAGGGGGAGAGGCTGACCCTGTACTAGGACTAGGCTGAAGCCCTACGATGGAGTGGGCGACCTATTCCTTGTGAACAGACCCACCGACGTTTCCTAGGCTAAACTCAAACGAAGACTTAAAGGTAGGGGTAAGGGTATCCTGAACGATCAAGGGACTGGGAACAAAAAACAGGTAACCTCCTAGTAGGAAAGTAGAGGAAGCTGCAGAAATTAAATGAAAACCAAAAAACAAAGCAGGCAGAACAACGGATCCCAGAACTGCACAATATCAAACACAGAAAGCTATCAAAGCACCTAGCCAGAATGCTAGCGGATTAACACTGCTGTCCAGAAAGGACTGGGAGGAAGGTGCTGGGTAATAAAGGGTGAAACAATCACCTGACCTAAGACAAACCCAGCACAGCACCAGGGGAAAAAGACCTGCAGCCAGAAAACCACAACAAGATGGTGGATGGTCAAAACAAAATAGATTCATAGATTCTAACAATAACTGGTTTAACAGAATAAAAATTAAAAATTTCAAACTTGCAAAATTTTCTAAATTTTCCCCAAATTTCTGATTTTGTCACATATAAACGCAAAACTTATCGACCTAAATTTACCACTAACATGAAGTCCAATATGTCATAAAAAAACAATCTCAGAATCGCTAGGATCTGTTGAAGCATTCCTGAGTTATTACCTCATAAAGGGACACTGGTCAGAATTGCAAAAAATGGCCAGGTCATTAAGGTCAAAATAGGCGGGGTCATGAAGTGGTTAAAAATATTGCAGTAAAAAAATGCAGTGTGTGAATACGGTCCATGACAAAATACTAACAAAACCCAGACATAATTAAGATCCCAAACAGATGGCATTCATGTTATACGTCTTTTTTTCTTAGAGCCATTGATTTGAATGGGATATTATAATCTGCAAATCAGCTCAAAGTTGGACATGTCAGTGCAGGGAAAAAAAAATGAACATGTTGTGACTGACAAAGCGCCGGATGGGGAGATATGTTTTACTGAGGCTATTTGCTTCAGTGATTTGAAACCCAGAAGTTTCCTCCAAGACACTATGTGTTGAGAGGGGTTAATCGGCCATTTTAAGGTCTGGGTTTTTGTGGACAACCATAGAGCAGGTGGGAGGTTGTCAACCTTATCTCTACCCCAGGGTGTGGTCTGGGGTTTAAATAATTGACCTCCAGAGACATTTTGTGTACAGTGGGTCTAGAGCCGGCAGCTCCAGGTGTTTTTTTTGTGCTAAACTGTACTGAACCTGGCTGTTATATCTTGAGCGGGCAGATCCCCGCAGCTGCAAGGAATGTATATAATTTTGCTCTGCTTTCCCGTTTTGCCTGAAGGGCCGTGTTTGTTTTTCACTTTGCCTTGGTTTATGCCACATGTATAATAAACGAGCGGAAGATTTAAAGAGATAGTGTACCTATGTCTACCTCCATGTGCAACCAAGTGAACAGATATACCACAGTAGTTGGTGCTAGAAGTGTGGGCAAGATCCCGGGAAGCAAGTGTGACTACAGTGGACAAACCGCATGTCCTGGGTGAAGGTGGTTACAGAGATGGAACAATGGTCAGACAAAAGGGAGGAGCTGATCATGCATCTGATCCTAGAAATAACATGGCCAGTCGGTCAGGCATGTGCCCTGCTTGTTGTCCTCTTCAAGGTTTATGGCACTGACAAAACAGCCATTATCATCACTCCCAAGGACCACTTCTCCCAGCTACCGTCATGTGTTCAGTGAAAAGTAATGGGGTCCCACAGGTCTAATAATTAGCACAAGTCTAGTGAATTAGTGATCATTTTATAGGATGCAATTCCCATTTAATGGGATTTCTGGAACAAAAAAAAATCAAGTTTTCCTGCAGCTTTTCCTTGCCTGAATCTCTAATACATCAATTGAAGAATGGATTGTGCAGACAATTTACAAAATTCACCTCTGTGATAATGCCCATTTTTAAGCTTACATATTCTTATTTTGCCATTTTAAGTATAAGGAGAATTTTACAAAAGGAAGAGGTTTGTAGAAATAGGAACATATGGTAAATCAAATATGGAAAAATATGAGCACATCAGTGGCTGTGGTCTTCCATTTACCATAGGGATCACTGACAGCCGCCCATTCCTGATCTGTGATATGTAAAGGAAACATTACATGGCTGTTTAACCACAAATAAATTTGTATATCCTGACTGAAGTAGGCAGTAAACAGTGCTTGGCAGCTAAATTACCAAACATTAGTAAATGGATCCAATGAGAAAAAAATATGCACAACTGAATGCAGAAGAATAAAATAAAAAACAGCATCAAATGGTAATAACTTCCAGACAAACGTGTAAACAGTCAAAATTCAATCAAATCGTTATTCCGCGCGACCATCCTTAAAACAGCAACAAGACATTGGCAGCACCTTAGTCCTTTTGTGTTGGTGACTCATTTGCCAGTATGCCCAAGGTATTTGGTACCAGTTCCAGCAGGGAGTACCAATAGCAACATCCTTTTCCACATTGTGGGCTGGGTGATTAATCACATTAATTAGATAAATGCACCATCTCAGTGCAGCATGATTCCAACTTTAATCAGAATTATATTTCAGCCCCACGCAGCCGAGGGTTTAACCCTTGACCCGCCACATCTCATGAATTCAGCACCAGAGCAAAGGGCTGGAGATTGGTGAGATTAGGCTGACGCGATGACTCCCAATATCTGCCAGCGCTTTTTCTTCAGACAGTAAGAACTTTTGTCATCTTCTCATGGTGGAGTGTAGAGTAGCCAGTTTCCGTATACCCTACACTATACACTGCCAGTGTGTCAGCGGTAAAAATGAGCAAATCAATTTGCAGGTCCCCTAGTCCATACGCCCTTCAGTGGTCTGTGGCTCCTTGACAGGTGCTTTGCAAAATTCCTGACATCACTTCTGATGATTGTGTGTCACGCTGCAACAATGATGTCACGCACAGCCCATCTGATGTCTTATTCCAGGGAAATCCACATTTTTCTTAATATGTAAATGAGCTGTTAAGATCTAGGAGTGGGAAATAGAGCTCCTTGAGAATCTGCCTACAGAGAAGATCGTGAGTCATTAAATGTCTCACACTGGTAACGCCTACTTTACTTTAATGCAAGCTCTGGAGGCAGATTATCAGGGAGATCTAAGCGAGACCCATAGATCTTAACAGCTCATTTACATATTAAGAAAAATGTGGATTTCTCTGGAATAAAACATTGGATTGAGGATTTCAAGCTATGACCTACATGCCCATTTAGACAGCCTAGGAGGGTTGATTCTACTGACAGATGCCCTTTAAAGAATGGATATCACAGGAGGTGTCCCTTTGCTTGGAACCACCTCCCTGCTATAAGCCAGAGTAAGGGTGGCAGCCACTTTGGTGACCCAGCCAAAGTCATCTAATCTATGGCTGGCATGCAATTCAACATCTTTCTTGCAGGAGCCACTGAAGGCAAAATGTATGGCTGGCAATCATAGGATCTAGAATATGAATGTGAATTACTTTGGAGATATGATCCTTTAAAGCCTGTAACTGTGATCATGTTTCAAGAGAGTCTCATAAAAGAAGTAGATTTTGAAGATTAATGTGAGAACGCTCCATATAGGTGCAAAGAGCAAATTGTTAAGAAAACAGTCTTCTGTGTGTCCACAACATGGAAACGGGACATCTATGCGTCACTCTTCATGAAGAGACACACGGAGGACTTATGTAATGTTCTCATATGGAAAACAACATTCTCATATCCAACTTGTTTTAATCAAGCACAATAAAAACCCTTACTGTAGATCATTTCTCGGTTTCTGGGTCACTGGCTTCAACAAAAACCTAATTATACAAACTGCAATACATGCATACTTTAATCAGAGGACCAAGGTATTCTTCCATCTGATCGTGTTACGTTGCCCTGATTGCATTATTAGAGGCAGCCATATAGAAAGATAGATATATATATGTATCACTTGTATGTTGTTTTCACAAAGAATCTACTGCAGATCTACCACTGAGGACACATCGGGTCTGAAACATCATGGCCATGTCTACTTTTAAGTGTCCTCCTGTAGGCACTGTTCACACTAGCATAAAGAAGCTATGGCAGAATCACTTTAGAACTCATCACCAACACGTTGTAATAAATCCCACCGACCTATAACACGACCATATAAAACGGGTCCCAGTATTTGAGAAGACCAGAATACAGCTGTGAAATACACCAGTCTTGCCTTCAATAATAGCAAAAATAGAAAAAATGTATAATGCAAATATAAACAGAGCTTAACTTCATACTATACATACAATATGCATCTTCTACCCTTACCTTACCTTATATTTATTTAAGGACTTCAACTTCTCATAAAACAAATGAAAAAAATCTTGACAGGCTAGAAAAATCCTTGGCAGGCTGCAATTCACATTACAACCACTGGGTGGCCACGTACAACATAGAAAACTCCCGACAGAGTATCACAAATTTATGTTTTTGGTGTTTTTTTTTTTCTAAGAGCTTGGCAATCTCATGCCACACGTCTCATTGACAGGCAGAGCCAAGAGCAAATTAAAAGTAAAGACACATCTGTACTTCACGTAGATTTAGTCCTAAGCCCCGCTTATGAGGACTGTCTGCTTACTTAAACCATCAATGTCAGACATGTGCATATGAATCTATATATGTATCATATCTATATGAATGAGTGTACGTACACAAAAAAATGGCCCCACCCAAAAAAACTACACATTCCCTGACATAAACGGTGACATCTTGGACTGACCAGACTTTACTTGAGATGTAACATGGAGCTCCAGAGACCCAATGCAAAATCAAAACCTGCATATCCCCACCTAGGATGCGCCATTTATACAATGGTATAGGTTATTAGGAAGAAGCGGGTATCCTGCGTCGCTGGTGTACATCCAATCAAGGAGTCGAGATAAAGCGTGAGTAGTAACACTGCGGTTTATTCTTTATGCGTTTCGAAGTAATCCAACTTCTTCAGGAGAACCACAGCTTTTAATGCAGAAATGCTATAATTCTGTATTTTTAAATGCACTTTTTTAGGCTTCCCATGTAGTGGGAAGAAAAAACCCTAGGGGTCTATAAAAGCACAATGGGCATGATTTTTCATGAAATCACATCTACTTCGCTTGAACTGTTAAACGCAGCATAAAATAAATGTAGTAGAAAAAAAGGCAGCGTTTATGCTACATGGGAATACGAAGCTACAACCACTCGGGCCTTTACATTTTCTGCATTTTTCATCCAAAAACACTGGATGAGACCTCAATTTTCAAACAACCACAATTTGTGGACAAGCCTCATTGGAAAAGAAATGAACTTATCAAGCTCTCAGACAGAAGGGAACAAATGGAAGTGAAGTTCAGGGTACTTATAAAAAAAATTCTTCAGACTGTAAATATTTTTGCACATGAATTTTCCATGATTTAAGTTACTAAAGAAAAAAAGAAAATCACAAAAGATAAATTTCCATAGAATGTACCAATAATACAGGTCCAGAAAAGCAGTGCGGCCAATTACAGACAGGTATCAAGAAGCATTATGTCGATACAACATACTAAAAAATTTTATTGATGTCCATCACCCTCTGTCCATCAGGATGACAGTTTTTCATTATAAGAGCTGATTGATTGCATGAGGTCTTCGCATTATCACATGGCCACGAGTAATAATCATGGAAGGCCGGGCTGATGTTTTCATCCATAACATTAAACAGTAAGCGGCAAATAAACAGCCGCTCTACTGCTGCTCCAAGTTAAATAGACAAATATAAAAAAAAATGAAGAGCTCTGGGTGCACACTTTCTTGGTTCCCAAGGCAGGAGATTCAGACACTTTTACCCCATGAGACAGGCTAAAAGGGCCCCATACACTTTTGACTAATGTAAGTTGAACAGTCTAATGTGTATGACGGCCACCCACGCTCTCTTAAGCAGATGATGTCGGGGGACAAAAGGATCAACAAGATGGAATTTCAACAAGAGATTTTGCGCTGCAGATAATCTGCCTAGAGAAGAGTCTAAGGCTGTGTGAATTGGTGTACACATGCTGCGTAAAAACATGCACAGATTTGCAGAGTTTTTTTTTCCGCAGCATGTCAATTCTTTTTGCGGATCTGCAGCGTTTCTGCATCCATTGACTACCATTGAGTCAGTCAAATCCGCAGCGAAACCGCAAGTTTAAAAATATCTGCGGTTTTGCTGCGGAGTTGCATGTAAGAAACGCTGCAGATAGGGAGGAGGAAGTGTGGTGGGTGGAGACTATGTGTGGGCAGAGATTATGTGTGTGCGGTAAATATGTGCTGGTCTGTCTGTGGGTGTGAGCGCGGCTGTGTGTGTGGTCTGTGAGTAGGCAGGCATCGTCCACTGGGACTACTAAGCCCATCCGGCTATGTCTGCTACAGTGAGAGCATTAGCCGATGATGGGACAGTAGTAGTCCCATCATCCGGGTACTGTGATGAATATTAAAAAAAAACAAAAACACATACAGACATACAGTAAACACTCACTATACAGCTAATCCCCGACGCCCACGATCCCCTGCAAAAAAAAATAAAATAAACCAAAAATATACTCCCTGTTCCGACATAATCCATTTAATAACGATTGTCCCACGGCAATCTCCCGTGGAGAGCTGTCACATCGAGACGTGTGACCGTTCTCCAGGGACCTCCGGTGATACAATGACGGAAGGTATCCTCCGTCAGAGGTCACAGGAGTTCGTCCTGTCACTTGTGGCCCCGCTGCGTGGGAAAATTCTTACGTAGTAGTGCCGTAAAGTGAGAGCATGAACTCCAGTGATCCCTCAGTGATAACACTGCAGGAGCCATTATCTCCTGTCAGTGTGTCACTCACTGGAAGTCCTGTATAGCTGTCACATCTTCCGATGTGACAGCTCTATTGGGGAGATCGTCGTGGGATACTCGTTATTAAATGGATTACGTCGGAACAGGGAGTATACTGTTGGTTTATTATTTTTTTTTTTTGTAGATCGATGGCTTTGGGGAATTAGGAGGATAATAAATATGGGAAACTGTGTGGTGTTTTATTTCATTAAAAGACTTTATTCTTGCTGTGTCTTTATTTAACCCATGAGACACTATAGGATTAGTAATGGAGAGGTGTCTTATTGACACCTCTCCATTACTAAGCCAGGCTTGATGTCACCTTACAATACAAAGGTGACATCAAACCCAAAACTTTTACCCCATATGCCACCGCTACAGGGCAGTGGGAAGAGAGAGAATAAGCACCGGAATTGGGGCATCTTAGAGATGCACCATTTCTGGGGCGGCTGTGAGCTGGTGTTTGTAGCCGGGGGGGGGGGGTAATATCCATAGCCTTGTCCTAGGCTATGAATATCAGCCCGCAGCTGTCTGCATAGCCTTTTCTGGCTATTAATTATAGGGGAACCTCACGTCATTTTTTGGGGGGGCCCCCTATTTTAATAGCCAGTAAAGGCTATGCAGACAGCTGCAGACTGATAATGACAGCTTGGGAAGATTCATGGGTATTACCCCCTTCCCAAGCTATAAACATCGGCCCCCAGTCGCTGGCTTTCCCTCTCTGGACTGGAAAATTGTGTGGGAGCCATTTTTTTTCTATTTTTTTTTTTAATTAAACAGATATTGCGTTTAAGGCTAGGATCACACTTGCGAGAAACTCGCACGAGTCTCGTACCTTAATACCCGGAACTGCCACCGACACTAGGGACCGGAGTGTGTGGCTGCATGTATTTCTATGCAGCTGAACGCTCCAGTCCGAGTGCTGGCGGCAGTGCCGGGTATTGAGGTGCGAGACTCGTGCGAGTTTCTCGCAAGTGTGACCCTGGCCTAACGCAGATTTTTTCTATCAATAGATATTCACTTATATTTGTTTTGTGTGTGTAAACATTATACAGTATGTGAACATGGTATGTGATTATATGGTATTCAATAGACCATGTAAAAGAAGAGGTTGGACAAAGAAATTACATCACAATTTTTTTTTTGTTAAATAACAGATCTTTATTTAGCTTACAAAAACACATACAAATTCGCATGAAAAACGCATCAAAAACGCATGGATTTTTACCTGCGTTTTCTGCCAAGAGAGATAGAATATGCGCAGAAAATTCCACAGGCAAATCTGCAACGTGTGCACATACCCTAACAGCGCTGCCAGATAGAGAAGATACAAGTGCTGGGCACAGTCGAGTGTTGCTGTATACGGGGGACTTGGGAAAGATAGCTGTTGGCCAAAATAATCCAGCTAGCTAATGCGTATGGGGGCCTTAACAAGCAGTCATTTAATTGCTTACCCAAAGTTTATGTCTAATACATACCAGAATTTAAATTTAAAGATACTCTGTCACCAGGTTTATGCCACTTAATCGGGAGCAGTAAAACTTAGGGGCAGAGACCCCAATTCCAGTGATGAGTCAATGGGCTGCTTCCTGTAGCGTTGATAAAATCACTGTTTTAATCAGCAGGATATTATCATTAGGGGACTAGTAAACCTGCTGCCATTGCCATGTAGTCCAACCACTCCCCCACCACTGATTGGCTGTACACTGTTCATAGGCAGAAAGCTACCAATCAGTGGTGTAACTGAGGTTATGCAGGGCTCAGTATTAAGAGAACTGGTAGATCTGTAGCAGATAAAACAATAATTTTATCAAAATTGCTGCAAGCAGCGCAATAAGTGACACCTTGCTAGAATCAGGGTATTGCCCCTACATCATGCTTCTCTCAGATGGGGAAGCAAAAGCCTGCTAACAGATTCCATTTTATAGCAAAGCCCAGCTTAGTTTTTCCCCTAAAAAAATAAAGCATAACAGTGTTGCCATTAGAGTCATTGCAAATGCTATACAATCCAAGTTCAAGACTATTCAGAAATATCTGCTCCATTGTATGACCGTCATTTTTACAAAGACGAAAATGTTGTTTATGAAAGGCTTAAATTAGTAGTAGTCACTTTCCTAAACGCTACATCTGCAGATTTTTCCGCCATTCAGTGTAATCATTAGCTCTTTAGGGCATGCCAATATTAAGAGCGCCAGCAAACCTAATGTCTTCAAAATGTCAGAGCAGTCAATTACAAACACACTATTACATCTTCTTTCCCGTATGGAAACCTGAATAAAATAAGCTTTGTGAAAGAAGACAGGAGCATTACTAAACTTTCCTCTGACGTTTTGTTTAAATATTCAATGTTCTTTTTTTTTCCTGGAGTTTTGCAATGATTGTTTAAAAAAAAATAAAATAAAATCAACATTAATAGTATTATGTGATCTGAAATAGGTGGGGGGCACCGCCTTATATGATTTCTACCCATTTTTTTTAGGAGTTGTTCCAGGATCCAGTGGTCTTTTCTGTCAGATATGCCAGTAAAGTGGCAAATAATGTTTCTATCTACAGCTGAAAATCAAATTATAAATTTTGATCTAGAAGTTTAAAATTCAATTCTCTATACAATAAAGCCTGTAGTTACCGTGTACTAAGTGTCTGTAACAGGAGTGGACACAGAAATAAGGGACCCCTGTGCAAGAGCAGTATATTTTTTATTTATTTATCTTACTCATTTATATAGCCCCATTAATTCCACAGGGCTTTACAGACATTATTGGCACTGTCCCCGATGGGGCTCACAATCTAAGTTCCCTATCAGTATGTCTTTAGAGTGTGGGAGGAAACTGGAGTACCCGGAGGAAACCCACGCAAACACGAGGAGAACATACAAATTCCTTGCAGATGTTATCCTTGGTGGGCGTTGAACCCAGGACCCCAAAGCTCATCATAATGCACCATTCCACCTGCTTTGTGGGTAGAAGTGGCCCCCTTACCTCTCGGGCCCCTGTACGGCTGCACAGGTTGCACCAATGGTTTGTCAGCCTTTAATCTGTAACCTGCACTCGCTTCTGCCCAGCGGTGAAGTGTGGAGTGCGCATGCAGTAGCTGATGACTTATACCCCCTGCCACCGCCTGTGGGCTCCATAGAGAATGCGCTGATGCCTATCCTCATGCGATAGTGAAGTAACCGCAGGAACAGGAGATGTCGTCAGGGTCAGAAAGCAGATCAAGAGTTAACAGATTTATTAACAACACGTATACTCCACGCAGGGAGTGAATTGACAAGGGAGTGTGATAGGGAATTGGGAAGAACTGGGAACACGGTAGGGGTAAGACAGGGGCGAATGATAGTTCAATAGGAAAAAAGGCAGGAAAACTTATCAGTCTGTAGTCGTCTTGATTGCAGTGTCTCGGTTCTCCAACGGCGGCACCGACAACAGCAGCATGTGACGTTTCAAATGTGTCTGTAGGAAATGAGGTTCCAATCCACAGAGCTGGGGAAGAGTCCTTGAAGGATGAAGGGAGCCTCCACACTCCCGAAGACCACACACTGCGCTCAGTTCAGTACAGAGAACCGCCGGAGCAAAGCCTCGCTCCGTGGTGTATACGAGCACTTGGTCAACAGGCTCTGGCATAGTGACATGTGGCCTACTGCGCCGCGCACACGTTACAGTCTCTGGCATTAAATGAGAGTCATCTTCCGACACGGAGGAAAGCAGGGTAACGACAGTATGATGTACTCCTTCAGCGGACCTGTACAAAGGAAACGAGTCTAGTCGCCAAGTGTTTACGGGTGCTCTGCTCTCACAGCCGACACTGCTCCTGA
Organism: Oophaga sylvatica; assembly: GCA_033576555.1. Lineage (NCBI taxonomy): Eukaryota > Metazoa > Chordata > Amphibia > Anura > Dendrobatidae > Oophaga > Oophaga sylvatica. The sequence continues at coordinate 427,022,595 of JARQOD010000001.1, read as the reverse complement.
TTGTCCGCTTAGCTTTCCCGCCTTGACTCTGCTCCATTTTACACGCTCAGCCCTTTTAAATGTGGCCCCGCCTACCGCAGTTACATGCAAGGGTCAGTATTTGTTTGAAAGTCTTCCCCCTTGCAACATTGGTGACAGACCCGGTGGTTCCGGAACCGGTGTGAGAAAGGTACTCTCGATCTTGTTCTTCCTCTTACATTCCCCCTCTCTTTTAGGCCAGAGTCACACTAGCGAGAAATACGGACGAGTGCAATTCGAGAAAAAAAAATCGCATTGCACTCGAACCAATGCTAATCTATGGGGCAGGTCCCAGCAGCTGTTTTTTTCTCTGCCGTTTTATATGGGCTGAGAAAATTGCAGCATGCTGCGATTGTCAACGTATTACTCTTGTAATACGCCAATGCAAGTCTATGGGGGCGAGAAAAATACGGATTACACACAGACCAGACTTGCGAGAAATACGCACCGGCAATTCAGTGCACTATACTGTAAGAATGGAAAGAATAGACATATACACATAGAATACACACACACATATATATATATATATATACACACACACCCCGTTATTGTGACATACTGTATATATACAGTATATATATATATATATACACACACACACAGTACAGACCAAAAGTTTGGACACACCTCATTTAAAGATTTTTCTGTATTTTCATGACTATGAAAATTGTACATTCACACTGAAGACATCAAAACTATGAATTAACACATGTGGAATTATATACTTAACAAAAAAGTGTGAAACAACTGAAATTATGTCTTATATTCTAGGTTCTTCAAAGTATCCACCTTTTGCTTTGATGACTGCTTTGCACACTCTAGGCATTCTCTTGATGAGCTTCAAGAGGTGGTCACTGGAAATGGTTTTCACTTCACAGGTGTGCACTGTCAGGTTTAATAAGTGGGATTTCTTGCCTTATAAATGGGGTTGGGACCATCAGTTGTGTTGTGCAGAAGTCTGGTGGATACACAGCTGATAGTCCTACTGAATAGACTGTTAGAATTTGTATTATGGCAAGAAAAAAGTAGCTAAGTAAAGAAAAACGAGAGGCGATCATTACTTTAAGAAATGAAGGTCAGTCAGCCCGAAAAATTGGGAAGACTTTGAAAATGTCCCCAAGTGCAGTTGCAAAAACCATCAAGCGCAACAAAGAAACTGGCTCACATGAGGACCGCCCCAGGAAAGGAAGACCAAGAGTCACCTCTGCTTCTGAGGATAAGTTTATCCGAGTCACCAGCCTCAGAAATCGCAGGTTAACAGCAGCTCACATTAGAGATCAGGTCAATGCCACACAGAGTTCTAGCAGCAGACACATCTCTACAACAACTGTTAAGAGGAGACTTTGTGCAGAAGGCCTTCATGGTAAAATAGCTGCTAGGAAGCCACTGCTAAGGACAGGCAACAAACAGAAGAGATTTGTTTGGGCTAAAGAACACAAGGAATGGACATTAGACCAGTGGAAATCTGTGCTTTGGTCTGATGAGTCCAAATTTGAGATCTTTGGTTCCAACCACCGTGTCTTTGTCAAAGATAGAAGGACTTAAAAATCCTAAAAATTTTTTTAGCAAAAACACAACATGAAAATAGCCTCACCGGATCTTGAAAGATGAGCAGTGCACTAGCAGGATGCAGCCGGCTCCCACAGATAAAGGCTGGCGCAGCACAGGTGCCCTCCACTGATGAGGACAGCCACCCTATCACAAAAAAGTGATGATAAAGGTATAAGCTGCCTGGTGGAGAAAACACACAAATAAAGCTTGCTTAGGAGGACAAAAAAGTGCAATGCATAGTGTCTGGATAGCAGCCTATTTATAACGCCCATAATAGAAAGCGGGCTGTTCAGCACTATATATGCATCACACAAAAAACCAGACCATCAAAAAGGAGCCTACCTGCACCCTGCAGAAAATGATAAAAAGTGCAAAAAAATGCATCTGATAAATGCATCAATGAGGTATTAGTTACTATTTTGGCCAAAGCAGATAAGCTCGCAAACCAAGAGCAAGGTTCCCCATTATATTGCGAGTAACTAACTAACATCAATTCAAAGCTCACAGACAAAGATAGAAGGACTTAAAAATCCTAAAAATTTTTTAGCAAAAACACAACATGAAAATAGCCTCACCAGATCTTGAAAGATGAACAGTGCACTAGCAGGATGCAGCCGGCTCCCACAGATAAAGGCTGGCGCAGCACAGGTGCCCTCCACTGATGAGGACAGCCACCCTATCACAAAAAAGTGATGATAAAGGTATAAGCTGCCTGGTGGAGAAAACACACAAATAAAGCTTGCTTAGGAGGACAAAAAAGTGCAATGCATAGTGTCTGGATAGCAGCCTATTTATAACGCCCATAATAGAAAGCGGGCTGTTCAGCACTATATATTCATCACACAAAAAACCAGACCATCAAAAAGGAGCCTACCTGCACCCTGCAGAAAATGATAAAAAGTGCAAAAAAAATGCATCTGATAAATGCATCAATGAGGTATTAGTTACTATTTTTGCCAAAGCAGATAAGCTCGCAAACCAACGGCAAGGTTCCCCATTATATTGCGAGTAACTAACTAACATCAATTCAAAGCTCACAGACAAAGATAGAAGGACTTAAAAATCCTAATTTTTTTTTTTTTTTAGGATTTTTAAGTCCTTCTATCTTTGTCTGTGAGCTTTGAATTGATGTTAGTTACTCGCAATATAATGGGGAACCTTGCCGTTGGTTTGCGAGCTTATCTGCTTTGGCCAAAATAGTAACTAATACCTCATTGATGCATTTATCAGATGCATATTTTTTTTGCACTTTTTATAATTTTGCTGCAGGGTGCAGGTAGGCTCCTTTTTGATGGTCTGGTGTTTTGTGTGATGCATATATAGTGCTGAACAGTCCGCTTTCTATTATGGGCGTTATAAATAGGCTGATATCCAGACACTATGCATTGCACTTTTTTGTCCTCCTAAGCAAGCTTTATTTGTGTGTTTTCTCCACCAGGCAGCTTTTACCTTTATCATCACTTTTTTGTGATAGGGTGGCTGTCCTCATCAGTGGAGGGCACCTGTGCTGCGCCAGCCTTTATCTGTGGGAGCCGGCTGCATCCTGCTAGTGCACTGTTCATCTTTCAAGATCTGGTGAGGCTATTTTCATGTTGTGTTTTCACCGTGTCTTTGTGCGACGCAGAAAAGGTTAACGGATGTACTATACATGCCTGGTTCCCACCGTGAAGCATGGAGGAGGTGTGATGGTGTGGGGGTGCTTTGCTGGTGACACTGTTGGGGATTTATTCAAAATTGAAGGCATACTGAACCAGCATGGCTACCACAGCATCTTGCAGTGGCATGCTATTCCATCCGGTTTGCATTTAGTAGGACTATCATTTATTTTTCAACAGGACAATGACCCCAAACACACCTCCAGGCTGTGTAAGGGCTATTTGAACAAGAAAGAGAGTGATGGGGTGCTACGCCAGATACCTGGCCTCCACAGTCACCAGACCTGAACCTAATTGAGATGGTTTGGGGTGAGCTGGACCGCAGAGTGAAGGCAAAAGGGCCAACAAGTGCTAAGCATCTCTGGGAACTCCTTCAAGATTGTTGGAAGACCATTTCCGGTGACTACCTCTTGAAGTTCATCAAGAGAATGCCAAGAGTGTGCAAAGCAGTCATCAAAGCAAAAGGTGCCTACTTTGAAGAACCTAGAATATAAGACATAATTTCAGTTATTACACACTTTTTTGTTAAGTATATAATTCCACATGTGTTAATTCATAGTTTTGAGGGGGGCGTGGCTTAGTCGTGATGGAGTGAAGAAGCTGCTTCTTAGTGCTCCGGGGACAGGGAGAATATACATTACTCTAACTCACCCACAAGATCCATGTGTGCTTCCAGAAGAAGGGGAACTGGTTCCAGCAGCACTCTAATCCCTTCCCACCACAAAGAAACAGCCATGACCCGCATGATTTAGAGCGGTATGCCGAAGGGAAAGCCTGCAACTGCCTCAGCAATGGCCTCCAGCTCTGTGAGACCACGAGGTATGTCGGAGAAGACGCCTGTTGGGAGTCAGGGAAGGAGCGCTCGGGACTCATCAGGGGAGGGTGGCTCATCCCCCCACAGAAGTCCAGACACAGTGCACATCAGGAATGCAACAGATCAGGGAGATAAAGCTGGAGGAGATTGGCAGGGAGAGACTCAGGTACAAGGCAACGCCACAGTGCTATGCAGCCCAATACATGCCGTCCCCCAGTCTGACCTCCATGGCCTGCAGGAGCTGATTAAAGCCCTTCCTACTAAAGCAGATTTAGACTCCCTGATAGCAAGGATTGAAGCGTCTCAGGAAAAGGCAGTTTCATCTCTTAAAAAGGATATGGACACACTTACTGCTCGTACGACCTCAGTGGAGGAGGCTACGGCATCACTATCTGAGAGGCTATCTTGTCTGGAGCAGGAGATTTCATCATCACAGACTCATATGCAGGACATGATGTTGCTACTGGATGACCAGGAGAATCGTGGTCGCCGCAATAACGTGCGCCTGAAAGGTATACCTGAGAGCGTCACCATGGATACCCTATCTCAAAAAGTTACGGCCATCTTTAACCAGATTACGCAAAGAGCGTCAGAAACTCCTTTTGTGTTTGACAGGATCCATAGAGTTACACGCCAGGGGCCACCTTCAAGCTCGAACCCCAGAGATGTTCTGTGCAGAATGCACTAGTTCTCAGAGAAGGAGAGTGTTATAAGTAAAGCTTGGACATTTGGACCGGTCTCCCTGGAAGGAGTGGAGATCCGTTTGTTTCCAGAAATTTCAGCTCGCACTCTGTTCATGAGACGTCTGCTTCGGCCATTACTGCAAAAAGTCAGGGAGTCTGGGGCCACGTACCGGTGGGGCCACCCATTCCATCTGATCGTACGGAGAGAGAGCTCTGTCTTCACCCTTAAACACCCGGATGAGCTCAAGGATTTGTTCAAATTTTTGGACATATCACCATTCCCTGTACCAAATTGGTTACAAGTTGAGCGTCCTCAGCTGTTACCTCAGAGGGAGAAGAAGAACAGGGTCAGACGTTCTTCACATGTGCAGGAAAAGGAGAAGACTGATTTCACGACGAGCTCCACTCCCTCTGAGGCTCCCATCTGACACTCTGTGACGAATGTT
>JARQOD010000001.1:426990165-427017325 GCA_033576555.1 Oophaga sylvatica | reverse complement strand
GTTTTAAAAAAAAAAAAGGTAAAAAAAAAAAAAGGGTCAAGAGTTTCAGTATGAAAAGGTTAAAAACGTTACCGGAACTTTTAAAAATGCTCAAAACAACCCCGAAACTTTTTATTTTTTTGCTAATGAAAAAAATCTTTTAAAATTATTAGTAATAAAAAAAAGTTTGTGAATAAAAAAAAAAAATTTTTTTCGAACTTTGAAAATGCCGTACTTGTTCCATCCCAGTATTCCCACAGACACGAAACACCCCTGGGTGTCACCGTTGCAGCTGTGGGTTTTTGGCACACGTTTTCGCGCTTGTGGTTTATTTGTTATTGTAACAATCAACTGTAAATGCTGTTTTCAGGATCCCAAAAAAATTCTGTCTATGGGCACTGTCATTAACCATGACCCAAAGCTGTGCATCCTCCATCAAAAAGGGGGAAACATATTTTTACCACATTTTTAAGTTGCCGGCTCTTACATTCGTGTGGGGGGGGAAGCATTGGATTGATGATTTTAAAATGCCCCGAATTCAACATACAAATCTCAAAATTAAACACTCGGAAGGGGTTTGGTGGGGGGTTTTAAGTTAACCTAATTAATCAGCTCATCCTCCGTTGTAGATATACCCTGGCAAGCAAGTCAAAATTTTTTTTTACTGCTCCAGGCCCCTTTGTTCAAGTTATTTCTATAAACTGTAAAGGAAATCCAGGGGGGAAGGAGACGACTGAGAACTTACATTTACAGTGCCGGGGGGGAAAAAATAATTTGAAACTTACGGGTATTATTCAAAAACGATTGACAAATGCAAATAAGTCCCGTAACTTTTCCAAGGGGAAGGAAATTTACAATAACAATTTTAACTTTTATTATTTTTTTTTAAACTATACGGTGAAGCCCCGACTAATGGTGAGTGGATCGGGGAGTGAGGTCAAAGGGTTTTTGGAATTGGGACAGAAAAAAAGGAAATGGCAGTGCCCCCCCAGCTCACCTAACCCAGTACAGATTGGCAGGATGTGTAGGAATGGAAGTGGTGGGCAAAAAAAAGGGAAAAAAAAATTAGAGGATTTTCTTTTATTTGGGAAATGTGTTTTAAATAAAACTTAATCAAAAATAAATTACAAAAAAAAAGGGGGTGCCTCATGACAAACACAAAAATTGCCCATCTTATTGTGCGGGTTTTTAAAATAGGACAGGGTCTATTTTTCCCCAACCCAAACCTAGGATCCTTCTATAATCCTAAAAAGAGTTGCCCAGATGTGTCATGAAAGTATGGAGTCACTCCGTGAGACTGCAGAGTGGTAAATCTTCACATTGGCTGTCTGAATTCTCAGCTGATGGCAGAGAGAACGCACTTCCGATAAAATTTCGACTAGACGTGCGCAGTCTCTTTCAATTTACTTTCGTGTAGTCGAAAAGTGGCTGAAAGTACACATATTGCTTGCTTGACGTCACATGACCGTCCGCTTCCAGCACTGGAAAGTCCCGACAGTGTGTGCTGCGCGCGCTGTCAGGATTCACAAGTCTGCAGTCCTACAGAGTGACTGTAGACTTTCATAACAAGCCTGGACAACCCCTTAAAGCCAATTTCCAACCTGCTTCTTTGGAAACATTGAAACAGAAGTCGCCTTTTAAAAAGGGAGTTCAGCACAGGTTTTTGCTACTAAAATGGACCAATTAGGGCTGAACCTTCTCTCTCTACAGAGCCTATGCACTTGTAACTGAGTAATTTGAGGATTTTGAGATGAATGCAGAATTAGGGTGCTTTCTATAAAATCAATAAATTTGAATTCAATAATCAGTGATAATCATGTCAACAATGTGAGCAAAACGCAGTAACCTATGGGGAAGAAAAAAAAAAATCTTAGCCGCCAAATGACTTGCCCCTTAAGCAGTTTTAACTTTTTAATGCAAAACGCAGAAAAAAAAAATAGAAAAACATTGATTCGACAGAGTAGTTTTCCGTGAGAGATCAAGGTGCAGATTTGGGCCCCTCTGCTTGAGATGTTGGGAGTATTTCTTTTGTGGTTGCCAAAAACCTGAAATATTTTTCCAATTTACTAAGTGCCTGAAGCCGCTGAGCATCCGATCCCCCATCTGCTGCCCGAGTTTCACTCCCTCACTTTGCCTCTAACTGGGGGGATTCTAAAGAAATTTGTAGTGAATTTCATGGACAGCGGTGGGAAATTCATGGTGGGTCACAGGTCAGTGCAACGATACAGTCAAAACACAGAAATTTGCATATTCTGTTCTTAACAGTGGATGGAGCAAAGCAAACAAGTAAACACACATTTTACTAAGTTACGGTTCACATCACTGCAATAGCAGGTCAGTGGTTTTATAGTTACATCATTCCAATTTTTACTAGATTCATCAAATATTGGTCTCTAAGTATTTCTCCAGAGAATGCATTTCAGATGACATTCGCTTGATATTCCTGCGTCAAATTAATTTATAAAACAGAGGAAAATAATGTTTTGTTTAATACTTCCTATTACTTAATATAAGTGCAAACATTACATTAATATTTGGGGAAAAAATTGTAACAAATCGTATAAAAAAAAACAAAATACCGTAAGTAAATTATTGTAATGTACCAAAAGTAGGTGCACTATTATCTACAGAATAAATTAGCATAATAATGTTCTGTAGTTTTTATTGGTAGCATTTTGGGACTATGACATTTTGCTGACTTTTTATTCACTTTTTGGAGTGGAGATGTGGCAACCGAAAAACAGCGTTTTGATTTTTTTTTCCTTTACAATGTCGACGCCATGGGTTAAATCATTTTACATTGCGGCAATGCCTAACATGTTCATTTTATTTATTTTTAGGTATAGATTGGATTTGAATTTCAATTTTTTTTAAACATTTGTTTTACTTAAAGGGGATGGTTCAGCTTTGGGGCTCAAGTCTATGCGACTGCAGACTTGTGAATCCTTACAGTGTGCGCACTGTCAGGATTCTACGGTGCTGGCACCAAGAGCAGGCGGGCATGTGATCGTAAGTATGTGGTTTGCATACCCCGGCCACATTCCCACTAGACCCATCTTGCCTCACTCAATACACTTGCTATACAAGTGTAGTCGGAACATGACTGTACGTATGCAAATAACATACTTGCGGTCATGCACCTGTCAGCACTTGGGACAAAGAATCCCGATAGTGTGCACAGTGTGACTGCAGACTTGCACCCCAATCCTGGGAAATCCCTATAATCATTTTATTTTTTACTTCCCGTAGGGGACTTGAACCTGTGATCATTTAATAACAAAAATCAGTTTTTTGGGTTTTTTTTTGGATGCTTTGCAGTTTTTTCCTTACAGAAATCAATAGGAAAATAAGTGGGAAACTGTTTAAAATTTTCAGTAAATGAGTGGAAGTCCGTGAACATGCCTATATACATATATTTTTCACGCACTAGCATCTATCCTGTGTTTATACCAGATGTGAATTCATGGCTCAATTTTCTGGCAATGTAACCAATAGAACAGAAAAAAAAGAGAAATTAGACAAATTGCCCAATGGATAAAAAAAAAAAAAGTAGAAAGAAAGAAAAGCTAAATGATTCTCTACAAGATAAGAGCTAAAGGAAATACCGAGACCGGTTCTGAAATAGAACTCAGACACAGTAAAGCTCCAGCGCGACCCTTCCTAAGGGAGCAATTCTTACTTTATAAACAAATTATATATATACAGTACAGACCAAAAGTTTGGACACACCTTCTCATTCAAAGATTCTTCTGTATTTTCATGACTATGAAAATTGTAGAATCACACTGAAGGCATCAAAACTATGAATTAACACATGTGGAATTATACATTACACTTTAAATAAAAGTGTGAAACAACTGAAAATATGTCTTATATTCTAGGTTCTTCAAAGTAGCCACCTTTTGCTTTGATTACTGCTTTGCACGCAGAAAAGGTGAACGGATGGACTCTACATGCCTGGTTCCCACCGTGAAGCATGGGGGAGGTGGTGTGATGGTGTGGGGGTGCTTTGCTGGTGACACTGTTGGGGATTTATTCAAAATTGAAGGGGTGAGCGGTCCAGCTCACCCCAAACCATCTTGATTGGGTTCAGGTCTGGTGACTGTGGAGGCCAGGTCATCTGGCGTAGCACCCCATCACTCTCCTTCTTGGTCAAAAAGCCCTTACACAGTCTGGAGGTGTGTTTGGGGTCCCTGTCCTGTTGAAAAATAAATGATGGTCCAACTAAACGCAAACCGGATGGAATAGCATGCTGCTGCAAGATGCTGTGGTAGCCATGCTGGTTCAGTATGCCTTCAATTTTGAATAAACCCCCAACAGTGTCACCAGCAAAGCACCCCCACACCATCACACCACCTCCTCCATGCTTCACGGTGGGAACCAGGCATGTAGAGTCCATCCATTCACCTTTTCTGCGTGTAAACCAGTAATCAAAGCAAAAGGTGGCTACTTTGAAGAACCTAGAATATAAGACATATTTTCAGTTGTTTCACACTTTTTTGTAAAGTGTAATGTATAATTCCACATGTGTTAATTCATAGTTTTGATGCCGTCAGTGTGATTCTACAGTTTTCAGTCATGAAAATACAGAAAAATCGTTGAATGAGAGGGTGTGTCCAAACTTTTGGTCTGTACTGTATATATATATATATATATATATATATATATATATTATACATACACACACACACACACGCACATATATATATATATATATATATATATATATATATATATATATATACTTACACTCAGACTCCCAAAAATGTCCTTGTAAATGAAGACAACCATTAACCCGGTAAAACAACACGATAGAGAACCATAGATGGCTCGGTCTCACAAGGATATAGTCAGCGCTCTCTAAGGCTGGTTTCACATTTGCGTATCAGTGCGCAGCATTTGATCCGCATAGATCCGCATGCGTACATATCTTTAACATGGTGTACGCAGGGACATATGTTTGCATGCGTACGAAAGCGTCGTTTCGCGGTGTGCTTCGGTGTCCGGCAAACGCAACATGTTACATTTTTTTAAACCGTCAAAAATCCGTCAAATACGCGCAGTCATGTGCATGAGTGCATCAAAACAACTGTCTATGGGAACGCATTGGTACGCAAGGATGCGCATGCGGACTTCAGACTGAGCATGTCCAGGAACTGATTACAGCACCTGGAAATATTGAATGCATGTGCATAAATAACGCAAACGCATGCCAAAATGCATACACACGCAGTGGGATTTTTTTGGCGTCATATGTAAGCTGATGCGGATAAAAAAAAGCTGCGAAAGCATACGTTTTGGCATGCAGATGATACGCTGCGCACACAAACGCTAATGTGAACCTAGCCTAAGCCTTTGTAGTTGGCGATATGGACATGTCATACAGGTGCTAAAGCCAGTTGCATTACGTGATCATGGCAGCCTGTAACATAACCATTTAATGGAAAATTATGGGACACTCCAAAGAAAACTATTCTGATGGCACAATCTCCATGCCCACTTTAAATGTCATTATACACATACAGAACAGATCATTAATAGGGTTTAACAGCTCATTTGTGAATAGAACCATAAGAAATAAACCCTCGAGGAAAGTAGTTGCCTCTAAAATCAGTTTCAAAATAGAGAGTTGTCTCCTGCTGGACTCTTGTAGCACCTTTTCCAGGAAAAGGAAAGGAAATGGACAGCTGATGGAAAGACCCCAAAATCAGCTGTGTGTCAGGAGTTGATGATTCATTTTAGAAGAGGTTATTTGTGACAAGAAAACCCCTAAAACAGCCATTAAGCCAAAGCCGAACACTGACCCGACTCGCCAACAATACGCCATTCCACGTTAATACAAAAAAAAGTGGGGATAGTAGTGACTACATAATCTTTATGCATTCGCACTTGAATAAAAGTGAATGGTTTATTGCAGGGGTCGACAAAGTTGTTCAGAATCTAGGAGCCAGCCAAAAAATTAAGGAGCCAGAATTTTTTTTTCATTTCATCATCATCATTGCCTCCTCCTCATCATCATCATTGTCTCCCCATCATCATCATGGCCTCCCCATCATCATCAATGCCTGCCCATCATCATCATCGCCTCCTCATCATATCATCGCCTCCCCATCATCATCATCGCCTCCCCATCATCATCAATGCCTGCCCATCATCATCATCGCCTGCCCATCATCTTCATCGCCTCCCCATCATCATCGCCTCTCCATCATCATCATCGCCTCCCCATCATCATCAGTGCCTCCCCATTATCATCAATGCCTCCCCATATCATCAATGCCTCCCCATCATCATCAATGCCTCCCATCATCATCAATGCTCCCTCATCCATTATCATACAATGCCTCCCCATTATCATCAATGCCTCCCCATCATCATCAATGCCTCCCCATCATCATCAATGCCTCCCCATCATCATCATCCCTCCCCATCATCATTAATGCCTCCCCATCATCATCAATGCCTCCCCATCATCATCAATGCCTCCCCATAATCATCAATTACTCCCCATCATCATCAATGCCTCCCCATTATCATCAATGCCTCCCCATCATCATCAATGGCTCCCCATCATCATCAATGCCTCCCCATCATCATCAATGCTCCCCATCATCATCAATGCCTGCCCATCATCATCAATGCCTCCCCATTATCATCAATGCCTCCCCATTATCATCAATGCCTCCCCATTATCATCATCAATGCCTCCCCATCATCATCAATGCCTACATATTATCATCAATGCCTCCCCATCATCATCATCACTGCCCTCCCCCCACCACCATCACACAGACAGCACCGCAGCACACAAGCACTCTCTCACATACACACACAAAGCACCGCACTACATACACACACACTGATACAGACACACACACAGACACACACACACATATCTCACCTGTCCGGCGTCCGCGCGCTCTCTGCCACAGCCGGCCGCTGAATGATGATGTCATTCAGCGGCGCTGCTGTGAGAGGAAGCACAGGCGCCCCCTGGAGCCCGAAGCTGCGGCAGCGGAGGCACGGGGAGCGGTGAGTATTGTGCCAGCTGCTGCCGGGGCCCTGAGCAAGCGGGGGGGCCCAGTGGCGACGCTGACACCACTGTCCTCCGCTAACGGGCGCCGGGGTGCCCGACGGCGAGTGGGCCCCGACAAACCCGGGCGCCAGGCATGATTTTCTAGGCGCCACTGGCGACCGGGTTTGTCAAACCCTGGTTTATTGTATAGTCTATGCGTTTCAGGTAGCACCTACCCCTTCCCCAGGACAAATAAACATCATGTTTTATTGTCACAAGAAGGGTTCGGTGCGACCCTGAAACGCATAGACTATGCAATAAACCATTCACTTTTATTCAAGTATGAATGCTTAAAGATTATGTAGTCACTACTATCCCCACTTTTTTTTGTATTAACGTGGAATGGCGTATTGTTGGCGAGTCGGGTCAGTGCACCCACAGCTACCCCCACTTTTTATTGTCTCACAGTGGAATTGGAGCACCGAAACCGTCCCAGATTTGATCCGGGACAGGGTCTCCAATAGTCTCTATATTGATCGTACATCTATGAATGGTGTGCTCTTAACATACTCGCTAAGGTGAGAGATGACGCACAGGCAGTGTAAAAGAACCTTTCATCAATACATCGGTGTTTTCCTTGTGAAGTGTTTTCCTATTGTTTTTTTTGCATAGATTCATTGCTTGGCATTGACTCATTTGTCCTTCTCTTCTAAGCTCCTTGTGGGTGGGTCGCATGCATGCATGGGCTCTGGCCCTTTTAAAAAGGGACCGCTAGCACTAGATGGCCCCGAACACTGCCAATATAGCCATTTTAAAAGTGTTATGAGCCTGATTATTAAATTTCAACTGGTTGATAGCGATGAGCGAACGTGTTCGGATAAAGTGTTATCAGAGCATGCTCAGGTGTTAACCAAGTGTCTTCGGCTCCTGCTTGTCTTGCAGCTGTTCAACAGCCACAACACACGCAGGGATTGCCTGTTTGTTTGCTGTGGCTGTCAAACAGGCGTGGGGACTTGAAAATATTATTCGAGCATGCTGAAGTCACTCAGTTAGCACCAGACCATACTCAGATAACGCCTTATCAGAGCATGTTCGCTCATCACTATTGGTTTCTACTGTCTGTCAAGGTGTTCGCTCTTTCTTCTTCTGTTACCGACCCGACTTGTATATTTGACCATATCTACATGTCCTTCGCCCACCCTCTCACTCTCCCTGCCCGGACATGTGCCAGTGTCCAGTTATGATCCCTGCCTGCTGCCATGGCACAGTGACTCATCTACTTGTCAGCTGCAAATAAAGGATACTACTCATGGGGTTCTGAAGTGGGGATTCTCTGTGGTTCTTACCTGTTTTTGGGATTAAAAGTGAAGAACTTAAAATCCCTTAGGCTCTGATTTAGCACCCATTCATTGTGGGTTCTCTTCTGTTGGTCTTGTTACACAGAATAAGAAGAGGAATGTGCAAGATGACAGAAATAAACAGGTCATAGCGAAAGAGGTGTTAGGTAGGCTTTAAAGGAAAAGAAATAGAACGGTCAAATACCTTGTCTACTATTCCAAATCCTTGCAGTTTTCCCCATGACTCAAAGAAAAACACAAACGGAGTCGGTATTCCCCCCCCCATAAAAAAAAATCAAGAAATTATGTAAATAAAATAACTGTAAAAAACATTTTACAGAGAAAACAAAAAAAAATTAAAAATGTTACTAGCAAATTCATATTTCAGCCTCTTTCACACAAGCAAAGCAGTGCAGGGCTATAAGCAGGGTACACAATCCTACATGGCAGGCTTAATTTCACTAGTGATGGAAAACATCAGAAAAAAAATCAGACGATATGGTGAATTAATTTGTTCTTGGTACGCGATTCATATTTCAGCCTTCTGGCAAAAACCAATATTTTTCTAAGCAAAGTGGAGCTCAACGGTCAGGTCTTAGTGAGCCTTGAAGAGGGGAATCAACGACGTGACACAGTTAAAAGCACGGTCAGTCAAGCAGAATAACAGGTGGTGTCAAAGCTAATGAGGCAGCCATCTTTTCTGTGTGATGTCACTTATGATACAAGGAGCCTGAGTGGCTTTATTGTATCCACTGCGAAATCCCAAAGGTACAATCCAATAAATGTACAATTAGAAATGCAAACGACAGAGGGGATAAAAGGGACCATTTACTATTGACTGGCAAGATGGATCAGGAGCCGAAAAGTTATTTTACAACCTTTAAGGCTGAGGCCATGTGGGGACAACTTTATATCGGCTCCATGTGCAACAGCACTAAATATGAAAATTCAGAGAGGAAGAGGACAAGAACTCTAGCACCGCCTATTGGAAGTAGCTCTCCTTAGACAGCAGTCAGACGCCTCTCATACACCCAAATCAGATCTCATACTTTGCACTGAGGAGGAGCAACAACTCAAAACACGGTGTCTGCAAATTGAGACTCTGGTTTGGCCTTTATCCTGAGTTATATAGCAAGGCTTCTTAAAGGGTTGATAATGACTTTCTACTTCCAGTAAGTGGCGCTAGAGTTCAAGTCCTCTTCCTCTCTGCAGAGACAATTTGCATATTTCATTTCCCAGAGGGTTATTGACTGGCCTATGAGCCTCCTCACACTGGCATGCCAGACCTGACATGCCACTCTCTACAATAATGTTTTTAAAAATCAGCAACATTTCCTGATTTTTAACCCTTTAAGGACTGGCCCATTTTGAGGCTTTCGGATAAAGCTTTTTACAATTTTTTGTTTTTTTCTTCCATCATCTCATTCCAAAAGCTATAATAGTTTTATATTTCCATCAACTTAGCTGTGTAAGGGCTTGTTTATTGCAGGATGATTTGGCATTTTACGATACATGTAAGCCATTACCTAACTCTGGACAGAGTTTTGCGAGTGCTTATTTTTTTGCAGGACAAGCTCTAGTTTTCACTAGTACCATTTTTGGATATATAACACTTTTTGATTTTGTTTTTTTGTGAGACTGGATGAACTAAAATCAGCAATTCTTGTATTAATTTTTTCTTATGACATTCACTGTGCTGGATAAAAAGGCAAGTTTTTTTTATGTACCGTACTCCTGCATCGAAATTATGTCTTAAAAAAGAAATAAATTAAAATATTTTTTATATCACATTCTTAGAGCCCTACCTTTTTTTTTTGTCCGCAGAGGTTTTTTGTATAACAAGCTGTTTTTATTGGTATCAGCAATTTTGGGACACAACTTTTATCGCAATTTTGTGAGGCAAGATCAACATAAGAAGCAATTGCAGCATTTTCTTTTTTTTATCTGTGAAAAAATAATGATCTAGTTTTGTAGTGTAGGCTGTTACATATGCGGCTATTCTAAACATTTATTTTTAGAAATGTTTATATTTTTTGTAGATTAAAAAGAAAAATTTTATTGTGAAAAAAACTGTAATTTTGAAAAAATAAATAATTTAACCTTTACATTTTTTTTATTTTATTTTGTTTTACAATAATTAGATAGCCTAGTAGATACCACTTCTGGCATGAGCTAATAAGACATGCAGTGAAGGAAATAATTATTTGATCCCTTGCTGATTTTGTAAGTTTGCCCACTGACAAAGACATGAACAGTCTATAATTTTAAGGGTAAGTTAATTTTAACATTGAGAGATAGAATATCAAAAATAAAATCCAGAAAATCACATTGTATAAATTATATAAATTTATTTACATGTTGCAGTGAGAAATAAGTATTTGATCCCCAACCAACCATTAAGAGTTCTGGTTCCTACAGACCAGTTAGACGCTCCTAATCAACTGGTTACCTGCATTAAAGACAGCTGTCTTACATAGTCACCTTTATAAAAGACTCCTGTCCACAGATTCAGTCAGTCAGACTCTAAAGGTACTGCCACACTAAACAATCCCGCTAGCGATCACGATAACGACGCATACTAATGCGATCGCTAGCGGGATTGTTTCTATATCGCTAAGTGCGGCCACATTTAGCGATATAGTTAACGACGCTATCGCCGTTAGCGATCTTCTTAACGACTTTAGCGGTACAAAAGTACTGCTAAATCGCTAAGAAAAGGTGCCACACTAGCGATATATACTTACCCAGCGGGAGCGCCGACGAGAAAATAGGGTCCGGAACGATTCCAGCGACGAGCGAGATCACAGCAGGGGCCTCGTCGCTGGAAGCTGCCGCACTGAACAACATCGCTAACAGGATCGCTAAATAGTGACGTTTTTTAGCGATCCCGTTAGCGATATTGTTTAGTGTGGCATACCCTTAACCTCTACAACATGGGCAAGACCAAAGAGCTTTGTAAGGGTATGTTTCCACGTTCAGTATTTTCTGCGGATTGGACGCTGCGTACAGCAGCAGTATCCAATCCGCAGTGTCCAGATGTTACAGCATAGTGGAGGGGATTTTATGAGATCCCATGTCCACTATGTGTTCAAAGATGCAGGTAGCAGACCTGCATATAC
This sequence comes from Oophaga sylvatica, assembly GCA_033576555.1. NCBI lineage: Eukaryota > Metazoa > Chordata > Amphibia > Anura > Dendrobatidae > Oophaga > Oophaga sylvatica. Next base: position 427,005,875 of record JARQOD010000001.1, on the reverse strand, counting down.
GCACATGTGGTGCGTCTTTCTAGACCGCAGCATGTCTATTTATCTTGTGGAGACGCTCAGTCTCGGCAAGATAAATATCACAGTCCTATGTATACACAATCAGCAAGGGATCAAATAATTATTTCTTTCACTGCAGGTAAATGGTAGAGGCAAAGTCCACCATTAGACCTTTTTTTTTGCTGTAGCCCCTATCAGCACCTCACAATCGCAAGGGCTGCTAATGGGCTGACGGAGGGAGCATCCTCCCTTTCAAAAGACAATTCTCACAACAGCTGTCACTTTTGACAGCAGCATAAGAGGGATTAACCTCCTAGGATTGGTGAAAACACCAATCCGAGAAGTTACAGCAGGATTCTGACTATGATGATCATGTCGGTACTGTATATTCATCATGGAGCACAAACCGGGATCTAAGGTGCAACAGCTGCTCTCCTTGTAGCGAGTGACATGCCAGTGTAAGGAGACTTTTAGGCTACTAATTATGCAAATAACGTCTTCAGAGAAGAAGAACTCTAGTGCCACCTATTAGAAGTTGCAATTCTAAAAGTCAATAGCCTTCAGGCTATGTTCAAACGTTGCTTTTTCGCTCAGTTTTTTTAATGCAAATTAAAAGCTGCTTTTACAGTACCAGGAAAACTGCTCTTTTTTTTTTTAAATTGCAGCAAGTCACTTCTTTCAGTGTTTTTGCAGCATTTTTCACCAATAGAAAGCAATAAATGAGTGCAAAAAATGTTGCCATCGTTTTTTTGCTGCATTTTCAGTGAAAAAAAGCAGGTACAGCAGGATGTGAAACCCATTTATTTTTGTGGTTTTCTTAAGTTTAAACCAATATGTCTTGATTTCCTACCTGAGAACGGCAGATAGGATTAGTACAGTTTAATTAAATTAGTGATATGTGTGAAAGTAAACTAAGCCTGAGCATCTCAAAGGCAAAAAAATAAAAAAATGCACATATTTGGTATCACTGCGTTCAGAAACGCCCGATCGATCAATATCTAAAAAGAATTGATTGGATCGATAAAAGGCGTAACAATGAGTAAAAAAAAAAAAATTAAAACACCAGAATTACTTGTTTTTTTTTGTCGCCGCAACATTGCATTAAAATGCAAAAACAGGTGACAAAAACATTGCATGTACTCCAAAACTATATCAATAGAAAGTTGCGTTTTACAGCACCAGCAAAAGCTATGATATTTCAGAAATCATGCACATATATTGTATTTTTTTCCCTCATTGAATTGTAAAACTGCTGTGGGTTTGAAAACTGCGGCATGTCACTTTCAGCGTTTTTGCAGAAAAAAAAACTAACATCTAAACACAGCCTTACCGAATGGGAAGAGGCAATTTCTTTTAACAGTTTATTGCATTTTTTCAGCCCTTATTCCGTAATGGATTGTAAACCCGTACTTTACACAGCCATATTCATGTGCTTTGGTGATTTCCAACAGGTGCTATATCAGAGTCTTGGACATTATGTTTAATTGATCTTCACAATTAAAAGATCATGTTAATTATCCTGCATAATCAAGGCCAGGAAAAAATAAATAAAGTTGCAGAATTTTGGATTTTTGATCAACTTGCCTGGAAAAGTGTTAAAAAGTCATATTTATCCCCAAATGGTCCCAACAAAAACTGCAGAAAACCAAGTTCTCAGGAAACTCCTTCAACAGAAGAATTAAAACATTATGGCTCAACAGGGAAATACATTACTTTTTTAATCTAGTAAAAGTAGGAAAAGTAACAGAACTGTATAACATTTGGTGCGTCCTTAATTGTACCGAGCAGTCAAATAAAGAGAGCATGTCAAGGGTACCTCATAGTGAATGCCAGAAAAACTAAGCTTCAAAAAAGAAATACAAATTTTCTTTTCCAATACAACATACTTGTAGGCTACATTAAAAGATACAACTTTTTTTTTTTAAATACAATTATCCTGCTAAAAACCGTACATAGAAATGGAAGAATTAAAAAAAAAAGTTATTGTTCTTTGAAGGCGGTGATACAAAAACAAAAAGGGCAGCCAGGGGAAAGGGAACAAATCTCAGTAAGTAGTGGAAGAGGGCGGCGGTGAATGTCCTTGGTAACATCTTTCCTGACAAGTGCAGTACAGTCCGCTGTAGTAGCATTAGAAATAATGGACCTGTCCAGTGTAGGGAGAACACATAAAGGGAACCTGCCACCAGGAAAAAGGCTATATACCTGCAGATATGGGGTTAATCTGCAGGATAACAGTGTTACTAACCTGCCCGGTGGCACTTAGTCGAACGCTGTGGGGAGAAAATGAACTTTGTTCCCCCCCGCAGTGTTCCGGTTTCAGTCACGGGGCGCCGCCGGAGCGGGTTCAGTCACCGCTCTGAGTATAGAGAGCGCCAGCTGTAACTGCACTCCAGACCCGGACTGACAGCTGGCACCAATGCAGAGCGAGGGTCGGATAGGGCCGGGGGCCACCGTCCTCTATACTCAGAACCGGCGCCGTGACTGAAACCGGATCATTGCGCAGGAAATTAAAGTTAGTCCTTAAAAGGGTCAGTCTCAAAATAAAAAAGTTATCTGCTCTTTCCGTAGGATAGGTGATAACTCGCCAACAACTTGGTGACCAACAGCATTCCTAAAAACGGGGCTCTGGAAGTTAGAAGTTGAGCTCCTCATAGACAAGACTTGAATGGAGTGAAGGTGTGCATCCTCGACTTCCACTTAATTCACTATCTACGTGACTGCTGGAGAAAGAGTGCACCAATTCCAGCAGCGTCATAGAAAATGAATTTAGCGGAGGTCCAGTATGAGCACCTTCACTCCATGCAAGACGGGGATCTGCATAACTCGGTTTCTCAGCACTTTTCTCAGAATCCAAGCAGTCAGAATACTCAGCGACCAGCATGTTATTCCTTTTATAGAGGATATTTGCTACCTTGCTATTTTGGTAATAACCCTTTAAACGCCACCATACGTAGATGGACTTACTGTCAGTATCACTCCGAGTACACTTATACCTACAGGACTACTTTACTACTAGTGCCCCATTTATTATAGCTCCAGGTTCCACTTCAAACATTGCAGAAATGCAGAACATATAAAACTATAGGGACACTTTGCAATACTAATGTAACAAAAATAAGATTTAGTTTTCTCAGGTTTATTTTAAATGATTAATATTAGTTCAGAGTTATTTCTGCCAAAAGTAGCAGAGTAACAAACAAAACTTCTAGAATTATATCCGAACATTGTGCAAAGCTCTCTAGTTCACTCCAGAACACCATGACAAATGTAAAAATAATATTATCTTTTAATGTTAGATTTATAATAAGACAATAATAATAAAACACTGCTAATCTCTGTAACCATCAATACATAAAGGGCCATCTATTAGCACAGGTTTTAAAGACATAAATATTAAGGTCCATTCTGCCACCTTGTGGACATTTTACATAGGTGCGTTTATTCTTTTGTTGTAAAGTCAATACACACACAGTTTACACAGAATTTATATATAAAGGTTTATTCAAGTTTAATAAGTTTAATCAAAAGTATAACGAAAAGTTCTGCAACTTTCTAATATACTTTAAGTTTGAAAACTTTTCTATTTTCAAAAATCTCTGCTTGCTTTATGTGAATGACAAGATTCCAGTTTAAATCCATTTCTCAACGTTGAAATTGCAGCATCAAGAAGGAAAAGTTGCGGAATGATGTTAATCACAGGATGGATAGATATGAAAATACTATGCAAATGATGGGAAAAAATAGAAACAAAATATTTAAAATATCTCAATTCCTTCAGTATGCCGTATGAGCGCTACGTGCAGAAATCCACGCACTTATAGCTATGACTGCTATCAATAAAGTTATTAATAATTGTCTGAGGGATGTTCTCCTGTGCTGGATGCACTTAGGCAAATCATCAGTAATCACGTAAGAACTCACGAGCTGGGCACAACGCATTGCGCACTAAACTGGAATATTTGCAATTTTCACTCTGCAACAACAACCATGTGCTTCTATCTGGAAAATATCTGTGGGCTCATAATTCTGACTGCAACCATAATTTCAAATATGTGGTTACTCAAGGGGGATTTCTGCTGTTATGGAACCTTAGGGAGTCTAAGTGGAGTCCACAAACTATTCAAATCTGCGTTCCAAAAGTCAATTAGCGCTCCTTGTCTCCTGAGCTCAACAGCCACATATGGGGTATTAGCACAATCGGGAGAAATTGCATAACAAATTTTTACCTATTTCCCCTTGTGGAAATAAAAAATGAATTTTTTTTCTTTATCAGTCAATGGTATAAAATTCGGTGAAACACTTATGCTGTCTATACACTGTGTTCCAAATTATTATGCAAATAATATTTTCTCAGTTTTTCCCAAATTACCTACCGTATATACTCATGTATAAGCCGACCCGTGTATAAGCCGACCCCCCTAATTTTGCCACAAAAAACTGGGAAAACGTATTGACTCGCGTATAAGCCTAGGGTGAAAAATGATTATGCCCCATATTATGCTCCACAGATTATGCCCCCATATGCTCCACAGATTATGCCCAATATGCTCCACAGATTATGCCCCCATATGCTCCAGATTATGCCCCCATATATTCCACAGATTATGCCCCCGTATGATCCACAGATTATGCCCCCATATGCTCCAGATTATGCCCCATATGTTCCACAGATTATGCCCCCATGTGCTCCAGATTATGCCCCCATATGTTCCACAGATTATGCCCCCATATGCTCCATATTATACCCCATATGTTCCACAGCTTATGCCCCCATATGCTCCATATTATGCCCCATATGTTCCATAGCTTATGCCCCATATGCTCCAGATTATGCCCCATAAATTCCACAGATTATGCCCCCGTATGATCCACAGATTATGCCCCCATATGCTCCAGATTATGCCCCATATGTTCCACAGATTATGCCCCCATATGCTCCAGATTATGCCCCCATATGTTCCACAGATTATGCCCCATATGCTCCATATTATGCCCATGTTCCACAGCTTATGCCCCCATATGCTCCATATTATGCCCCATATGTTCCATAGCTTATGCCCCCATATGCTCCATATTATGCCCCCATATGCTCCAGATTATGCCCCCATATGCTCCATATTATGCCCCATATGTTCCATAGCTTATGCCCCATATGCTCCATATTATGCCCCATATGTTCCACAGCTTATGCCCCCATATGCTCCATATTATGCCCCCATATGCTCCAGATTATGCCCCCATATGCTCCATATTATGCCCCATATGTTCCACAGCTTATGCCCCATATGCTCCATATTATGCCCCCATATGCTCCAGATTATGCCCCATATGTTCCACAGCTTATGCCCCCATATGTTCCACAGCTTATGCCCCATATGCTCCATATTATGCCCCCATATGCTCCAGATTATGCCCCATATGTTCCACAGCTTATGCCCCCATATGCTCCATATTATGCCCCCATATGCTCCAGATTATGCCCATATGTTCCACAGCTTATGCCCCATATGCTCCATATTATGCCCCCATATATGCTCCATATTATGCCCCCATATGCTGCACAATTATGCCCCATAGTATAGGCCTCATATGCTGCTGCTGCAAAAAAAAATGACATACTCACCTCTCGTCGCTGGGGGCCAGGTGCCGGTGTCCTGAGCGGGCGGTGACAGCGGCGCGCTATGGGGGACAGGTGCCGGTGTCACCGCTCGCTCAGGACCCCGGCACTTGTGATATTTACCTGTCCCTCGGTCCACCGCAGCGCACTGCTCCCTCGGTCCGACTCCTCTGGCTGTGAATGATCAGGCAGGGGGCGGGGGCGCGCACTAATGACGTCATCGCGCCCTCTGCCTGATCATTCACAGCCAGAGGAGTCGGACCGAGGGAGCAGTGAGCTGCGGTGGACCGAGGGACAGGTAAATATCACTATACTCACCCCTCCGCCGCGCGTCCCTGCAGGCTCTCCTCTTCTCCCAGCGCTCTCCGCAGCGCTTCAGTCCTGCAGCGGTCACGTGCTACCGCTCATTAAAGTCATGAATATGTGCATATTCATGACTTTAATGAGCGGTACCATGTGACCGCTGCAGGAAGGAGCCGGAGATCATGGGAGAAGCAGGGGGGCTGCAGAGACCGCGCCGGCAGAGGGGTGAGTATGATCCGACACCCCGCTCCCCCTCCCCCGCCGACCCCCGTATATGACCCGCGTATAAGCCGAGAGGGGGACTTTCAGCCCTAAAAAATGGGCTGAAAATCTCGGCTTATACATGGGTATATACAGTATATAAATTGCAGTCATTGTAATTTTCCAGTCAAATAACTATTAGAGTACAATTGAAAGGTTTTTGTACAAACTGCCTATGATAACAGTATATTTTTAAAAAAATAAAACACTCAAACTGCACTCAAAATGCATGTTCCAAATTATTATGCACAGCAGAGTTTTCAACCTTTTCATTTTAATAAAGAACAAAAAAATGGTCATTTTTGAAATTATAAACATTAGCAGGTTCTTACAAACTGAAATCAAACAGTTTTCAACTCAAAACTTTATTCTAGGTGATGTTACATTTGCACATAGGACCCCTTGTTCGAAAGGAGCTTCTGAACTCTCTCGTCCATTGAATTTGTCAGGTTTTGGATGGTTTCTGCTTCAATTGTTTTGCATGAGGACAGAATACCCTCACATAGCTGTTGCTAAGATGTGAACTGCCTCCCGCCATCATAGACACTCCTTTTGATGATGCTCCAGAGGTTCTCAATGGGGTTGAGGTCAGGGGAGCATGGGGGCCACACCATAAGTTTGTCCCCTTTTATGCCCATAGCAGAGATGCAGATGTGTTATGTGCAGCATGAGACGGTGCATTATCATGCATGAAAATGATCTTGCTGCGGAATGCACGGTTCTTCATCTTGAACCATGGCAGGAAGTGCTGTTTGAGAAACTCAACAGACACTATGGAGTTCATCTTTACCCCTTCAGGGATCCTAAAGGGGCCGATAATCTCTCTCCCCATGATTCCAGCCCAAAACATTACTCTACCTCCTCCTTGTTGGCGCCGTAGCCGTGTTTGCATGGGGTGTCCATCAACCAGCCATCCTCCACTCCATCCATCTGGACCATCGAGCGTTGCACGGCACTCATCGGTGAACAAAACAGTTTTGAAGTCAGTCTTCATGTATTGTTTGGCCCACTGGAGCCATTTCTGCTTGTGTGCAGTGGATAGAGGAGGTCGACAGGATGGCTTACGCACAGCTGCAAACCTCAGAAGGACCCTGCATCTTGTTGTTCGGGGGACGTTGGAGGCACCAGCAGCTTTAAAAACTTGTCTGCCGCTATGACAAGGCTTTTTTTCCGCTGTTCTTTTAACCTGACGTAATTGCCTGTAGGAAAGAGTCCTCAATTTTACCTTATCAGCACGCACACGTGTGTACTGTGAATCAGCTACATACTTCTTGATTGTGCGATGATCACGATGAAGTGTCTTGGCAATGTTGATTGTAGTCATGCCTTGAACTAAACACTCCACAATTTGTTGCTTCTCAGCAGCCGACACATCCTTTTTCTTTCCCATTTTGGCAGAAAATGTAGGCTGCTTAATAATGTGGGACAGCCTTCTTAAGTAGTCTTGCCTTTCATTGGACACACCTGCCAAACTAATTAGCACAGGTGTCTGCAATTGCTTACAGTGATATAAAGAGCCCTGACACACATCACATCAATGAGTTTAACTGACAAACAAAAAAATTCTTACCTTATCACTCCTAAACAATTTTTGCATAATAATTTGGAACACAATGAATTCTAGAGGTGCAATGAGCATACACTGAGTGGTGTAGTTTGTAAAACCAGGTTACATTTGCAGGGTTTCTGCTGTTCTGGAACCTCAGGGGCTCTTCAAATACAGCATGGCATGCACAATCTAGTTTACATTCCAAAAGCCAAATTGCTCGCCTTTCCTTCAGAGCCCGGCTGTGCGCTCAAACAGTAGTTTTACCCCCCCAAATAATGGATATTGGTCCAGAACAAATTGTGGGGATCATTTTCTCTTGTTAACATTGTGAATATGAAAAATTTGAGGCTAGTACAAAAAAAAGTAATTTTATTTTTTTCTGTCCATTTTGCATTGCTTCCTGCAAAGCACATGAAGAATTAACAGACTCCCTGAATGCTGTTTTGTATATATCCAGGGACGCAGATTTTAAAATGTTTTTTTGCAGGTTTTCTGAAATAGTGGCACCTCAAAGTCACTTGAAAATTGAAATAGCCCCCAATATTATAAGTTTTGTAAAGTTCATTGAAACAATGAAAAACTGCTGCTAAACTGTCTATCCCTGCTAACATCCTAGCCAAAATATATACCATATATACTCGAGTATAAGCTGAGGCCCCTAATTTTGCCACAAAAACTGGGAAAACTTATTGACTCAAGTATAAGCCGAGGGTGGGAAATGCAGCAGCTACTGGTAAATTTCAAAAATAAAAATAGATACTAATAAAAGTAAAATGGTGGCCCCATAAGATGCTCTATATTAAAATATGTCCCATATAATGCTGCAGAAAGGTTAATGGGTGGCCCCATAACATACTCCATATTAATATATGCCCCATATAATGCTGCAAAAAGGTTAGTGGTGGCCCCATAACATGCTCCATATTAATACTGAAAACCACACAGAAAACTAGTTGTAGTCAAAAGGTCAATATAAAATGTAATATTTATTAAAGAATATTAAAATCAGGGATAGGGCAAGAATGGGGATGTAAATTCACATTAAACACATGGTAAGCAGGGCCATGTGGTCAGACAAACACCCACACATGGGTTAATGGGTATAGTAACATCTCTGATATAATAGATGACAAAGCAAAGGCGAGTTGGAAAACATCATGTGCATATGCAGGTAAACCATTATAGGAAATGTATCCAAAACATCGCTGAGAGTCCACACTGAATCATAACAAAAGCGAAAATAATTACCCAGAGGTGAGGGATTAGTGACCACAGGGCCGCCCGACGCGCGTTTCGGAGTTTGGACAAACTCCTTCCTCAGGGGGCGCCATTTTGTTATGATTCAGTGTGGACTCTCAGCGATGTTTTGGATACATTTCCTATAATGGTTTACCTGCATATGCACATGATGTTTTCCAACTAACCTTTGCTTTGTCATCTATTATATCAGAGATGTTACTATACCCATTAACCCATGTGTGGGTGTTTGTCTGACCACATGGCCCTGCTTACCATGTGTTTAATGTGAATTTACATCCCCATTCTTGCCCTATCCCTGATTTTAATATTCTTTAATAAATATTACATTTTATATTGACCTTTTGACTACAACTAGTTTTCTGTGTGGTTTTCCATATTTCTTGTAGTTGGTCCAGTTATCCATTTCAGCCCATGTTGGTGGTATATTTTCTTATATAGGACATCTTTATTTGCCACCCATGTATATTGCTGGCTTCCATCTTGTTTTATTACATATTAATACTGTATATGCCCCATATAATTCTGCTCAAAGATTAACGGTGGCCCAATAAGATGTTTCATATGAATATATGCCCCATATAATGCTGCACAAAGGTTAATGGTGGCCCATAACATTCTCCATATTAATATATGCCCCATAAAATAATGCTGCTGCGATTTAAAAAAAATAAATAAATAGCATACTCACCTCTCGTCGCTGCTCCTCAGCGTCGCCGGCTCTCTGCAGTGACTGTTCAAGCAGAGGGCGCGCACTAATCACGTCGTCGCAACCTCTGACCCGAACGTCACAGCCAGAGGATCCGGGAGACTGAGCGCAGCGGTGGAACGGGGACAGGTGAATATGGCATGGCTCACTCGCCCCCAGTGCTACTCACCCTCCTGGCATTTGCATATCAGGCTCTGCTACATCTCAGTCTCGGCATCTCTCTTGCTGTCTTCTTCCTGTGCGGTCACATGGTACCACTCATTAAAGTAATGAATATGCTCTCCACCTCTATGGGAGTGGAGACACGTCCATATTCATTTACTTTAATGAGCGGTGTCACAGGACCGCACAGGAAGAAGAGAGGAAGAGAGATGCCGAGACTAAGATGTAGCAGAGCCTGATATGCAGACGCCAGGATGGTGAGTATGATGTCTCCTGCTCACCCCCTCACCCTCCCCCGCAGGCTTTCTGGCATATGACTCGTGTATAAGCCGAGAGGGTCTTTTTCAGCCCCAAAAAGGGGATGAAAAACTCGGCTTATACACAAGTATATACGGTAATAATAAAATAGAAATAAAATTTTAAAAAATGATGATGATATAGAACAGATGCGGTTAAGGTTATTAATTATCTATTTTGTGTAGTATGACTAACTGGTTTAAAGGGACAACATTTCAAAGTTTGAAACATTAAAAATTTGTCAAATTTCCAATATTTTCATAAATAGAAGCAAATTTTATCATCCTAAGTTTACCACTAACCAAGTACAATGTATCATGAAAAAAAAAAACAATCTCAGGAACACTGGGATATGTGGAAACATTCCAGAGTTATTACGACAAAGTGACACTGGTCAGAATTTAAAAACTTGGCCTGGACAGGAAGGTGAAAACAGGCTCTGGCAAAAACGTGCTAAAGGGGTTGTCTACTACTCAGACAACCAACTCTGAATCCCTATGTTTCCCTCCCAGAAAACTAATAACCTTCATACTCGCCTTCGGTGCTGGCGCCGTTCCGGCATTGTCAGCACGGTCTTTCCCGGGGCTCATGTGACAGCACTGACCTTGCTCTCTTCTCCTTCATACAAATCAGGTTTGGTACTATTTTTTAAAGAAAGCTGCAATGTTTCTCTAATTCTGCACAACCTTGATATTTATGAGAATTACAATAAAAAGTCTTTAACCCCTTACTATACAAAGTATGGGATTCTCAATAATACAAATATAACACAGATCTCATGTACGATCCGAGCTCCTGCACATTTGTTAGGGGGTACCACGCCTCTACCCCCTTAAAGTTGTGTATAAGGTTATGCTACTGTGTAAATGTCCTTGTCTATATGTTGTATATTATTTGCCTTGTAATGCTGCTAGAATATTATATTGGAATAATAGGGAAAGTGCAGTACCCTTAATCGGACACTAGGGCGGTCAGCTCTGCAACGTTTAAGCAAGGTACCTAGCCATCCAGAGTCCGGATGGACAGAAGTGCAGCTGAAGCAGCAGCGTGAACGCAGTGTGGCACAGAAGCTTGAGAAGTGGTACTAAGCAGTACAGGACGCAGGTCGCTCATCATTGCATGGGCCAATGCCCTCATGTCCGGGGCGAAACTGACGAGGGAACCCCCAAAGGTAATGAGTCTGGACAGGGAGAACAGGCGGTACGACCTCGTAATGTACTGAGGGTCGTAGAGAGGAGAACAGAGGAAGTGAACAAAGTGAACTGTATGGAACCTTATGCTGATGTTGTTACTGACAAGGATGTCCTGCAAAACAAAGAAAGTAAAGTTTCACATTTCAAGTTTGAAATGGACTCTGTCTCTTTATATACAACAACGGCAGCAGTGGAACTTCAGCCAGCCCGAGGGGACCCTGACGGTGCAGAAGGTGAAGCAGAAAAGTATGCTGCAGAGGGGACATTGTATTCATGTGACGGGGGACCAGGGCGCGCCAGACCCGATATTCTCAGCCACGACTATGGCCCTGGCCCTACCTCACACATTCATGACGCTCAGGGGTTTAACTGTTTAAAGTTGTGAAAATATGTTTTTCAATCCAGCAAAAGGGAAATAAAAGTAAAACTATTTTATTATGACTTCATTAAAATAGTAGCATGGGCATAAAAAATATATCTGACGTGTTTCAAGTCCAGCTAACTCTTAATCGCACATGCAAATAAAACTGTTTAGTTACTGATGAAATGACGCAAGTGAACTATCAAAAAGGAGGGGATGTATAAACCCTCACACGCATCCTCTCACACCAACTGATAAGTTACTTGGATTTACAATTAACCTGACCCTGGTGAGCACTGATGTATACGATTACAGTACTGGCTGACAAACTGCAAAACAATCGGGAATTCCCAAAGGCAGTGGGCCACTCCTATGAGGCCAAAACGTTACAAATTTGGCGCACACAATATTTACAGAAAAATGGGAGATTTGGTATCAAACTGCAGATTTACTAAAATTCATTGGAGAGATTGTAATACCCATCCAGCCGGTTCACTGACCGCAGGTTTACATTTCAAATTAGATTGTCAAAGATGAGCCAAACTTATTAAAGGGAATCCGTAATAAGAAAAATGGCCTACTCGTTAAATAGGGATATTTTTCATATTATTATCTATATTAAATAAAAATCTTGCAATTTCCACACTCGCCACTTGGCCTTACATTAGACTCCTACTTCTGGTTATTCACATAGATATTATCAGAACTTGACTGTCTCGGACCCTGTTTGCTTGTGTGGAAGAATAAACTGGGCATGCCTTAATTTGGTCATTGTGAAGGGAAGAGGAAGTGCCACTATTGTATGTCATGGCTCTGTTGTCGGGTGTCCTGTGACCAGGAGTTCCTTCCCTGTCCCTAGTTTTAGTGGCACCTAGCTCGCCCTGCTCTCTGGATTACTTCTGATGGTGACGACCTTGGGGCCACGAACCTTGCCTTAGCTCCTGAATTCGCTTTCAGTCTGTACCCTTCCCCCATCCAGGGAAGAGTGGAGTAGTAGTGTACCGTAACATACCAGCCAGGCTAACAAGGTAATACAAACAGGGATAAAGCAAAATGGCAATCATACAAATATACTCACACAAACAACAGAGGTATAAACCGTGGAGTGGAGGATGGGGTAAAAGCAAAGTAGGAGAAGGAAGGGAATTAGTACACAACCAAAACCTAGCAAAAATCTCAGGTAAATCCACCAAACGCCTTCTCAAACAAGAACAAAACACCAGTTCCTAAACCATTCAGCATGAAGCTAGCTCTGGCAATGAGTGATTGCCAGGGCCCAGAATATATAGGAGAGGGAGTGGCTAACAGTGAACAGCTGAGAGCCTTAATGCAGGAAGGAGAAGTAGGAGAAATCAAATGCTGCAGTCTTCTGGCTCCTAAACCTGTGACACTGTATCTGTCATTGTAATCCTGATAATGAGACTACTGAAAAGTCTTTTGAACAAAACAGGAACTGTGAGTCTAATATAAGCCCTAGTGGCCAGTGTGAAAATTGCAAGATTTCTGATTTATTTTTATATAGTGATATTGAAAAAATAAGGCTAACACAAAAAGCTTTTTTATACAGTAGGCCATTTTCTGACTGCACATTCCCTTTAAGGGCATGTGTCTCTTAAAAAATGTGTATATCTTTCTTTATATATAAAATAGGAGTCTATGTAAATGTTCTCAGCCTTTTCAGTATAACGAATAATCCCCAATTTAGCATTATTCTGGAATCACTCAATGGTCTGGTATGAGGGACAACCCTCAGGAAAAGACAGTATTCCTCTAAGGCCTCTTTCACACTTCAGTCGTGCGACGTCAGTCAAAATCCGTCAAAATGTGAAAAAAACGGATCCGCCATTTTTTTTGGCGGATCCGTTTTTTTCCCATAGACTTGCATTAGTGACGGATTTTGACGGATGGTCGTCCGTTAGGTCCGTTTTTGGACGGATCCGCCAAAAAAATGGCGTCCGTCATTTTAAAAAAACGTCCAATGCAACGTTTTTTTTTGACCGCCAAAATGGCGGACAACGGCGGATCCGCCATTTTGTATAATGGCCACCTATGGGCGGCGGAGCATCCATTTTGACGGAATCCGCCGGCTCTATTGAAAACCATGTAAAATGCAGAAACAGTCTCCTCTCTCTCTCTCTCTCTCTCTCTCCTCTCTCTCTCTTCTCTCTCTCTCTCTCTCTCTCTCTCTCTCTCTCTCTCTCTCTCTCTCTCTCTCTCTCTCTTCCTCTCTCTCTCTCTCTCTCCTCTCTCTCTCTCTCTCTCTCTCTCTCTCTCTCTCTCTCTCTCTCTCTCTCTCTCTCTCTTCTCTCTCTCTCTCTCTCTCTCTCTCTCTCTCTCTCTCTCTCTCTCTCCTGTGTCTGGAGCCAAGTTAAAGGGATAGACCCATAAATAAAATATCACGTACCTGCACATCCATACCAGAACTACTTAGCAATGATCAATATTAATTTCACCACTAAAGGCATTTACAGTACAACCTTTGGCTGAAAATCCTTGAAATTATATTACTGAGCTGGAGATTCCAGAGTCCGGTTCATTAGACGGAGCCGGAAAACTTCACATTTCACCTACTGAGAAAAGCATTGGTTCAGCACATTCCTCCCAAACGCTGTGGAGATGTGAAGCTTATTACAGACGTACATGCCGCTTTATAGAAGAAAACATATAGAGTGCTTTCAGTGGGAGAAGCAAAATAGGAATCTTGTGAGTATGATACCTTTTAATGGCTAACAAAATATAGTTTAAGATATTAGAGGGCGAGCTTTCGAGACTGCTTACGTCTATACCAGCCTGATGAAGAGACGTAAGCAGTCTCGAAAGCTCGCCCTCTAATATCTTAAACTATATTTTGTTAGCCATTAAAAGGTATCATACTCACAAGATTCCTATTTTGCTTCTCCCACTGAAAGCACTCTATATGTTTTTTTCTACTGGCTAACACGGTACCAAACCAATCTTTTTTCGCTTTATAGAAGAAAATACTATTTTCTAGAGAATATAATCACATTATTTTCTGCAGATGTCCTCTGTAAGATATTAACACCACAAAGGAAAAAATCATAGAGGCAAAAGAAACCTGGGAGAAGTGGACGATGTCCATTGACAAGGTGGTTAGGGCCAGGAGGAAACTTAAGTCTCTTAACTTAAACTGTTAGAAAGTTGCACTGTTTGCTCTAAAATAATAAAATGTAAAATTGCAATTTGCACTTGAAAATGCACGGGAGCAACATTTTTGGAATATTCCCCCCCTCCTCGCCCCAAAAATCATCCAGGAGGACCAGTACTGGGGAATCTACACTACCTCGAAGTTTTTCAATTCAGTCGCTGCCTATGCAGAGCACAGCAGCCGATGACAAACTATGAATGAAGACAGTCCTGAATCATGTGTGGCGCACCCTGCTGACTGCAGCGATGTGCCTATCTTCTCACTTGTAATTTTGTGAGAGGACAGAGACCCTCTGAGAGAGTTGTCCCAAACTTAGTAAAGAGTCCCTCGTAAAAAAATAACAATAATCACACTTTTTCACACTTTTTCCAACTCTAGCCAGGGTTAAGGTAATAAAACAATTACAGTTTAACACTAAAAATATAATATAAAAATAAAAAGGTAAAAAAATGATATTTTATATATATCTGTATATATTTTATAAAGTACAATACGTGTGGCATTGAGTATTTTAAATAGTGGATGGGAGAAAGGGACTCGGGGAGGTCCAAGGATCTTACACCCTTATAATTTTTACCTATTGGTGAGGCCTTCAGATTTAAATATTATAAATCAAAATATTCAAGTCTTTATACCATGGAAAGGTCAGTATTATAATGTATAGAAAAGTAAGGGCTTATGTACAAGGCCGGATTACTGCTCATTATCAGATGGCACAGCTTGTCATTACAACCTACAAGTAATAAAAGACATAACGTAGTCTCTACAGACGGATATTTATGGGGCTCTAGCATATAAACTCAACAGAAAAAAAAAATCTTTTCATGCCTCATCAGAT
>JARQOD010000001.1:426856205-426990065 GCA_033576555.1 Oophaga sylvatica | reverse complement strand
ATACTATAATGTGTATACCTTACACTGCCCCTTAAAAATGGAGAGACAGATACAGTTAGGTAGATTAGATCAGTGGATTAGATTAGACTGATTGACAGATAGATCAGGTAGATAATTTAGGTACCGTAGTTTAGCTAAATAGATTATGTAGATAGATAGATAATAGATTAGATTAAATAGAAAAATTAGGTAGGCAGATTAGATAAATAGTTTAGGTACATAGATTAGATAGATAGACAGACAAAATGTTAGGAGCCAATTCAAAGCATGTTCCTTATTGGTACATCCAAGATCCAGAAGTGTAAAGATGTATAAGAATGGTATATAAGCAGCGTAGGGATGGGATGATCCCGATGGATAACGATATTCTGTTGGACATCTTCATATGACAGTAGCCTCTGCATGCTAACCACATCATGTCAACCCAAGATAAGGAAGTAGAGCAGCAGCGCCCCCTGCTGGATACATATAGTAGGATGTTACAGTGGTGTATCACATTCCCAATGTCCTCCTACAGGGCAGATTCAACATAGAAATTCCTAATAAATAAATGAAGTTCTCAGAATCTAAGAATGTGCGTGTATATGTATATAAATATATATTATATATGTATATATATATATTACACACACATATGTGTGCACGACAAGCTCTACCCTCGCCTACTGTATCCTCACCCATCCCTTGTAGATTGTGAGCCCTCACGGGCAGGGTCCTCTCTCCTCCTGTACCAGTCGTAACTTGTATTGTCTAAGATTACTGTACTTGTATTTATTATGTATACCCCACCTCACATGTAAAGCGCCATGGATTAAATGGCGTTATATAATAATAAATAATAATAATAATAACATATATGTATATATTATATAAACATATATTATATAAATGTATGTATACACACATATATTGTATAAATGTATACACACACTCTAACTTTGTGGCACTCAAATATTTATCAGGAATTTGTGTTCCATCTGTTCAATAGGACAAAGTAATTCAAACAGAAAATCTATCAATCAGGGCTCACTTTGCTTTTACTTTATTTCCCTTTACATTGTAAAAGGTGACTCTAGGATATCCCCCAACCAGTGCTGCTTACACGATGCATAAAATAACAAATACGCCAAACCTTTGCTTTAAAATTTCCTTTTGCTACAAAACTTCCATGTTGTCCCATGCCAGCCTCCATTGCGGCCTCATGTACATCACATGAACGCACCAGCCAATACATTTAAACTGCAAATTTTACTCTTTTTTATGTCCACATGGAAATGCCAATATTTATATATTTTTTTTTTCAAATTGGTACAACCCCATTATTAGTGTTGAGCGATACTGCTCGATATCTAAAAATATCGGATCGGAATGGTATCGCCGATATCACTAAATATCGGCGATATCCGATTCAGATACCGGAAGTCCCATGTAAGTCTATGGGAACCAAATATCGCAACTAAAAAAAACCTTTATTTCCTTGTAAACACTAAATATACACACATAGAATACATATATATATATATATACATGTCATTGTGACATATATATATATACATATATGTATAGTTTATACACTTCTACATAGTAAAATATCCTCTGATTCAATTGCCGGGTAAAGCCGGCTTCTGTGAAAAGACAGAAGCACCCGACATGAAATGACACTTGGTGTACATAGGGTTAACCATGTCTTTTCATGTCGTTTGCAATCTGATTTGCACAAACAATTACATCAGTCTATGTGTGCAAAATTTCACACCTGTAGGGTTAATTAAAGGTGTAAATTCGTTGTAAAAAAAACGGACTTTTTTGCTACGAATTTACACCTTTAATTAACCCCTACAGGTGTGAAATTTTGCACACATAGACTGATGTAATTGTTTGTGCAAATCAGATAGCAAAGGACATAAAAAGACATGGTTAACCCTATGTACACCAAGTGTCATTTCATGTCAGGTTCTGCATTTTCACAAAAGCCGTCAATTGAATTAGCGGCTATTATACTATGTAGAAGTGTATGAACTATAAATTAGTGTTGAGCGATACGATACTGCAAATATCGGGTATCGGCCGATATTAGCTGTATCGGGCTTTCGATTCCGAGTACCGATATTTTCATCATATCGGATACCGGAATCGGAGTTGTCACTGTCACTGTGAGTGTCCGTCGGTCGGGTCTGTCAGGAGTCAGCGGCACTTACCTGGCAGAAGATCTCCGGCGGTCACATCCTGGACTGCTTAATGGCCGCCATTATCTTCTCCCTGGCGGTCACATGCAGTTTTTCGCGATAACTGCAGTGACTGCAGGGTAATCCCGGCCGTAAACCAGTCCGATGACGTCACAGCCGGGGAAGCAGGTAATCAGCTGTGCTGCGCCGGGATGACAGGCTCTGCCTGCCTGCCTCTGATGTCATTCTGATGTAGCAGAGCTGGATCGTCGTGGGACACTCGTTACTATGGACTGCGTCGGACAGGTGGTATACTGCTGTTTTTTTTTTTCATTTTTTTACAGGAGATCGATGGCGTCGCAGGATGAGACTGTAATAAAAGTAATGAAAACTGTGTTGTTTTTTTTATTAAATTAAAAAACTTTTTTATGAACATTCACCCGTCCGGGTACATCAACAATTTAACTATTTACATACAGGGACCCTGTCCGGGTTATTTATAATTCTTTGGCAGGGGTGTTCCAGGTACCACCTGGTACTCTTCTGATGCTTGCCATTGCCAAACATCCGAGACACCAAGGACCACCAGGACCTGATGACGTCGTGTGGCCTGTACAGTCAAGTCGTGACCCGCTATCTGTGTCTGTGTGGCCACCTCTTTCATCTCCCTCGGTCTGGAGCCCTATGTCCCGGACTGAACGAACCCCAGGGGGCCTAACAGGCGCCGGGTACGGGCCAGCTATCATTATCATGTCCATAGCTGGGGCTGCTGAGGAGACCACTGAGGAGGCTGGGGAGATTTACGGCGTGGGGTGGGCACTTGTGCAGAGGCCTGGATGTGGGAGGCTGAAGGCTCCGAGGGTCTCACAGGTTCCTGACACTCTGGGGACCAGGGGTCGCACCTGGTGACATTTAGGGCATACCATCCATTGTAACCCCAGTGTCGGGTGTAAGTTACCAAGTCTCCTGGCAACAGGTCCCTCCCCGGGTGTCCTTCTGGGAGGTGAGTCTCCACGTCCCGCCGGGTCACAAACACTTCTAAATAAAGTCCAAGCTCCTGGATGAAGCCCCAACCAGCTTTCAATTTAAAGCTCCGTACTGCACCCTTACGCCGCGGCTCCCTCAGGGTTCCTTTATCTTTTCTCATCCAGTCCTTATCTGCCCGGTCCTTCTCGATGTGACGTTGGCGAAGCTTCTGGGATTCGCGCTGCTCCCTTTGTCGCTCAGCTTCTCTCTCCCGACGTCTACACTCTTCCTCCTGACGCCGGTTGTAATTCTCCTCCACCAGCATCTCCATGTCTCCACCATCAAACTGCAGCTTACGATGTCCGGTTTGCGGCAGCTCTCCTGGCGCTCGACAGTCCTGGCGGCGCTCACCTGCGGAGGAAGCAGCCGGCTCTGGAACAGATGACAGTCGGGGCTCCGGTACAGACAGGTAGACCTCTGGTGCCTGCGCGGCCTCCTCCATGAGGACGGGTGTCGCTTCTTCTGTCTCAGCGACGGGGGCAGACAGCGGGATCTGGGGTGCTGCCGGTGCAGCGTTTTTTGCAGGAACGGGTGCCTCCACTGCGACAACGTCAACCGGATCACATTGCAAGGGCTGGGATGCCCGCACGGACTCCTCTACTAGAACGGGTGCCTCACCTTCCGGTACAGACACTTCAGGTAAGAGGGATTGGCGCCGCTCCAAGTTTAGTTTTAGGGCACGCCAGCTGGCTTCCATCCTGGCGACCTCCTCCCGGTGCCGGGCCAGGCCTCTTAGGGTATCCTCCGCTTCTTGCAGCGTAGGAGGGTTTCCAGGCCGGGTGCCCAACGGTGGTTCCGTGGCGATCGGGTCGCTTCCGTGGGGGAGAGGTCTGACTGCTCCATCCCTTCACACTTCTGCTCGTGTCCATTAGCCATCTCTGCCAAGTCACATGTGTCATTAGCATCTGGAGAGGGCCCCTCTTTTGTAGTGAGGCGGGACCTTCGTGTTAGTTTCCGCACACTGAGGAGGACGAGGAGCGGGAACTCAAGAGCTGTGGGGCACGATCTTACATTGCAGTAACATTTAGAGTGGTCGGCCATCGTTTTCGCGCCACTGAGTGAGTGTACACCCACGAAGAGCACGCCCTTCTTCTTCACCAGTGCCTCGTCGTGACGCAGATATGGCGGAAAAATGGCAAATACATTCTCTGATGATTTTAGCAATTCTCAAGCGCAAAACCAGTTCAATTCAGGCACACAGGACTCGCTTATAGCGAGCTACAGAATCCTGTTCGTGACGCCCAAGTTGAGTTGCACAGAGCCAGAGGTTTTGGGGGTACTCGGCACCGAGCCCGTCGACTTCTATGGGGTATGTCACGGCTTTACCCGGCAATTGAATCAGAGTCTATTTTACTATGTAGAAGTGTATAAACTATAAATATATGTATATATATATGTCACAATGACATGTATATATATATATATATATATATATATATATGTATTTATATGTGTGTATATTTTGTGTTTACAACGAAAGAAAGTGTTTTTTTAGTTGCGATATTTTGTTCCCATAGACTTACATGGGACTTCCGGTATCGGAATCGGATATCGACGATATTTAGTGATATCGGCGATACCATTCAGATCCGATATTTTTAGATATCGAGCAGTATCGCTCAACACTACTATAATATAAAATTATATTGTCACAAATTCATGCATTATATATTTTATAATATTATTAATAATTATATATATATATATATATATATATATATATGAGGTGTAAAATTGTTTAAAAAAAAATGCGTGGGCTCCCGCCCTATTTTCGCAACCAGACAGACAAAGCCAGCGAATGGGGGCAGATAATAATAGCCCAGAGAGGGACCATTATTTTTGGCCCCCCCTGGCTACTAACATCTGCCCCCAGACACCCCAGAAAAGACAAATCTATAATTAGATTCGCCCTTTCTGGCACTTTGCCCGTCTATTCCCATTGCCCTGTAGCGGTGGCGAATGGGTTAATATGGGGTTAAAGCCACATTGCAATTGAAAGGTGACCTTAAGCCAGGTTAATAATTGAGAGCTGTCAATTAGACAACTATCAATTATTAATCCTATTGCATGAAATAAAAATAAAACACACACACTTTAATTAAAAATCATTTTAATGAAATAAAGACACATGTTTTTGACCATCTTTTATTTGACTGCAAAAACCATTTCCTGTAATAAAAATAAAATAAAAAAGCAAAATTATTCTTACCTATCCCATGCACAGTCAGGTCCCACGGTGTAATCCTTCAGAAAGGGTTAATGTTTACTGCAGGGACCGCAGCTAATGCTGCAGCCTCACAGTAAACCCCCAAATGAATGAGTTCCTCTCCTGGCTGACAGGAGAGGAAGTGGAAAGCTTAATTGATTGCTTTCCACTTTCACTTCAGGTCAGCCAGGGAGTACTCAGGACACAATCAGTGACGTCAGAGGGAACTGATTAACAAAAATAGGGGTTCCCTTCGAATAAAAAATGGCGTCGGGTCCCCCCTATTTTTGTTAACCAGCCTGATGAAGCAGACTGCTGAGCAGTGGCATACCGTGAATAAAGCAGACCAAGCAGCTGCTATGGGGCCCGGACAGGTGAGGGGGCCCTCGACGGTCGGGTAGCTGTGCTGACACAGTACTACCAGGGGGTCGGCGGGTGAGGGGGAGCGCAGCTCTTCTATATACTCACCCCTCCTGGTGCGGTCTCTGCAGCCCCTGCTCTTCTCCCACGGTCTCCGACGCCTGTGTTCAGCGGTCAGGTGGTACCGCTCATTACAGTCATGAATACGCACATATTCATGACTTTAATGAGCTGTCCCGCGTGACCGCTGAACACTGGCGGCGGAGACCGTGGGAGAAGAGCAGGGGCTGCACAGACCGCGCCGGCAGAAGGGTGAGTATAAGGGATATTTACCTGTCCCGTTCCACCGTTGCTCGCGTCCTCTTGCTGCAATGTTCAGGTCAGAGGGCGCGATGACGTCGTTAGTGCGCGCCGCGCCCTCTGCCTCATCATTCACTGCTGGAGGACCCCGAAGACAGCGGCACTCAGCAGTGGAGAGAGGACAGGTAAATATCTCAGGTGCCGGGGCCCTGAGCGAGCGGTGACATTGGCACCTGGTGTCACCCCCTGCTCAGGACACCGGCACCTGGCCCCCAGCGACGAAAGGTGAGTATGTCTTTTTTTTTTTTTGGTTGCAGCAGCTGCGGCAGCATAAGGGCCTATACTATGGAGCATCTATGGGGGCACAATCTATGGGGGCATAATACATTTTTTTGTTTAATGTGTCCCCTCACTGTGCTGGCACTTTACATTTACAATGGCTCTGGGTTTTTTTTTTTTGGGGGGGGCCCATTCAGACTTTTGCTATGGGGCCCCATGATTTCTATGTACGCCCCTGCTACTGAGGCATGGTATTTAAGGCTGTTAAGGAGCCAAGATCCATGGACCTTGCCAGCCTGATAATACCAGGCCACAGCAGTCTGCATATCTTGGCTGATTAACAAAAATAGGGGATCCCCTCGAAAAAAATTGGCGTGGGGTCCCCCCTATTTTTGTTAACCAGCCAGATGAAGCAGACCGCTGAGGCCTGGATTTTAAGGCTGTTAAGGAGCCAAGATCCATGGACCTTGCCAGCCTGATAATACCAGGCCACAGCAGTCTGCATATCTTGGCTGATTAACAAAAATAGGGGATCCCCTCGAAAAAAATTGGCGTGGGGTCCCCCCTATTTTTGTTAACCAGCCAGATGAAGCAGACCGCTGAGGCCTGGTTTTTCAGGCTGGTAAGGATCCAATATCCATGGACCTTGCAAGCCTGATAATACCAGGCCACAGCAGTCTGCTTAGCTTGGCTGGTTAACAAAAATAGGGGATCCCCTCGAAAAAAAAACGGCGTAGGGGTCCCCCTATTTTTGTTAACCAGCCAAGTAAAATGCAGACTGCTGCGGCCTGGTATTAAAAGACTGTCAAGGCCCATGGATTTTGGCCCTCAACAGCCTGATAATACCAGGCTACAGCAGCCCCACATTTGGCGCATCAAAAGATGTGCCAATTGTGGCACTTTACCCGGCTCTTCCACTTGCCCTGTAGCGGTGGCAAGCGGGGTAATAAGGGGTTAATGTCACCGTTGATTGCACGGTGACAATAAGCCCGGTTAATAATGGAGAGGTGTCAATAAGACACCGATCCATTATTAATCCCAAAGTTTTTAAATGTTTAAAAAAAAGACACAGCAAGAAAAAAGTCTTTTAATGAAATAAAAGAAACAACACAGTTTTCATTAATTTTATTACTCTCTCATTCCTGCGACGCCATCGATCTCCTGTAAAAAAAGAAAAAAAAACAAACCAACAGTATACCACCTGTCCGACGCAGTCCATAGTAACGACAGTCCCACGACGATCCAGCTCTGCTACATCGCAATGACAGGCAGAGCCTGTCATCGCAACGCAGCACAGCTGATTACCTGCTTCCCCGGCGGTGACGTCATCGGACTGACTGCTTTACGGCCGGGATTACCCAGCAGTCACTGCAGTTATCGCGAGAAACTGCATGTGACCGCCGGGGAAAGATGATGGCGGCCATGAAGCAGTCCAGCCCGTGACCGCCAGAGATCTTCTGCCAGGTAAGTGCCGCTGACTCCTGACAGACCCGACCGACGGACACTGACAGTGACAGTGACAATCCCGATTCCGGTATCCGATAAGACGAAAATATCGGAACTAAGTATCGAAAGGCCGATAGAGCTAATATCGGCCGATACCCGATACTTGCGGTATCGTATCGCTCAACACTACCCATTATATAAAAAAGTGCAATTAAGGAGGGATGTAAAGCACTGTCCAACCAGTCTGAATTAAAAGTTAAATACTACAAGGTTACAAGGAAAGAGCATTGAGGGGGGGGGAAGTAAGACAAGGGCTGTGCAGCGGCATCCAGTAGTATAAAAGTTCCAGATATATGGGATTCTTCTGGAGGAGGGGCAGTGAAACCAGTGCCAATTGGCAGCAGGGAGTATGGACCGTGTCATGCGATTCTCAGGAGAATCAATGTGAAGACTGCTGGAACGGCACTGATGCTGGATTTTAGTATAAGTTATTATTTTACTGTGAGAAAAAATTAGGCATGAGAAGGGGCTTTATGAGCAGTGGACAAGCCCTTTAAATGTTTCTCTATTGAGGAAAAAAGTCTGAATTTTTACAATTGCCACTGTACTTTTTTCTTTAGGAAATATTGAGATTGCTTATGATATAGTGCCGATGAGCGGCAAAGCCTAACTGCATGATTTCAGTGACTCCATGCATATATAATATGGATAATTCAGAAACATTGTTATGGAAAATGGAAAGAGTTCACACAAAGACGACTCTGACTTCTTCCACGTCAGGTTTATATTTTAGAGGGAAAGTCCCTTTAAAAGGAACACAAACACTTAGCGAGCATACACACGATCCGCTCATGCGAATGCCTGGGCTTCACAATGACATCATAGATGCTGATGTCATCTGTGTCTCATAAATTTATTAGAGGCGTACGTTACAGTGTAGAACATGGACTAGATTTTAATGAACAAACCTGTTAACGAGCAGTTAATTGGACCGGTTTCGCAAGGATCAGTTGATACTCGTATTAAACAGACTATATTTGCTCTTATATTGATCAACAAGCAGTTTAACAGGGTATCACAGAGTTTTTATGTGAATTCTCCCTTTTCCTTTATAAGTTTGGTCTTGTTCCCTAGACTGGTAAAATAAGATGCTGTTAAAATGTTTTAAGAGAGCGCCAGAGGACACAATAAAATGGCAGATGGCCGCGTCCCTGAAAGCTCTGCACCAGTAATCGGGGACTCTGTATCTGGCGTGTGCCTTCTAACCATCGGCCTGCTTATAGACGTCAGCAGAAATACAACAATCTGCGGACGGTGAGAAGGACAGGAAAGCTTACACAGCAATATCACAGCCTCTGTAAGCAGAGCAATGATCAGAAATCACATTTTTAAATTACTTTTATTACTTTGGAAAATGTAAGATTTAATTCCCTTCCTCAGATATAACATGAAGCTTCTTGACCCAAAATGTAAAATCTGTATTTGGATTTCCCACCCACCATATGCAATTTATAATACACAAGAACTTGGGTCTGACGACTACATTTACATTCCCCTGCCTGCCCCTAACCGTCTCAAAATAGGCAGAAATATCCGAACTTTTGGCTACTGAGGGCAAAAGGTGGCCACTTGACGTAGCAGGATTTGGGTTAGACAAAGCAGATATCTTTATAAAGATCTGGCCGTCTGGGATAACTGGAAGATCTCGTGCCCTCTTAGAACATGTTCACAAGTGGATATTTGCTCAGATTCTTTGCCAAAATCCATATGCCCATAAGCCACCAGCCAATGTTTGAAAACACGACCAAAGATCACTACGCCTGGTCAATGGGGTCTTATTGCGAGTGTGACAAGCATGTTGCATGGAGTCAGAATCGATTGGATTTTTTCTGACTTGCTCGATGCAGTTCCGGCCCCTTGTGATGTGACCCCAATCGCCTGCATTACACTTCGATGCACCAGCGGTATCAAACGATTTTTGGCCATATGACCTTCTTCGTGGCCAAATTTCACAGTGTAGCCCCAGCCTCTATCTCACTGCTCCTGTGTGTCACAGTATTGCCTGCATAGTATTCATAAGCAAGGATGAACTCTATAGTCGGTTCAAATAGGGTTGCAGTAGTTAAAATAGTTGACGGACATGAGAAAAAGACAAACAAAACTGTGAAAATAATCTAAAAAACTAAAGAAAGTAAATAAATAATAAAAAAATGATTTTTTTTCTCCATAGAGGGAAAAAATCTATTTGGGGAAATGAAATGCAAAAAAATTACAAGTCCTAATCCACGTATCGTTACTAGTGATGAGCGAATAGCTTAGGATAACTCCTTATCTGAATAGCTATAGCGCTCACCAAATAGCTGCATCGGGAACCCGGTGTCACGCTGTATAGCAGATATATATATGTGATGACAGTAATCTATATCAAAAGGGCAACATACTATATAACATGCGCATAGATAGATGATAACATAGAATTACCTGACAGAATGTCCAGTGGGTCACTACGGAATCCGTTATACGCTGTCTCCGGCTAGAGGGTTACTGGGGTCTATGCTGACCCTAAACTGGGGTCCTAACTAATCCCTCTACCTGGAGGTACTGTTAAAGGTACAGAGGTCCAGGCCACCAGCGTAAACCCTGTCTCCTATCAATCCCTGTCAACTGTAATCTAGTCCTAAGAAGGACCCTGATTACCACCAAAGGGAATGAACAGGTAACGGTTAATGAACAGAAAGACATACAAGAAAGACAAGAAATAAAGTAAATAAAGTCTTACATACAACACTCACACACAGTAGGAACACCTAAGGTCTCAGAGATAAACTATAAGCTATAAGAGTAAAAACAACTAATGAACTCTTAGCTTAAGTATTCTCAGAACCGATCCAGTCTGCTAGACTACATGAATGCTTTCACCGGCATCTAACCAGCAGACTGGCAGCTATATAAAGGAAACTAATTAGAACATAATCAAAAGCAGCCGGGCGAGGCTGGACCTAGTCTTAGCAAAGAGCTAGGTAAAATTAACTCCCTCACCACCAAACACAAAGTAACAGCAACTCAGCTGCGAGAAGTCAGAATGTGCAATCGCGACGATCCTCGTGGCGATGCACCCATGACACCCGGATACCTGGAACCCTCCCGATAAATCTGTTTTTCGGTGCCGCAGCTGCATGTGTCGCGGCTGTGTGGTAGTCACAAAACACGCATGGAGAGCCTGTTTGTAAAGTCGTAGATTGTGAGAGCCATCAATAAGCATCGGTACCTACCCAGTAGGGAACAATATGACAATTCTTTGTGGTCATCACAGAAATGAGCCAGTAGAAATGTCTTCATCTGAGCTATGAGAAGCACATCGCAGTCATTACATTTCACCCCACACTGCAATCCCCTATTGTGGACACAGCATCTGGTACAGCAGCAGAGATAGAGAAACACTTTTCCTTGGAAAGGGAAGTGCAAGGGTTAGGAAGGTGAGAGGTCAAGCACAGTCAATTTCTCAACTTCCAGTGTTTTTTCTTCTAGGTTCAGTAAACACACGTGGAGCAGCTCCTGTCCTGTCCCAGAGTCAAAACTGATCGCTCCAACAACACACATGCAGGGTGCAAAAACCAGACAGATGGGAGAAGGTTGTGTGTGAGGTCCGGGCCATGTCCTGTCACACAGGTTGTTTGGATGTAGCTCTCTGGTGATAAAATGATGGAAGCCCAGAGAAAAGACCATGTGTATATTTGATGGGTCTCAGTGAAGGATGAGAGGAAGGAAAAAGAACATCCATAATGGCTACTAACAAGAAAGGCAAAATAAAGACAACATCTGTGGCTTCACAGTCAGAGAAACCAAGTGCGGTAGGTCCAGGCCAATACACAAGCTTGCGGAAATTTTAATTACCACTGGAGAGTCATAAAAACCATATACTGAAAGTTCTAACATTTACAATAGTTGTCCATTTAGGACACGCCCTGACCATATGCCATGGACATCATAGAAAAGTGTTCCCCACTTGGTAGCCCTTGGCTAATAACCGCAGCTCACAACCTGCTCTACGTGGGCATTACATGTATTACATGGATGGACATTCATCTGCCAGGTAAAAATAATACATTGACAGTAATCTTGACTGAAATTGTGTTAACTGTATTTACAGTAAGGGTGTGTGCACACGTTGCGGATTCTGCTGCGGATCCGCAGCGGATTTGGCCCTGCGGATCCGCAGCAGATTCTGCCGCGATGTACAGTAGCATTCTAATCTATGTAAAGCGAAAAACGCTGTGCTCATGCTGCGGATTTGAATCCGCAGCATGTCAATTCTTTGTGCGGAATCCGCAGTGGTTTTACACCTGCTCCATTATATAAATCTGCAGGTGTAAAAACGCAGGGGAAATCCGCAGAAAAACCGCAGATAAAACGCAGGTCATTTTACCTGCGGATTTAGCAAAATCCACGCAGAAAAATCCGCAACTGAATCTGCAACGTGTGCACAGACCCTAAATAGCGAGGCCATCAAAGTTTCCTTAAGGGTAGGTGCACACATTGCGGAATTGCAGTGGAAATTTCTGCGGCAATCCCGCATCTCCCTGTCGCGGGAAATACACATTTTATAGGTATTTGTATTCCCGCAGAACTAGCGTTTTGCAAGCGATCTGTAGCATGCTTGGAAAACTGATTGACAGGTTGGTCACACGAGTCAAACATAGTGCTTGACAAGTGTGACCAACTTTTTACTATTGATGCCGCCTATGCCGCATCAATAGTAAAAAGATCTAATGTTAAAAATAATAAAAAATAAATAAATCGTGATACTCTCACCTTCCGGCGGCCCCCGCAGCTTTCCCGCCTCTCAGCGACGCTCCGGCCAATCCCGTTCCCAGGCGTCCTTTGCGACAATGACCCAGATGACGTAGAATCACGCGAGACCACTACGTCATCTGGGGTGATTCTCGCAATGCGTCACTGGGAACGGGATTGGCCGGGAGCGTCGCTGAGAGGCGGGAAAGCTGCGGGGGCCGCCGGAAGGTGAGAGTATCACGATTTTTTATTTTAATTATTGTTTTTACATGGATATGATACCCAGGGCCTGGAGGAGAGTCTCCTCTCCTCCAGACCCTGGGTACCATCCGCACATGAACCGCTTACTTTGCGCATGGTGGGCATAGCCACATGCGGAAAGTAAGCGGTTCAATGCATTCCTATGGCGGCGGAATCGCCGCGATTCTGCAAAAAAGAATGAGCATGCTGCGGATTCTTCCATGATGCGATTCCGCCGTGCAAAAACCCATAGGCTATAATGAGTTGTGTTGTGTAAGCGTTTTTGCCGCGGTTTTGCGACAAAAATGCTAAGAATCCGCAACGTGTGCACATAGCCTTAGGGTCACCGTATTTTTGCAGCATTTTTCCAGTTTTTACTATAAAAAAATACAGCATTTTAGTGTCCCAGCAAAATAAATGGGACTTGAGAAATCTCATGCACATGTTGCTTATTTTTTCCTTGCAGATATAAAGCAGTTTCATATCTGCAGCATGTCAACTCTTACGGAATTGTTTGCGGCGTTTTTCACTCAACGACTTGGAAAAATGCATGTAAAAAAGCGTGTTTTTTTTTTATGCAGCGTTTTTCCAGCTAAGAGACACATTTTGCTGCATAACTGTCTGGAGCAAATATGTGCACATACCCTTAAAATCTCCAAGCACCTTTGATCCTCCCGCTCTTTTCCATTTTGCGCTGCCTGACTCCATTGCAGAGATGCTCACATTTGTTGCTTTCAGAGTGCAGTATGTGAAATCTCTGCCGGCAGTTCAACTGGGCGTTTCTTTAGCGTCTTCTGCCTAACTATAATTGGCAGCGTCTGGGAAGTGGGGAGGTGGTGAAAGCGCCTGCCCCTAGAGACTCTAAAGAAATGCCCAGTTGCATTACAAGCAGAGATTTCACATATTGTGTTCCAAAAGCAACAGATGCGAATATATCGTTAAAGGAACGATGCATGGAAAACAGAAATGAGGACATCCAGGGGAAATCAGGTATTTTTACAAAGTATGCAACAGATTCTCTTTACCCCACCCCTAAATAATATTTCACCCATAATAAACATCTGGATCTTGAATATTTATATAATGTATTATAACCCAAAATAAAACTGCAGTATAGTGACCCCCCCAAAAAAAAATATAGTCACTTAATGACACAGATATTATTTAGAAATGTAGCTAACAGTGTCCAGAGACATGAGGCACTGGGTAAAACGGCAAGTGCTCAATAATAGCAAGAACAGGTTTTCAAAAAAAAAAAAAAGTAAAAATAATCCAAAGGGTAAAAATAAAAATATATGTATATATTTTATTACAAAACCCGTTAAGAAAACTTAATATTAAACTAGACAGACAGACACACACAAAACCGCATTTCCACTGGTGCGATTTATGTATGGAGCTCTTGTCAAATGTCCTCCGTACAGTGGGGTCTGTGATGTAAGCTACATCTGTGCTTGACAAGTGATGATAAGTGTCTGGTTTCTGCACACTCGTAACATATGAGCACACTAGGGAGATGATGCACATACAGTATGTAGAGGACAGGAAAAGGCTAATATTAGAAGGGACATGTCTGTTTCATAAAGTACAACCTCTTGTCTTGTTTTCATAATCTGCAGGCAGCGTGGGGGATCACACAAGCACTGAAGACCTCACACACTTGGCAGCGGAGCTCTGGATCTTTATCCTCCGCACAACTGCACATGTGCATCACAGCAGAAGCTGGACATACCATGCACGGTACAGAAAATCAAATTGTCCGAAATATTTAAAATATTATGCACATTGAACTGCCGCATACACTTACATGCAGTACTTATCAGCAATGGCAGCAGAAGACTTTGAGCAAAACATGATGCTGGGTAGGAAAGCTAAAAAAAAATGTAAAAAAAAATCAAACTACACGTAAAAAAAAATAGTTAAAAAATTAAGTTGTCAAAAATACTGCCATATACAGTTAGGTCCATATATATTTGGACAGAGACAACATTTATGTAATTTTGGTTCTAGACATTACCTCAATGAATTTTAAACAAAACAATTCAGATGCAGTTGAAGTTCAGACTTTCAGCTTTCATTTGAGGGTATCCACATTAAAATTGGATGAAGGGTTTAGGAGTTTCAGCTCCTTAACATGTGCCACCCTGTTTTTAAAGGGACCAAAAGTAATTGGACAGATTAAATAATTGTAAATAAAATGATCATTTCTAGTACTTGGTTGAAAACCCTTTGTTAGCAATGACTGCCTGAAGTCTTGAACTCATGGACATCACCAGACACTGTGTTCCTTCTTTTGATGCTCTGCCAGGTCTTCACCTCGGTGGTTTTCAGTTGTTGTTTGTTTGTGGGCCTTTCTGTCTGAAGTTTAGTCTTTAACAAGTGAAATTAATGCTCAGTTGGGTTGAGATCAGTGACTGACTTGGCCATTCAAGAATATTCCACTTCTTTGCTTTAATAAACTCCTGGGTTGCTTTGGCTTTATGTTTTGGGTCATTGTCCATCTGTAGTATGAAACGACGACCAATCAGTTTGGCTGCATTTGGCTGGATCTGAGCACACAATATGGCTCTGAATACCTCAGAATTCATTCGGCTGTTTCTGTCCTGTGTCACATCATCAATAAACACTAGTGACCCAGTGCCACTGGCAGCCATGCATGCCCAAGCCATCACACTGCCTCCTCTGTGTTTTACAGATGATGTGGTATGCTTTGGATCATGAGCTGTACCACGCCTTCGCCATACTTTTCTCTTTCCATCATTCTAGTAGAGGTTGATCTTGGTTTCATCTGTCCAAAGAATGTTCTTCCAGAACTGTGCTGGCTTTTTTAGATGTTTTTTAGCAAAGTCCAGCCTAGCCTTTTTATTCTTGATGCTTATGAGTGGCTTGCACCGTGCAGTGAACCCTCTGTTTTTACTTTCATGCAGTCTTCTCTTTATGGTAGATTAGGATATTGATACGCCTACCTCCTGGAGAGTGTTGTTCATTCGGTAGGCTGTTGTGAAGGGGTTTCTCTTCACCATGGAGAGTATTCTGCGATCATCCACCACTGTTGTCTTCTGTGGGCGCCCAGGTCTTTTTGCATTGATGAGTTAACCAGTGCTTTCTTTCTTTCTCAGGATGGACCAAACTGTAGATTTTGCCACTCCTAATGTTGTAGCAATTTCTCAGATGGGTTTTTTCTGTTTTTGGAGCTTAAGGATGGCTTGTTTCACCTGCATGGAGAGCTCCTTTGACCGCATGTTTCCTTCACAGCAAAACCTTCCAAATGCAAACACCACACCTCAAATCAACTCCAGCCCTTTTATCTGCTTAATTGAAAATGACATAACGAAGGGATTGCCCACACCTGTCCATGAAATAGCCTTGGAGTCAATTGTCCAATTACTTTTGGTCCCTTTAAAAACAGGGTGGCACATGTTAAGGAGCTGAAACTCCTAAACCCTTCACCCAATTTTAATGTGGATACCCTCAAATGAAAGCTGAAAGTCTGAACTTCAACTGCATCTGAATTGTTTTGTTTAAAATTCATTGTGGTAATGTCTAGAACCAAAATTACATAAATGTTGTCTCTGTCCAAATATATATGGACCTAACTGTAAGTGCCAAACTGGTACAAAAGCCTGTAGGTTTCTTGGCATTGAGTAACAGGGGTGACACTACAGGTACTGTATTTTGGCTGGCTGGCACTTTTATAAAAGGCTCCATGTGCCTCATCACTTTCAAATATATCTTCATCTTCTGATGTCCATACAGTTAAAATCTGTGGTAGAACAGTTGGCTCTGGCCTCATCACCCCTCCACTTGTTCTTGTAGCCCACAGACGTACAAGGTTTGAAGACCTCAGTGCAGGACAGCACAAGCCATTATGGCGCCATCCATCTCCTACATTGCCTGTCTCAGAGTATATCAGACTGCACTAGGATGACATCAGAGTGCAGTCCAATGTTTCACACGCACCCATAGACTTGTATGGGTGCGAGTCAGCCGAGTCTCGCTGCCCATCTGCGATTGTTCTCTCATGCCGAATCGGCAGATCTGAGCTGCCCCATAGAGTAACACTGGGTCGAGTGCTATGTGATGTTTTATCGCATAGCACTAGGCCATGTTATACGGTAGCATGACTTTAGCCTTAAGAGTAGAGTATAAGAGGAAACGTTTACGATCTGTGTAGGCATGTAAGGGAACATTAAAGGGAGCTGTTACACCTCAAATTACACCATTTATATATACTGTTGTGAAATTACCACCTATAAAATAATACTTGTAGGGCGCATTTCACTAATTTTGTTTTACATTAAAAAAAAAAACATTTTATTTCATGTTTAAATAATGGGTCCTCTGTATACCTTCGTCGAGGCCAAGTGCTCCGTGTACCAATCTGTCTCCTATAGTACTATCCTCCACAGCATTCACTTTGAAGCACTGCCCAAATTGAATCCCCAGTCCTGCACGCACGGACATTGTAGAACGTACAATAAACACTGTGTCAGTGTATACAAGTGCAACGCACAGCGTCACTGTATGCAGGTGCATTCTCATGCCTCCCCTGTTGCATTGGTCGCTCGCTGCACATAGGATCAGGCGGACAGTGTTGACAATAGAGGGAGATTTAAGCATGTCCGCACTGACTGCAGACACAGTGTCATTTTGTACATGTTGCAGATAATTTCCATACATTTATTGACCAGCACTGCAGATTTTTACAGTGCTCATCAATTATTTCTGCGCATCTTCACTACAGATTTCAATCTTTGCTTTGAATACGGTGAAATTCAGAGAAAATCCACATCACAATCTGTAAGTAATATACAAGTGCTTCTCACTAAATTAGAATATCATCAAAAAATTAATTTATTTAATTTCTTCAATACAAAAAGTGAAATATAGAGTCTGTGACTAGTCACTACTCACGGACAGGCCGTGAGGCAGAAGAGTCAGACGTTCCGGGCTCAATACCAAGAGAGTACATAGATAACCAAGGGAAAAGACGAAGGCGTAAGTCAGGTCACAGTCCAGGGTCAACAACAAGAGATAGCGGATCAAAAGCCAAAGGACAAGACAAACGGATAGTCAGAACAAGGTCCAAAGGGTCAGGCAGCAGAAGATCAGAATTCAGAGCAACAGAATCAGGCTAACACTCATCAAGAAGCACAAACTACGTCTGGCAGGGATCAGGGGAAGACAGCTCAGTTAAGTAGCTATGCGATTACCAGAACACTGAACACCAGTAGAAAATCCCGAATGCCCCAGACACAGATTGGACAGCTGAGCTGTCAATCAAGGCACCGACAGCCCAGCAAGCCCATCACAGTATTGGACAACCAAGCTGTCAATCAAGACAGACAGCAAGACAGTTTCCATAGAACAGCATAACAATCATTCACTGTACGGCGGAATTGTGACAGAGTTATTACAAACAGAGTGATCTATTTCAAGTGTTTATTTCTGTTAATGTTGATGATTATGGTTTACAGCCAATGAAAACCCAAAAGTCATTATCTCAGTAAATTACAATAATTTATAACACCAGCTTGAAAAATTATTTTAAAATCCGAAATGTTGGCCTACTGAAATGTATGTTCAGAAAATGCACTCAATACTTGGTCGGGGCTCCTTTTGCATCAATTACTGCATCAATGCGGTGTGGCATGTAGGCGATCAGCCTGTGGCACTGCTGAGGTGTTATGGAAGTCCAGGTTGCTTTGATAGCAGCCTTCAGCTCGTCTGCATTGTTGGGTCTGGTGTCTCTCATTGTCCTCTTGACAATACCCCATAGATTCTGTATGGGGTTAAGGTCAGGCGAGTTTGCTGGCCAATCAAACACAGTGATACTGTTGTTTTTAAACCAGGTATTGGTACTTTTGGCAGTGTGGACAGGTGCCAAGACCTGCTGGAGAATGAAATTTCCATCTCCAAAAATCTTGTCGGCAGAGGGAAGCATGTAGTGCTCTAAAATTTTCTGGTAGATGGCTGCGCTGACTTGATAAAACACAGTGGACCTACACCAGCAGATGACATGGCTCCCAAACCATCACTGATTTTGGAAACTTCACACTAGACCTCAAGCAGCTTGGGTTGTGGCCTCTCCACTCTTCCTCCAGACTCATGTACCTTGATTTCCAAATTAAATGCAAAATTTACTTTCATCTGAAAACAACAACTTGGATCACTGAGCAACAGTCCAGTTCTTTTTCTCCTTGGCCCAGGTAAGACGCTTCTGGCATTGTCTATTGGTCATGAGTGGCTTGACACAAGGAATGCAACACTTGTAGCCCATGTCCTGGATACGTCTGTGTGTGGTGGCTCTTGAAGCAATGACTCCAGCAGCAGTCCACTCGTTGTGAATCTCCACAAATTTTTGAATGGCCTTTTCTTAACAATCCTTTCAAGGCTGCGGTTATTCCAGTTGCTTGTGCACCTTGTTCTACCACACTTTTTTCTTCCACTCAACTTTCCATTAACAAGCTTGGATATAGTACTCTGTGAACAGCCAGCTTCTTTAGCAATGACATTTTGTGGCTTATTCTCCTTGTGGAGTATGTCAATGACTGCCTTCTGGACATCTGTCAAGTCAGCAGTCTTCCTCATGATTGTTGAGTCTACTGAAACAGACTAAAGGGTATGCCACACTAAGCGAGATAGCAACTGCGTCACCATTTATGACGCAGTAACGATCTCGTTAGCGACTTATGTGTGACATGTAGCAGCGATGTGGCCCCTGCTGAGATGTCGCTGATCGCTTATGAACGTTCTGAGCCGTTTTTTGGTCGTTGGTATCCCGCTGGTGAGCCTGAATCGCTGAGTGTGACACCCTTTATGAACGACTTCACCAGCGTCGCAATGTGGGACTAGGTTTTCCCAACGACCACAGAGGTCATTATACAGATCGCTGATGAGTTGTGTTTGGAATCACAGATCGCTGATGAGTTGTGTTTGGAATCTAACTAGCGATCACATAGCGATCGCACTAGCGATCTCGCCAGGTCGTGTCGTTGTCGTGATCACTGGTGCGATCGCTAAGTGTGGCAGTGCCTTAAGGGACCTTTTTAAAAGCTTAGGAAGCCTCTGCATGGGTTTTTTTGTTAATTATTCTAATTTCATCAGATAATGACTTTTGAATTTTCATTGGCTGTAAGCCATAATCATCAACATTAACAGAAATAAACACTTGAAATAGATCACTCTGTTTGTAATGACTCTATATTAGTTTCACGTTTTGTATTTCAGAACTAAAATAAATTAACTTTTGTTGATATTCTAATTTAGTGAGAAGCATTTGTATATGCTTTCTACCACCATTTGATCATTTTATAGAGGTAATATTCCTTTTTATTCAATAACAATACAGCAGGAATATTTAGTCTATGTGTTAGATATTCATGGTCATAGCCCTTGTGATAGCCGTGTTACATAGTACATTTATGACTATTATTTACTTAAAATGTTTGAATCTCTATTAAAACAAAAAATAAATCAATAAACCAATAGAAAGATGCTGCAAGAAAATCACCTTATCAATATTATAGTAATAAAATATTATTAACATTAACAAAATCTGCAACTGTATTAAAAAACCCACACTGGATATAACCAAAGAATAAGAAAACTGGGGGATAAAATCACACCTCAACTTCTACCTATGAGGAGAGAGTGAAGCTGGTGGAAGAAAAAGCAGAGAGAACACATAAAGAAGCTGCCAAGGTCTCTAAGACAAGGAAAAAACAGCTAAAAATGAAGCACCCAACTCATACAATAGCCACAAATAGTGTAATTCCTCAAATACATCTCATACTGAGAAGTTACCTAAAAGTACAATTACACTTTAAGCAATATTTTTTTTTTAACAGTCTTCTTCTTTCACCCCCAATTATCACAGTGACCCACAAACTTCAATCTCTTTTCTAATTTTCAATTTACTGTACTTTTGTTTGACAATACATTCTTTTATAGTTATGGATTTATTTCAATACAAAGTTGAGCAAAGCTCCCGAAATTCAATTCAGGCACATTTGTTCAATTAAGAGGGGGTGGTGCGTATTTAATGCAAATCTAATACATTCGGTACAAATCAAATCTGAAGGCAAAAGGTTAAAGAAAAAAATAAACTCTTATACTAACCTTTCCTCAGCCCTCCTCATACCTGGTCCCATTGCTGCCGCTGCCTGCCAGATTCTTCGGCTGGCTCCACTTCTTCCTTCTTCTCTATCCAGGTCTTTCGAAGGGAGCCACCGTTGACTAGGCCCCATGAGAGCTCAAAGCGAGTTGCCCATAAATTAGAATTTGCCAGCCTCCACACATTTGGGGAAATCCTAAACAAATTTGATTAGTTTACACTTCAATTTGTTTTTCTCTACTTCAATAACATACGGTATGTAGATTAGATTTTATGACAAAGCAAAATTATTGAGGGGCACAATATTTGGGGGAGATGGTGAGACATATGCCCAAGACACAAAATGAATACATGATAACTGCTATTGATCAATCATAACCAGTATATTCATTTCCACATCTATAGGTCTCTCGTACACACTAGCCAAATTTTAATGTGTATGGAGGAGTCAGGAGGGATGGGAGTCCATAGAGCAATCGTTCAGTCGACAGCTGTCTTATATGTATTTAGCATGAACTCTGAATAAACATGCAGTCCCAAAATAATGTACTATTTTTCCACAGTCTTATTTACACGTAGATTATGTGCAAACCAGACAGCCCGCTGCTTACTATCTCCCGACGTAGTCCTGCCATGTTTTTCAGGATGACATAGCTGGATAGTGGAGAAAACATGTCCCAATCTTTACTGTATCCCACTGCACCTGATAGAGCGGAAAATAACACTAAGTAATGAATGACCAAAACAACTGCACGAGCATACCAATGGGGAGAGAGTAGTGAAATGCAGGGGTTGGACAAAATAATGGAAACACCTAACGTTTTGGCATCAGAATCTTCGAACATGTTATAAACATGCAAACCGTGACATATGGTAATGTTTTTTTAGCTGATTATTTGTGTTATGTGATATGTGTATGTAAATTAACTGTTTGTTTTGCATAATTGTAAGAATATTGATGAGAACCTGATACCAATGGCAGACCTCTCGGATTTTCAAAGAGGCCAAATTGTTGGTGCTGGTATGGCAGGCGCTAGTGTAACCGAAAGTGTCCGAATGCTTGGCGTTTCAAGAGGTACTATCTCCAAAGTAATGACTGCATTTGAAAGAGAATGAAAAACGTCCGCAGCAAAGCACAGGTCCGGTCGAAAGTCGAAGTTGACTGAGAGAGACCGTCGGACTTTAAAGCGAATTGTGAGAGAGGATCCGAAAATCACTGCTGAGCTCAATGAACACCTACAGAACCCAGTGTCCACGAAGAAAACTGTTAGTCGGGAGTTGAACAAATCTGGATTCCACAGAAGAGCTGAAATTCGAAAACCGCTGCTCTCAATGACAAATGTTTCCAAGCATTTAGAGTGGTGAAGAAACCTCCAGAATTGGTCCCTCGAGCCGTGGAAACATGTGATATTCTCAGACGATTCATCGTTTACCCTATTTCCGACCTCCGGCCGTGTGTAAGTTTGGAGACAGCCGAAAGAAGCATTTCATCCAGACTGTTCCCAACCGTAAAACATGGCGGAGGTTCTGTGATGATCTAGGGTGCTATTTCGTGGAGATCCGCCGGGCCAATGATATCCCTTCATGGAAGGGCGACCAAGTGCATCCTATGGTTCAAGCACTGTTCCCGGAGGGGAACGCCATCTTTCAGGATGATAATGCACCAATTCATACAGTTAGAAACGTTAAAGCATGCATGGCACGAGGAACATTCTAATGAAGTTGAGCATCTCATCTGGCCCCCACAATCCCCAGACCTCAACATTATTGAGCATTTATGGTCGATTTTAGAGATTCAAGTTAGACGTCGATTTCCGCCGCCATTGTCGCTCAAAGAACTGGAGGGTGTTTTAACTGAAGAATGGGCTAAAATTCCTTTGGAAACAATTCACACCTTGTATGAATCCATACCTCGGAGAATTGAGTCTGTAATCGCCGCAAAAGGTTGACCTACACCATATTAAACTAACTTTTGTTGAAGTTTCCAGGTGTTTCCATTATTTTATCCAACCCCTGTGCAATGTGGCCAGGAGCTGAGGGAACTCAAAACAACCAACAATTAGGCTTTCCATTCTTGATCAAGACTTCAAATAAGTTGAAATGTTACATGTATGAGGGTGAAAAAAAAATCCCAGATTTTCACCTGTATCTTTAGAGAGTTGCTCCAAGGATACATTTAGAGGTTAGTACCTGGATACATTTAGAGGTTAGTACCTGGGTGAATTTAGAGGTTAGTACCTGGCTACCTGTTAGAACCCTCTTGTTAGATTTTGTTTCAGTTTGCTGGTCACATGACCTTTTTTCCCTATTTAGTCTGGCTCCGCCCTTCTGGCTTTGCTGGACTTCATTGTATTATCTACTCTTAAGCTAGCCAGGTGCTTAGGTGCCTTACTCTGTCAGTTTTGCTTGATCTTAGGATCTCTTAGTATTTGTTTTCTGTTTTATATTCCCTGCTACACTTTCTGTTAGGAGGTGTCCACCTTTTCACCCAGTCCCTAGATCTTGTAGGGATTCCTTCCTCGCAACTATAGGTCTTCGTTCAGACTAGCTGAGGACTTTAGCGGGTCTGGTCGCAGGATCAGGTCCCCCGTTACATCGTAGGGATCCAGCTCAGTCCTATTGTAGGGACAGAATTCCCACCTTTCCTTAGTGCTTGTAGCAGATCATAACAGTAAATCCAGCCCAAAGAAAAAAAAAAAAAAAATCTCTAAGGAAAGATTTTCAGTTTCTATTATGGTGTTGGTTCAGGATTTGGCTCAACACCTGCAGCGACTCTCTCTGGAGGTGGCTCAAATCCAGCAACACGTGAGTAGTTGTTCTGGAGCTGATTTCGTGGAGCCAAAGGTACGTTTGCCTGATTTATTTTTTGGTGAACAACAAGATTTTTTTTCTTTTAAAAATGCTTGCTTGTTGTATTTCCGTTTGAGACCCAGATCCTCTGGTGATGAATCACAGCGCATAGGGTTCATAATGTCACTTTTGCGCAAAGAACCTCAGGACTGGGCCTTTTCTCTGCAGCCTAGTGATCCATGCTTTAGATCAGTGGATAGTTTTTTTTCTGCTTTGGGGTTATTGTAGTTTTTTTTCTGCTTTGGGGTTATTGTATGACGATCCGGATCGTGTTTCATCAGCTGAGACAGAATTGAGACGTTTGAGACAGGGATCAGGTAATGTGGAAAAATATTGTACTCACTTCCGAAGGTGGTCCGCTCAGGTGGGCTGGAACGATTCAGCTTTGAAAAGTTTATTTCTTGCAGGGTTAAGTGAAAGGGTTAAAGATTTGCTGATTGCTTATCCCATACCTGGTAACTTGCAAGAGGCTATGCAATTAGCCATACGGGTGGATAGGAGACTGCGTGCAAGGGTTAATGAGAGTAAATCTGCCTTGTCAGCTCCAAGTTTGGAGAAGGAATGTAATGACATTGCAGAGCCGATGGAAATTGGAGCAATGACACCTCACTCTCAAGAAAAAGAACGCAGATTTGCTCAAGGTTTGTGTTTCTACAGTGGTAAATCAGAGCATTTCATTAAGAACTGTGCGCTTCCAATGAATAAAGAGAGAAAAAAAAATGAGGTCAGTTTTGCCCGCATAGCTTGTTTAAACAATAAAGGTGTCTTTCTTTCTGCTACCACTGCTGTTGAGGAAGAATTAATGGAGTTTCGGGTATTTGTGGATTGTGGTTCAACTCTCAATGTGATTGATGGGAAATTTTTGGAAAAACTAAAATTAAAACCCAAACTTCTATCTTCTCCTATTAATGTGGTGTCTGTGGATGGTTCTCACTTGAAAAATGTTACTCACCATATTTGTGAATTTCCTCTTACTATTAATGGTGTTCATCAAGAGAATTTGGATTTGGTAATTTTGAATAATTTACCTTCTCCGGTGATTTTGGGGTTACCCTGGTTAAAATTGCACAATCCGGTACTGGATTGGTCTACCAATGAAATTAAGTCCTGGAGTCCTAAGTGTTATGACAAGTGTTGTAACGGGCGTATTGCTGCTGTAGTTAAGGGGGAGTTACCTGTACCTATTCAGGATTTTTGGAAAGTTTTTTCTGATAAGGAATCGCAGGTATTGCCTCCTCATAGAGATTATGATTGTGCAATTGAATTTGTCCCTGGAGCGACTCTTCCTAAAAGTAGTTTATTTAATTTGACTATTCCTGAGAGAAAGGCTTTGAAGGAATACATACAGACAAGCTTGGCCGCCGGTCACATTAGGCCTTCCAAATCTCCTGTGGCGGTTGGATTTTTTTTTGTTAAAAAAAAAGGACGGCGGTTTACGGCCTTGTCTAGACTTTCGTGAAATTAATAAGATTACTGTACGCAATCCTTACCCACTGCCATTGATTCCTGATTTGTTTAATCAGTTAGTGGGGGCCAAGTGGTTCTCGAAAATTGATCTTCGAGGGGCATACAATTTGTTGCGCATGAAGGAGGGGGATGAATGGAAGACTGCGTTTAACACTCCACTGGGTTATTTTGAGAATCTGGTCATGCCCTTTGGACTTCCCAGTGCTCCGGCATTTTTTCAGAATCTTATTAATGACATCCTTAGACCTTTGATCGGCAGAAGTGTGGTTGTGTATTTGGATGACATTTTGATTTATTCACCGGATTTGGAGTCTCATTGGAGGAGTGTGCGTGAAGTATTACAGTTACTGAGTGATAATTCACTTTTTGCCAAACTAGAAAAATGTGAGTTCGCTGTACAGAGACTTAGTTTTTTGGGCTACATTGTCTCCAGTGAAGGTTTTGAGATGGACCCGGTGAAAGTGCAAGCTGTGCAGGATTGGCCTAGACCTATTGGTGTGAAATCAATACAGAGGTTTTTGGGGTTCGCCAAT
Source organism: Oophaga sylvatica (assembly GCA_033576555.1). Classification (NCBI taxonomy): domain Eukaryota; kingdom Metazoa; phylum Chordata; class Amphibia; order Anura; family Dendrobatidae; genus Oophaga; species Oophaga sylvatica. The sequence continues at coordinate 426,964,286 of JARQOD010000001.1, read as the reverse complement.
TATTATAGAAAATTCATAAAATTTTTTTCTATGATTGCCAAACCTTTGACCGATCTCACCAGGAAAGGTGCTGATGCCATTGAGGCTTTTGTGTTGCTAAAGGAGAGGTTCAGCTCTGCTCCCATCCTTACGCAGCCTGATGTGACTAAACCATTTTTGGTTGAGGTTGATGCTTCTTCTGTGGGGGTCGGCGCGGTGTTGTCTCAGGCAAAGACGGATGGAGTACATCCCTGTGCTTTTTTTTCAAAGAAATTTTCTGAGTCTGAACTAAATTATGATATCGGTAATCGGGAATTGTTGGCAATTAAACTCGCATTTGAACACTGGCGTCATTTTTTGGAGGGAGCGGAATTTCCCGTTCAAGTCTTCACCGATCATAAAAATCTGATCTACCTTGATGCTGCCAAACGCTTGAATGCCCGTCAGTCTAGGTGGGCACTGTTTTTCTCACGGTTTAATTTTACCGTTACTTACATCCCAGGTACTAAAAATGTTAAAGCTGATGCTTTGTCTCGCAGCTTTTCTCCTATGGTGGGTACTGAGGAGGAGGAGGAAAACATCTTGCAAGAGGGGGTTGTTATTGCTGTTTTGGACTCCGTGTTGGAAGATGAGATTCTTAAAGCACAGGAGAATGCCCCATCTAACACGCCGCATGGGAGGTTGTTTGTGCCTGGTACCCTGAGGAGAGATTTGTTTGATGAATGTCATGACTCTCGGTTGGCAGGTCATCCTGGAATCTCTGAGACCAAGAGACTTGTGGGTCGCAGTTTTTGGTGGCCAGGATGGCAGAAGGAAGTCATTAAGTGGGTGCGCCAATGCACTGTGTGTGCTAGATCTAAGTCTTCTCATTCTCCTGCTGCGGGGTTGTTTTGCCCTTTGGAGGTCCCTAGTGCACCTTGGACACATTTGGCTATGGACTTAATTACTGACCTTCCCCCCTCTGAGGGTTTCACTGTCATCTGGGTGGTTGTGGACCGTTTTAGCAAGATGTGTCACTTGGTTCCTTTCATCAAACTGCCCTGCGCTAAGACTCTCGCTAAGGCCTTTGTCAAGGAAATAGTCAGACTACATGGTGTTCCTACTGACATTGTTTCTGATAGGGGACATCAGTTTGTGGCTCGTTTTTGGCGCGCCTTTTGTGACAGGTTGGGAGTTTGTCGTTTTCATCTGGATATCATCCTGAGTCTAATGGCCAGACAGAAAGGAAAAACCAGGATGTTGAGCAGTTCTTGCGTTGTTTTGTGACTGATAATCAAGAGGGGTGGTCTGAGTTTCTGCCACTTGCTGAGTTTGCTCTTAACAATCATACATCCGCTTCTGCTGGTTGTTCGCCTTTTTTTTGTTGTACTGGGAGACATCCGTCTTTTGGGTCATTTTCCAAGTTGGGATCGGCTGTACCTGAAGAGGAGAATTTTTCTGGTGTTTTGGAGAGAGTTTGGACTGATGTACATGGTAATCTTCAGGAGGCTAACAAAAGATCCAAAGTGTATTTTGATAGAAAACGACAAGAGGTTTTGTTTGCTATTGGTGACATGGTTTGGTTGTCTTCTAAGAATCTGCGCTTGAGGATTCCGTCTAAGAAATTGGGTCCCAAGTTTGTAGGGCCCTTTAAGGTGCTTCAGGTTATTAACCAATCTGCTGTTAAGTTGGAGCTTCCTACCTCCTGGAAGATTAATCCGGTGTTTCATGTTTCTCTCTTGAAAAAAGCTGAGGTCTCAGATGGAGACGTCTCGGCCACTGTTCCCCTGGTGGTGGAGGACGGGCAATATGAGATTTCCCGCATCCTAAATTCTAGACGGTATAGAGGGAGTTTGCAGTACCTCGTCGCTTGGAAAGGTTATGGACCCGAGGATAACTCATGGGTGAGGGTGGATGATGTTTCTGCGTCTAGACTTGTCAGAGCGTTTCACAAGAGGTTTCCGGATAAGCCTAAGTCCTAGGGGATCCGGAGGATCCTCTTAGAAGGGAGGGTACTGTTAGAACCCTCTTGTTAGATTTTGTTTCAGTTTGCTGGTCACATGACCTTTTTTCCCTATTTAGTCTGGCTCCACCCTTCTGGCTTTGCTGGACTTCATTGTATTATCTACTCTTAAGCTAGCCAGGTGCTTAGGTGCCTTACTCTGTCAGTTTTGCTTGATCTTAGGATCTCTTAGTATTTGTTTTCTGTTTTATATTCCCTGCTACACTTTCTGTTAGGAGGTGTCCACCTTTTGACCCAGTCCCTAGATCTTGTAGGGATTCCTTCCTCGCAACTATAGGTCTTCGTTCAGACTAGCTGAGGACTTTAGCGGGTCTGGTCGCAGGATCAGGTCCCCCGTTACATCGTAGGGATCCAGCTCAGTCCTATTGTAGGGACAGAATTCCCACCTTTCCTTAGTGCTTGTAGCAGATCATAACACTACCTATGTGAGTATTGCAACCATAACTAAAAGACTGTGCTGCTATCCTATCTTGTTGATAATTCTTTTCCAAATACTCTCCAAAAATAATTCCAAAATGAAGCTCCTTATTAAAAAGGGATTGTTTTTTGACCATCCTTATTTCTAATTCCAAGATGAGCATGTTGAGGTGAAAGGAAGACTCTTCGATTATGTTCACACTTTGCATATTTTATGCCTATTTTGTTGTCCAAAGCTCTGCAACTGCCCCATAGCTGTACACACTATATATAATTCAGAGTAACTTGATTAATGACTTAACCTTGATTAATTAATTACCTTTCAGCTAATTTAGGGGCAGCATAAATCAGATACTGGCTAAGTTATTGTCGTCAGGCATGTTTTACTCTAATCATTGCAGAGTTTCAGATAAAACATACTTTAAAAAGCCAGCCGAGAACTCAGTAACTAATTTAAGGCAGGTCCCGGTTTCCTCTGTCTTGCTCCCCATAACTGACCGGTCTCTCTCTCCCTTTGTGTGTGTATAGGAAGGGACCTGTCAGTAGTAAGTAAAGGGGTGGGGAGAAGCTGCTGGGCACCTGCCTGTTGGACTAGTCAGCTGACAAACTTAGTACCCCAGTTGGCTTTTCAAAGTATGTTTTCTCTGAAACGTGACAGCATTGCAGAATACAACATAGATGGTTGCTGTAATGCAAGCCAGTGCCTGAATCATGCTGCTTGTGGTTCAGACAGCATGAATTAGCACTTCGGTTCTCTCTCTTTATTATAAAACTAATGATCACAGAGGCTTGTAGCAGTTAAAACATTCCAAATTTTACCAACTTTTAGAGACCATTGCACCAGCAAGTACTAGAATCCTTTAATTTTTCAAGTGAATTTGTTGTTTGTTGGGTGTTCTGGTGCTGGGATCTCCACCAATTATCACCTTACCCTGGTGCTCCCCTTAAGTTATCTAAGAATAGAAAAGGGTCTCTGTTTCTGAAAGAAATAGCGCCACTTTTGTGAGTAGACAGCTCAGCCCAATTCACTTTAATAGGATGAGCTGTAAAACCAGAAGCCCCTTTCATAAGTGTTACATTGTAAAATAGCTTCTCCAGGTATTGCTAGTGTGCTAGTGAAAAGAAAAACAATCTACATAGAGCAATCACTCAAAACAATCACCCAAAAGAAAAATTGAACAAAGTCAACATATCCAAAAAAAAATTGACCCTGTGCATTAAACAGTTATTTGATTGATATAGACATATGGGATTGTTTAGGGGAAATTATGAAAAACCTCTGTATGGACTAATTTTGCACTAATATTAATTGCAGTGTTTATCCCAATGCAATCAAGAATTAATAAGATCAAACTCAAGGATACGATTTCAATTACAACTTCAAATTGAACTACTTAAGATGAAAATAAAACAACAAAGGTCACAAATCTAGTAAAGATCAGCCTTTATGTACTCATTATGAAAAGAAGAAAAAAAACCTTTACAAATTTAAAAACATCTAAATCATTTTCAATAATAGGCATAGCACCATTATGGTCTTCATCACTGCTCGGAAAGCGGGAATTTACTGGAAGTCATGATTATGTGAATAGCGATATAAGGTTATACAAAGAATGTTTTGTACTCAGTGAGGCCATAAGGGGATGGGAGGCATTGGGTAGCCCCACTATAGGGCACCTACGTTTGCTAGAAAACTCTACAAACTCAAGACTCATTACCATTTTTATACAAATGCCAGTTCTAAGCCAGTGCAACCCTTGAGATATACCGGAGTAGGTGCTGGGGCGGAGGTCCAGCAGTTCACAGTACAAACCTCATTAGTCAATTTGTCATGTGCCGTATCCAAACAGCAATTACTAAATTATAAGAGCGGATCTAAGAACTCCTGTGGGAGACCCTCCTCTCTTGCCCCCTAGGCTGAATAATAAGCAGGCTAAACAAACAGGGCAAGAGGGCAAAGGAAAAGTCACAACCAGGAAGAAGAGAGAGTGAGGTGAAATAAATCAGGTGAGGACGTGGAGAAGAAAAGTGATTTTGATATATGGAGATAAAAAGCGACCGAAAGTTTAATTGCTACAGTAGGACGAATCCTCCCAAAAATACTGACCAGTAATGGACACTAAGGTTGGGGTCTCACAGTGACATTTGGTTATGTACCAACCATTGTAAAATCAAATGCAATAGTAAAAATATTTTTGATCATAGCATAGCCCTCCCTATCATGTGCCACTTATAATACTGGTGTCTTCTTTTCAAGCTTCAAGGCTTCGGTATGGCTGCTACCGCTGTACAGTACAATATTCCATCTGTCTAATGTGTCCATAAAAATTAACACGTTCTTATTGAACTCCACTGAATTTCCAGGTTTACCAATAACATACAAGATATGTGAATGTTCTGTTGATGAGTTTTCTAAAATGGATAGCAACACAACAAAATCTGTTCTTACAACATTAAAAGTAATGTAAGAAATAAAGAGTTTGTCTATGGTTTTCATTTGGAGCATCACCTAGACTCCCATGCATATTCCCTGGGCTCAAATGTCCATGCCATATAGCAAGCCATGCTGGATGAGTAGATACTGTAAAGATTTTGGTTTGAATGTTAAGGACCCCATCCACATTAGACGGCTGTTGGCAAAACGACGCTTCGACCAATCGCTCAGCCATCAGCTCTCTGGGGTACATAGAAATGCTTGTTCATCCGAGCGCTTTGGTGTTCTCTATAAGGCCTCTTTCACACATCCGTTTTTTTGTGTCAGGCATAATCCGTCGAATACCTGAAGGCAGTGGCGTAGCGACCCGGGTGCGGGGGGTACGGGCCGCACCGGGTGACACCTCTGCTTGGGGTGACACCAGTAGCATAGCTACCGGGGGGCAGAGAGGGGCGGTGGCCCCGGGCCCCGCGCTCGGAGGGGGCCCACCCGGAGCTACGGTACTGTAACTGTATCGGCGTGCACAGCGCGCCGATACAGTTACATACTGCGGCAGAGCAGGGAGAATTAATCTCCCTGCTCTGCCGCCCGGCCGCTATGGGGCCTGAGCAGGCAGTGGGGGGCCCGGTGCCAGCAGTGGGCCCCCCGCCCGTCATTGCAGGGTCAGCTGTATCAGGATCCAGCCGATACAGCTGACTGCATTGAGAGAGAAGGAGCGAGCGCTCCTTCTCTCCCATAATCCCCCTCTCAGCGTCTGACAGCGGGCGCGATGACGTCACTGCCCGGCGCCGGCAGTCAGACGCTGAGAGGGAGAGCAGTGAGCAGCGCAGGAGCCTGGAGCAAGAAAGGTGAGTACAGGATTTATTATTTTTGTAAAGGGGGTGCATTATAAGTATGGCTGCATATGGGGGTGCATTATAAGTACGGCTGCATATGGGGGTGCATTATAAGTACGGCTGCATATGGGGGTGCATTATAAGTAAGGCTGCATATGGGGGTGCATTATAAGTACGGCTGCATATGGGGGTGCATTATAAGTAAGGCTGCATATGGGGGTGCATTATAAGTATGGCTGCATATGGGGGTGCATTATAAGTAAGGCTGCATATGGGGGTGCATTATAAGTACGGCTGCATATGGGGGTGCATTATAAGTAAGGCTGCATATGGGGGTGCATTATAAGTACGGCTGCATATGGGGGTGCATTATAAGTACGGCTGCATATGGGGGTGCATTATAAGTACAGCTGCATATGGGGGTGCATTATAAGTACGGCTGCATATGGGGGTGCATTATAAGTACGGCTGCATATGGGGGTGCATTATAAGTAAGGCTGCATATGGGGGTGCATTATAAGTATGGCTACATATGGGGGTGCATTATAAGTAAGGCTGCATATGGGGGTGCATTATAAGTAAGGCTGCATATGGGGGTGCATTATAAGTACGGCTGCATATGGGGGTGCATTATAAGTAAGGCTGCATATGGGGGTGCATTATAAGTACGGCTGCATATGGGGGTGCATTATAAGTACGGCTGCATATGGGGGTGCATTATAAGTACAGCTGCATATGGGGGTGCATTATAAGTAAGGCTGCATATGGGGGTGCATTATAAGTACGGCTGCATATGGGGGTGCATTATAAGTACGGCTGCATATGGGGTGCATTATAAATAAGGCTGCCTATGGGGTACATTATAAATAAGACTGCCTATGGGGTGCATTATAAATAAGACTGCCTATGGGGAGTGCATTACAATATAGAGGCTGTCTGTTGGGGTGCATTATAATACAGAGGCTGCCTATGGGGGTGCATTACAATACATAGGCTGTCTATGGGGATGCATTATACTATATTGAGGACTATCTGGTGTATTATGCTATATGGAGGCTATCTAGGGGGCCATCATACAGTGTGGGGATTATGGTGGCGGGGCCATCATACAGTGTTGGAGCCATTAAATAGTTTGGGGATATTAAGGGGTCAGTATATATCCAGTGAGGGGGCATCATACTGTGTATAGGGGAGCTGTACAGGGGGGAGACTCGGGACATTAAGTGTAAAGTGGGTACTTATTGTTATAGGGGAACTCTGGTTACTGTGACTGTCAAAGGGGCACACACAGGGCATTATTACATTCTAGGGGACAACATTTGGGCACTGTTTTCAAGGGCCCATGCACCTGGCATTACTATATTATAGAGGGTGCTTTAGAATTTAGAGGTCACACAGAACCACACAGTAGGTGCAGTAATAGGGACACATAGGTCAGCAGTGGCTCAGTATTGGGGTACCAGGTGTAGAAATAGTGGCACATATTGCAGCAGCGGCTCAGTATTGGAGTATCAGGTGTAGTAATAGGGACACATACGACAGCAGCGGCTCAGTATTGGGGTATCAGGTGTAGTATTAGGGACACATATGACAGCAGCGGCTCAGTATTGGGGTATCAGCAGGATGAGGAGTTTGTACAGGTTGAGAATAGTCCAATTGGTGACCGTGACTGTGCTGACAATATGAGAAGTGAAACGTTTCTTTGTTGTATTCTCTGCAGTCGAGTCCTGGCTGGAGGAGTCGTTATGTCGGTCTGGGCCAGATGGAAAAGACATGAAAAGTGAACGATTCCATCAGAAAGAATGTCAGCGGTAAGTCATTATCTGTAAATCTGCTGTAATCTATTATATGTTCTGTAGGACTGGTATTATTTACCACTGACCATATGGCGGTGATATCAATATTGGTCTTTTTATATATAGATTAATTTTGGCAACAGCGCGGTCATTTGCTGAGGTTCTCTGGTTAGGGGCCCACTCAGATGTTTCGCCCCCCCTAAACCGAAACCCTAGCTACGCCTCTGGGCCATATATGTGCAGCAGCATGACTATGGGGGTCGCTATGGGTGGCAGTATAAAGAAGGGCCATATATGCGCAGCATAAGGGATGCTATGTGTGCAGCATTAATATGGGGCTGCTATGGAGAGTATATGGGGATACATATTCCAACATATTTCTTGTTATATGGCTAAAAAATGATTGTTTGGGGGTGGGGGTGACACCATTTTATACCGCACCGGGTGACACCAGCCCTAGCAACGCCACTGCCTGAAGGGACGGATCCGGCGCTGAAATGAAAAAACTGATGCAACGGATCAGTTTTTTTGCTGGATCCGACCTGAACTTTTGAACCCGGAAAAAGAAGTTTGCAGGCAGAAAATGCAGGTGCGCATGTCCGGACCGAGGAGAGAGAGAGAAAGAGAGAGAGAGAGAGAGACCTTGGTTTCCAGAACCGGTTCAGTCTTTTGACGGATTGCACAAAAGACTGGTCCGGTTCCATAGACTTCTATTATTTCCGGCCGCCTGATGCGCCGATTCAGGCACTATCAGGTGGCTCCGGAAAAAAAACAAAACGTTGCAGTGAACGTTTTGTCCGGCCGCCGGAATGTACATTTCCGCTGGATCCGGACAAAAACGGATGCAACGCAATGACATCAGGCGCGATCCGGCGCTAATGAAAGTCAATGCTAAAAAAAACGCATCCGGTACCGGATCCGTTTTTTTAACAACACGCCGGATCGCGCCTGAAGTCAAAAAACGGATGTGTGAAAGAGGCCTAAGAAAGCCACCAACAAAAGACATCTCTGCCAGTGGCTTACTTCAGGGAGAACAAAGCGATCGGCAGTCCAAAAACAATCTCTCCCCCCCCAACAACCAGCCATGCCCCTATACACATTAAAGTGTGTGCCCGGCAACATCGTTGGGTGCAGCCAATATTAGTGTAATGTGTATGGGGGCCTTTACTCTAGTGCAATGATCCCCAGAGTAGACATATGGGTATAAATAAACCTGATTAAAAATCTATTATGGCCCACAGAAGCACAAATATTTTTTACTCCAAACATATAAAAGTGAATTATTCACATGAGGAATTTACCACAAATCAGAGGTTTGGTAGGAGTAGATGCTGTAGCTAATCACTGAGCTCAGCGGTAAGATACAGTTGCAAGAGATCCCAGGGCTAGGGGCTCCTCCTCTATCCCTAAAGCTAGGGTCGCCCTAGCTATCCCTACTCCCCGGATTACTTCTGATGGTGAAGGCCACGTGCCTTACCGAGCTCCAGAATCAGCCTTTATCTGTCTCATCCTGCACCCAGGTAAGTGGGGAATTGTTGTGTATAAGAAAAAACAAAACAAACTAAAAAGGGAAGACGTACAGGGATAAATGAAAGTACCAATCATACAAATATGCACTCACAAACAACAGAGTGGAACATCTGGCAGTACAGGAAGGAAAAACCAAATAGGAGAGGATGAGAATATGCACACAGACAAATCACCAAGCAACAGTCTGCTGAACAACACTCCAAAATGCCTCCTCAAACAACCAACACCTCCAGCTCCAGAACCAGGCAGTATGAAACTAACTATCAAGGCCTGCTTGCCCGAGGCAAGTACATATAGTAGAGGGGAGTGGCCAACACTGAACAAATTGAGACCATAAAAGCAGGAATGCTTCCAGGAGCTTCAACTGAGATTAACCCTTGCATTGCTAGGAGAAACTTGCACTATTTAATAAAATGGTGAAGTGCTTCTAATCAGTGCAGGAGTATGGGAAATCAGACAGTCTTCTGGCTCCTCTCTGTCATGGTAAACCCGTGACAAGCTGCTCATGCTGTTTAACTCAGTACAGTCGCTGAGCTCAGTTATTGGAGAGGTAAGGAGTGTCATCACTTAAGTAGCAGTGGCAAATTGGTACTGTACATTGGATCTGGGGAGGGCGAGCAGCTTCTCTGATTATCTTAGGTATTTTACAGCAATTGCATCCATTTTCTTAAAAGTGGATATCCCCTATAAGGGGAGAGTCGCACGGCCGTATAACTCGGAAGAGAATAGCAATACAATGATCGGACTGGCAGTCGGCTCCCCGGACAGAAGCATGACAGAATGCATTTCTATGCAGCTGCCATGCTCGGATACAGAGAGCCAACGGCCGGTATGAGCATTGCGTTATAATCCTCGTCCAAGTTATACGATCATGTGACTCTCCCCTAAAGGAGTTGTCTGTGAAGTAGTTTCTTCGGTCTCTCACCTTGCATTAGTTAAAATAATATACAGAGCCTTTATCCTCCTCTGCTTCAGCAATGCCTCTCCGCCACTCCTTTGGTCTCTGTTGAAAGACTACAATGGTGATCATGACCACAGCAAATGTGACCACTGCAGCCGATCAACGAGCTCAGTGGCTCACGCCGAAAAAAAAAATTAATCTTAGTTTCTTTCATTTATTTACTGTCGCTTGCAAAACACCGGCGGAGGTCTGCAATTTATACAATATTTTCTGTTCAGGCTGAATAGCTCCATCATATTGTGGTTCTTGATTTCACTTTTGCGACCTTACCTTGTGCTGGCACTGCTGATGACCACATACCTACAAATCCCACATGAAGGCCTATATCCCTACAATTCTCTAGCAAAGTGGTAATCAACACTTTAAAATATCAAAATAAAATATTTGTGGTTTTCCTCCAGCGCAGCTATACAATAATTCCGCTTTGGTTAGGATAGGGGGACATTTTCTGTTTGTGAAATCTAACTTTCCCCTCTTAACTTTGAGGGTAATTGTAGAGTTTCCTTTTCTGCTTAATCAAGTCCCCAATTATCCCATTACTGGTTCCAACTGTTTGCTCCAATTTGCCCTAACGTGGCCAGAAAAATCATGAGCATTCAACTTTGTGCTTTCTCCATGTATATCTATGGTTATGCTCATATTCAAGGAAAGGGAGGGAGGGTAATGTTAACCCTTTGATGACAAACAAATGGCAGGAGGATGCTGTCAAGCATGATTGATGGCAATGGGATATGGTTAGAAAAAAAAATTGGTCATTTTTTTTTTTTAAAATCACCGAGGCTCTGGCATTAACTGAAGTATTTTAACTGCAATTAGACTCTGGAATCTGCAACCAAAGGAAGTAGAAATCAGAGATTCATTTGGGATACATAGCAGATTTAATGCCAGTAGGCATAAACGATACATCTCTAAAAGTTAATAGATCTATTCATTCACGAACAAACATCTTCAATAACTAGAATCAGACAAAAAAACAAAACAAACTATATACTTAAAATAAGGCCAAAAATGGACTAAAAGTTAAACATGTTGTCTTTTCTTTTTAAAATAGGTCTAAAATTCTGCTCTGATTACTTTATTAATAACTCTCTCTAGCGATCAGAAGTCCATTTCTGAAATTCCTAGCATAGGCAAAGTGAAATCACTCCTTCACACATTGAGAAAGGCTGCTCTGCACACATACACGCTGCAGAGCGGGTTGTCAATCAATGTGATTGCAGCACTCACTGTATAGTGATTGGTGACTAACAGCTCTCTGCAACGCCCGGATGATTGGAAACGAGCGGCTGCTGGGAAGAGAAAACTTTACTTTTTCCTCTATAGCTCCTGCCTCAGTAAGCTGGCTAAAGTGGGATTTAAACTATTTAACTGCAGAATACCCCTATATTGGCACAGGTAAATCGCATTTCTTCAAGTGACAGGGTCCATTTAATAAAGCTGGCACATCTATAGCGGCCCATGCTGCAGAATTTCTGGCATAAATCAAAGTAAAAATCTGTCAGACTGAAGTTAGCCATGCCCCTTCCTCAAATCACTTTGAAAAGTAATGAGAAGAGGACATAATTCTTGTACAGAATGGTACAAGTTAAAATTTGTGACTGTTTAACATTGCTAGGGAGGAACAATAACTTTGATAAATTCCTCCAGATTCAGTGGGGTATCACCAAACAGCGGCAGACAATGAGGTCACAAAGGCCACCCATCCATCATAGCACTTTCAACTGTATTGGCATCCTAGTTGACGATACATTTGAAAGTAATGATGAAATAATGATGGAACAGGAAGCCACAGAGCTGTGCAGAGCTTCAGAACAACTCGCTGCTGAGACCGGAGCAGCAGGGAAACAAGGAGAGGTGAGTAATTTTTATTTTAATAAATTAGTGCATTGTGGGAGCCCATTATACTATATAGAAGGCCAAGTGAAGCCCATTAAACTATATGGAAGGCTATGTGGGGCCCATTATACTATATGGAGGGCTAAGTGGGGCCCATTATACTATATGGAGGGCTATGTAGGGCCCATTATACTATATGGAAGGTTATTTGTGGCACATTATGGTATATAGAGGGCTATGTGGGGCCTATTATACTATATGGAAAGCTACGTGGGGGCCCATTATACTACATTCAAGGCTATGTGGGGGTCATTATACTATTGGGAGGGCTATATAGGGCTCATTATACAATAACTGGTGCGATCAAACCAGATGTGACACTTTATTTCCATGGAATTCAGCTAACAGCCTATTCTGATTTAATATAGTCCCAAAAGCTGAATTAGTGGTGTCCAGTTCATAGGCTTACCGTATATTTGATAAAATACTCATGTACACTATATTGCTAGATACCATTGCTGATTATGATTTATCAACTGTCCTTCTTTGGCTATTCTGCGATAATTGCCAGTTTGAACACAAAGTGGAAAATATTACTATTTAATTTTTTTTCCATAGCCCTCCCCCCACACGTTTCACCTCATCAGTGGCATCATCATGGGGTATGGAACTATAGCCTGTCAAAAAGTCTTTACCTACAAGTGATAATTAGCCGCTATTATTTTTCTTAATGCTTGCTCCTGGCTGCATTTCAGGAAACCTCCATTAGAGCAAAAGCTCTGTGATATGTGACTAGCACTTAGCTACAATGACTAAAAAAATTTTGGGGTAATCTGGGGCACATTCCCAGTCTTTTTCCCTTCTGATGTGTACAAACACTAGTTTATCACAGGCTAGCAGGAGAGCTGTGTATGGAAAGCTGATTTTATAACTGTAAATGCATTGTAAAATACAGATGACTAAGGCCTCTTTCACACATCCGTTTTTTGCAATCAGGCACAATCCGGCGAAATGTTTAAAAGACGGATCCGGCGTAGATTGTAAAAAACTGATGTGCCGGATCCGTTTTTTAGCTGGATCCATCCTGACCTTTTTTGGCCGGAAAATGATTAGTACTGTAGTAGTAGTAGTAGTAGTAGTAGTAGTAGTAGTAGTACTTGATTTCCAGAATCCGGATCAGTCTTTTGCCAGATTGCACAAAAGACTGATCCGGTACCATAGACTTCTATTGTTTCCGGACGCCTGATGCGCCGCTTCAGGCGCTGTCAGTCGTTTCCGGCACAAAAAAAAAAAGTTACATGATGCGTTCTGTCCGGCCGCCGGAATTAAAATCTATGACGGATCCGGCAGAAAACGGACTAAACGCAATAACATGCGGCACGATCCGGCACTAATGATAGTCAATGACAAAAAACGCATCCGGCGGTTTAAAAAAACCGGATCTGTTTTTTTTAAAAAGAGCCAGATCGCGCCTGACGGCAAAAAACGGATGTGTGAAAGAGGCCTAAACTACAAATGGAAAAAATGTATATACACACAAATACATCAGGTAATGCCACACATATGTATTACCCCCTTCCCAGGCTATAAACATCAGCCCCCAGTCGCTGGCTTTCCCTCTCTGGCGCAGAAAACTGCGCGGGAGCCCACGCACTTTTTAAAAAAAATTATTTATTTAGTAAAAAAAAAGGAAAGGACATTACATTTTCCTCTCTCTGCTTTCAGGAACTTCCTGTGTGGCCAGTGTCACACTTGCAAGTGTGATGTGAGAAACTCGAGCAAGTTTCTCGCATCAACACCCAGCACTGCCGCCGGCACTTGGACCGGCGTGTGCGGCTACACAGAAATACATGGAGCCGCGCACTCCGGTCCTGAGTGCCAGGTGTTGATGTGAGAGACTTGCGCGAGTTTCTCACATCAACACCTGGCACTCGGGATCAGAGTGCGCGGCTGCATGCATTTCCATGCAGCGTCATACGCCGGTTCGAGTGCCGGCGGCAGTGCCGGGTGTTGATGCGAGAGACTTGCGCAAGTTTCTCACATCACATTTGCAAGTGTGACAACGGCCTGTCACGTACTTCCGGATGTGACACAAGATTCAACATTTTTAAATTAGTACACATGCGTAGTAAGCTGCGTTCCCGCAGTTAATACGCACGTGACTAATAATTAGATGCGGTTTTACCACATCTAATGATAGTCTATGGGAAATTTACGCTGAGGGGACTGAGCGTCTCCTCATCATAAATATATATAAAAAAACTGACCGGCACATCCAAACATAGATCCAGTGTGAACAGGTGCTAAACCCAGAGTCACCAACTCATGCACATACAAGAAAAAAAGGGTAGCACACTGTAGCGCTATAGCTTGCAAACACGAAATATGAAAAATGAATTGCATCACTGCCTTAGAAATATGAAAAATTGAGAAGTCATAGCGCATAAGATGGCCAAATTATGTGTGCCTGATAGCCACGTCAAGGCTCTTCTCATATATCAGGTCCTAACTAATGCCAATCCTTGCTTAGAAAAGTCTGTCTGCATGGGAACATATAAATCCTCTCTCAAGACTAAAATCTACATCTCTGTGGAGGGGTAATGAACCTGGTGTAATTAAAAAGCCTGTGACCAACAGGTGGAGTGCTCAGGCAGAAGGTAAATGAATACATATAAAAAAACTGACCGGCACATCCAAACATAGATCCAGTGTGAACAGGTGCTAAACCCAGAGTCACCAACTCATGCACATACAAGAAAAAAAGGGTAGCACACTGTAGCGCTATAGCTTGCAAACACGAAACACGGATTTTGGTAAGAACTTACCTGTAAAATCCTTTTCAGCGAAGAAGGAAGGGAGACACACTAGTCATTACTAGTGGGTAGGCGGAGCCCACATAGGATAGAAACACCTCAGATTAAAAAAGTGTTGACCGGCCCCTCCAGCATATAGGGCTCCTCCTACTCCAGCTCTCCAGTCGTACCCAAGCTAAGGAAGAGTAAATATCACCAGCGGAGCAACATAACCCCTTCTGAAGGATTTCAGAGAGAAAAACAAGGAGACAGGTTATGCATATAACAGAAAAAAACACACAGTCTCAGGTACTACTCACTGAACCTGACCACTGCGATGAGCTGGCGATGCTGGAACAGAGCCTTAGCGCGCCGACCTCAGCCCAGATAATCGCTATCAGAGAAGGGTCATGCCGCATCTGAAAACACAACAACACACTTCTGCCATGGGAGGGATGTGTGTCTCCCTTCCTTCTTCGCTGAAAAGGATTTTACAGGTAAGTTCTTACCAAAATCCGTGTTTCAGCAGCAGATGAAGGAAGGGAGACACACTAGTCATTACTAGTGGGACGTCCCAAAGCAGTCCAAAAATAAGGGTGGGCAAAAAAACCAAAAAAGGCAGATACCCAATAACCTAAATAAATGCGCAACTAGCCCTAACTACAAGTTCACAAGAACTTTAAACTACAGCCGCCTGCAGGATCCTACGTCCTAAGGCCGCATCAGCGGAAGCACTGACGTCCACCTTATAAAATTTTGTAAATGTGTGGACGGAGCGCCAGGTCGCCGCCCGGCAGAGCTGAGCTGCCGAGGCTCCTTGATGGAAAGCCCACGATGAACCCACAGCCCTTGTGGAGTGAGCTCGAATCTTAATCGGGCAAGGTTCGCCCTTAAGTCGGTAAGCCTCTAAAATGGCCGACCGAATCCAACGAGCTATAGAATCCTTGGAAGCTCGTTGCCCACGTCGACGACCTGCTGGAATCACAAACAGAGAATATGACTTCCGAAAACTTTGAGTAATAGACAAATAGAACTTCAAAGCCCGCACCAAATCCAATGTGTGCAAGGCCCGTTCCTTCGCATTCCTTGGCTCCGGACAAAGCGAGGGCAACACAATATCCTGGTTAACATGAAACTGTGACACCACTTTAGGTAGAAAGTCGCCCCGTGTGCGAAGCACTTCGCGATCTGGGAGAAACTCCAGAAAAGGAGGCGAGCAAGAAAGAGCCGCCAACTCAGAAACCCTTCTCAAAGAAGTGACCGCCACTAGGAAGGCAACCTTCCAAGAGAGAAAGGAAAGATTAACAGAGTCCATAGGCTCAAAAGGTCCATGTTGAAGAGCCTCCAAGACAAGATTGAGCCGCCAAGGAGACACAGGCGCCTTCCGCGGCGGAAATTGACGGTTTACCCCGCGAAAAAAGGAACGTACGTCCCTACGTGAAGCGATAGTCTTTCGAAACAGCAAGGACAGAGCAGAAACCTGTCCTTTCAGAGTGCTAACTGCCAAACCCTTGTTCAGCCCGTACTGCAAAAAGGCCAACAAATTGGGAATGGAAAAAATCCTCGGGTTCCTAGAAGAACCCAAACACCACGAGAAGAAGGCTTCCCAAGTCTTGTGATAAATCCTAGTAGTAGCCGGACCTCTGGCAGCTCGCAGAGTGGCAATGACCTCGGCTGAAAAACCTTGACGGTCAAGATTTCGGTCTCAAGAGCCACGCCGTCAAACGCAGAGACTTCAGGTCCGGGTGACGAACGGGCCCTTGGGTTAACAGGTCCGGGCGAAGAGGAAGTGGAAGTGGAGGCGCTGCCAGAAGCGACACCAGTGTCGAGAACCACGTCCTCCTCGGCCAATCTGGGGCTATCACCATAGCCGGGACTCTCTCCAGTCTGATCCGACGCAACACCAGAGGAAGTAAGGATATCGGCGGGAACACATAGATTAGCTCGAATTGGTCCCAAGGAGCCACCAGAGCATCCACTGCCACAGCGTTCGAGTCCTTGTACCTGGACATGAACGTTGGTAACTTGGCATTGAGTCTGGATGCCATCAAATCCACTTGGGGAGTTTTCGGGTGAAGACTCCATTTTCCGGGATCCATCTTTTCGCGACTGAGGAAGTCCGCTGTGATATTCTGAACTCCTGGAATGTGAATCGCAGAGATGGCTGGCACTCTGGCCTCGGCCCATACCAGAATTCGAGACACTTCCATCATGAGCCTGAAGCTCCTCGTCCCACCTTGATGGTTGATATACGCGACCGCCGTCGCGTTGTCTGTCTGCACTCGGACTGGTAGACCGCTTAAAGGGACCGTCCAGTGTTGGAGGCAAAGGAAAACTGCCCTCAATTCCAGGATGTTGATCGGCAGGACAGATTCTTCCAACGACCATACTCCCTGAATCCAGAGATCGTTCCAGAACCCCCCCAGCCCGTGAGGCTGGTATCGGTGGTTATGATCGACCACCTTGGAGGAAGGAAGGACTTCCCGGGGATAACGCTTCCGGACGTAACCACCATTCTAGAGACTCCCTCACCCTGTGGGAGATGATGACACTGCAATCCAGTGAAAACTGCGATCGATCCCAACGGTTCAAGATGAACATTTGGAGAGCCCTGGAATGAAATTGGGAAAACGGAATTGCTTCCATTGACGTCACCATCAAACCCAGAAGGCGCATACACCTTCGAAGGGACATTTCTGTCGCAGACTTCATGACCTGTACATGACGAAGAAGACTCGCTTGCTTGTCTGGAGGCAGAGACACCACTGCTCGTATCGTGTCGAAATGCATTCCCAAAAACAGGATTGACTGCGACGGTTCCAGAGACGACTTCTCCCAATTGACCAGCCACCCGAAGTCCTCCAGGAGCTGAAGGGATAGATTGCGAGCCGTCACCGCCTCCTCCTTTGAGGACGTCACAATCAAAAGGTCATCCAGATAGGGAAGAATCGTAACCCCTTGTCTTCGCAGAATCGCCATAAGAGGAGCCAGAATTTTTGTAAAAACTCTGGGTTCTGAGGCCAACCCGAATGGCAGAGCCACAAACTGGCAATGGTCCTGGCCTATGGCAAAACGAAGGAAGCGTTGGTGGGCCCTTCCGATGGGGACATGCAAATAAGCGTCGCGAATGTCGATTGACACCAAAAAATCGTTCTGCGACAAGGCCGCCACAACGGAGCGAAGTGACTCCATGCGGAATTTCCGGGAGAGGACATGCCGATTCAATCTTTTGAGATCTAGAACGGGGCGAAATTTGTCCTCCTTCTTGGGGACCACAAAGAGGTTGGAATAAAACCCTCTTCCCCGGTCCTCCGGTGGAACTGGTACCACCACACCCTTCTGTAGAAGGGAATCGACCTCCCGCAGTAGAGCGGCATATAGCTCGGGCTCTGACGGAATGCGGGATTGGCAAAAACTGTCCGGGGGTCGAGAAAGAAACTCTATGAAATAGCCTGCCGACACAACCCGCGTTACCCAGACGTCCGACACGCGGGAAGCCCAAATCGGTTCGAATTGGAGCAGGCGACCTCCCACTCGAGAGCCCTCGAGTGAGGCCCTGGCGTCAGTCCGCCTTAGCGGGCTTTTTGTCAGCTTCCCGCTTGTCTTGGCGGAAGCTCTGTTTCCAGGAAGTGCGGGATTTCTGAACATTCTTTTTTCCCGAAAAAGAGGGACGCCCCGATCCCCAAGAGGGCTGACCGAACCGTCCCCTGGACCGAAAGGACCGCCGACTAGTACCGGCACTATGCCTGCCAGCCGCAGAAGACACAGCTCTTCGCTGCTGTAAAGCCGTTTCTTTTGCCTTTGCCTTGGCAATCAGCTCCGTGAGGTCAGATCCAAATAGCTGACCACCCTTGTAAGCTAAAGAAAGCAAACCTTGCTTGGAAACCGCGTCTCCGGTCCACTGTCTAAGCCACAGAGCTCTCCTGACTGTGATCGCCGAGGATTGTGCCCTGGACAGCAGTGAGGCAGTATCCAAACCTGCATCACTGCTATATCGTGCTGCATCCTCCAATGACTTGAAAAGCCCCTCTACCTCGGATAGTGGGGATCCATCTTGCCACGCCGTCCGTAGACGGTCTAACCAGCTCAGGGAAGCTTTACAAGCACACATGGATCCTAGCACTGCTCTGAATCCATGACCCGCGGCCTCGTAGATGGATTTCGCTGCCATCTCCGTTTTTCTGTCCAGCGGATCCTGCAGACTCGCCTTCCCTTTAACAGGAAGCAATGAGGATTTGCTAAGCTGGGATAAAGGGACATCCACTTCAGGAGAAGGAATCCAATTATCAATCAACTCCGTCGTACACGGATACAGCGTCTCAAAAAACCGTGTCCCCTGAAAACGTTTATCTGGACACAGGCGTTCCTTCTCCACTGCCTCATTAAGTTCGTCCAGAGATGGTAAGGCTGATCGCGACCTATGCGACTCCTGAAACATCCGGGCCGACTTACCAGGACGTCTAGTTACCTCCTCTGGTAACTGTAACGCCTCCCTCATGGCTCCAATAAAAGCCTCTGTACGGCTCAAAAGAGAGGCAGAGTGTCCCTGCCGATCCTCCTTATCCGAATCGGACACCTCCCCATTCGAGCTTGAAGGGGAACCCTCCATGCCCGAAATCTCCGAGTCGCTAAGCGGGGAAGAAGGCATCGGCCTGTGTCGCTACCTACCATGAGAGGATATAGCTTACACCCAATAACCTAGAAGGTCAGAAAGGCCATTAATAGAACGAGTGAGGGCCTCCATTTTGTCATTACTGACACCTCCGACCGCTGCGCTTGATGCCGTCGAGGTCTGTGTGTCAGATACGCGAGACTGATCCTGTAGCGGATCTGGGAGACGGTCCGCACCTCCTGGACCCTGATCCGACATGCCCTCACACAGTATATGGCAGGTCAAAAACCTGTCAGCAACTAGAACAGTGTGGTTTTCAAAGGCAAAATGTACGCTGAAGGGTTAAGCTCTTAAAGAGAGAGCTACCCCAGCTGTCTCCCAATAAAGGGTTAACCGCCAAAGAAGGGGTTAATGTCGCAGACTCCCCACAACCCTTGTATAATGAAAGGGTGTGCGAGCCCCAGGTGCCTCTTATGAGGTAACAGCTGCAGGACAGAGTTTCAAAGGTATGCCACACTAAACAAGAACGCCAACGAGATCGCTAACATATTGCGCTGAATTGTACATCGCAATGACCGCCAAAGTCGCTAAGGAGATCGCTAACCACTTATGCGTCGTCAATGAGATCGCCCACTGTGGCAGCTACTAGCGACATTAAAGACGATCACAAAAAACAAACGATCGCAAAGTTAAGCGACGCTATTGTGATCGCAGCGGGAGCAATCCGTGTGACAGTACCTCCTGCGCTGTGGGTGTGAGGGGGTCAAGCTTCTGCCCTGACAGGTAGAAGCGACTCACCCAGCTGGCCGCGGTGTAGTGTCTTCCTTTCGGTCGGTCGGGGGGAGCGGAGAGTTAGGAGCCCGAGAAGGCCTTCAGTAATGGCCGCCGCGCTAGAGGAGAGAGACCGGAAGAGAAAAAAGGCAGGGAAGCCACGCCCCCCGCCGGTTTCAAAAAAAGCGCGCGACTCACTCCGCTCCCGCTCCCATGTCCTGCAGGTATCCACCTGTGGACAAAAGTACACAATCACCACACATGAATACATGTAGCAGCGGCTGCCGCAGCGGCCGCTGAAGCACTCAAAACACATTAAAATGTGGAGTACTCACCCAGCTGAGCGTCACAGGGACCCCTTAGATATTTGTGGCGCTGTGCCCGTAGCTTCCCCCCAGGGCGCGGAACGCAGTGACCCCAGAAGCGCGGTTTGCGTCCCCGCCAGGGAAGCAATCCTCATCCCCCAGGGCCGGCAGGGTTCTGCAGGGACCACCTTACAGGGTAATACAGATCCGCCAAGGGAGAGGTGGGGTCCAGCAGCGCTGAGACCCCTGAGACCTCTAGACCACTGGCGGTCCAAGTCTCTGTCCGACTAAAATAAAAAAATCTTCTGAGGAGCTGCTTCCAGCAGCGACTATCCTCTGTGACCTCAAATTTTAGACTGGAGAGCTGAAGTAGGAGGAGCCCTATATGCTGGAGGGGCCGGTCAACACTTTTTTAATCTGAGGTGTTTCTATCCTATGTGGGCTCCGCCTACCCACTAGTAATGACTAGTGTGTCTCCCTTCCTTCATCTGCTGCTGAAATATGAATTATTTTAGGCTTTTTAATTACACCAGGTTCATTACCCCTCCACAGAGATGTAGATTTTAGTCTTAAGAGAGGATTTATATGTTCCCATGCAGACAGACTTTTCTAAGCGAGGATTGGCATTAGTTAGGACCTGATATATGAGAAGAGCCTTGACGTGGCTATAAGGCACACATAATTTGGCCTTCTTATGCGCTAAGACTTCTCAATTTTTCATATTTCTAAGGCAGTGATGCAATTCATTTTTCATATTTCGTGTTTGCAAGCTATAGCGCTACAGTGTGCTACCCTTTTTTTCTTGTATGTGCATGAGTTGGTGAGCGTCAAACACGCAGCAATTACTGACGGAATCCTGATGGTGGAAACACACCCTAAAAGGTCATACAGGCAGTTTTTCCTTAAAGGGAACCTGTCAGCAGGATTGTGCTCAGTAACCTACAGACACTGTCAGGTAGGCGCCGTTATACTGATTAAAATGATACTTGGGTTGATGAAATCCTTCGTGATTGTTGTTTAACCACTCTCTGCCATTAGACGTACTATTCTGTCCATATGCCCTGGGGCTTAATTCCCATGGACGGAATAGTACTTCATACGTGATCAGCCGCACTCACGGGGGGAGCACGGCCGATCGCGGCCGGGTATCAGCTAATTCTTACAGCTGACACCCGGCACTAAGTACCAGAAGTGGTCATGGACCGCTCCTGGCACTTTAACACCCGGCACACTGCGATCAAACATGATCGCAGCGTTCCGGTGGCATACAGAAGCATCACGCAGGGAGGGGGCTCCTTGCGTGCTTCCTTCAAAACAACGCAAAGTGATCGCGTTGTTCTGAGGATCTCCATGGAGACCCCCGGCTCCAAGATGGCAGCGGAGTCCTTCCGGGTCCTGCAGTGAGGTGGCTTGTCAGTGCCTGCTGAGAGCAGGCATCGGCAAGCCTCATTCACTGCTTGTCAGATGGCTGATCTGACACAGTGCTGTGCAAAGTGTCAGATCAGCGATCTTACATGATATAATGATGTCCCATCCTGGGACAATGTAATAGGTAAAAAAAAATGTGAAAAAATATCTTTTTAAAAATTCCTAAATAAAGAAAAAATATATATTTCCCCAATAAATACAATTCTTTATGTAAATTAAAAAAAACAATAAAAGTATACATATTTAGTATCGCCTCGTCCGTAACGACCCGACCTATAAAACTGTCCCACTAGTTAACCCCTTTAGTGAACCCCATAAAAAACAAGGCAAAAAATCAATGCTTTATCATCATACCGCCGAACAAAAAGTGAAATAACACGCGATCAAAAACACGGATATAAATAAAAGTGGTACCGCTGAAAACGTCATCTTTTCCCGCAAAAAACGAGCTGCCATACAGCATCATCAGCAAAAAAATAAAAAGTTACAGCTTGCAGAATAAAGCGATGCAAAAATAATTATTTTTTTATATAAAATAGTTTTTATTGTATAAAAGCGCCAAAACATAAAAAAAGATATAAATGAGGTATCGCTGTAATCGTACTGACCCGAATAAAACTGCTTTATCAATTTTACCACAAGCGGAACGGTATAAACGCCGAAAAAAAATTAATGAATTGCTGGTTCTTGATATAGGAAAGATGTGTATCTTCGTACCGTGTTAGCCAGTAGATAGAAAAATATTTAGACTTGAGAGTCTATGTTCATCCCTCTGCCATAATGACAGTTCTGCTTCACGTCACTTGTCTTACCTATTGCATTATTCCTGTGTCCTGTTGTGTATATAAATATGTGATTCTTCAGATTTTGTATTAGTTCAGCCTGATGAAGAGACCGGAGTAGTCTCGAAAGCTTGCAATTTGTTACCATCTTTTCAGTTAGCCATTAAAAGGTATCAACCACTGAGGACTCTCAAGTCTAAATATTTTTCTTTGCTGGTTCTTGTTCATTCTGCCTCACAAAAATCGGAATAAAAAGCGTTTAAAAAATGTCATGTGTCCGAAAATGGTACCAATAAAAACGTCAACTTGTCCCGCAAAAAACAAGACCTCACATGACTCTGTGGGCCGAAATATGGAAAAATTATAGCTCTCAAAATGTGGTGATGCAAAAACAATTTTTTGCAATAAAAAGTGTCTTTTAGTATGTGACAGTTGCCAAACAAAAAGCTGCTATAAATGGTAAATCAACCCCCCCCCTTTATCACCCCCTTAGTTAGGAAAAAATAATAAAATAAAAAAAAATTATTTATTTCCATTTTCCCATTAGGGTTAAAGGGAATCTGTCACCCTAAATTGGCGGGATATTTAAATGATGGCAGTCAGGTCAGATGGTTGGTGTTTTGGGTACTTGCCTTAACATGTTGTTCGCCGCTGTCTCCATTATTTCTGGGAATTGTAGTCGTTGCCCTCCATATAACGCGCCTGCGCATTGCAATCTGCGGGCAAAGCATACTGCGCGTGCGCAATTCAAGATTGCAATGCGCAGGCGCGTTATATGGAGGGCAACGACTACAATTCCCAGAAATAATGGAGACAGCAGCGAACAACATGTTAAGGCAAGTACCCAAAACACCGCCCATCTGACCTGACTGCCATCATTTAAATATCCCGCCAATTTAGGGTGACAGATTCCCTTTAAGGTTAAAGTTAGGGTTGGGGCTAAACTTAGGGTTAAGGTTGGGGCTAAAATGAGGGTTAGGGTCGGGATTAGGGTTGTGTTAGGGATAGGTTTGTGGTTAAGGTTATGGCTGGGATTAGGGTTAGGGGTGTGTTGGGGTTGGCATTAGGGGTTAGAATTGGAGGGTTTCCACTGTTTAGGCACATCAGGGACTCTCCAAACGCGACATGGCGTCTGATCTCAATTCCAGCCAATTTTACATTGAAAAGTCAAATGGCGCTCCTTCCCTACCGAGCTCTGCCATGCGCCCAAATAGTGGTTTACCCCCACATATGGAGTATCAGCATACTCAGGACAACTTTTGGGGTCTAATTTTTCTTGTTATCCTTTGGAAAATAAAAAATTGGTGACTAAAAGATCTCACCACACATCTAAATAAGTTCCTGGGGGGGTCTATTTTCCAAAATGTTGTCATTTGGCGTCCGATCTCAATTCCAGCCAATTTTGTGTTCAAAAAGTCAAACGGCGCTCCTTCCTTTCCGATTTCTGCCATCCTTCCAAACAATGGTTCCCCCCCACATATGGGGTATCAGCATACTCAGGACAAATTGCACAACAACTTTTGGTGTCCAATTTCTCCTGTTATCCTTGGTAAAATAAAAAAAAATGGATCTGAAGTAAATTTTTTGTGAAAAAAAGTTAAATGTTGGCTTTTTTTTTTAAACGTTCAAAAAATCTCTGTGAAGCACCAGAAGGGGTAATAAACTTTTTGAATGTGGTTTTGAGCACCTTCAGGGGTGCAGTTTTTAGAATGGTGTCATTTTTTTCTATCATATAGACCCCTCAAAGTGACCTCAAATGTGATGTGGTCCCTAATGGACAGTGGTCAGAATTGTAAAAATCGTCCCGGTCACTAACATACAAGCCACCCTTGGGGGTTAATGGATTAATCTTAATTTCAGTTTTCAGTTAATGAGATTCTCATGCACTGGGGAGGCCTGTGTGGGGTCTTCATGTGGTGCTCTGCTTACATATTCATCTTCCTCCTATTTTACATACTGAATATAATATGTATTGAAAAAATAAAATCACATTCAGCAAGCAGGCACTGGCGCTGTAGTCTGATCGCATCTATAATAAGCATTACATTTTATTTGGTGATATAAATTCATTCTGAAAAAAAAATTCTCAAAATGGCACCGGCCACACCTGCGAAGTAGCTTCTATTGGCGATCCTATAGATGCTACTGTGCAGGTGCAGCTGGTGCCATCTTGGAGACAAAATGTTTTTTTCCTTTAGCATCTATCGGATCACCAATAGATGCTACTGCGCAGGCGTGGCCGGTGCCATTTTGAGAAATAATTTTTTTTTCTTCATAAGCCATCAGTATGAATATGTAATCAGAGCACCACATGAAGACCCCCCACAGGCCACCCCAGAGCATGAGCATATCATTAACTCAAAACTGAAAATAAAGATTAAACAACAACCACAAGATGGATTTCATCACCAGGTATCATTGTAAGGCCGGGATCACACATGCGACGAAAACGTCCGACGCTCGCATGTGAAATCCCAGCTCTGGCGCCGGCACTCGGGAGTGGAGTGCGCGGCTGCATGTAGTTCTATGCAGCCGCTCGCTCCACTCCCGAGTGCCGGCGCCAGAGCTGGGATTTCACATGTGAGCGTCGGACGCTTTCGTAGCATGTGTGATCCCGGCCTAATCAGTATAACGGCACCGACCTGACACCATCTGTAGGTTACTGTGCACAGTCCTGCTGACAGGTTCCCTTTAACCACTTTCCAACGTCAGGCGTAATTGTACGCCGACGTCGGACTCCTTCCCTTTGATATGGGCTCCAGCGCACATCTATCCTGAGACATGTCAGCTGTTTTGAACAGCTGATGTGCCTGCAATAGCTGCGGGTGGAATCGCGATCCACCCGTGGCTATTAACCCATTAAATGCCGCTGTCAAACACTGACAGCGGCATTTAACTCATGCTTTCGGTCATCGGGTTGGAAACCCGCCCACCGGTGACTCCCCTCACGTGATCGTGGGTCACCGATTTGTTGGCATGACAACCAGAGGTCTCCTGAAGACCTCCATGATTGTCAGTGCCAGCTTGCTGTGAGCGCCACCCGTTGGTCGGCGCTCATAGCAAGTGAGTAATTCTGCTATATAGAGGCGATCTGATCATCGCCTCTATTTAGCAGAACCGATTGGGTTGTGGCAGCTTCTAGTCTCCCATGGAGACTGTTGAAGCATGCCAAGAGTACCAAAAAATGTTTTAAAAATATATATATAAAAGTTCAAAGCACCCTCCTTTCACCCATTCAAAATAAAACAATAAAAAAATCAAATAAACATATATTTTGTATTGCAGCGTTCATAATCGCCCGCTCTATCAATAATAAAAAGGATTAACCTGATCACTAAATGACGTAGCGAGAAAAAAAGTAAAAACGCTAGAATTAAGTTTTTTTGTCACCGTGACATTGCATTAAAATGCAATAACGAGTGTTCAAAAGATTGTATCTGCACCAAAATGGTATCATTAAAAACGCCAGCTCAGCACGCAAGAAATAAGCCCTCACCCAACCCGAGATCATGAAAAGTGTAGACGCTATGGGTCTCAGAAAATGGCGCAATTTTTTTTAACAAAGTTTGGAATTTTTTTTCACCCTTTAGATAAAAAAAGAACCTAGACATGTTTGGTGTCTATAAACTCGTAATGACCAGGAGAATCATAATGGCAGGTCAGTTTTAGCATCCAGTGAACCTAGCAAAAAAGCCAACCAAAAAACAAGTGTGGATTTGCACTTTTTTTGCAATTTCACCGCACTTGGAATTTTTTTCCAGTGTTCTAGTACCCGACATGGTAAAACCAATGGTGTGGTTCAAAAGTACAACTTGTCCCGCCAAAAAATAAGCCCTCACAGGGTCATATTGACGGAAAAATAAAGTTATGGCTCTGGGAATAAGAGCGGAATACGAAAACGCAAAACCGAAAAAAGCTTCCATGAGTGGAACTTTGCTAGTAATTTAGCTCAAAATAATCTTGTTACTATGAAGGATCATCAATACCAGTATTTTTAGAACATTTCAATGCAGTAATCTGGTCCCAAGAACACAAAACATAGAAGAATGTGGTGCTGACTGTGAGTTAATTGTAGCCAACACGTAACATGTCAGTCAGCGGGGGTGACCTCATCATTTTTGATCTGAGAGACCAATCAGTGTAAAAGGCAGCTCATCCATGTTAATTGCACATGTAAGTTTGACTTTACAAATCTCCTATTTTTCTCTGTCCCTAACAGCTGTATTGCCTTTAGACGCCTCATCGACAAAACATGTGTAGCCTCCACCTCACTGATTTCACTGCTCATTGGAATAAAATGGTCTTCTCCAAAGTTTCCCCATGACCTCAAAGCACATCATCAGAAATAACGTTTTTTAAGCTATAGAGGAGCAGAGACTAATGCATACACATATTTCATAACACATATATATACACGACAATTATAATAGCAGTCGTTAACAGACAGATTAGAACAGTTTATACTTTTCCAGTTGACGCGCACAGGGTGAGGTTATTTTTAATATAAATCAAAACAACAGGGTTGGTTTCGTTATCCTTCATTTCAATGTTTTTTCTTCTTTATTTTCGCACATGACAAAAAGTATGTAAAAAAAATGCAGCACACCTGCTTTAGTTTCATGCAACAGAGTGCAGACAAAATAAGTCATTTCATTTAACCCCTTAGTGACAGAGCCAATTTGGTACTTAATGACCGAGACAATTTTACAATCTGACCACTGTCCCTTTATGAGGTTATAACTCTGGAACACTTCAACGGATCCCACTGATTCTGAGAATGTTTTTTTGGTGACATCTTGTACTTCATGTTAGTGGTAAAATTTCTTCGATATAACTTGCGTTTACTTATGAAAAAAACGGAAATTTGGCGAAAATTTTGAAAATGTCACAAAAAATACTTAATAAATAACATTTCCCACATGTCTACTATATATCAACACAATTTTTTGTTAGGACGTTATAAGGGTTAAAAGTTGACCAGCGATTTCTAATTTTTCCAACAAAAATTACAAAACCATTTTTTTTTAGGGACCACCTCACATTTGAAGTGAGTTTGGGGGGTCAATATAACAGAAAATACCCAAAAGTGACACCATTCTAAAAACTGCACCCCTCAAGGTGTTCAAAACCACATTCAAGAAGTTTATTAACCCTTCAGGTGCTTCACGAGAACTAAAGCAATGTGGAAGAAAAAAATGAACATTTAACTTCTTTCACAAAAAAATTAACTTTGGAACCAATTTTTTTTATTTTCACAAATTTGTTGTGCAATTTCTCCTGAGTACGCCGATACCCCACATGTGGGGAAAATACACTGGGTGCATAGCTGGGCTCAGAAGGGAGGGAGCACCATTTGACTTTATGAACGCAAAATTGGCTGGAATCAATGGTGGTGCCATGTCGCGTTTGGAGACCCCCTGATGTACATAAACAGTGGAAACCCCCCAATTCTAGCTCCAACCCTAACCTCAACACACATCTAACCCTAATCCCAACCCTAACCATAACCCTATCCACAAACCTAACCCTAACACACCCCTAGCTTTAGCCCCAACCCAAACCCTAACTTTAGCTCCAACCCTAACTTTAGCCCAACACACTTTAGCCCAACTCACTTTGAGGTCACAGACACCAAACATGTCTAGGTTGCTTTTCAAGTGGTGAAAAAAAATCCAAAATTTGTTAAAAAAAAAGACGCCGTTTTTCGAGACCTGCAGTGTCTCCATTTTTCGCAATCTGGGGCTGGGTGAGGACTAATTTTTTACGCGCCAAGCTGACTTTTTGATTGATACAATTTTGGTGTAGAAACAATGTTTTGATTGCCCGTTATTGCATTTTATTGCAATGAAGCTGCGACCAAAAAAAATTAATTCTGGAGTTTTAAATTTTTTTCTTTTTATGCTATTTTGCGATCGGGTAAATTTATTTTTTTTATATTGATAGATCGGGTGATTCTGAATATGTGTATATTTGTTGTTTTTTTATTGTTTTATTTTGAATGGGTTGAAAAGGAGGTGTTTGAACTTTATTTTTTAAAAACATTTTTTTTTTTTTGCATTCTTCAATAGTCTCCATGGAAGACTAGAAGCTGCAGTACTTTGATCGCCTGTGTGTAACAGAAATGCTCACTTGCTATGAGCGCCGACCAAGCGGTCGCCAATGGGCAGAACCAGTGACGTGCTTCCTGTAAGCGCGAGTTCAATGCCGAGATTGACAGCGGCATTTAACTAGTTAACAGCCACGGGTGGATCGAGATTCCACCTGCGGCTGTTGCAGGTACATGACAGCTGTACAGATCAGCGCCGGAGCCTGCACAAAAAAGGGGAAGTCCGACATGTGCGTATTATGGCACATGTCGAAAAGGGGTTAAAGCAAAGAATACGCTACCACCAAAGCAGAATGTGTACTGAAGATATTCCACTTATTATTAGGCGCCATCATCGACACATGGGCCCAGGGCCAGCTCCAGGTCTCAGTGGGCCTGTAAGGTTCTATGTAAATATTCCTGAAACTCAGTTTGTTCGTCAGCCATTTTACTTTCTGTCTTGCTGCAGCTATCTTGCCCTCAGTCAAAATGGAGTTTCCAGCTTGCATGTTCCCGCCCTGATTCTCTCCTTTGCTTCTTAAGCAGCCACAGCTGAGCAATCAGTGCTTCAGAATCTAGCCTGCAGTGAACCTGTGACTTGACTCCTGTAAGCCTTGGACCTTGTACTCCAGCTATTCCTACTGAGGAACTCTGAAGCACTTGTGGACTCTGAACCCTGCTCTTTGAAAGACCCACGTTTGCATGGACTTACGGTAACAGAGAAGAAGATCCTGAATCTGTATTGGAGAGTGATTGCTGAGCTTGGATTGTTCTGGCCTGCTGTGTCTCCTGTTTCTGTGTCTGCAAACTGTGTGACTATTTCTGCCAACTTGTATGAAGTAATACAGGACTTTTCTATATCAAACCTGTGTCTCATGTATGTTCATCGCACCCAAGCACAAGACGCTATATGAACTGTACTACATACATTACAAGATTCTGAAGCCAAAACGTTAGTGTCTGCTGCGTCTGGAAGGCTGTGTCTGCTGTACTGTGGATATCAGACGTCCGGTTGTACTTTCTGTGATGACAGTGGTTGTGACTTCTCACAACCATTCCAGGTGAGCAATTCCCTTAAGTTTTTTCTTTTTGCAGTGTTACCACAGGTAAACACTATTGTTTTGTTTTTTTTTCCTTTCTTTTCTCTTTTTTGTCTGCTGTAACTCTGGATATCAGATGTCTGGTTGAAACTTTCTGTGATGATAGTGGTTGTGACTTCTCACAACCATTCCAGGTGAGCAGTTCCCTTAATTTTTTTTTCTCTCTGCAGTGTTGCCACAGGTGAACACTATTGTTTTTTTTTTTCTCTCCTCTTCTTCCAGTAATCCTGTCTTAAAAGATCTGGAAAATGGAGGCCCGCATAAAGGAACTTTGCGGAGTGACTGATAATATCCTTGCAGATTTCAGAATATAAAGACCCGTTTTACAAATCTACAGGACCTCAATAATCACAATTTGCAAGTGGTTGGACAGACTACCCAGGATTTGCGAGCCAGGATTGAGGTTCTAGAGGGGCGAGTCCAGGCTCCTGCCGTAGCCCCGAGTGCTGGGATTCCCAAGTTCCCCCCCTTTTCGTTTTGGCGGTGAACGTGAGAAATTCAGGGGATTTATTAATCAATGCAATCTTTTTTTTTCTGCACATGCTTCACAATTTCCCACTGAACGATCTAAGGTGCTTACTATAATTATGTTGCTTACCAACAAGGCTTTAATGTGGGCAAACCCTCTGATTGAGACTGAGGATGATTGTTTGAATCACCTTGATGATTTTATTTCAGCCATGGGGCAGGTGTTTGATGACCCCAATCGAGGTGCAACAGCTGAAGCAGCCATGATAGCTTTGCGCCAAGGTAAGCACTCGGTAGCTGAATATGCCTTGGATTTCAGGAGATGGGCCCTTGATACCACCTGGGACAGTTCCGCCAAAAAATCTATTTTTCGAAAGGGGTTATCTCCACTGATTAAGGATGAACTTGCTCGTGCCGACCCTCCCACTGCGTTAGGTGACTTTATTAACTACTGCATCCGTATTGATACTCGTCTGACTGAACGCAGGCAAGAGAGATGGTTCGAAAGCAATCGTACTAACCTTTTCCTACCTTCCTCTCCAGCTAAGGAACCTTTGAGTAGGATTACACGGGAACCTGAACCTGAACCCATGCAGGTA
Organism: Oophaga sylvatica; assembly: GCA_033576555.1. Lineage (NCBI taxonomy): Eukaryota > Metazoa > Chordata > Amphibia > Anura > Dendrobatidae > Oophaga > Oophaga sylvatica. The sequence continues at coordinate 426,933,553 of JARQOD010000001.1, read as the reverse complement.
GACTCTTTACAACGACGGGTTAGTGATGCACGCAAGGAACATCGTTTTAAGGAGAATCTATGTTTCTATTGTGGTAAGTCAGGGCACTTCATTATAAACTGCCCCAGCCGTTCTCGTAAGACTACTGCAGCACTCATTCATTGTGAGTGTTGCGAGAGGGGATCTGTCAGGTCCGAGCCTCAGGCTCCAGAGAGATCTGCAGCAACAGATCTTGATTTCTCGGACTTAAACTCCGTTACCTCTGAGGACGTTGACTGTGTAAACGCTGCCATTTTTCAAGTTTCCTCAGCGGTGTCCCAGCTGAGTTGTAAGAAAAACAATTCTCATTGCTTTCTTTCCATCAAACTCTGGGTTGACTCAGCTTGGGTGTCTAGCTCTGCTATGATCGACTCAGGGGCAAGTGGAAATTTTATGGACGTCTCCTTTGCTCTGAAACAGGGAATACGTTCAGTGAAGAAGGCTACTCCAGTACAGATGGAAACTGTGGATGGCTCCCTGCTGACCTCTGGACCAGTGGATCAGGAAACAGAGCCTTTGAGGGTTCTTATGGGTAAAGATCATCAAGAGAAACTGTCCTTTATGCTTATCTCTTCTCCCCACTTTCCCATTATTCTAGGGCTACCATGGCTGCAGGCTCAGAATCCTACCATTAACTGGGAGACCAAGGAATTACACTTTCCAGAGAAACAGATGAGTCCAAAAGTTTCAGCTTCCTCTGTTCCTAAAGGAATCATGTCAGTCCCTGAACTACCAGCTGTATACCAGGACTATGTGGATTTATGTGACAAGAAGAACGCTGACCAGCTTCCTCCTCACCGTCCATATGATTGTTCAATTGAATTATTGCCTGGAGCAGAGATACCTTTTGGTAAGATCTACCCCCTGGCGGGGCCCGAGCTAAAGGCTTTAAAGGATTACATAGATGAAAATCTAGCCAAGGGCTTCATACGCCCCTCTTCATCTCCTGCAGGTGCACCCATCTTCTTTGTAAAGAAGAAAGATGGATCTCTGAGACCATGCGTAGACTATAGGAACTCAATAAGGTTACTATTAGAAACCGTTATCCATTGCCTTTAATCCCTGAGTTATTGGAGAGAGTGCGACATGCCAAAAATTTTTCTAAACTAGATCTTCGTGGGGCCTATAACTTAGTCCGTATTAGACCTGGGGATGAATGGAAGACTGCATTCAGGTCACGCTATGGACACTTTGAATATCTAGTTATGCCTTTTGGTCTGAGTACCGCCCAGTCACTTTCCAACACTTGGTGAATGACATCTTCAGGGATCTCCTAGATACATTCGTGGTAATTTATTTGGATGATATTCTAATTTTTTCTAACTCCACAGAGGAACATCATGGACATGTGAGAATGGTCTTGGAACGTCTAAGACAAAATCATCTTTACATCAAACTTGAAAAGTGTGAATTCCATAGGACCGAGATTCAATTTCTGGGATATGTACTGTCTACACAAGGAATTAGTATGGATGGAAGCAAAACCCAAGCCATCAAGGATTGGCCAAGTCCTAGAAATGTGAAGGAGGTACAGCGCTTCATCGGGTTTGCCAACTTCTATAGACGTTTCATTAGAAATTTCTCTGAGGTAGTGTCACCTATCACTCAACTTACCCGGAAAGAGTCTAGGTTTTCCTGGACTCCCCAAGCCCAGGAAGCATTTTCCCGTCTAAAAGATAAATTTACCACTGCACCTATCCTAGTACATCCCAACCCCGAGCTTGCCTTCATAATAGAGGTGGATGCTTCAGACTGTGCCGTTGGAGCTATACTCTCTCAGAGAACAGGTGAGAAGAATGTCTTGCATCCCTGTGCCTTCTTTTCCCAGCAGTTGTCTTCGGCTGAGAGGAACTACGATGTGGGCAATAGAGAGTTGTTGGCCATTATTGCCGCCTTCAAAGAATGGAGACACCTTCTTCAGGGAGCTGCACAGCAAATAGTCGTCCTGACAGACCATCGTAACCTTGAGTTTATCAGGTCGGCTAAGTGCCTGACTCCTCGCCAGGCTCGCTGGAATCTTTTCTTAAACCAATTTAATTTTATCATCTCTTATAGACCAGGATCGCGCAATGGAAAGGCTGATGCACTCTCTAGGATTTACTCAGCAGAGACACGTCCAATTACTCCTCCTAAGACTATTCTTCCTGACTCTAGATTCCTAGGAGTAATTCATAATCAAGACCTACTTAAGGACATCAAGGAAGCATACCATGCGGATTCCTTTTTGGCACAACCCCCAAGGGACGTAAGTCTTGTCTTTAAGAATGGTGTGTGGATTCAGGGACAACGCCTGTATATTCCTGAAACAGTCAGATTGAGAGTATTGCAACTCATTCACGATTCCAAGATAGCTGGGCATAGAGGAATTCTAAAGACACAGGAATTTCTTTCTCGTTTCTTTTGGTGGCCCACTTGCAGGAAGGATGTTTTGAATTATGTCACTTCATGTGAGGTCTGTGCAAGATGCAAAACACCTCGCTCCTCACCAACTGGTCTGTTACAGCCTCTTCCCACCCCGTCCCGCCCGTGGGGATCCATTTCTATGGACTTCATTGTGGAGTTACCAACCTCTCAGGGGAAGAACACCATTCTAGTGGTGGTTGACCGTCTAACAAAGGCAGCTCATTTTATCCCTTGTGTCGGCTTACCCACTGCAAAACAGACATCAGATTTGATGATTAAAGATGTGTTTCGCTTACATGGAGTACCGGATGAGGTTATTTCGGATCGAGGGGTGCAATTCACTTCTAGGTTTTGGCAAAATTTCTGTGCAGCATTGGACATTAAAGTAAACCTTTCTTCTGCTTTTCATCCCCAGACTAATGGACAGACCGAACGAACCAATCAAACCCTGGAGCAGTATCTCCGCTGCTTTATCTGCCACCTACAGGATGATTGGGTGGATCTACTTCCATTAGCTGAGTTCTCGTATAACAACTCTCAGAGTGCCTCCACTAAACAGTCTCCTTTTTACTCTAATCTAGGTTATCATCCTAACATTCTACCACGATTTCCCATAGAAACGCCTTTACCAGCAGTAGCTGAAAGAATCACGTCTTTACAGAAGAATATGGATCTTCTAAAGGAAAATCTGGAATCGGCTCAAGAAAGGTACAAGAAAGCAGCAGATAAATTTCGTAAACCTGCACCAGCTTTCAAGGTAGGAGACTTGGTCTGGCTGTCAACCAGAAATCTTAAGTTAAGGATTCCATCGTCTAAGTTGGGACATAAGTACATTGGACCCTATAAAATCAGTAAAATTATAAGTGCCGTTGCTTGTCGTCTTCAACTGCCCGGAACTATGAGAATCCACCCTGTCTTTCATGTATCCCTACTAAAGGCTGCGACACCCAATACGTTTCCTGGACGTTCCTCTCCTTGCCCTGACCCAGTGCTAGTCGATGGTCAGGAAGAATTTGTGGTGGAAAGGATTTTAGATTCCAGGTTGTATAAAAATCAGTTACAATATCTGATTAAATGGCAGGGCTACCCAGTGGAGGACAACTCATGGGAACCGGTCAATAACGTTAATGCTCCTCGCTTGCTCCGTCAGTTTCATCAGAGGTACCCACACAAGCCTGGTCTGAGGTCATCCGGAGGTTGTCCTTAAGGGGGGAGTAATGTAAGGTTCTATGTATATATTCCTGAAACTCAGTTTGTTCGTCAGCCATTTTACTTTCTGTCTTGCTGCAGCTATCTTGCCCTCAGTCAAAATGGAGTTTCCAGCTTGCATGTTCCCGCCCTGATTCTCTCCTTTGCTTCTTAAGCAGCCACAGCTGAGCAATCAGTGCTTCAGAATCTAGCCTGCAGTGAACCTGTGACTTGACTCCTGTAAGCCTTGTACCTTGTACTCCAGCTATTCCTACTGAGGAACTCTGAAGCACTTGTGGACTCTGAACCCTGCTCTTTGAAAGACCCACGTTTGCATGGACTTACGGTAACAGAGAAGAAGATCCTGAATCTGTATTGGAGAGTGATTGCTGAGCTTGGATTGCTCTGGCCTGCTGTGTCTCCTGTTTCTGTGTCTGCAAACTGTGTGACTATTTCTGCCAACTTGTATGAAGTAATACAGGACTTTTCTATATCAAACCTGTGTCTCATGTATGTTCATCGCACCCAAGCACAAGACGCTATATGAACTGTACTACATACATTACAGGGCCACTGTAACACATGTTAGGGCAGGTTAGGATAGGATATGGGTTGAACTAGATGGACTTAAAGTCTTCCTTCAACCTTAATAATTAATAACTATGTTACATACCACAATTCATGATGCACAGAAAGGGCATTCAACCCCCTGCAGATTTAGCTGGTTGACACATGCAGAATTAACTTGGCATTGTGACATTTGTACTGTAGATCAGCCTGGAAGTTGGAAATGCACTGCAGCAAAAATTTTTGTTTTAATTTTTTTTTTTTTTTTAAAGACGTTAAAAGTTAAATCAGAGTGTCATTTATTATTCAACCCCTCAAACCACAAGAATTCTGTTTGGTCCCCCTAAAGTATTAAGAAGTAGTTCAGGCACCAAGAATAATGAGCTTCACATGTGTGGATTAATGATCTCTTTTGCCAGCCTTTTCTGACTATTTAAGACCCTCCCCAAACTTGTGAACAGCACTCATACATGGTCAACATGGGAAAGACAAAGGAGCATTCCAAGGCCATCAGAGATAAGATCGTGGAGGGTCACAAGGCTGGCAAGGGGTACAAAACCCTTTCCAAGGAGTTGGCCCTACCTTTCTCCACTGTTGGGAGCATCATCCGTAAGTGGAAGGCTTATGGAACTACTGTTAGCCTTCCACGGCCTGGACAGCCTTCGAAAGTTTCCTCCCGTGCCGAGGCCAGGCTTGTCCGAAGAGTCAAGGCTAACCCAAGGACAACAAGGAAGGAGCTCCGGGAAGATCTCATGGCAGTGGGGACATTGGTTTCAGTCAATACCATAAGTAACGTACTCCACCGCAATGGTCTCCGTTCCAGAAAAAGCCCGTAAGGTACCTTTACTTTCAAAGCGTCATGTCAAGGCTCGTCTACAGTTTGCTCATGATCACTTGGAGGACTCTGAGACAGACTGGTTCAAGGCTCTATGGTCTGATGAGACCAAGATCGAGATCTTTGGTGCCAACCACACACGTGACGTTTGGAGACTGGATGGCACTGCATACGACCCCAAGAATACCATCCCTACAGTCAAGCATGGTGGTGGCAGCATCATGCTGTGGGGCTGTTTCTCAGCCAAGGGGCCTGGCCATCTGGTCCGCATCCATGGGAGGATGGATAGCACGGCCTATCTGGAGATTTTGGCCAAGAACCTCCGCTCCTCCATCAAGGATCTTAAGATGGGTCGTAATTTCATCTTCCAACAAGACAACGACCCAAAGCACACAGCCAAGAAAACCAAGGCCTGGTTCAAGAGGGAAAAAGTCAAGGTGTTGGAGTGGCCTAGTCAGTCTCCTGACCTTAACCCAATTGAAAACTTGTGGAAGGAGCTCAAGATTAAAGTCCACATGAGACACCCAAAGAACCTAGATAACTTGGAGAAGATCTGTATGGAGGAGTGGGCCAAGATAACTCCACAGACCTGTGCCGGCCTGATCAGGTCTTATAAAAGACGATTATTAGCTGTAATTGCAAACAAGGGTTATTCCACGAAATATTAAACATAGGGGTTGTATAATAATTGACCCACACTTTTATGTTTAAAATTTATTAAAATTCAACTGAGCAACATAACTTTTGTTTTGTAAGATTTATGCTTCTGTTAATAAATCCTACTCTCGTTTGCAGTTTGAAGGCTCTAACTTATTTGCATCTTATCAAACCAGCTAAATCTGCAGGGGGTTGAATACTACTTGTAGGCACTGTAGATATAGTACAATGCCAAAGAATTCACTTACTTCTTACATTACAGGAGTAATATCAATAGCACAGAAACTGGACAATACAGTACTCCAGTGAGGCAGTGACCAGTGTCACAGGTAGGGGTCGCTGTGTGTTCTCCCCCAGGATGAGGATGGAGGCGTATTGAGGCCATGGGAGTGCATTGCAGTCACAGGCATAGCTGCGGTTGCAATGCAAATTAAAAGTGAATATAGGTATTGGACATGCTGGTTGTCCAAGGCAGATTTAGGGAAAACCTGCTCTGGGCTTTTGTGTTTTAAAACAGACTACAGGATGGTAGTCGTGCAATCCGTTTCATTCCCGGCCAGGGTTTTCCATGTGGCCCATGGCCACAGATTCCATTTATAAACCCTGCAGTAAAGGGTTTGGGTGTATAAGTGTCAGTTTTGTATTTTGCAAGAGTGCAGAGCAGTGCTTCTCAGCGGCGGAGTAGGAGCCATCAGACGCTGCATACTTCTGGCTCCGCTCTGTTGCGGTAACCCCGTGACACAAGCGCTATAGCTTGCCGAATAAAGCCTCTTTCTTACATCCGTTTTTTCCCTTCAGTCATAATCCGTCGTTTTGTGGAAAAACGGATCTTGCAATTGTTGCTGCATGATCCGTTTTTTTCTCATAGGCTTGTATTAGCGACGGATTGTGATGGATGGCCACACGTTTTTATCCGTCTTTTGACGGATCCGTAGAAAAATCTTTGTCCGTTGGCTGGATACAACGGACTTTGGAACGTTTTTGTGTATGTCGAAAAGACGTACAACGACAGATCCAGTGCCATCTGTCATAAGCTATAATGGTAGCCTATGGGCGCAGGATCCGTCACAGGACGGATTCCAGCGACGGATTGTGTTTTTTCACACAGAGCATTCTCTCTCTCTCTCTCTCTCTCTCTCTCTCTCTCTCTCTCTCTCCTCGAAGCGCATGTGTCAAGGTTCAAAAGTTCACCTCTTCCTCATGACGGATCCGTCAAAATAACTGATCTATTTCATCAGTTTTTTACAATTTCAACTGGATCCGGTTTTTTTCAACTTTGACGGATTGTGACTGATTGGAAAAAAAAAAGGATGTGTGAAAGAGGCCTAAGAAGGAACCCGAACATATTCACTCATCTCTACTCATCACTGCACAGTGTGGATACCGCTGCACTACACCTCCATACAGAATAATGTGCCCCATATAATGCTCCATACAGAGTAATGAGCCAGATATATTGCATCATACAGCATAATGGACCCAGCGCTCCATAACGTATAATGGACCCCATATACTGCTCCATACAGAATAATGGACCCCATATATTGCTTCATATATAATGGGCCCCATAAAATGACCCATACAGTATATGATGAGCCCCATATATTGCTCCATACATAATGAGCCTCATATATTGCTCCATACATAATGAGCCCCATATAATTCTCCATACAGTATATGATGGACACCATATAATGCCCCAGCATATGATGGGCCCCATGTAATGCTCCATACAGAATGGGCCCTATATATTTCTCCATATATGATGGACCCCATATGATGCTCCAGTATATGATGGACCGAATAATATGCTCCATATGATGCTCCAGTATATGATGGCCCCATATAATGCTCCAGGATATAATGGTCTGTAAGGAGGCTAATGGCCGTGTAGTCAATGGGAGGTATGTGTCGCAGAGATGGCTGCCCCTGCGATGCAACCTGGAGTATTTTTCTTTAGTGCACGTGAGCACTAAGATGTCATTTAGTGCACTTGGATCCGGCTTGCGGGTAGCTATGAGAGATGGGCGGGTCTTGCTACCCACATACCTCACGTGTGTGTGGTTACAGCTCATATGTTTGTGTGGTTACAACCTACATAATGGAAGTTGTTGTTTGGCACATGGGCTGAGACTTGGGAGGGAGAAGGCCTGTGTATGTGGCTCCAGACCGAGCCTGAGTGCTGGACATTACCCCAGCCTGTGTGCCCACAGGCCTGAGGGAGCAGAATCCTGCCAGGACCTGTGTGAGGTCAGGGTCAAGTGACCATCACATGGGTGGAAAATACCTGGCCATGTGAGTTAGCGGTGGCTGGTGTCTTGGGAGAGTAGGAACTCCCTCATAGCTCTCGGAGGAGCTAAAGGACTGTGCTATGGACACTGATGCTTTGAGTTGTTTTCCTGCTCTAAAGGCTGTTTTGATTTTGTTGGTGCTTCTGGGTTTATGGAGCTAATAAACTCACATGAACTTTTGAATGGAATGTACCTCCTGTTATCCTCCTGACACACCTGAGTGAGTAAGATCCCTATAGGGCCACAAATCATGCTCCAGTATATGATGGGCCCCATATGATGCTCCAGTTTTTGATAGCCACATATGATGCTCCAGTATATGATGGGCCCCATATAATGCTCCAGTATATGATAGCCACATATGATGATCAGTATATGATGGGCCCCATATGATGCTCCAGTATATGATGGGCCTCATATAATGCTGCAGTATATGATGGGCCCCATATGATGCTCCAATACATGATGGGCCTCATATGATGCTCCAGTATAATATGTGCCCCATATGATGCTCCAGTATAATATGTGCCCCATATGATGCTCCAGTATATTATGTGCCCCATATGATGCTCCAGTATAATATGCGCCCCATATGATGCGTCAGTATATGATAGCCCTATATGATGCTCCATATACGATTGGCCCCATATGATGCTCAAGTATATGATGGCCACATACGATGCTCCAGTATATGATGGGCCCCATATGATGCTCCAGTATATGATGGGCCTTATATGATGCTCTAGTATAATATGTGCCCCACATGATACTCCAGTATATGAAGAACCCCAGATGATGCTTCATATACAGTAGGCCCCATATAATGCTTCAAATATTAAAAAAAAAAAAAGAGAGAAATACCTCTCTTTGCTGGCCGCTGTTCTGCTCCGTCGCTGTCTTCCGGCTCTCTGCACTGACTGTTCAGGCAGAGGGCATGCAGACGTGATGTCATCGTGCCCTCTAACCTGAAGCGTCAGAATCGGAAGACGCCGCAGAACAGGAACAGGGAGAGGTAAGTATTGCAAGTCCTGGAGCCCTGAGCAGGCGGTGGGGGGGGCACTCGCGGGCGCTGGCACCGGGCTACCATATCGCATCGGTGTCCCTGATGGTGAGTGGGCCCCCCCGCCTGCAAAGGGACCTGCATGGGCCTGTATAATATGATGGGGAAAGACAACAACTTTAGAAGCAAGAGAGATAAAAGTCCCACACATTGCACTCGTCAATACCAATATGCACCACACCATTACTATATTCGCCAAGGAAAGTGCGGGGCTCCGGGCTTTCACAAAATGTCGGCAAAAGTCACCGCACCGCCGAACACCTTGTCATACCAGCCTGGGACCCGCAGCCACCGCCAGAAGTATCCGGCAGCAGCAATCCTGAGACGCCGAACCACCGCAGCCGGTAAGCTCCACCACAGCTACAATTACTGCACCCCCATTTTCCCCAATTTTTTTGGGAAAAAAATGCATCTTATAACCTGAAAAATATAGTACGTGAGTAAGCCAAAATCCTGGGAAAGTGTCTTGTGGACAGATGAGACCAAGATAGACCTTTTTATACGCAAATCATTCTAATGTTTACCGAAATTAATGGAATGAGGCCTACAAAGAAAAGAACACAGCACCTACAATCAAATATGATAAAAGTTCAAAGATGTTTTGGGGTTGTTTTGCTGCCTCTGGCACTGGGTGCCTTGGATATGTGCAAGACATCATGAAATCTGAAGAGTACCAAAGGATTTGGAGTCGCAATGTAGTTAGCCCAGTGTCAGAAAGCTGTGTTTGCGTCCTAGGTCATGGGTCTTCCAGCAAGACAATGACCTCAAACATACTTCAAGAAGCACCCAGAAATGGATGAAAACAAAGCGCTGGAGAGTTCTGAAGTGGCAGCAATGAGTCCGGATCTAAATCCCATTGAACACATGCGGAGACATGAAAATTGCTGTTGGGAGAAGGCACCCTTCAAATATGAGTGATCTTCTTTGAAAAGAAAAGTTGTCCAAAATTCCAGTTGAGAGGTGCAAGAAACTTGGTGATGGTTATAGGAAGCGATTGATTATTTATTTCAAAGAGTGTGCAACTGAATATTAACCTGAGGGTGCCAATAATTTTGTTCTGCCCAGTTTTAGGATTAGCTTGAAATTATGTCAAATCTTTTTTTTTTCGTAGGTTTTTTTGTGTTGTTCCAATACACATAAATGAAATAAACATAGGTATAACAAAACATATGTAATTGCAATAATTTTCTGGAAGAAATACTTACTTTTCTGGAACAATATCAAGGGTGCCAACACATTCGGCCATGACTATATATCATCACATAGGATGGAATTATGGGAAGATTTTTCATATAGGCAAACCCTTCTCCCCTCCAACATTTTTACTGTCATTCCTAAGCATACTATAACCCTGTGAATTAGAAAGTTTGTAAATGTTGCTAATAAACTTAATTTTAATAATTTAGATAGTAACTATAGCTATCAACCAACCATGTCTCAGTAATCCATACTGTATCATAATTATCTTCCTAAAATATTAAATGGAGTCAGACAGCAAACCATTACATAAAGTTAAGTGCACCGTCCCACCTAGTTGTTTGCCATCCTTCTCTACCCAGGCTTTACAGGAGGCAGAGAAAGAAGGAGTAGGAGTGAAGGTGAACTAAACTTCTTGGCCACCCCAATGGTGTACTAGACAACACAATATCATATTTGAATAAAGAACTATTTCTGACAAACACAACAATAGATTTGGATACTAAGAGTACTTTTTTTTTTTATTAGAAATGCAAAGAAAAATTTGGTTCCAGCAACCTCAAAAAATAGGTGTGCAATTAAAACATCACATTTATGACAGTAATTAAAACCAGGGAAAAATGGTGATAAGCTTAGTTGGAACAGTCATTTTTTACTGACAAACTCCCTTTAGTTCTAATTGCATTTTAGCGAGGCGTCTGGCGTTCGTACACATGCATGTTTTTCCTGTACTTCCATGCTTGTCAGCTGCTCCATTCTTTCTTGATAGGACTGCTGGCAAACTATTTTGCCGTCTATGACAGTCTCCTAAAGAAGGAGAAGTTTCACTATTGCTCCATTCTAACGGGGATAAAATACGCCACTTCTGGCTACCGGAGGTCGTGATCTAGAATATATTTGTTACACTCGGTCCCGGCCCTGCTGCACCTGATCCCGATCCCATACCTCTGCGGGGTCCCAGTCGGGACTCCCGCTCTGAGCCGGCCTCGTGCCGTCCTGCCGCAACTCCTGCTCCTTTCCTCCCCTCTGCTTCCTGGCGAGCTGTCAGCAGGTCCCCGGGGAGAGTGCTTAGGTCGCGCATTTTTCAAAAATGCCTCTGACCAAAGGCATGGTACTGATTACTATTTCTGAGCGCCGGAGCAACAAGTATCTTCTGTTGCTAGCTTCCGGGTCCGCTGTTATTGTGCCTGTGTTTCTGCAGTGTTCTGCCAAGTGCTCCGCTTACACTGTTTGTCTCTGCAGACTGTCAGTTAACTGTATATTTATGCACTTGCACTTTAGGTTGCAGCAGTATCAGCAGTGTGATTACTTTTGGATCTCTTTTGCCACCCCCCCACTCTTATTACATCTATGTAACTTTATCTAGGGCCCGATTCTTATATTTGTTTGCTTGCTCTGTTTCCTCATTTGAACCCTGTATGTTCTTTCCGTGTCATTTTATGTACAATTTCTTGTATTTAATAAATATTGACTCTCTATTTTGCAATTCTTTGGTGGCTTTTTGCACTCTGTGCTTTTGGTGATTCTAATATATTGAGTGTACCACAGGGTATTTCCCTGATCCTCTTGAAATTTCAGTGGAGGATCACTTATCATGTACTAATTATGCGTTCTGTTCTAATTTGCATATGTGCAGTTACCTGTTACCGGCTGTCCAGGACGACGTTTGTACGGTCTACGCCAATTCCGTCCCGCTCCGCATCTCAGCCATCCGAACCTCTGGACAACACCAGTGCCAGCCGATACCCGTGTACCTGGAACCCGCCGGTCAGCTCCATCAGAGCTGTTAAACCTGTTTACCCGTTTGTCCTGCTGGGACAGCTGCCACGTGTCCAGGGTCTAACTGGAGGTAGCACCTGTATCCCCAAGACATTCTACTCTGACCCTGTTCGAGGGGACTTACAACGGGTGTCTGAGGCTCACTTAGTCATGCCCCCTTCTGACTGAGGTTCCACAAATATTGCAATAAAAAACTAATGTGAACTTCGCCACCTGTGCCTCCGCTTCCATTCGCTACAGATTGCTCCGGCCATGGAACCCGCCTGCATTTATGGGTTAGTAGGAACCTGCTGTAATTAAAACCACCACCATTACAGCAGGTTCCTACTAACCCATAAATTCAGGCATTACTGACAGAGGTGTCCACATTCACCCAGAAATTCAGATATCAACCTAATAGAGGTATGTTCACATAGGTCAGGGACCCATCAGACTTGAGACCACCTTGACGATGGTTGGTGGGCAAATAATATGCACTTGGGTAGAACAAACAAGATGTATAATTATGTGCTTAATTGTAAAACACTGGGCAAAACTGTCACTGAAAAAGACCTGGGTGCATGGGTGGATGACAAACTCACATTTAGTGGCCAATGTCAGGCAGCTGCTGCCAAGGCAAATAAAATAATGGGATGCATTAAAAGAGGCATAGATGCTCATGAGGAGAACATAATTTTACCTCTGTGTACAGTTCTGGTCTCCAGTGTATAAGACATAGCTGAACTGGAGTGTGTGCAGAGAAGAGCAACCAAGGTTATTAGAGAACTGGGGGGTCTGCAATACCAAGACAGGTTATTACACTTGGGGTTATTTAGTTTGGAAAAATGAAGGCTTAGGGGTGATCTTATTACAATGTATAAATATATGAGGGGACAGTACAAAGACCTTTCTAATGATCTTTTTACTCTTAGACCTGTGACGGGGACAAGGGGGCATCCTCTACGTCTGGAGGAAAGAAGGTTTAGCCATAATCACAGATGCAGATTCTTTACTGTAAGAGCAGTGAGACTATGGAACACTCTGCCGTCTAATGTTCTAATGAGTGATTCCCTACTAAAATTTAAGAAGGGACTGGATGCCTTTCTTGAAAAGTATAATATTACAGGCTATATTCACTAGTTTCCTAGATATTGCGTTGATCCAGGGAGCTAGTCTGATTGCCGTATGTGGAGTCGGGAAGGAATTTTTTTCCCCAATGTGAAGCTTACTGTTTGCCACTTGGTTTTTTTTTTTAATTCCTCTGGATCAACATGTTAGGGCAGGTTAGGATAGGATATGGGTTGAACTAGATGGACTTAAAGTCTTCCTTCAACCTTAATAACTATGTAAATGTTATACCAAGCATCTCAAATTTTTTTCTTATACTCCAAAGCTGTATTGCTATTCAAAATTTCACGTATTCCATATTGTCATGCTTTAGTATGATAGAGTGCAGCCTTTTTTCGTATGTTGGACTTTTCCTCTGGTTACCACCCTCAATCCAATGGTCAAGTGGAGAGGACCAATCAAGTCTTGTCCGGATTCCTGTGCCACTTTGTCAACGTTCACCATGATGACTGGTTCAAGTTGCTGCCTTGGGCAGAATTCTCGTACAATAACCAAGTAAGCGAATCATCAGGAAAATCTCCCTTTCAGATTGTGTTTAGACTTCAACCCGGAATTCCGCTCCCAATCTCTGGACCATCTGGAGTTCCCGCAGCTGATACCTTTGCAGAGGAATTCTCGAAAGTGTGGAGCGACACCAAAGTCGCCTCGCCTTGGAGGTGGCTTCACGGCGTATGAAGAGGCATGCGGACAAGAGACACCTGGATGCTCCTACTTTTCTACCTGAAGATAAAGTGTGGCTGTCCTCCAAGTACATCCGCCTGAAGGTGCCCTCCTACAAACTGGGTCCTCGCTTCATTGGACCCTTTGAAGTTCTGAAGCAAATCAATGCGGTTTCTTACAAGTTGAAATTACTTGACTCTTTACGTGTGCCTCTTTCAATGTTTCCCTCCTCAAACCAGTAGTTCTGAGTTCCTTCTTTAAAGACCTGGGTACCACTCCTGACCTCATCAGTGAGGATGATGTCTTTGAGTTAGAACACATTTTGGCCACTACGAAAGTAAAGGGTAAGACCTATTATCTGGTGGACTGAAAGGGCTTTGGTACTGAGGAGAGGTCTCGGAAGCCTAAAGAGAACATCCAGGCCCCTCTGCTACTAAGAGATTCTACGCAGGCTTGAAAAAGAGGGGGCGTAAAGAGAGGGATACTGTTACACTTGGTCCCGGCCCTGCTGCACCCGGTCCCATTCCTCCGCAGGGTCCCCGTCAGGACTCCCGCTTTGTGCCGGCCTCGCGCCGTCCAGCCGCAACCTCTGCTCCTTCTCTCCCCTCTGCTTCCTGGTGCGCTGTCAGCAGGTCCCCGGGGACAGTGCTTAGGTTGAGCGCACTCCCGGTCTCTTAAAGAGACAGCACAAATTTTTCAAAAATGCCTCTGACCAATGGCGTGGTACTGATTACTATTTCTGGCCCCTCCGTCATAGGGAGGGTGCCAGAGCAACAAGTGTCTTCTGTTGCTAGCTTCCAGTTCTGCTGTTATTGTGCCTGTGTTTCTGCAGTGTTTTGCCAAGTGCTCTGCTTACACTGTTTGTCTCCGCAGACTGTCAGTTACCTGTTACCCGGCTGTCCAGGATGACGTCCGTATGGTCTATGCCAATTCTGTCCCATTCCGCTACTCAGCCATCCGAAACTCTGGACAACGCCAGTGCCAGACGATACTCGTGTACCTGGAACCCGCCGGTCAGCTCCATCAGAACTGTTAAACCTGTTTGTCCCGCTGAGAAAGCTGCAACGTGTACGGGGTTCTAACTGGAGGTAGCACCTGTGTCCCCCAGACATTCCATTCTGACCCTGTTCGAGGGGACTTACTATGGGTATCTGAGGCTCACTTAGTCAAGCCCCCTTCGGAGCTCCCCAGACCGTGGTCCCGAGGTTCCACAAATATTGCAATAAAAAACGAATGTAAACTTCACCACCTGTGCCTCCGCTTTCATTAATTACAATATTGAATATCTTTTGGACAGAAGATAATTTCTTGCAAAAAGAAAACCCATTATATATAAAAGCTATATGCATATGAAGGTGCGGAAAACAACATGTATGAGCAAGTAGTGCATGTGTTTTCACTAACACTGTCTCCATCACTCTGGAATGCTTTAATAGGGTATTTTTACTTTTAAGATGTACCAGACATTGCCACTGGAAGCGGTATTGGACCCACATTGATTTCTACAATGAAGAGACCTGAATACTGCTCCGTTTAAGCTCTACCAACATTTTATAATTTCTAGTGCACATTACAGCTTAATTTAACTCAATAGGGGGTTCCCAAAACCTTAGTTTTCTCACTAGAAGTACTATGAGACCACTTCTTTTAGCAATCGAGGGGGGCTCTTGCTCAGCTCCCAGACCTCTACTGACGCTGCCTTCTGCCATATCTTAATTACAATGTAAAAACGCAGCTAAATGTGGTGCTGTAAATTACTCTTTTAGTAACAGCCATATTTCTCAGTAGTACGAAACTGGAGACAAATATGAATTTCCTGACATTCTTCGCACACAATAAATACATTAACAGCGTAACGTAGCACTTTGAGAATTTAAGTCATAACTGTGTAAAGCCATAAAACACTTTTGCCCCATAAATTAAAAACATTGCTCCATATGATAACAATATCATACCACATGGTCCGAAATGGCTTTTCTTCCCCAAATAGTACAAACATGTGTGCCTGTCATCTTATGTTTTACTGCCATCACATTGGATGATTGTAGTTGATCATATGTAAAGCATATGTATGTGTACGGAAACAAGTGAGGTATCATGGGGTCTCCAGGAAAATAAATATAAAAAACTACATCACCTGTATACACTTCAATTTCTCCTCCGTATAAAAAGAAATTATGCAAATGCATATGTTACTGTGAAAAAGAGTGTACCGGGTGAATATACAATGTGTGGAGGCCGGAAGCAAAGATTAAAATCAAGCCAACCTTAAAGGAGTAGTGCTATCTCATACATTTGTGGCGTTGTCAAAGGATGATCATTCATGATAGATGCGGTTTTATATCAGAACTTGTATGAAAGTTTCAAAGTTTGCAGATCAAGCATACTTGGCAACTTTCGTAACTGCCCATAAATGTAAAGCATCAAGCAAGTGTTTTTTTTAATTGTACCACTGGAGTGATGCCAAGAGTGTGCAAAGCAGTCATCAAAGCAAAAGGTGGCTACTTTGAAGAACCTAGAATATAAGACATAATTTCAGTTGTTACACACTTTTTTGTTAAGTATATAATTCCACATGTGTTAATTCACAGTTTTGATGCCTTCAGTGTGAAAGTACAATTTTCATAGTCATGAAAATACAGAAAAATCTTTAAATGAGAAGGTGTGTCCAAACTTTTGGTCTGTACTGTACATTCAGGATCTACCTACTTGTGACCTTTATCTCTGACTTCCAGTTAGTCAGAAGTTGCTGTTACAAAATGTCAGTGCGGGACTGGAACGGCGCCAGGAAGAGCTGAAGACAGTGGCTGGTAAGTATAAGACTAGGGTCAGGAAACTTACATTAGTGGTACCATTCCAGTGCTGAAATAAAATTAAAAAAAATGCTATACTGGTGCTTCAAAGAGAGTAAAATGTTGCACAGCACTGTGCATGTATTAGCATTATTACATGCAGTGTTCCTTTGGGACACTGAAAGTCTGCTCACACGCCACTCCATCACCATGTTCTCAACCAGAGAGTCAGTTTTGAAAAGAAGAGATCAATGCTGATCAACTTATTACAAGCAAACATTATATACACTGCTCAAAAAAATAAAGGAAACACTTAAACAACACAATGTAGCTCCAAGTCATTCACACTTATGTGAAATCAACACAGATTGTGAATCAATTTCTCCTTCTGTTGTGCAAATGGAACAGACAACAGGTAGAATTGGGTAAACAACTTTTTTTCAAGCATGTGATGCTCGTTCAAACTCACCTGTGGCAAGTAACAGGTGTGGGCAATGTGAAAATCACACCTGAAACCAGATAAAAAGGGGAGAAGTTGACTCGATCTTAGAATTGTGTGTCTGTGTGTGCCACACTAAGCATGGGGAACAGAAAGAGGAGAAGAGAACTATATGAGGACTTCATAACCAAAATTGTTGAAAAATATCAACAATCTTAAGGTTACAAGTCAATCTTTAGAGATCTTGATGTTCCTTTGTCCACAATGCGCAACATAATCAAGAAGTTTACAACCTATGGCAGTGTAGCTAATCTCCTTGGATGTCGACGGCAGAAAAAAGTCGATAGTCCGGATGGTGGATAAGCAGCCTCAATCAAGTTCCAAAGATATTCAAGCTGTCCTGCAGGCTCAGGGTGCATCAGTGTCAGCGCACGCTATCCATTGGCATTTGAATCAAATGAAACGCTATGGCAGGAGACCCAGGAGACCCCACTGCTGACAGAGACATAAAAAAGCTAGACTGCAATTTGCAAAAATGTACGCGAGTAAGACAAAATCCTTCTGGGAAAGCGTTTTTTGAACAGATGAGACCAAGATAGAGCTTTTTGCTAAAGCACATCTTCTGTTTACCTAAAACAGAATGAGGCCTACAAAGAAAAAGACACAGTACCTAAAGTCAAATATGGTGGAGGTTCAAAGAGTTGTTTTACTGCTTCAGGCACTGGGTGCCTTGACTGTGTTCAAAGCATCATGAAATCTGAAGATTTCCAAAAGATTTTGGGTCACATAGTCAGAAAGCTGAGTTTGCATTCTGTCTACCAAAAGGACAATTACCCCAAACATACTTCAAGAAGCACCCAGAAATGGATGGAAATAAAAGCACTGGAGAGTTCTGAAGTGAACAGCAATCAGTCCAGATCTAAATCCCATTCAATATCTGTGGAGAGATCTTAAAATTGCTGTTAGTAGAAGTCACCTAGTCCTTGTAATGATCAAAGCAGTGTTTATCAGGAATAGATTCTCAAAACTACAGCCCTGTAAATGACCACTGGAATCAAGGTCTTGGTATCTACATCATGATGCTTTCACATTAGGTACAAAAAAACCTGGTGACAGATTCCCTTCAACCCCCATTGTTAGATGGGCATACATTAGATAGCAGTCTTTCTCCCCCTCTTCCGACTCTCCATACACAAGAATGCTCAAAGGGACTAGATTGTGAATAAACAAGAGTCCTGAAAAAAAACACCAGGACTTGGGCCATGGTGGGGGAAAAATGGAACCATATTGGGTCAAGAAGATCTCCTATGAAGCTTTAGTCTCATCTATGTATATGCCAAGGAGCAGATTTGAGCTATTGGGCTTTTTTAATAAATAAATTAGGAGGACATAGTGTGCTCAGGTACAAAGGATAATTCAGACTTGATGCTCATGGTTTGAAGAGCAGGCATTGTGATTTCTTTTCAGGGAAATAGGTAGAAAAACAACTTTAATGATACATTAAAAAAGATCTTTCGTTCACTTTGCATTCAAGTATTTATGCAACTGTTAAGATGTTATCCAAACTAAGACACTTCAAAAGACCGGAATCGTGAGCATGGAACAAGTCGTCCATCAATAGGAAGAGAAATCTGAATTCCTGGTAAATATCCTGAATCTATCAGACTTTTGTGCTGTTAAAACACATACTTGCATGACCTGGAAAACTAGAGCACAGCTTTTATTTATTTACTGTCAAGTGCTCTCTGAAAATCTTATGAAGGAAAAATATTAACACTGGTCTACTTAGGAGGATAAGCTACTGTAGTCTTGCTACATTCTATAGGTCATCTTCATATGAGGCCTTTACAGGCTTTACAGTCCTCCCAAAATAATGGCTGCAGGTTTCGCACGGTGTCTTCCCAGGTGGTGCATCCCCTGCAGGAGTTTTATGGATTTTCTGCTACATGGAAATGAACCCATAAGGTTCAGGGTTAAATATGATACATCTGGCAGAAATGTAGCTCAATCACACAGGTGTCTTGTGGGTAAAATTATCTCAAAACCCCCTGTAATAAAAAAAAGCACTCCCTGTTCCCATTGTCTTCTCGTCTGCATGAGAGTTGGCACATTGCTAAATTGAGATGGGCACCTCGCTCTTCACAAATTAAAGGGGTTATCCAGGACTATTTTAAAATACCATTGTCACTAAAACTCTTGGCCCTAAATGTAAAATAAGATGAATAAATGTACAATTTCCTGACAAGTAATGACACTGTACATTAGATTTAAGACAATCAAGGTCAGAAATCTGAAATATATTCCAATATGGCATACCAGAAACCAGCTTAGTAGTGCACAAGCAGGGACATCTCTGACAAGCACCGCTTCCTTAGCGTGACCCTGAGGACGCATTTATACAGTAAGGCAATGAGCAGAGTTTGTTGAGGCGATTAAAAAATGAGTTGAAAACACTTCAGGAAATGCTCCTCCTTTGAAGACTTTTTTAGCAGAGATTTCCTAAAAAGCAGTTTTGAAGAATTTGAAGTGCTTTGTAAGGGCTTATTCATACACCCAATGTTCACTACGCGTGCTATTTCACAGATGGCACTCGTACCTGTGATAATATATGGAGTCATACACATGCCTATGATATTGAGACATCTCTGATCAAAACTGGTAATGCACATCAATGGGTCAGTGAAGAAAATCAGACCACACTTGGTTGACATCCTAGGTCGGTGCGATTTTCAATCTGTCCACTTTTTTTAGTACATGAGAAAAACGGTTGTCTGAATGAGACCCAAGAGACTTTTACCTGAAGAGTTTTTTTCAGGCCTTTGATTGTAAAGCATTTCGAGCTGATTCCATCAGGATTGGCTTCAAAGAAGTGACATGTACTTTATTTTTTTCTACCACAGGTTTCTCAAAACCTGAAGCAGAAAGAAAAAAGTGGTTTTCCAATATAATCGAATAGGGAGAGTCTTTCAAGCAGTTTTTAAGAGATTTTTTCAGGCATTTATTATCCACTTAAAATAAAACTCAAAAATTTCCGTCTACACAGCCTCAGGGCATATACAGGCAATGTCTTTTTCAGGGGGATTCCACCTAGCATCTACCTAAAAAAGCGCTCAGAAAACTGTTATGTTTCGGTAGCTGAGGAGTGCAGGTAAAAAAGGCAATACACCAGAGCAGTTGGAATCTATGAGATTGCAGTACCCTGACTAACCACCACAACTAGAGGCAGCCGTGGAGCGTTCCTACGTTGGTCCTAGACGCCTCGTCACAGCCTGAGAAACTAACTACACCTAAAGATAGAAAGAGGAAAGCTATCTGCCCCGGAGCAGATCCCCAAAGAACATAGAAAGCCCCCAAACATGTAATGGCGGTTAGACAAGAAGAATACTGACACAGACAGAAAATAGTATGAGCAAACGTTGGGGCCCAAACTACCTAAATAGAAAAGTATAGGAAAGGCACTTACTGCAATCCCAAAAAAACCTGAAAAGCACCAACTCTACTAATTTCAAAAACACCTGAGATCACACGACCTCTACCACCTAAATTAGTTCTCTGGTGTAACAAAATCAAAACAGCAGCCACTGAAAAAACTGGAAAAAGCAAATGTACAAACATCAGTGGCTGAACTAAACTGAGAGGGCAAAAGCCCCCGGAGGGGACCCTGAAGGCCCCCACAGAAGTGCAGGACAAAATGCAAAACTCAAGCACAAAAACAAAAAGAAGAAAATGTCTTATCTGTTAGCAGGAGATGCAGACACGACACAGCAGGCTACAAAGGAAACAGGAATCAAGGATTGAGATCAGAACAATTGATCACCGGCAACCCTGATGGGAAGGCGACTCCCTTATATAAGACCAGTCAGTAACACCTGATTCCCAATCCTCACAATCTTCACTGGACAGTCCAGTACCGCTTGTAACCACCAGAGGGAGCCTCTGCTCAGAACTCATTTCAAGCCATTCACAACAGTACCCCCCCCCTTGAGGAGGGGTCACCGAACCCTCATTTGAGCAACCAGGTCGGTCAGGATGAGTTCTATGATACGCACGGATGAGTCTCCTAGCATGGATGGCCGAAGCAAACACCCAAGAATTGTCTTCCTGACCATAACCTCTCCACTTAACCAAATACTGGAGTTTCCGTCTAGAAAAACGAGAATTCAATATTTTCTCAACCACAAACTCCAGATTGCCCTCAACCAGAACAGGGTCAGGAGGCACAGCAGTAGGAACCACTGGCTCAACAAACCTCTTCAACAAGGACTTGTGGAACACGTTATGGATCTTAAATGTCCCTGGAAGAAGCAAACGAAAAGAAATAGGATTAAGAATCTCCATGATCTTATAAGGTCCAATGAACCTAGGCTTAAATTTAGGAGATGCCACTCTCATAGGAATATTTTTTGAGGACAACCAGACCAAGTCCCCCACTTTAAACCGAGGACCATCAGTCCTATGCCGGTTAGCAAACCGCTGGGCCCTCTCCTGAGAGAGGGACAACCTCTCCACTACCTGGTCCCAAATCTGTTGCATACGCTCCACAACAGAGTCAACACCTGGACAGACAGAAGCCTCCGTCTGTCCTGAAGAAAATCGAGGGTGAAACCCAGAATTACAGAAAAATGGAGACATCAAAGTGGCAGAGCTAGCCCTATTATTAAGAGCAAACTCAGCCAAAGGCAAAAAAGAGACCCAGTCATCCTGATCAGCAGACACAAAGCATCTTAGATAAGTCTCCAATGTCTGGTTTGTTCTCTCAGTTTGACCATTGGTCTGAGGATGAAACGCCGAGGAGAAAGACAATTGAACACCAAGTTTAGAACAAAAGGTCCTCCGAAATCTGGAAACAAACTGGACTCCTCTGTCAGACACAATGTTCTCAGGAATGCCGTGTAAACGAACCATGTGCTGAAGGAACAAAGGCACCAATTCAGAGGAGGAAGACAACTTAGGTAATGGCACAAGATGTATCATCTTGGAAAACCTATCACAAATCACCCAGATGACGGTCATTCTCTGAGAAACAGGGAGGTCGGAAATGAAATCCATAGAGATATGGGTCCATGGTCTCTTGGGCACAGGCAATGGCATCAACAAACCACTAGAGCGAGAGCAAGGCTTGGAGCGAGAGCAAGTCCCGCAGGACTGCACAAATTCCCTGACATCACGAGACAAGGTAGGCCACCAAAAGGACCGACTAACCAAGTCTCTGGTACCAAAAATTCCGGGATGACCGGCCAACGCGGAACAATGAATCTCAGACATCACACTCTTTTTCCACTGGTCCGGGACAAACAATTTCCCAACAGGGCAGCGCTCGGGCCTATCCTCTTGACACCCCTCCAGAGCCAGTCTCAAATTGGGCGAGATGGCGGAAAGAACTACACCTTCTTTCAAAATAACAGAAGGATCAGATAATTCAGGAGAGTCCGCAAGGAAACTCCTCGAGAGGGCATCCGCCTTAACATTCTTAGTGCCAGGAAGAAAGGAAACCACAAAATTAAAACGTGTGAAAAACAAGGCCCACCTGGCCTGTCTAGGATTAAGTCGCTTGGCAGATTCCTGATAAACCAGATTCTTATGGTCCGTAAGGACCACCACCTGATGTTTGGCTCCCTCCAGCCAATGTCTCCACTCTTCAAAAGCCCACTTCATGGCCAACAACTCCCGATTACCCACGTCATAATTACGTTCAGTAGGAGAAAATTTTCGAGAGAAAAAGGCACAAGGGTTACTTTTAGAGGTCTCAGGATCTCTTTGGGACAAAACGGCACCTGCCCCAATTTCAGAGGCATCAACCTCCACCTGAAATGGCAGAGAAACATCAGGCTGCCGTAGAACAGGAGCAGAAGTGAATCTCTGCTTAAGTTCCTGAAATGCAGAGACTGCCTCAGGAGGCCAATTCACCACATCAGAACCCTTTTTGGTCAAATCAGTTAATGGTTTAACAATAACCGAGAAATTACCAATAAATTTACGATAAAAATTGGCAAAACCCAAAAATCTTTGAAGAGCCTTTAATGAAGTAGGTTGGACCCAATCACAGATGGCCTGAACCTTGACCGGGTCCATTTCAATAACAGATGGGGACAAAATGAATCCCAGAAATGAGATCCTCTGTACACCAAAAAGACACTTTGATCCCTTCACATACAGAGCATTCTCTCTCAAAATCTGGAATACAGTTCGAACATGTTTCACATGAGAGTCCCAGTCATTGGAAAAAATCAAGATATCATCCAAATAAACAATCAGAAATTTATCCACAAAATCCCTGAAAATGTCATTCATGAAGGACTGGAAGACAGAAGGAGCATTAGTGAGCCCAAAGGGCATCACAAGGTACTCAAAATGCCCCTCAGGGGTATTAAATGCCGTCTTCCATTCATCCCCGTGCTTAATGCGAATAAGGTTATATGCCCCCCTGAGGTCAAGCTTGGTAAACCAAGTAGCGTTTTTCACCCTGGAAAACAGGTCAGAAATCAAGGGTAACGGATATTGATATTTCACAGTAATATTGTTTGTAACGGGTCTGGGAGGCGGAACCTCTGAGCTTTATTATACAAGGAGGCTTTCCTTGTAAAGGAGCGGGTGGCGCCCGGGGAGACGGATAGGAAGTCACTGCAAGTGACGGGGGCAGTCTCTGGATAGACAGGCGGGTAGTCACGGCAAGTGACCGGGGCAGTCTCTGGTTAGACAGGCGGGTAGACACGGCAAGTGACCGGGGCAGTCTCTGGGTAGACAGGCAGGAAGTCACGGCAAGTGACCGGGGCAGTCTCTGGTTAAACAGGCAGGAAGTCACAGCAAGTGACCGGGGCAGTCTCTGGTTAGACAGGCAGGAAATCACAGCAAGTGACCGGGGCAGTCTCTGGTTAGACAGGCAGGAAGTCACAGCAAGTGACCGGGGCAGTCTCTGGTTAGACAGGCAGGAAGTCACAGCAAGTGACCGGGGCAGTCTCTGGATAAACAGGCAGGCAAGGAGCCGGGGCAGTCTTTGACTGGACAGGTATATACGACCTGAGATGGTGGAGCCTCCCGGTAGGCTAGCAGGCAGATGACAGATGAGCGCCTCCAAGTGAGCAGTCGAGAGTCTCTGGAACAGCCGATGAACACCGCAGGTGATGGCCGAACCTTCAGGTGGGCTTGCAGTCAGATGGCAGATGAGCGCCCCCAAGTGAGCAGGCGAGAGTCTCTGGAATTGCCGATGGTCACCGCATGTGACGGCCGAACCTCCAGGCAGGCTTGCAGGCAGGTAGCAGACAGCAAACTGGCAGGAAACGGGCAGGTAACTGGAAACGGACCCTGAGGGCTTAAGCAGAGTAAACAGTGCAACAACAACATTGCTCGGGCACCTCCATTAAGGAGGAAGTACTTTATATAGGGTGGAGTCCTCCGGCATTGGCCGGGGACCTTTTTGAAAGATGCGCGCGGCCCCTTTAAGAGCGGGGGAGGGCGCGGGCGCGCGCCCTAAGTCCAGCAGCAGGGAAGGAGCGCGCGGCCCCAGCAGGGCGGAAGGAGGACGCTGAGCGCGGGTAAGAGGGGCGACGTCCCTGCCTGGCAGAGGACGCTGTCGCAGGGGAACAGCGTCCCTGCCTGGCAGAAGGCAGGGACGCCGATGCTACAGTACCCCCCCCCTTAGGCACCCCCCTTTTTAGGCCAGAAAGAAATTTAGCTAGGATGAGAGGGGCATGGATGTTCTCCCGAGGCTCCCATGTTCTCTGCTCAGGACCAAACCCCTTCCAATCCACCAGAAAATAGGTCTTTCTTCCTACCCTTTTCGTGGCCAGAATGTTCTCTACCTCAAATTCGTCTTCAGCAGACACTGGAGCAGGAGGTGTACCTGTAGACTTGACAAAAGAGTTAAGTACCACCGGTTTGAGGAGAGATACATGGAAGGAGTTAGGAATCCGCAAATTGGCCGGGAGTTTCAATTTATAGGACACCGGGCTGATCTGACTGATGATCTCAAAAGGACCGATAAACCGAGGGCCTAACTTGTAGGAAGGAATCTTGAGCCGGACATACTTGGACGAAAGCCAGACCTTATCCCCAGGACGGAATTGAGGAGGATCCAAACGTCTTTTGTAGCATGTTTCTTCATACGCTCGGATGACAGAATGAGTGCGGACCGGGTACTCTCCCATATGGAGGAAAATTCGTTAACCAGAGATTCCGCAGCTGGATTGTCCACAGAGATGGAGACAGGAACAGGGATCCGAGGGTGTTGACCGAAGACTACAAAAAACGGAGATTTGGAGGAAGATTCACTCTCGTGATTGTTATAAGAGAATTCGGCCCAAGGCAGGAGATCCACCCAGTCAGAATGGTGAGCATTAACGAAATGCCGGAGATAACTGGTCAGATTCTGATTGATTCACTCGACTTGTCCATTGGACTGCGGGTGGTAAGCGGAGGAGAAATCCAAGGTGACGTCTAGCAACTTACAAGTGGCTTTCCAGAATCGTGAGGTGAACTGTACCCCACGATCCGACACAATGTGACGAGGCAGACCATGAAGACGGAAGATGTGGCGGATAAAGTCTTTAGCCAACTCGGGTGCAGACGGAAGCCCTGGCAGGGGAATGAAGTGAGCCATCTTGGAAAATCGGTCAACGACCACCCAAATGACCGTACAACCGGCAGAGACGGGCAGATCTGTTATGAAGTCCATGGCTATATGCTGCCAGGGGGCAGCGGGTACAGGAAGCGGAAGAAGACGGCCGGCAGGCAGGTGTCTCGGAACTTTGTTGCGGGCACAGGAGACACAGGCAGAAACAAAGTCTATTACGTCTTTGTGCAGGGTAAGCCACCAGTAATGCCGAGTAATGAGCTGGAGGGTCTTTTTCTGACCAGCGTGGCCAGCTAGTTTAGACGAATGACCCCAGTGTAGGATTCTCTCCCGATCGGTTACTGATACGAACGTCTTGCCAGGAGGGAGACGATTTAGACTCACGGGAGCCACCTGCATCACTCTGGCGGGATCGATGATATGTTTAGGTTCCTCCTCGAGATCCGACACCAGGAAGGACCGGGACAAGGCGTCCGCCTTGATGTTCTTGTCGGCCGGACGAAAATGTAAAAGAAAATTAAAGCGGGCAAAAAACAAGGACCACCGGGCTTGGCGAGGGTTAAGTCTCTGGGCATGCTGGAGGTAAGCCAGATTTTTGTGGTCAGTGTAAATGATTACCGGATGAAGAGCCCCCTCGAGTAGGTAACGCCACTCCTCCAATGCCAGCTTGATGGCCAATAACTCTCGGTCTCCTATGGAGTAATTGAGCTCAGAAGAGGAGAAGAGTTTGGAGAAGAAGCCGCAAGATACCATCCTCCCGGATGAAGATTTTTGAGTAAGTACCGCTCCGGCTCCAGAAGAGGAAGCATCCACCTCCAGGAAGAACTGCTTGTTGCCGTCCGGGCGATGCAGCACTGGAGCGGAAGAGAAGGCCTGTTTTAAGGAAAGAAAGGCCTCCTCTGCTTCGGGCGTCCACTGTTTGGGATTAGCATCCTTGCGGGTGAGCGCGGAGATTGGAGCAGTCCGGGAAGAGAAGTGTGGTATGAAGAGTCGGTAATAATTGGCGAATCCCAGGAACCGCTGAATGGCCTTCAACCCCTCCGGTTGGGGCCATTTCTCGATGGCAGACAGTTTCTCCGGATCCATTCGTAGGCCTGTCTGAGAAATGATGTAGCCCAAAAACGGAAGCGAGGTCTGCTCAAAGAGGCACTTCTCATATTTGGCGAAGAGGTGATTCTGCCTGAGCCTGAGCAGAACCTGACGAACATCCCTCCGGTGAGACTGGAGATCCGGAGAGAAGACCAAGATGTCGTCTAGGTACACCACAACGCAGGAGTAGAGAAGGTCCCGGAAGATGTCATTGACCAACTCCTGAAAGACTGCTGGAGCATTACAGAGACCAAAGGGCATAACCAAATACTCGTAGTGGCCGTCCCGGGTATTGAATGCCGTCTTCCATTCATCTCCCCGACGGATACGGACCAGGTTATATGCCCCACGGAGATCCAGTTTGGTGAAGATTCTAGCCCCCCTCAGACGATCAAACAATTCTGGAATGAGCGGAAGAGGGTACCTATTCTTCACCGTGATCAAATTTAGGCCTCTGTAGTCAATACAGGGACGGAGAGAGCCGTCTTTCTTTTTTACGAAGAAAAAACCTGCTCCCGCTGGGGAGGTGGATTTCCGGATGAATCCCTTAGCCAAATTCTCCTCGATATATTCGGACATCGACCTGGTCTCAGCAGCGGACAATGGGTAAATACGCCCACGGGGAGGCGTAGTACCGGGTTGCAGGTCGATAGGGCAATCATACGGTCTGTGCGGGGGTAATGTCTCTGCTTCCTTTTTATTAAAGACATCAGCGAAAGACCAATATGGAATCGGGAGCCCTGGTAGATTAGTTGGTGTAGGAGAAGGATGGACGGGATGAACAGGAACCAAGCAAGTTTTATGACAGTCCTGTCCCCAGCGAAGGATCTCTCCAGTCTGCCAGTCGAGCACGGGTGCATGCTTTTGGAGCCAAGGCAGACCTAGTAAGAAAGCATGTGAGAGTCCAGGCAGAACATGAAACGAGATGCTCTCAGAATGCAGCATTCCTACCTGCAGGGTTATGGCTTCAGTGATAAGTTGGATGGGACGTGGCAGGACACCTCCATCCACAGCAGCAACAGATACTGGTTCAACCAGAGGTTTGGTAGGAATGCGATATTTCTCTACTAGAGCCTGTGAAACAAGATTCCCGGCTGCTCCAGAATCAAGTTGGGCAAGTTCGAAATAATGGTTCTCACCGAGGAGAATTGAGACTGACAACAGCAGAGATGAAGAGGATTTATTTTTGTCTAGGTGGACCTCTCCGAGCGAACCTAGACACAGGCGTTTCCCGACCTCTCTGGGCAGGTACGGATCCAGTGCTCCTTACTGCCACAGTAGAAGCAACTCCTCTCGGTACGGCGTGAGTCCTGACGGGCTTTGACCATCTTGGTCTGGTCGACCTGCATAGGCTCAGAAGAGTGTACCTGAGGAGAAACGGAAGGAGTTACAGGTCTCTGAAAAGAAGGGGCAAGACGGGGAAACCTTCTCTCACGGGTGGCCTCTTTAGCGCGCTCCTGGAACCGCAGATCAATTGATTTGGCGAGATTTATTAGGTCATCGAGAGAGGTTGGAATGTCCCGACCAGCAAGTTCATCTTTAATGCGGCCGGACAGACCCTCCCAGAAGACAGAGATCAGAGCGTCATTATCCCAAGCTAGCTCCGAGGCAAGGGTACGGAACCGTATGGCATATTGGCCCACGGTGAGACTTCCCTGACGGAGACGCAGCAGAGAAGATGCAGAGGAGGTCTTCCGTCCGGGTTCATCGAATACCTTCTGGAAGGCTGAGAGAAAAGCAGACAGGTCAGACACCAGAGGATCCTCTCTCTCCCAAAGAGGATTTAGCCAGGCCAGGGCCTCTCCAGTGAGATGGGACATGATGAAGGCAATTTTGGCCCGGTCGGAGTTAAACTGGTGTGCCAGGAGTTCAAAATGCAGGGTGCATTGGTTAATGAAACCCCGAGCCAGAGCAGGGTCGCCTCCAAACCGAGGAGGAGCTGAGAGTCGAGGTCCAGGAACAGAAACCACGGAGTTGGTAAGCAGCGGAACTGCCGGATTGCGAGTCATGGCGCCCGCGGTGGTTGCTGGTGAAGTAGTCAGAGTGTCCAGGCGGGAATTAACATTCCGCAGGTGACCCAGGATGGACTCCTGTTGAGACCTCTGACGAGACAGTTCATGACACAGGTCAGAGAGCGAAGGGGTTTGGGTGCCACCGGGTTCCATGGCCCGAGCAAACTGTAACGGGTCTGGGAGGCGGAACCTCTGAGCTTTATTATACAAGGAGGCTTTCCTTGTAAAGGAGCGGGTGGCGCCCGGGGAGAAGGATAGGAAGTCACTGCAAGTGACGGGGGCAGTCTCTGGATAGACAGGCGGGTAGTCACGGCAAGTGACCGGGGCAGTCTCTGGTTAGACAGGCGGGTAGACACGGCAAGTGACCGGGGCAGTCTCTGGTAGACAGGCAGGAAGTCACGGCAAGTGACCGGGGCAGTCTCTGGTTAAACAGGCAGGAAGTCACAGCAAGTGACCGGGGCAGTCACTGGTTAGACAGGCAGGAAGTCACAGCAAGTGATCGGGGCAGTCTCTGGTTAGACAGGCAGGAAGTCACAGCAAGTGACCGGGGCAGTCTCTGGTTAGACAGGCAGGAAGTCACAGCAAGTGACCGGGGCAGTCTCTGGTTAGACAGGCAGGAAGTCACAGCAAGTGACCGGGGCAGTCTCTGGTTAGACAGGCAGGAAGTCACAGCAAGTGACCGGGGCAGTCTCTGGATAAACAGGCAGGCAAGGAGCCGGGCAGTCTTTGACTGGACAGGTATATACGACCTGAGACGGTGGAGCCTCCCGGTAGGCTAGCAGGCAGATGACAGATGAGCGCCTCCAAGTGAGCAGGCGAGAGTCTCTGGAACAGCCGATGAACACCGCAGGTGATGGTCGAACCTTCAGGTGGGCTTGCAGTCAGATGGCAGATGAGCGCCCCCAAGTGAGCAGGCGAGAGTCTCTGGAATTGCCGATGGTCACCGCATGTGACGGCTGAACCTCCAGGCAGGCTTGCAGGCAGGTAGCAGACAGCAAACTGGCAGGAAACGGGCAGGTAACTGGAAACGGACCCTGAGGGCTGAAGCAGAGTAAACAGTGCAACAACAACATTGCTAGGGCACCTCCATTAAGGAGGAAGTACTTTATATAGGGTGGAGTCCTCCGGCATTGGCCGGGGACCTTTTTGAAAGATGCGAGCGGCCCCTTTAAGAGCGGGGAGGGCGCGGGCGCGCGCCCTAAGTCCAGCAGCAGGGAAGGAGCGCGCGGCCCCAGCAGGGCGGAAGGAGGACGCTGAGCGCGGGTAAGAGGGCGACGTCCCTGCCTGGCAGAGGACGCTGTCGCAGGGGAACAGCGTCCCTGCCTGGCAGAAGGCAGGGACGCCGATGCTACATTGTTTAAAAGACGATAATCTATACACGGCCTTAATGAACCATCCTTTTTGGCCACAAAGAAAAAACCGGCACCTAAGGGTGAAGAGGATGGTCTGATATGACCCTTCTCCAATGACTCCTTGATATAAGACCGCATAGCGTCATGTTCAGGTACAGACAAGTTAAAAAGGCGACCTTTAGGGAATTTACTACCAGGCACTAATTCAATAGCGCAGTCATAGCTCCTATGGGGAGGCAAGGATGCAGATTTACTTTCGTTAAACACATCAGATAAATCAATCAAAAAGTCAGGAACATCCTGAGCCTGGGGGGAGGCAGAAAAAACAGGAGTGTTGGTATTAACACATTGGCAGCCCCAACTGGTTACAGACACAGATTTCCAATCCAAAACAGGATTATGAGACTGTAACCAAGGGAAACCCAGTACGATAATGTCATGCAGATTATACAGAACCAAAAATTTGCAGCTCTCCTGATGATCAGGTTCAACCCTCATTATCACCTGAGTAGAGAACTGAGGTTTATTCTCAGCCAAAGGGGTAGAATCGATCCCCAGTAGGGGAATAGACTTCCGTAGGGGTATCAAGGGAAACCCACGTTTAGCAAAATCAAAATCCATCAGGTTAATAGCTGCTCCCGAATCAACGAAAGCCTGAGCAGAAAATGAGGACAGAGAGCATATCATAAAGCCCCTGATTTAATGCCAACAAGGCTTTTTCAGCTTGATCAGTGACATTAGGCTCATCGTACAATAACCCCAAAGCCTGAAAAAATGCATCAACATCACTCAAAACAGGATCCCCAGGTGTCAGGGAAAAAGCCCAATCCTGAGGATCGCCGCGCAGGAGAGAGATGACAATTTGAACCTGCTGCGCTGCGTTCCCTGAGGACTTAGATTTTAAGGCAAAAAACAATTTACAGTTATTTTTGAAATTCAGAAACTTAGCTCGATCCCCTAAAAACAAATCTGGCATGGGAATCCTAGGTTCCACAACAGGCAACCCAGCAAGATAGGCAGCAATACTCCGAACCTCAGTGGCAAGCTGATCCACACGGCCAGACAACTGTGCAAACTCCATTGAGAGAAAAAATCCTCCCAGCACCCAGAGATACAGAGGGAGAAAAAAAAAATGCAACAAACAGAAAAATATCTCTGACAACTCTGACAACCTTTTTTCTTTCACAATATTTTTCCCTTCTGTGAGTACCATACAATTTTAAATTTTTAGGCCGGTGATACTGTTATGTTTCGGTAGCTGAGGAGTGCAGGTAAAAAAAGCAATACACCAGAGCAGTTGGAATCTATGAGATTGCAGTACCCTGACTAACCACCACAACTAGAGGCAGCCGTGGAGCGTTCCTACGTTGGTCCTAGACGCCTCGTCACAGCCTGAGAAACTAACTACACCTAAAGATAGAAAGAGGAAAGCTATCTGCCCCGGAGCAGATCCCCAAAGAACATAGAAAGCCCCCAAACATGTAATGGCGGTTAGACAAGAAGAATACTGACACATAGAAGTAGCAGTTGGGGCCCAAACTACCTAAATAGAAAAGATAGGAAAGGCACTTACTGCAATCCCAAAAAAACCCTGAAAAGCACCAACTCTACTAATTTCAAAAACACCTGAGATCACACGACCTCTGCCACCTAAATTAGTTCTCTGGTGTAACAAAATCAAAACAGCAGCCACTGAAAAAACTGGAAAAAGCAAATGTACAAACATCAGTGGCTGAACTAAACTGAGAGGGCAAAAGCCCCCGGAGGGGACCCTGAAGGCCCCCACAGAAGTGCAGGACAAAATGCAAAAATCAAGCACAAAAACAAAAAGAAGAAAATGTCTTATCTGTTTTGCAGGAGATGCAGACACGACACAGCAGGCTACAAAGGAAACAGGAATCAAGGATTGAGACCAGAACAATTGATCACCGGCAACCCTGATGGGAAGGCGACTCCCTTATATAAGACCAGTCAGTAACACCTGATTCCCAATCCTCACAATCTTCAATGGACAGTCCAGTACCGCTTGTAACCACCAGAGGGAGCCTCTGCTCAGAACTCATTTCAAGCCCATTCACAACAGAAAACACTCAAAAGAATGATCAAACGCATTTCTATGTAAAAAAGAGTTGCTGTGCACATGTTCAAGCTTTTGAGGGTCTTTTAAACACTTTAGGTTTCCAAACATGCCAAGAGGTTAAAAGAAGTGTCCTTCACCGGACCATTCTTAAGGCATTTTCCTCTCTGAAGATGCTCAATAGGAAGAGTTGAAAGACGCCAGGACGTCTTTTTGAGCAATTTCCTAGAGCTTTTGCCTCACAGACTGATAGAGGATTCATCAAAAAAGATGTTAAAAAGATGCTCAAGGACAAAAACACCAATGTGTCCTGAAGCATCTTCCTCTTGGGAAACAGAAAGTTCGCACCAGTTCATGAGACGACGTATGCACATACCCTTACCTTAGAGTCTTAGACGGTCCTTCTTCACAGTGTTTTCTTAGAAAAATGCCACTGCAGTTTTGGATGCAGTTTTTTTGTGCTAAAACTCAAAATGGGTCCAGCAGAAAGAAATCTAAGTCATCTTTATTTGCCCTTCCTTTTAAATGCACTTCTACCTTTGTTGCAAAACAGCATGAAAACTGACACAAAAACTGCCAAAAAATGTTCTGAAAATCAACAATTGGCAGATTTATCAAAGTAGTCTATCATTAATTGCTACCCATAGGAGCCAATCCCCGAGAAGCTTGAATGATAAGAATGAACAGTCAACGGAGCGCTAGGAATAAAAGGACAAAACAATTGTATCTTCTTTAGCCCACAATGCGTTTCGACCGTAACCTCGTCTTTATCAGGTGGCAGAAACTGCCACCTGATGAAGACGGGGTTACCATCGAAACGCGTTGTGGGCTAAAGAAAGAAAGGCACCCTATAAGATATTAAATCTGCGCTTTGATTAGTCGCTATAGACAATTAATAGTTTTTCTGTTAGACAAATTTAATAAATATATCTAGCTATGTGTTAAAACTCACAGGAGGAGATTTAGGAAAACTGTCTAAAGGTCACAAAAGTGTCTTTACTGTCCATGGCAATTAATCACAGAGCAGATTTAATTTCATACTTAACCCTCTGTTAGCTGGCAGTGCACTGAAAAATCTAAGAAAAAACACTACAAAACTGTGTGTATGCCACAAAAAGATCAAGAAAACCTTATAGAAATAAAAACAATTTTGAAGTAATTAATTGAATTATATTTACTAAAATCAGACACTTGGTACTTTAGGGAAAAGCGGTGCAAGACCTCTTTTAAGGTATTCTACGGAAGGAAGATCTTTGTCTTCCTGAAACTTGTATCCATAATCTTCATATAAAAAAGTATAAAAAAAATCATACAAATACAATATACTGTCAACAAAAAAAAAGAAAAACTATATAAAAATCTGACAATATTGCAACTATACTTGTTGCATGGTTCTCCAACCACACTGAGCACATAGGCACAGTAATGGCGCAGACTGCCTATGGTTTTGTATACGGTGCCTCTTAGGTCGGTCTTGTTGGTGCCCTTGCAATGTACATGTGTGTTTGTGTGTGGGCAGATCTGGATTTCTCATTAGTCCCTGATCTCATAACCACGGGGATGAGACACGCTCAGCTACA
This sequence comes from Oophaga sylvatica, assembly GCA_033576555.1. NCBI lineage: Eukaryota > Metazoa > Chordata > Amphibia > Anura > Dendrobatidae > Oophaga > Oophaga sylvatica. The sequence goes on along the minus strand of JARQOD010000001.1, from coordinate 426,899,881 downwards.
GAGGTGGTCCGCAGGCCACAGCGAAGAGGGGGTTTACATCATCTGAGATTATCTTACTACGCTGATTGCTTCTCAACAGGTCGAGGAAGGGGGGTCGGGCATTACAACTAGCTTTAGAATAGACTTAAGAGAGGAAAGGGGGAACTTTCTAGTTTGTTGCAGATGTTCATTGAGAAACATCTGTCTTTCTGTAGCCCCCCTTACTGCATTATTATGGCCCAATCCAAGTTGGGCAGTGATCACATTCCAGCATATAAGAGAAGTCTTAGTAAGGATGAGGGGGATTAGCGTATCCTGCAAAACTATTCTTTGATTGGTGAAATAATAGTACAGGTTGTGAGATGTAATTGCACCAAGAAATACACAACCACAATTAGCTGGAATGTAATCACTTTAACCCCCCAGTCTGCTAAAAGGCCAGGCCATGCATACGAGCAGTTATGATTTAGATAGCTCATCTGGTAATGTGGCCACCGAGAATCCTGTATGAAAAACCTCTGCCAGTGCGGGTTTCAGCATTCCTGGTATGGTATCATCTCACATCTGTCCATGCATTGCTTGGTTTTTTTGAAAACATGGAATAGGTTATGATAAAGCTGAAAATCCATTGGCAGCTCACCAGCCTTAAACAAGCATAGCTAAATTTATTTCCAAGCCACCAAACAAGCTTTGCCCTCCCGGACATATCATTTCTGCCTTTTTACGGTGAAGGCTTTGTTTTCCTCAATATAAAATGCCTTGTAGACTGCAGTCAGAAAATTGGGCAGATTCTATACAGGTTTACAAGTCAGCAACATATATTGATTAGAAAATTGCCTTTAGTTTCAGCTATTTTTTTCACATATTAGTCCAGAGAACCTGCTGCCATTTTTCTGCGCCTCGATTCCTATGTTTTCTTCCATAATTGAGTCACATGGACTTGTTTCCCTGTCAAAGTTATGGCTTTTTGGCCATAATTCTTCCAAAGACCCTATTGGCCCATATTTCCAGTTTTGAGCTGTTGGCACTGCAGGACAGTTTCTTATTTCAATGGGAAGTAAGTATGATGTCTCAAGTTTCCTTGGCCAACTACTGTGTGTATGGTTTTCATGGTTGCCCATGTCTGGTGCTGCTACTAAAGAGCTTGAACAGTACATCATGAAACCCCAGTCTGCTTTGACGTCTTTGCTGGGAGAGACAATGCTGATGCAGTAAAACTATAATGTAACTTTTAACTTCAAATTTATTTTTTCAAGTTTAAAACATGTCATTAGTAAGATTCCACATACAAAATATGTAAATATCACTCACAGCAGAAGATACAGTTTGTTTTTGTCCTTTCCTTCCTATGGTTCAGTTCCGCGCACAGAGCATTGTGAGCCTAAAGTCAGTGCAGTGTTGTACATGGTTGGCACAACTACCTCAGAAGAGCGCTACTCACATCATCTCAACTGGGTTGTTATTATCGATTCACGCATGGAGCGCTCTCTTCTGTTGCTTTGCTTACATGTTTCAGGCACCATTCATTTAATTTAGAAAAATGCATGATGCCTACAGTGATACATTGTGGTGGCAGTGTCCTTATGTGGGGCACTTGAGAGCTTCTGGTGTCGCAAAGCTACATTTCATTGTTGATATCATGAATTCACAGATGTACTGCTCTACATGGAAAGAAATAATAATAATAATCTTTATTTTTATATAGTGCTAACATATTCCGCAGCGCTTTACAGTTTGCACACATTATCATCGCTGTCCCCAATGGGGCTCACAATCTAGATTCCCTATCAGCATGTCTTTCCAGTGTGGGAGGAAACCGGAGAACCTGGAGGAAACCCACGCAAACACAAGGAGAACATACAAACTCCTTGCAGATGTTGTCCTTGGTGGGATTTGACCCAGGACTCCAGTGCTGCAAGGCTGCAGTGCTAACCACTGAGCCACCGTGCTGCCAAGATGCTCCCATCACTCTGTGCCCTTGGTAGGTTTGCACTTTTCCTATATGACAATGATCCAAAACACACATCTGTTGCATTTCTGAAGAACAGGGTGAAAGCCAAGTGTCTCCTGATACGAACCCAACCGAACACCTATGATGAATTCTGAAGATTCAGGTAGTCATCACTCTTCATCCATCATCCAGGCTTTAAATGAGGTCGTTCTTGAAAATTGGAAAAACACTGCGGCCTTTGGAGGCCAGCTACTTAAACCCCAGACACACCCTGGGGTGGAGATAAGGTAGACATCCTCACAACCGCTCCATGGATGTCCACATAAAAGCCAGCCCATTATGTTAATTAGCTTATCCCCTCACAACACTTAGTGTGCTGGAGGAAAAACTCTGGGTTTTATATCACGGACGCCATTAGGTGTAGTGAATCATATCTCCCCTCCAGCACTTTACCGGTGACTTTGTCACACATCCCCCACTCTGCCCAAAGCCAACAGTTTTAACACCTTCACTTTCTAAACAGGGGAATCTGGATTCCCATGCAACTTCCCTGGCACTGTGCTCCACATGAAAACTAAACTCCTGGAGCGCCAGAAACCACCTAGTCACAGTTCCCCTTCTTTTCCCTCATCCATCTCAGGGCGCATGATCTAACACTAGCCCAAACTTTCTGTTTAAGGCCGGGGTCAGACATGTGAGAAACTCGCACGAGTCTCGCATGTTAATACCCGGCACTGCCGCTGGCACTCGGACAGGAGTGTGCAGCTGCATGTATTTCTATGCAGCCGCATGCTCCGGTCCCGAGTGCCGGCGGCAGTGCCGGTATTGACATGTGAGACTCGTGCGAGTTTCTCACATGTCTGTCCCCGGCCTTACAGGTAGTATCTCAGGGTGTCGATTACCCACTTGATGGTCAAGCACTTTTTCTCTAAAATAGCACAGTTCTTTTCACAGGAGGAGAGTTTCCTACTCAGGTACAGGACTGGGTGTTCATCCCCATCTATTGTAAGGTTCTTTGTCTCTGTTGACATGTTCCTTGAAACTCAGTTTTCCGTCGGCCATTTTGCTTTCTGTCTTTCTGCAGCTCTTGCCCTCAGTTAATATGGAGTTTCCAGTTTTCATGTTCCCGCCCTGATTCTTCCCTCTTGCTTCTTAAGCAGCCTCAGCTGAACAATCAGTGCTCCTGAATCAAGCCTCAGTCAGTCTGTGACCTGACTCCTGGAAGCCTTGGACTTGTACTCCAAGCTATTCCCTACTGAGGAACCTTGGAACACTTTTGGACTCTGGAAACCTGCTGTTTGGTGTATCCATGTTTGCAGAGGAATTACGGTACAGAGAAGAGATCCTGAACCTGCTTGGAGAGTTATTGTAGAGCTTGAAGTTACTCTGGCCTGCTGTGTTCTCCTGCCTCTGTTCCTGCAAACTGTGTGAACTTTTCAGCATGCTTGTATGAAGTAATACAAGTACATTTCATATCAACCTATGTCTCCTGTGTTTTCCTCGCACCCAAGCACAAGACGCTATAGGAACTGTACACTATACATGACAAGATTCAGGAGCCAATGTTTAGTGTCTGCTGGGTCTGGGAAAGCCGTGTCTGCTGTGACTGTGGATATCAGATGTCCGTTTAATACCTTATGTGATGACAGTGGTTGTGACTTCTCACAACCATTCCAGGTGAGCGCATTCCCTTAAAATTTTACTCTGGAGTGTTACCACAGGTAAACACTATTGTTTTTTTTTTTTTTTTCCTTTCCTCTTCTCCTTCCAGCACTTCTGCCTTAAAAGATCTGGAACATGGAGGCCCGCATAAAGGAACTTTGCGGAGTGACTGATACAATCCTTTCAGATGTACAGACTTTAAAAACCCGTTTTGCAAGCCTACAGGACCTCACTAATCATAATTTGCAAGTGTTTGGACAGACTACCCAGGAATTGCGAGCCAGGATTGAGGCTCTAGAGGAACGAGCCCAGGCTCCTGCCATAACCCCAAGTTCTGGGATCCCCAAATTACCTCCTTTTCGTTTTGGCGGTGAACGTGAGAAATTCAGGGGATTTATTAATCAATGCAATTTATTTTTCTCTGCACATGCTTCACAATTTCCCACTGAACGATCCAAAGTGCTTACTATAATCATGTTGCTTACCAATAAGGCTTTGATGTGGGCAAACCCTCTGATTGAGACTGAGGATGATTGTTTGAATCACCTTGATGCTTTTATTTCAGCCATGGGGCAGGTGTTTGATGACCCCAATCGAGGTGCAACAGCTGAAGCAGCCATGTTAACTTTGCGCCAAAGTAAGCGTTCAGTAGCCGAATATGCCCTGGATTTCAGGAGATGGGCTCTTGATACCACTTGGGACACTTCCGCTAAAAAATCTATTTTTCGGAAAGGGTTGTCTCCACTGATTAAGGATGAACTTGCTCGTGCCGACCCTCCCACTGCGTTAGGTGACTTTATTAACTATTGTATCCGTATTGATGCTCGTCTGACTGAACGCAGACAAGAGAGATGGTTCGAAAATAATCGCACTAAACTTTTACTACCTCCCTCCTCAGCTAAGGAACTTTTGAGTAGGATCACAAGGGAACCAGAACCTGAACCCATGCAGGTGGACTCTTTACAAAGACGGGTTAGTGATGCACGCAAAGAACATCGTATAAAGGAAAATCTATGTTTCTACTGTGGTAAGTCAGGGCACTTCATTATAAACTGCCCCAGCCGTTCTCGTAAGACTACTGCAGCAGTCATTCACTGTGAGTGTTGCGAGAGGAGCTCTGTCATGTCCGAGCCTCAGGCTCCAGAGAGATCTGCTGCAAGAGATCTTGATTTCTCGGACTTAAACTCTGTTAGTTCTGGGGACGATGACGGTATAAACGCTGCAATTTTTCAAGTTTCCTCAGCGGTGTCCCAGCTGAGTTGTAAAAGAAACAATTCTCATTGCTTCCTTTCCATCAAACTCTGGGTTGACTCAGTCTGGGTGTCTAGCTCTGCTATGATCGACAAAGGAGCAAGTGGAAATTTTATGGATATCTCCTTTGCTCTGAAACAGGGGATACGTTCAGTGAAGAAGGCTACTCCAGTACAGATGGAGACTGTGGATGGCTCTCTACTGACTTCTGGACCAGTGGATCAAGAAACAGAGCCTTTGAGGGTCCTTATGGGTAAAGATCATCAGGAGAAAATGTCTTTTATGCTTATCTCTTCTCCCCACTTTCCCATTATTCTAGGGCTACCATGGCTGCAGGCGCAGAATCCTACGATTAACTGGGAGACCAAGGAATTACACTTTCCGGAGAAACAGATGAGTCAAGGAGTTTCAGCTTGCTCTGTTCCTAAAGGAACCATGTCAGTCCCTGAACTACCAGCTGTATACCAGGACTATGTGGATCTATGTGACAAGAAGAACGCTGATCAGCTTCCTCCTCACCGTCCATATGATTGTCCAATTGAATTATTGCCTGGAGCCGAGATACCTTTTGGTAAGATCTACCCCCTAGCGGGGCCCGAGCTAAAAGCTTTGAAGGATTATATAGACGAAAATTTAGCCAAGGGCTTCATACGCCCCTCTTCATCTCCCGCAGGTGCACCCATCTTCTTTGTGAAGAAGAAAGATGGATCTCTGAGACCCTGCATAGACTATAGGGAACTCAATAAGGTTACTATTAGAAACCGTTATCCATTGCCTTTAATCCCTGAATTGTTGGAGAGAGTGCGGCATGCCAAAATTTTCTCTAAACTGGATCTCCGTGGGGCCTATAACTTGGTCCGTATTAGACCTGGGGATGAATGGAAGACTGCTTTCAGGTCACGCTATGGACACTTTGAATATCTAGTTATGCCTTTTGGTCTGAGTACCGCCCCAGCCACTTTCCAACACTTCGTGAATGATATCTTCAGGGATCTCCTAGATACATTTGTGGTGATTTATCTGGATGATATTCTAATTTTTTCTAACTCCACAGAGGAACATCATGGACATGTGAGAATGGTCTTAGAACGCCTAAGACAAAACCATCTCTACATCAAACTTGAAAAATGTGAATTCCATAGGACCGAAATTCAATTTCTGGGGTATGTACTATCTACGCAAGGGATTAGTATGGATGGAAGCAAGACCCAAGCCATCAAGGATTGGCCAATTCCTAGAAATGTGAAGGAGGTGCAGCGTTTCATCAGGTTTGCCAACTTCTATAGACGTTTCATTAAGAATTTTTCTGAGGTAGTGTCACCTATCACCCAACTTACCCGGAAACAGTCTAGGTTCTCCTGGACCCCGCAAGCTCAGGAAGCATTTTCCTGTTTAAAGGATAAATTTACCACCGCACCTATCTTAGTACATCCCAACCCCGAGCTTGCCTTCATAATAGAGGTGGATGCTTCAGACTGTGCCGTTGGAGCTATACTCTCTCAGAGAACATAGAAAACTAGATCTGAACTGAAAAAGTAAGTTAATGTGTATGCAAAATGTAAATGCATATTAACACATGACCATTACACAGAAAAACAGGCACAAAAAAAACAAATATCCAAAAATGAAATAAAAAATCTTTTTGCAAAAATGCATGAAGGTAGTAATAATCATAAGGGTATTTAGTAAACATAATTTTGATCAAAATAATGTACAAGCCATCCCGCCACGTCAAGGCAACCCTCTGTGGGACAGTCCTACTCTAATATTGAAAACCTTTCCACGCAAGGCAAGTGACAAGGCAGAGGACTGACCCACAGTGAGCTTGATGGTGACAGGCTGTACATTATTGCAAAATGCTAATAACTAATGATATACTACCTGAAAAAAGTTTTTAATGTGTATGCGTTGTTTAATCATGATATTACCAGAAAACAGAAACTAAAATATTTTTTGAGCATAGTAGTAATAATAGGGTTAGTAACTATTTTGAGTAAAAAGTCCCATCCCGCCAGCTTCAAGGTGTGGGCAGTCCTCTCTTGCTACTAGTCCCACAAGTGGTAGGCTAGAGTAGGACTGTCCCACAGAGGTTGCCTTGACTGGCGGGATGGCTTGTACATTATTTTGATCAAAATTATGTTTACTAAATACCCTTATGATTATTACTACCTTCATGCATTTTTGCAAAAAGATTTTTTATTTCATTTTTGGATATTTGTTTTTTTTGTGCCTGTTTTTCTGTGTAATGGTCATGTGTTAATATGCATTTACATTTTGCATACACATTAACTTACTTTTTCAGTTCAGATCTAGTTTTCTATGTAGTTCATAGTGCATTCCGTGCATATAAGGGTGTGACCGCCCTTTTTCTGAGTTGAGAAAATCCATCCTGTCTGGCCAGAGCTTCAACTGTGGGTTCAGTCCCTCTGCCCTTGTTCACATTTAAGTCACTTGACAAGTGGAAAGGTTTTCAATATTAGAGTAGGACTGTCCCACAGAGGGTTGCCTTGACGTGGCGGGATGGCTTGTACATTATTTTGATCAAAATTATGTTTACTAAATACCCTTATGATTATTACTACCTTCATGCATTTTTGCAAAAAGATTTTTTATTTCATTTTTGGATATTTGTTTTTTTTGTGCCTGTTTTTCTGTGTAATGGTCATGTGTTAATATGCATTTACATTTTGCATACACATTAACTTACTTTTTCAGTTCAGATCTAGTTTTCTATGTAGTTCATAGTGCATTCCGTGCATATAAGGGTGTGACCGCCCTGTTTTCTGAGTTGAGAAAATCCATCCTGTCTGGCCAGAGCTTCAACTGGTGGGTTCAGTCCCTCTGCCCTTGTTCACATTTAAGTCACTTGACAAGTGGAAAGGTTTTCAATATTAGAGTAGGACTGTCCCACAGAGGGTTGCCTTGACGTGGCGGGATGGCTTGTACATTATTTTGATCAAAATTATGTTTACTAAATACCCTTATGATTATTACTACCTTCATGCATTTTTGCAAAAAGATTTTTTATTTCATTTTTGGATATTTGTTTTTTTTGTGCCTGTTTTTCTGTGTAATGGTCATGTGTTAATATGCATTTACATTTTGCATACACATTAACTTACTTTTTCAGTTCAGATCTAGTTTTCTATGTATTCATAGTGCATTCCGTGCATATAGGTGTGACGCGCCTGTTTTCTGAGTTGAGAAAATCCATCCTGTCTGGCCAGAGCTTCAACTGTGTGGTTCAGTCCTCTGCCCTTGTTCAAATTTAAGTCACTTGACAAGTGGAAAGGTTTTCAATATTAGAGTAGGACTGTCCCACAGAGGGTTGCCTGACGTGGCGGATGCTTGTACATAATTTTGATCAAAATTATGTTACTAAATACCCTTATGATTAATTCTACCTTCATTGCATTCTTTCAAAAAGATTTTATTTCATTTTTGGATAGTTTGTTTTTTTTGTGCCTGTTTTTTGTGTAATGGTCATTTGTTAATATGCATTACATTTTGCATACACATTAACTTACTTTTTCAGTTCAGATCTAGTTTTCTATGTAGTTCATAGTGCATTCGTGCATATAAGGTGTGACCGCCCTGTTTTCTAGTTGAGAAAATCCATCATGTCTGGCAGAGCTTCAATGTGTGATTCAGTCCCTCGCCCTGTTCACAATTTAAGTCACTTGACAAGTGGAAAGGTTTCAATATTAGAGTAGGACTGTCCCACAGAGGGTTGCCTTGACGTGGCGGGATGGCTTGTACATTATTTTGATCAAAATTATGTTTACTAAATACCCTTATGATTATTACTACCTTCATGCATTTTTGCAAAAAGATTTTTTATTTCATTTTTGGATATTTGTTTTTTTTGTGCCTGTTTTTCTGTGTAATGGTCATGTGTTAATATGCATTTACATTTTGCATACACATTAACTTACTTTTTCAGTTCAGATCTAGTTTTCTATGTAGTTCATAGTGCATTCCGTGCATATAAGGGTGTGACCGCCCTGTTTTCTGAGTTGAGAAAATCCATCCTGTCTGGCCAGAGCTTCAACTGGTGGGTTCAGTCCCTCTGCCCTTGTTCACATTTAAGTCACTTGACAAGTGGAAAGGTTTTCAATATTAGAGTAGGACTGTCCCACAGAGGGTTGCCTTGACGTGGCGGGATGGCTTGTACATTATTTTGATCAAAATTATGTTTACTAAATACCCTTATGATTATTACTACCTTCATGCATTTTTGCAAAAAGATTTTTTATTTCATTTTTGGATATTTGTTTTTTTTGTGCCTGTTTTTCTGTGTAATGGTCATGTGTTAATATGCATTTACATTTTGCATACACATTAACTTACTTTTTCAGTTCAGATCTAGTTTTCTATGTAGTTCATAGTGCATTCCGTGCATATAAGGGTGTGACCGCCCTGTTTTCTGAGTTGAGAAAATCCATCCTGTCTGGCCAGAGCTTCAACTGGTGGGTTCAGTCCCTCTGCCCTTGTTCACATTTAAGTCACTTGACAAGTGGAAAGGTTTTCAATATTAGAGTAGGACTGTCCCACAGAGGGTTGCCTTGACGTGGCGGGATGGCTTGTACATTATTTTGATCAAAATTATGTTTACTAAATACCCTTATGATTATTACTACCTTCATGCATTTTTGCAAAAAGATTTTTTATTTCATTTTTGGATATTTTTTTTTTTGTTGCCTGTTTCTCTCAGAGAACAGGTGAGAAGAATGTCTTGCATCCCTGTGCCTTCTTTTCCCAGCAGTTGTCTTCGGCTGAGAGGAACTACGATGTGGGCAATAGAGAATTGTTGGCCATTATTGCCGCCTTCAAGGAATGGAGACACCTTCTTCAGGGAGCTGCACAGCAAATAGTCATCCTGACAGACCATCGTAACCTTGAATTTATCAGGTCGGCTAAGTGCCTGACTCCTCGCCAGGCTCGCTGGAATCTTTTCCTAAACCAATTTAATTTTGTCATTTCTTATAGACCAGGATCGCGCAATGGAAAGGCTGATGCACTCTCTAGGATTCATTCAGCAGAGACACGTCCACTTACTCCTCCTAAGACTATTCTTCCTGACTCTAGATTCCTGGGAGTGATTCATAATCAAGACCTACTTAAGGACATCAAGGAAGCATACCATGCGGATTCTTTGTTGGCTCAACCCCCAAGGGACGTAAGTCTTGTCTTTAAGAATGGTGTGTGGATTCAGGGACAACGTCTGTATATACCTGAAACAGTCAGATTGAGAGTATTGCAACTCATCCACGATTCCAAGATAGCCGGGCATAGGGGAATTCTAAAGACACAAGAATTTCTTTCTCGTTTCTTTTGGTGGCCCACTTACAGGAAAGATGTCTTAAACTATGTCACTTCATGTGAAGTCTGTGCAAGATGCAAAACACCTCGCTCCTCACCAACTGGTCTGTTGCAACCTCTTCCCACCCCGCCCCGCCGTGGGGATCCATTTCTATGGACTTCATTGTGGAGTTACCAACCTCTCAAGGGAAGAACACCATTCTAGTGGTGGTTTACCGTCTAACAAAGGCAGCTCATTTTATCCCTTGTGTCGGCTTACCCACTGTAAAACAGACATCAGACTTGATGATTAAGAATGTGTTTCGCTTACATGGAGTACCGGATGAGGTCATTTCGGATCGAGGGGTGCAATTCACTTCAAGGTTTGGCAAAATTTCTGTGCAGCATTGGACATTAAAGTAAACCTTTCTTCTGCTTTTCATCCCCAGACTAATGGACAGACAGAACGAACCAATCAGACCCTGGAGCAGTATCTCCGCTGTTTTATCTGCCACCTACAGGATGATTGGGTGGATCTACTTCCACTGGCTGAGTTCTCTTATAACAACTCTCAGAGCGCCTCCACTAAGCAGTCTCCTTTTTACTCCAATCTAGGTTATCATCCTAACATTCTTCCTCGATTTCCCATAGATACGCCCTTGCCGGCAGTGGCTGAAAGAATCACTTCTTTACAAAAGAATATGGATCTTCTAAAGGAAAATCTAGAATTGGCTCAGGAAAGGTACAAGAAAGCAGCAGATAAATTTCGTAAACCTGCACCAGCTTTCAAGGTAGGAGATTTGGTCTGGCTGTCAACCAGAAATCTTAAATTAAAGATTCCATCGTCTAAATTGGGACATAAGTACATTGGACCTTATAAGATCAATAAGATTATAAGTGCTGTTGCTTGTCGTCTTCAACTGCCCAGAACTATGAGAATCCACCCTGTCTTTCATGTATCCCTACTAAAGGCTGCAACACCCAATACGTTTCCTGGACGTTCTTCTCCTTGCCCTGACCCAGTGCTGGTCGATGGTCAGGAAGAATTTATGGTGGAAAGGATTCTAGATTCCAGGTTGTACAGAAATCAGTTGCAATATTTGATTAAATGGCAGGGCTACCCAGTGGAGGACAACTCATGGGAACCAGTCAATAATGTAAATGCTCCTCGCCTGCTCCGCCAGTTTCATCAGAGGTACCCTGACAAGCCTGGTCTGAGGTCATCCGGAGGTTGTCCCTAAGGGGGGAGTAATGTAAGGTTCTTTGTCTCTGTTGACATGTTCCTTGAAACTCAGTTTTCTGTCGGCCATTTTGCTTTCTGTCTTTCTGCAGCTCTTGCCCTCAGTTAATATGGAGTTTCCAGTTTTCATGTTCCCGCCCTGATTCTTCCCTCTTGCTTCTTAAGCAGCCTCAGTTGAACAATCAGTGCTCCTGAATCAAGCCTCAGTCAGTCTGTGACCTGACTCCTGGAAGCCTTGGACTTGTACTCCAGCTATTCCCTACTGAGGAACCTTGGAACACTTTTGGACTCTGGAAACCTGCTGTTTGGTGTATCCATGTTTGCAGAGGAATTACGGTACAGAGAAGAGATCCTGAACCTGCTTGGAGAGTTATTGTAGAGCTTGAAGTTACTCTGGCCTGCTGTGTTCTCCTGCCTCTGTTCCTGCAAACTGTGTGAACTTTTCAGCATGCTTGTATGAAGTAATACAAGTCATTTCATATCAACCTATGTCTCCTGTGTTTTCCTCGCACCCAAGCACAAGACGCTATAGGAACTGTACACTATACATGACATCTATTTCCTGAGACAACACAGCTCCCAATCCGACCTCAAAGGTGTCTTTCTATAATACAAACTCCTTACTGAAGTCCGGCGCGACCAAGACTGGCTGTCTGCACAGGAAGAGCTTCAACTCCTGGAATGCCTTCTCAGCTTCTCAGGACCATTTGACCATCAACAACTTTGTGTCCTTGAGAAGATCCTGCATTTGGGCTGTCCGTAAATTCCACCAGACTCCCCCCAGTTCATTCATTTTGGCCTCACTGGTCACCATCTTGCTCTCGTCACCAGCCAGGACACACAAGGGGAATTCATCCAACTATGACTGCGATGGAGTTGCATCACTGTTGAGCTGGCTCCCCTCTACATAACTTGATATCCCCGCCTTTTCCCACAAGTCCCAGAAAGGCTGAAGTCCCGCCCCAGAAAAGGCTGAATGTTGTGAATATGCTAGAGGCGGCTTCTGAGCTGGGGCTCCTTCCGGTGGTTGTTGAGGGTAATGAACTGATTAATGAATGGCCTTCAGCTGGCGCTGAATGGTAGGATATAAGTTGCCTGATTTCCCAGCAGCCTTGCCGGTTATCAATTGTTCTTCTGGTCTTGCTTGAAGCACTGCTAGTTTCCTGCTCTCCTTCAGATAAGTGTTTGCTGGTTTTTTTTTTCTGTTTGATTTTCTCTGCTGGTTTGCTGCCTGCAATGGACTGCAGCCTGTCCCCTTTTGGGGGGTCTGGCGCTGCAATTGTGCTCCGTTTGTGTCTACACTTTTGCTTTGCTCTTTTGTTACTTTTAATTTGCTGAATAGCGTTTTGTTACACCAGAGATCTGATTTAGGTGGAAGAGGTCGAGTGATCTCAGGTTTTTTGCAATCAGAAAGGTTGGTATTTTTATTAGGGTTTTTGTTGGATTGCAGTCAGAATTCTTTCCTGTACTTTTCTGTCTAGACAGATTGGGCCCCAGCGTTTGCTTATTCTATTTTCTGTCTGTGTCCGAACTTTCTTCTTGTCTAACCGCCATTATATGTTTGGGGGCTTCCTATTTTCTTTGGGGATCTGCTCCGGGGCAGATAGCTTTCATCTTTCTGCCTTTAGGTGTAGTTATCTCTCGGGCTGTGACGAGGCGTCTGGGATCAACGTGGGAACGCTCCACGGCTACCTCTAGTTGTGTGGTTAGTTCAGGTTACTGAAATCCAATAGGTTCCAGCCTCTCTGGTGTATTACCGCTTTTGCTATTTTTTGCCATTTCTCCTCAGTTACCGAAACATAACAGTATAACCGGCCCAAACTGAAAATTATATGGTACTCAACAGAAAGAAAAAATAGTAAAAAAGGAAAAAGAAAAAAGGGAGTTGTCAGAATTTTTTTTTTTTTCTGTTTGTTGCATTTTTTCCCTCTTTTTCTCTGGGTGCTGAGGAGGAATTTTTTTTTCTCTCAATGGAGTTTGCACAGTTGTCTGGCCGTGTGGATCAGCTTGCCACTGAGGTTCGGAGTATTGCTACCTATCTTGCTTGGTTGCCAGTTGTGGAACCTAGGATCCCCATGCCAGATTTGTTTTTGGGGGATCGATCTAAATTTCTGAATTTCAAAAATAACTGTAAGTTGCCTTTTGCCTTAAGGCCTAAGTCCTCAGGGAACGCGGCACAGCAGGTTCAAATTGTCATCTCCCTGCTGCGCGGCGACCCTCAGAATTGGGCTTTTTCCCTGACACCTGGGGATCCTGTTTTGAATGATATTGATGTATTTTTTCAGGCTCTGGGGTTTTTGTACAATGAACCTAATGTCATTGATCAAGCTGAAAAGACCTTGTTGGCATTAAATCAAGGTCTTGAAGACGCTGAGTTGTGCTGACAGAAATTTCGAAAGTGGGCAGTCCTGACCAAATGGAATGATCATGCTTTGGCAGCCCTTTTTCGAAAGGGTCTGTCAGAAAAAGTAAAGGACGTTATGGTGGGATTCCCTGTTCCCTCTGGTCTCAATGATACTATGTCTTTGGCTATTCAAATTGACAGACGTTTGCATGAGTGCAGAGGTATGCGTGAGCAAGTGTTGCCTTGTGAGTCAGCTCCTGAGCCCATGCAGTGTGATGGAGTGACTTCTGGGACTCAGCGTCATGAGTTTCGTAAGCGCAATGGGTTATGTTTCTACTGTGGTGACGCTTCCCATGCTATCTCTGTCTGCCCTAAGCGGGGAAGACGTTTTGCACGCTCAGTTGTCTTGGGTAGTGTTCAGACTAAATTTCTGTTGACTGTTACCCTGATTTGCTCCCTGTCCACATTTTCTGCTCAGGCTTTTGTTGATTCAGGAGCAGCTATTAACCTGATGGATTTTGACTTTGCCAAACGTTGTGGGTTTCCCATGATACCCCTGTGGAAGTCTATTCCCCTACTGGGCATTGATTCTACTCCTTTGGCAGAGAATAAACCCGTTTTCTACTCAGGTGATAATGAGGGTTGAACCAGATCATCAGGAGAGTTGCAAAATTCTGGTGCTGCATAATCTGCATGACATTATTGTACTAGGTTTCCCTTGGTTACAGTCTCATAATCCTGTTTTGGATTGGAAATCTGTGCCTGTGACCAGTTGGGGCTGCCAATGTGTTAATACTGACACTCCTGTTTTTTCTGCCTCTCCCCAGTCTCAGGATGTCCCTGACTTTTTGACTGATTTTTCTGATGTGTTTAGTGAAAGTAAATCTGCATCCTTGACCCCTCACAGGAGCTACGATTGTGCTATTGAATTAGTGCCTTGTGGTAAATTACCTAAAGGTCGCCTTTTTAATTTATCTGTACCTGAACACGATGCTATGCGATCTTATATCAAGGAGTCATTGGAGAAGGGTCATATCAGACTATCCTCTTCACCCTTGGGCGCCGGTTTTTTCTTTGTGGCCAAAAAGGATGGTTCATTGAGGCCGTGTATTGATTATCGCCTCCTGAATAAGATCACTGTTAAATATCAATATCCGTTACCTTTGATTTCTGACCTATTTTCCAGAGTGAAAAGTGCTAGCTGGTTTACCAAGCTTGACCTCAGGGGGGCGTATAACCTTATTCGAATTAAGCACGGGGATGAATGGAAGATGGCGTTTAATACCCCAGAGGGGCATTTTGAGTACCTAGTGATGCCTTTTGGGCTTACTAATGCCCCTTCCGTCTTCCAATCCTTCATGAATGATATTTTCAGGGATTTTGTGGATAAATTTCTGATTGTTTATTTGGATGATATCTTGATTTTTTCCAATGACTGGGACTCTCATGTGAAACATGTTCGGACTGTGTTCCAGATTTTGAGAGAGAATGCACTGTATGTGAAGGGATCAAAGTGTCTTTTTGGCGTACAGAAGATCTCATTTTGGGATTCATATTGTCTCCGTCTGTTATTGAAATGGACCCGGTCAAGGTTCAGGCCATCTGTGATTGGGTTCAACCTACTTCATTGAAGGCTCTTCAGAGATTCTTGGGTTTTGCCAATTTTTATCGTAAATTTATTGGTAATTTCTCTGGTATTGTTAAACCATTGACTGATCTGACCAAAAAGGGTTCCGATGTGGTGAATTGGCCTCCTGAGGCAGTCTCTGCATTTCAGGAACTTAAGCAGAGATTCATTTCTGCTCCTGTTCTACGGCAGCCTGATGTTTCTCTACCGTTTCAGGTGGAGGTTGATGCCTCTGAAATTGGGGCAGGTGCCGTTTTGTCCCAAAGAGATCCAGAGACCTTTAAGAGTAACCCTTGTGCCTTTTTCTCTCGAAAATTTTCTCCAACTGAATGTAATTATGACGTGGATAATCGGGAGTTATTGGCCATGAAGTGGGCCTTTGAAGAGTGGAGACATTGGCTGGAAGGAGCCAAACATCAGTGGTGGTCCTCACAGACCATAAGAACCTGGTTTATCTCGAATCAGCCAAGCGACTTAATCCTAGACAGGCCAGGTGGGCCTTGTTTTTCACACGTTTTAATTTTGTGGTTTCTTTTCTTCCTGGCACTAAGAATGTCAAGGCGGATGCCCTCTCGAGGAGTTTCTTTGCAGATTCTCCTGAGTTATCTGATCCTGCTGTTATTTTGATAGAGGATGTGGTTCTTTCCGCCATTTAGCCCAATTTGAGACTGGCTCTGGAAGGGTGTCAGGAGGATAAACCTGAGCGCTGCCCTGTTGGGAAGTTGTTTGTTCCAGACCAGTGGAAAAAGAGTGTGATGTCTGAGATTCATTGTTCCGCGTTGGCTGGTCATCCCGGGATTTTTGGTACCAGAGACTTGGTGAGTCGCTCCTTTTGGTGGCCTACTTTGTCTCGTGATGTCAGGGACTTTGTGCAGTCCTGTGGGACTTGCTCTCGTTCCAAGCCTTGCTCTTGTTCTAGTGGTTTGTTAATGCCATTACCTGTACCCAAGAGGCCATGGACCCATATTTCTATGGATTTTATTTCTGACCTTCCTGTCTCTCAGAGAATGACCGTTATCTGGGTAATCTGTGATAGGTTTTCCAAGATGATACATCTTGTGCCATTGCCTAAGTTGCCTTCCTCCTCCGAGTTGGTGCGTTTGTTCTTTCAGCATGTGGTTCGGTTGCATGGCATTCCGGAGAACATTGTGTCTGACAGAGGAGTCCAGTTTGTTTCCAGATTTTGGAGGACATTTTGTTCTAAACTTGGTGTTCAGTTGTCTTTCTCCTCTGCATTTCACCCTCAGACAAATGGACAAACCGAGAGAACAAACCAGACCTTGGAGACTTATTTGAGATGTTTTGTGTCTGCTGATCAAGATGACTGGGTCTCTTTTTTGCCTTTGGCTGAGTTTGCTCTTAATAATAGAGCTAGCTCTGCCACCTTGATGTCTCCATTTTTCTGCAATTCCGGGTTTCACCCTCAATTTTCTTCAGGACAGGCGGAGGCTTCTGTCTGTCCGGGGGTTGACTCTATTTTGCAGTATATGCAGCAGATTTGGGACCAGGTGGTGGAGAGGTTGTCTCTCTCTCAGGAGAAGGCCCAGCAGTTTGCCAACCGGCATAGGACTGATGGTCCTCGTTTTAAAGTGGGGGACTTGGTTTGGTTGTCCTCAAGGAATATCCCTATGAAGGTTGCATCTCCTAAATTTAAGCCAAGGTTCATTGGACCTTATAAGATCATGGAAATTATTAATCCGTTTTACTTCCGTTTGCTTCTTCCAGGGACATTTAAGATCCATAACGTGTTCCACAAATCCTTATTGAAGAGGTTTGTCGAACCAGTGGTTCCTATGGCTGCACCTCCCGACCCTGTTTTGGTTGAGGGCAATTTGGAGTATGTGGTTGAGAAGATATTGGATTCTCGTTTTGCTAGACGGAAACTCCAGTATTTGGTTAAGTGGAGAGGTTATGGTCAGGAGGACAATTCTTGGGTGTTTGCTTCGGACATTCATGCTGGGAGACTTATCCGTGCCTATCATCGAGCCCATCCTGATCAGTCTGGTTGCGCAGGTGAGGGTTCAGTGACCCCTCCTCAAGGGGGGTACTGTTGTGAATATGCTAGAGGTGGCTTCAGAGCTGGGGCTCCCTCCGGTGGTTGTTGAGGGTAATGAACTGATTAATGAATGGCCTTCAGCTGGCGCTGAATGGTAGGATATAAGTTGCCTGATTTCCCAGCAGCCTTGCCAGTTATCAATTGTTCTTCTGGTCTTGCTTGAAGCACTGCTAGTGTCCTGCTCTCCTTCAGATAAGTGTTTGCTGTTTTTTTTTTTTTTTTCTCTGTTTGATTTTCTCTGCTGGTTTGCTGCCTGCAATGGACTGCAGTCTGTCCCCTTTTGGGGGGTCTGGCGCTGCAATTGTGCTCCGTTTGTGTCTACACTTTTGCTTTGCTCTTTTGTTACTTTTAATTTGCTGAATAGCGTTTTGTTACACCAGATATCTGATTTGGTGGAAGAGGTCGAGTGATCTCAGGTTTTTTGCAATCAGAAAGGTTGGTATTTTTGTTAGGGTTTTCGTTGGATTGCAGTCAGAATTCTTTCCTGTACTTTTCTGTCTAGACAGATTGGGCCCCAGCGTTTGCTCATTCTATTTTCTGTCTGTGTTCGAACTTTCTTCTTGTCTAACCGCCATTACATGTTTGGGGGCTTCCTATTTTCTTTGGGGATCTGCTCTGGGGCAGATAGCTTTCATCTTTCTGCCTTTAGGTGTAGTTATCTCTCGGGCTGTGACGAGGCGTCTGGGATCAACGTGGGAACGCTCCACGGCTACCTCTAGTTGTGTGGTTAGTTCAGGTTACTGCAATCCAATAGGTTCCAGCCTCTCTGGTGTATTACCGCTTTTGCTATTTTTTGCCATTTCTCCTCAGTTACCGAAACATAACAGCTGAAGTCCCGCCGATTAGCACGAAATGTAGCAAACCTTTGACTACCCCGACTTCATGGGACCGTGTGTTTCCCTGGGATCAGGGGGAGTGTGGCCCTTTTCAGGGTCACCAAGCTCCCTGAGTCTAAGAGTCCTGACACCAGCACCCCATTTATTGACACGGGACATGCCTGCGGCCCTTCACTGGGCTGATAGTACAGTCATGGCCAAAAGTTTTGAGAATGACACAAATATTATATTTTCACATGATCTGCTGCCCTCTGGTTTTTATGTGTGTTTGACAGATGTTTTTATCACAGACAGAAATATAATTGCAAACATATGAGTAACAAAAGCTTATATTGACAGTTAGAATGAGTTAATGCAGCAAGTCAATATTTGCAGTGTTGACCCTTCTTCTTCAGGACCTCTGCAATTCTCCCTGGCATGCTCTCAATCAACTTCTGGACCAAATCCTGACTGATAGCCAGTCCATTCTTGCATAATCAATGCTTTCATTTTGTCAGAATTTTTAGGTTTTTGTTTGTCCACCCGTCTCTTGATGATTGACCACAAGTTCTCAATGGGATTAAGATATGGGGAGTTTCCAGGCCATGGACCCAAAATCTCTGTTTTGTTCCCTGAGCCATTTAGTTATCACCTTTGCTTTATGGCAAGGTGCTCCATCATGCTGGAAAAGGCATTGTTGATTGCCAAACTGCTCTTGGAGAGTTGGGAGAAGTTGCTCTTGGAGGACATTCTGGTACCATTCTTTATTCATGGCTGTGTTTTTAGGCAAGACTGTGAGAGAGCCGATTCCCTTGGCTGAGAAGCAACCCCACACATGAATGGTTTCAGGATGCTTAACAGTTGGCATGAGACAAGACTGGTGGTAGCGCTCACCTTGTCTTCTCCGAATGAGGCGTTTTCCTGATGTCCCAAACAATCGAAAAGGGGATTCATCAGAGAAAATAACTTTACCCCAGTCCTCAGCAGTCCACTGCCTGTACCTTTTGCAGAATATCAGTCTGTCCATGATGTTTTTTCTGGAGAGAAGTGGCTTCTTTGCTGCCCTCCTTGAGACCAGGCCTTGCTCCAAGAGTCTCCGCCTCACAGTGCGTGCAGATGCACTCACACCTGCCTGCTGCCATTCCTGAGCAAGCTCTGCACTGCTGGTAGCCCGATCCCGCAGCTGAAACACTTTTAAGAGACGGTCCTGGCGCTTGCTGGTCTTTCTTGGGTGCCCTGGAGCCTTTTTGGCAACAATGGAACCTCTCTCCTTGAAGTTCTTGATGATGCGATAGATTGTTGACTGAGGTGCAATCTTTCTAGCTGCGATACTCTTCCCTGTTAGGCCATTTTTGTGCATTGCAATGATGACTGCACGTGTTTCTTTAGAGATAACCATGGTTAAAAGAAGAGAAACAATGATGCCAAGCACCAGTCTCCTTTTAAAGTGTCCAGTGGTGTCATTCTTACTTAATCATGAGAGATTGATCTCCAGCCATGTCCTCATCAACACCCACACCTGTGTTAATGGAGCAATCACTGAAAAGAAGTTAGCTGGTCCTTTTAAGGCAGGGCTGCAATGATGTTGAAATGTGTTTTGGGGGATAAAGTTCATTTTCTAGCCAAATATTTACTTTGCAAGTAATTGCTGTTAAGCTGATCACTCTTTATAACATTCTGGAGTATATGCAAATTGCCATTAGAAAAAGTGAAGCAGTAGACTTTGTAAAAATTAATATTTGTGTCATTCTCAAAACTTTTGTCCATGACTGTACACACTGCAGGTGGGATAGGCATGGTACGAGAGTGCCTCCCAAGATTGCAGTCCATCTCTTTGGAGGACAAGGGACAATGGGCGGCTAGATGTCCCAGACCATGACATCTGCAGCAGAGCAAGTCTTAACCAACGGCCCTTGACAACCCCTCAGCGACCCCTTGGGATCTAGGACTCCCCTAAGAGGTGGCTCAACTACCACTCTTTTGGGACTTAGGCTCCCGTTGGGTACCCCAGTATGGGGATGCACCGCCCCCTGGCTTCGTTTGGGACAGCTCGACAACCTGGTACTGTTCCACTAGGCCCACTAGTTCGTCCACATTCCGGAGATCTCCCTGGGCAACACAGGTCTGCATTGGCCTAGGAAGGAAGTGCACTAATCTGTCCATGACAACCCGCTCGACCATCTGGGCTGAAGTGGAGGATTCCGGCTGCAACCATTTTTGCACAAGATGCAGTAGATCAAATATTTGGGATTGGGGCGGTTTGTCCCCAAAATACGCCTAGTGGTGAACCCTTTGTGCTCTGACCAACATAGTCACTTCTACGCATGCCAAAATTTCAGTTTTTAATTTGGCATACTCCTGCGCATCCTGTAATGCCAAATCAAAATAAGCCTTCTGGGGCTCACCAGTCAGATAGGGGACCAGTACCTCCGCCAACTGATCTGGCAGTAGCTTCTCACACTTTGCCACCAGCTCGAATACAGTTAAAAATGCTTCTACATCATCACCCAGAGTAATTTTTTGAATGGTTCGTCTTACCGCCTTCCAGACGTACGTGTCGTCACCTGGACTTGGGGAGGAGTTGCCGGACATCCACGACTGCTTCTGAGAGCAAGTCAATCTTCTACTGGTGCTGCTCTGGCATTTGTTGTATAAGTAGGTTACTTGTTTCCTGTTGCGCCATCTGCTGCTGCTGTAATTGCTTC
The DNA here is from genome assembly GCA_033576555.1 of Oophaga sylvatica. Taxonomy (NCBI): domain Eukaryota; kingdom Metazoa; phylum Chordata; class Amphibia; order Anura; family Dendrobatidae; genus Oophaga; species Oophaga sylvatica. The sequence goes on along the minus strand of JARQOD010000001.1, from coordinate 426,878,950 downwards.
TGGTGCTGCTGTTGCTGTGCTTGTACCAGATGCTTAAGCAGCGCCTCCATTTTGCCTGACATTGTATGCTGGCTTGTGGCTGACTTCATCCAGGACATGCAGTAACTCTTGTAGCCGTCACACGTTAGAAGCGCGGGCAGCGTTCTCAGCGAACACCACCTGTGGTAGATTGGCTCACTCGACTGCACAAGGAGGTAGACACAGAAACACTGCGGCTTGAGGAATGCACTTGGTTTATTAGATACGGCATAAACCAAGCAGAAGCACAAAATAAACATGGCCCTCTGGGCAAAACAGGAAAATAAAAACAAAACTGTATCGCTAGGTACAGTTCTTGATTTAGCGGGATCAGACCCACGGTTCAGACATAAACGAAAACACAAAACACTTCTCTGGAGGGCTTCTGTCCAGACACTGAACACTGTTGCCTTTGGAGGCCAGCTTCTTAAGCCCCAGATCACACAGTTTTGAAGATAAGGTAGACATCCTCCCAACTGTTCTATGGATGTCCACATAAAAGCCAGCCGATTATGCAAATTAGCTTAACCCCTCACAACACTTAGTGTGCTGGAGAAAAAACTCTGGGTTTTATATAACTGACGCCATTAGGAGTAGTGAAACATATCTCCCCTCCAGCACTTTACCAGTGACGTTGTCACAATAAATATACACACAAGGTGTTACAATGCATGGAGGTCTCCATCCTAACTCTAGAACCCAAAGATTGTATACCAACAGAAAGGAGGGTGGTAGAGGATGAAACAAGGAGTATCCGGGAATACATCAGAAAAATGGCACCAAAAGATGAGATGCTGAGAGAAAGCCTAAGGCAGCAACAACAGATCTGGATGGAAGAACAGGAACATGAAGCGCCATGACAAGACAAGCCTCTGCATGGGATGTACCATCAACAGATAATGGAGGTGGCTGACATGGAGAAATCCTACCAATGGCTGGAGAAAGATGAATTCTGAGACAGCAAAGAGGCACTAATCATAGCGGCACAAGAGCAATCACTAAGTACCAGATCCATAGAAGCAAGAATTTACCACACAAGACAAGACCCAAGGTGCAGACTATGCAAAGAAACCTCAGAAACCATCCAACACATAGTGGCAGGATGCAAAATGCAAGCAGGAACAGCGTATACTGAACGCCGCAACCAAGTAGTGGGAATTGTATACAGGAACATCTGCACAGCGTATGTTCTAAGTCCTCCTAAGTCCAGGTGGGAGACCCCAGAGAAAGTGGTGGAGAATGAAAGGGCTAAAATCCTGTGGGACTTCAAGATCCAGACGGATAAGCAGGTGTCATAGTAGACAAGGATCAGAAGACAGCAATGATAATAGATGTGGCAGTGCCAAGTGAGGGCAACATCAGAAAGAAGGAATGAGAAGCTGGAGAAAAACCAGGGCCTCAAAGTGATTCCAGTGGTGATAGGAGCACTTGGAGCAGTGACCCCTAAGTTGGGAAAATGGCTACAACAGATCCCAGGAGCAACATCTGAGCTCTCTGTCCAGAACAGCGCAATGCTGGGAACAGCCAAGATCCTGCGCAGAACCCTCAAACTCCCAGGCCTCTGGTAGAGGACCCGAGAATGAGAAAGGACAACAAAGACCACCCCAGTGGGGATGAGAAGGAAGTTTATATATATATATATATATATACAGTACAGACCAAAAGTTTGGACACACCTTCTCATTTAAAGATTTTTCTGTATTTTCGTGACTATGAAAATTGTAAATTCACACAGAAGGCATCAAAACTATGAGTTAACTCGTGTTTGAAGAACCTAGAATATAAGACATAATTTCAGTTGTTACACACTTTTTTGTTAAGTATATAATTCCACATGTGTTAATTCATAGTTTTGATGCCTTCAGTGTCAATGTACAATTTTCATAGTCATGAAAATACAATAAAATCTTTAAATGAGAAGGTGTGTCCAAACTTTTGGTCTGCACTGTATATTATATATATATATATATATATATATATATATATATATACACAGTGGTGGCCAAAAGTATTGGCACCCCTGCAATTCTGTCAGATAATACTCAGTTTCTTCCTGAAAATGATTGCAAACACAAATTCTTTGGTATTATTATCTTCATTTAATTTGTCTTCAATGAAAAAACACAAGAAGAATTGACCTAAAGCCAAATTGAATATAATTCCACACCAAACCTAAAAAAGGGGGTGGACAAAAGTATTGGCACCGTTTGAAAAATCATGTGATGCTTCTCTAATTCGTGTAATTACCAGCACCTGTAACTTACCTGTGGCACTTAACAGGTGTTGGCAATAACTAAATCACACTTGCAGCCAGTTAACATGGATTAAAGTTGACTCAACCTCTGTCCTGTGTCCTTGTGTGTACCACATTGAGCATGGACAAAAGAAAGAAGACCAAAGAACTGTCTGAGGACTTGAGAAACCAAATTGTGAGGAAGCATGAGCAATCTCAAGGCTACAAGTCCATCTTCAAAGACCTGAATGTTCCTGTGTCTTCCGTGCGCAGTGTCATCAAGAAGTTCAAAGCCCATGGCACTGTGGCTAACCTCCCTAGATGTGGAAGGAAAAGAAAAATTGAAGAGAGATTTCAACGCAAGATTGTGCGGATGGTGGATAAAGAACCTCGACTAACATCCAAACAAGTTCAAGCTGCTCTGCAGTCCAAGGGTACAACAGTGTCAACCCATACTATCCGTCGGCGTCTGAATGAAAAGGGACTGTATGGTAGGATACCCAGGAAGACCCTACTTCTTACCCCGAGACATAAAAAAGCCAGGCTGGAGTTTGCCAAAACTTACCTGAGAAAGCCTAAAACGTTTTGGAAGAATGTTCTCTGGTCAGATGAGACAAAAGTCGAGCTTTTTGGGAAAAACCATCAACATAGAGTGTACAGGAAAAAAAAAGAGGCATTCAGAGAAAAGAACACGGTCCCTACAGTCAAACATGGCGGAGGTTCCCTGATGTTTTGGGGTTGCTTTGCTGCCTCTGCACTGGACTGCTTGACCGTGTGCATGGCATTATGAAGTCTGAAGACTACTAACAAATTTTGCAGCATAATGTAGGGCCCAGTGTGAGAAAGCTGGTTCTCCCTCAGAGGTCATGGGTCTTCCAGCAGGACAATGACCCAAAACACACTTCCAAAAGCACTATAAAATGGTTTGAGAGAAAGCACTGGAGACTTCTAAGGTGGCCAGCAATGAGTCCAGACCTGAATCCCATAGAACACCTGTGGAGAGATCTCAAAATGGCAGTTTGGAGAAGGCACCCTTCAAATATCAGGGACCTGGAGCAGTTTGCCAAAGAAGAATGGTCTACAATTCCAGCAGAGCATTGTGAGAAACTCATTGATGGTTACCGGAAGCGATTGTTCCCAGTTATTTTGGCTAAGGTTGTGCAGCCAAGTATTAGGCTGAGGGTGCCAATACTTTTGTCTGGCCCATTTTTGGAGTTTTGTGTGAAATGATCAAGGATTTGATTTTTGCTTCATTCTCTTTTGTGTTTTTTCCTTGCAAGCAAATTAAATGAAGATAAAAATAGCAAATAATTTGTGATTGCAATCATTTTCAGGAAGAAACTGAGTATTATCTGACAGAATTGCAGGGGTGCCAATACTTTTGGCCAGCACTGTATACACACACACACATACACTTATGGGAAGTACTTTCCACAACTTTCCATACATTTATGACGCAAACTCAAGAGTTAAGTTTGAGCCATGTTATGGCTGCACTCTGCCCAAATGGCCAGAATCAGAGATAACACCACTCCCAGCAGTTTCACTGCTTAGGTACACTGTTACTATCGACCACTACAACATTGGAGATGAGCGGTTTAAATTTGAGGGTTCATAATGGACACGTAGTGAGAGAAAGAGACAAATATTTGGGTATCTATGCATTTCAAAGGGGTTCGGGTTCATGTTCAAGTTCGGGTAAAGTTCTGGTACAGGAACCAAACTTTTTTACATAAAGTTCGGTCGAGTACCAGAACTGGATCTTCCATGGGTTCGCTCATCTTTATTCATCATCTACGTTATCAGACAAAGGAAAAGTACGCTGTCTGTCACCCCATTGCGGGCTGCCACCATCATCACTTGTGCAAAGTGATCAAGTTGGGAAACTAAAAAATAAAAAAAAGTAAATAAATAAAAATGTTGAAAAGTATTATGGTAAATATTTTTTTCCCATTAAATAGATTTTATCACGTAAAAAAATGTAAATAAAGGTTCACATAATTGGTATCAAATTGTCCATAACAACACAACCAATAAAAGTTGGTTAACCAGTTTGCTTAAGCCTACATAGTGAAAGCTATAAAAAAATGTCTTTTGCTCATTGAGCTTCATTTCTCCCTTAAAAAAATAATAAAAACTGCTTAAAATGCTGTATACTCCAAAATGGTACCAATGAAATAATAGTGACCCAGAATATAGTTGCTATGTAATTTATACTGCATCGTGAACATTATAAGAAAGCCAATTGCAAAAAATGTTTTTATATATTACTTGTACACAATGTGGTGAGATTAAACAATGCATCTCATCCTGCAATAAACTGTCAAATGACTATGATGATGGAAAAATAAAAAAGTTATAGCTTGGGATGAGAAAAAAAAAAATCACTGCGTAATGAGGGTAAAAACTGGCAAGGGGCGCCAAGGGATTAACTCACATGTAAAGTGTTTGCCGATTTCTTAAAATACTATGTTTTATGAGATCTATATATGGGGCCATCAATTTCAAAACATTCTGAAAAATCCCAAATGTTTTGAAACAGATGAAAGGCAGCAGGAAAGTACATTTGGAATTTTAGAATATGTATTTCCTGAATAAAGGGTTAAAAAAAGCGAACACATATAAACCTGATCCCAAGCCATTTATTTTCACCAGCCTGGACACAAGGCTGAGGGAAGGAGAAATCAAATGGATCTTGGATAGAAAAGTAGAAACAGACGTCCTGGCAGCAACGCCTGATTCCGTTTGCTAATTATTGCTCTGCATTTACTGAAACCAGAGAGCAGACAAATATCATCCAACTTTTTAATTTACTGTAACATCAAACATTCCACTGCTCACAGATAGGAACAGGGGGGAAAGGAGGGAGCAGGAAACGTAAGATCCCAGAAATGCACCTACAGAGCATCGCTTCCATCTCGCACACTTCTCCTGGTTACTCTGGAGAAACTAATTGCGTTACCCTCCAATCATTCAAAATCAACACAATGCGGAAATGCATATTTGGCCCACCGCACGGCTGCCAAGCACCGGGGAAAGGGAACAGACAAACAAATAAGAGCGGAGGTTCGCAGGACGGTAATTCACTCATTCATTCTAGTACCACTTGTACCAATTTGACAATTAGCTCCTTTAAAGGGGGTTTTCCTACCTGGGGCATTTATGGGAACCGTTCCTTAACCCATTAAATGTTAAAACCAACTTTGACTTTCAGCCTTTACCTATTTGGAGCTTATTTTTCTCCCTGCAATGAAATGATCATAACTTTTATTTATTTTTTTCAATGTCCTGTATGAAAATTTTTATCATATGCTATTTAGAGATACACAAAACCTGCCATTTAAAGGAGTATTGTAGTCAACTAATAGAATTTTCCAATATTCTTTCTGCATCAATTCCTCAGGGTTTTCAAGATTGTTTACTTCCAAAAGCTTATCCTTTGGATGATTCATCAGTATCAGATTGGTGGAGGTCCAATACCCCCATTGCTCACCTATTATAATGTCCAGTGGGTGCCCAGTAGTAAACCGCATATGGAGCTAAAACACCACACCTCTATAAACTGTGTATTGTCCATTCTCAGGTACTGCAGCTAAGCTCCCTTTCACTTCAATGGGTCCGAAACCCCACTAATCGGAAATTGATCGCCTATTCTAAAGACAAGTCATCAATATCAAAGTCTTGGACAGACCACTTAAAGGGAATCTGTCACCCCATTTTTGGCCTATGAGATGCGGCCACCGCCATCAGGGGCTTATCTACAGCATTCTGTAATGCTGTAGATAAGCCCCCGATGTCACCTGAAAGAGAAGAAAAACGAGTTATATTATACTCACCCAAGGGCGGTCCGCTGTCCGATCCGGACCGATGGGCGTCGCGGTCCGGTTCGGCGCCTCCCATCTTCTAGAGAAGCCGGCCTCTTCTTTCCATCCCGTCGCGGCTCCTGTGCAGGCGCACTGATCTGCCCTGGTGAGGGCAGAGCAGAGTACTGAAGTGCGCAGGCGCCGGACCTCTCTGACTTTTCCCGACGCCTGCGCAGGACCCGCGACGGGATGGAAAGAAGAGGCCGACTTCGCTAGAAGATGGGAGGCGCCGAACCGGACCGGGACGCCCATCGGACGGCGTAACGCCCCTGGGTGAGTATAATATAACTCATTTTTCTAATCTTTCAGGTGATATCGGGGGCTTATCTACAGTACAGCATTACAGAATGCTGTAGATAAGCCCCTGATGGCGGTGGCCATATCTCATAGGCCAAAAATGGGTGACAGATTCACTTTAAACGGATTGGGTCATCAGGTTTTGCTACTCCATCTGAGAGCAGCATGATATAGGGGCACAGAACCCGATTTCAATGATGTGTCACTTACTGGGCTGCATGCTGTTGTTTTGATAAAATCTCAGTTTTCTCTGCTGCAGATCTCCGCGTTCTCTGAATGTTAAGCTCTGTATAGACATGCCCACTCCACTGATTGGTGGCTTTCTGCGTACACTGTGAATAGGCAGAAAGCTGCCAATCAGTGAAGGGGTGAGGTTATACAGATCTTATGAAGACTACATGGAAGCAGGTTTACTAACCCTCTAGTGATAATCTCCTGCTGATAAAACTGTGATTTTATCAAAACTACAAAAACAGCCCAGTAAGTGACACATTGCTGGAATCAGTGTCAGTGCCCTTAGATTATGCTGATCTCAGATTAGTTGCCCAAACCTGGTGACAGATTCTCTTTACTGCTATAACACAACTTCTGTCTTGATTCACATATTTACTGTAGTTGTAGACAGGGGTTGACACAATGCATGGGCTTTATATTTGTTCTATGCGGTGGGAAATTCTACATCTGATGTATCATGTGCTTATTGACCATTATTAGCTAAGCATTCAGCAACAGAGTCTCCCAACTGTAAGCAAGTTGGCATGTAATAGGTAAATCAGCGCAGAATCTATAACATAGCAACTTATGCAGCAGCAAATCCACAGCAAATTTTCTTTGCAACTCATTGGAATTTTGCTGCAGATTAATTTTAGATTTTTCACACTGATTTTGGTTGATTAATTTATTGTGAGCATATTTGTATTTGTCATGTGCAGAGAGAGGAAGGAGGGAGGTGAAGCTAAGCTGCATCAATCCTCCATCAATCCTCCACTCTCGACAGAGATTGGGCCTTTTATTTTAATCCTGCTCTCTATTATTGTCGATGACTGCTGACGCTGTACGCAGCACAAGCTGAAAAGTGATAAGAAGAGTTAGCTTATTCTCAGGAAATACAATAAAAACTGGATTTTTTTTTCAAAATAAATTGAAATATGAAATCTTCATTTTAACTACAGTACAGATTTTCCAATATATCTAATATTCTACAAGTGAACTTCTGCTTATTTTTCTACAGAAAGCTTTCCAAGTTTTTAATAAGTACTGCAGCCTGGCACACAAGTGAAATAAACCGTAATTCTGGGATGATATCTATTCCTTCATTGTGGCATTTACAGTTCATAAAAGTTCTCTATTCATTGCCACTTTTGACTTCCTTTACATGCATGGCAACACTGCCAGATTTCCAGCTGTTTTTATTCTACATATTGGGATTTGTGGACACAGAAATATTCGTCAGATTAATGTGAAGATTTACTAGCTAATACTGACATTAATTTCTCTACGAAACTATAGAAAAAATGTGTATATGATGTTCAGATCAAACACCATATTTATCAACCCTTTGTATCTCTTCACAAAATCTTTGGACACGGCATCACTGCTTCAGCTCAATGGAAAAGATTTACGGTACTTTTTCTACACCCATTTGTATTAGGTGAACAAGTAAATTAATTACATATCACCAAACTCCCTAAAAATATCTGAGGTAAAAACACAAAAGCAACTAATGATAGCTGATACAGTGGGTTCGGAAAGTATTCAGACACCTTTAAAGTTTTCACTCTTTGTTTCATTGCAGCCGTTTGGTAAATTCAAAAAGTTCATTTTTTCCACATTAATGTATACTCTGCACCCCATCTTTACTAAAAAAAAAAACAGAAATGTAGAACTTTTTGAAAATTTGCTAAAAAAGAAAAACTGAAATGTCACATGGTCATAAGTATTCAGATCCTTTGCTCAGACACTAATATATATGTCACATACTGTCCATATCCTTGTGATCCTTGAGATGGTTCTACTCCTTCATTGGAGTCCAGCTGTGTTTCATTAAGCTGATAGGACTTGATTTGTAAAGGCACAAACCTGTCTATATAAAACCTTACAGCTCACAGTGCATGTCAGACCAAATGAGAATCATGAGGTCAAAGGAACTGGCCAAGGAGCTCAGAGACAAAATTGTGGCAAGGCACACATCTGGCCAAGGTTACAAAAGAATTTCTGCAGTACTCAAGGTTCCTAAGAGCACAGTGGCCTCCATAATCCTTAAATAGAAGAAGATTGGGACCACCAGAAGTCTTCCTAGACCTGGCCGTCCAGCCAAACTGAGCAACAGTGGGAGAAGAGCCTTGGTAAGAGAGGTAAAAAAGAACCCCAAGATCACTGTGGCTGAGCGCCACAGATGCAGTAGGGAGATGGGATAAAGTTCCACAAAGTCAACTATCACTGCAGCCCTCCACCAGTCGGGCATTCATGGCAGAGTGGCCTGACAGAAGCCTCTCCTCAGTGCCAGATATATGAAAGCCCGCATAGAGTTTGCTAAAAAAACACATGAAGAACTCCCAGACTATGAGAAATAAGATTCTTTGGTCTGATGAGACAAAGATACAAATTTTTGGTGATAATTCTAAGCGGTATGTGTGGAGAAAACCAGGCACTGCTCATCAACTGCCCAATATAATCCCAACAGGGAAACATGATGGTGGCAGCATCTGGTTGCAATTGAAGGAAACATGAATGCGGCCAAGCACAGAGATATCCTGGATGAAAACCTCTTCCAGAGTGCTCTGGACCTCAGACTTGGCCAAAGGTTCACCTTCCAACAAGACAATGACCCTAAGCACACAGCTAAAATAACAAGGAGTGGCTTCAGAACAACACTGTGATCATTCTTGACTGGCCCAGCCAGAGCCCTGACCTAACCCCAATTGAGCATCTCTGGAGACCTGAAAATGGCTGTCCACTAACGTTCACCATCCAACCTGACGGAACTGGAGAGGATCAGCAAGGAAGAATGGCAGAGGACACGCAAATTCAGGCGTGAAAAACTTGTTGCATCATTCCCAAGATGACTCATGGCTGTACTAGCTCCAAAGGGTGCTTCTACTCAATACTGAGCAAAAGGGTCTTAATACTTATGACCATGTGATATTTCAGTTTTTCTTTTTCAATAAATTTGCAAAAATGTCTACATTTCTGTTTTTTTTAGTCAAAATGGTGTGCAGAGTATACATTAATGAGAAAAAATGAACTTTTTTTAATTTACCAAATGGCTGCAATGAAACAAGGAATGAAAAATTAAAAGGGGTCTTAATACTTTCCGTACCCACTGTAGGTACTGTACGACCCTGGGTTTCATCAGTCAGCTTCTTCCAGGTCGGCTTGCTCTTGAAGACGCCGACAAGAAAAATCAAAGATAGTGCAATAGCTAGTGGGCCTCGGTGGGATGCTGTTATGTTTTGGTAGCTGAGGAGGGCAGGAGCAAAAAAACCGGAAAGGCATCCAAACACCAGAGAGGTTGGGATCTAATAGGTTGCAGACCCCTAAACTAACCACACAACTAGAAGTAGCCGTGGGACGCTCCTACGGTGCCCTAGACGCCTCATCACAGCCGGAGAGATTAGATACCCCTTAAGATGGAAAGAGGAAAGCTAACTGCCCTGGAGTAGAGCCCCAAAGAAATAGGAAGCCCCCAAACATATAATGGCGGTTAGACAAGATGAAAACACGAACACAGACAGAAAATATATTGAGCAAATGCTGGGGCCCAAACTGACTAGATAGGATAGTACAGGAGAGAACACTGTCTGCAACCCAACAAAACCCTAGGAAAAACTCCAACACTTCTGATTCCAAAAATACTGAGACCACACGGTCTCGACCACCTATATCAGATCTCTGGTGTGAACACACAGCTACACAGCAGTAAAAAAATCACAAGAACAGAGCAAATGAACAAATACAAAAAGAGAACAGAGACAAGCACAAGCCCCCAAAGGGGACCCGGCTGAACTCAAAAGCAAGGCAGCAAAAAGCAAGTAAAATCAAACCAAAGAAAAAAAAAAAAGAAAGTAACTTATCTGAATGATAGCAGGAGCCAGCAGAAAAGCAAGCTGATTTCCAACCTAGACCAGGAAGAACAATTGATCACCGGCAAGGATCATGGGAGGTCAGCTCACTTATATCAGGCCAGTGCGTCCCACCTGATAACCATTCATCAATTGCAGGTGGTAGACTTTTGCTGTTCAACATAGGTTCAATACCCTCAGCAGACACCAGAGGGAGCCCTAGCTCTCCAACACATTCACAACAGTACCCCCCTTGAGGAGGGTCACCGAACCCTCACGTGTGCCACCAGGCCGATCAGGATGAGCTCGGTGATAGGCACGGACCAGTCTTTCAGCATGAATGTCAGAAGCAAACACCCAAGAATTGTCCTCCTGACCATAGCCTTTCCACTTAACCAAGTACTGGAGCCCCTAGCCAAACGAGAATCCAATATCTTCTCAACCTCATACTCCAAATTGCCCTCAACCAAAACAGGACCAGGAGGCGCAGCCATAGGAACCACTGGCTCGAAAAACCTCTTCAATAAAGATTTGTGGAATACGTTGTGAATCTTAAATGTTCCTGGAAGAAGCAAACGGAAGGAAACGGGATTAAGAATTTCCACGATCTTATAAGGTCCAATGAACCTTGGCTTGAATTTTGGAGACGCAACCTTCATAGGGATATTTTTTTAGGACAACCGAACCAAGTCACCCACTTTAAACCGAGGACCATCACTCCTATGCCGGTTGGCAAACCGCTGGGCCTTCTCCTGAGAGACAACTTATCCACTACTTGATCCCAAATCTGCTGCATTCTCTCCACAAGAGTCAACACCCCGACAGACAGAAGCCTCCACCTGCCCTGAAGAAAATCGAGGATGAAATACGAAATTGCAGAAAAATGGAGACATCAAGGTGGCAGAACTAGCCCTATTATTCAAAGCAAACTCAGCCAAAGGCAAAAAAGAGACCCAGTCACCTTGATCAGCAGACACAAAACATCTCAAATAAATCTCCAAAGTTTGGTTTGTTCTCTCAGTTTGTCCTTTGGTCTGAGGGTCTAACGCAGAGGAAAAAGACAGCTGAACTTCCAGTTTGGAACAAAATGTCCTCCAAAATCTGGAAACAAAATGGACTCCTCTGTCAGACACAATGTTCTCAGGAATGCCGAACCACCTGTTGAAAAAAATAAGGCACCAACTCGGAGGAGGATGGCAACTTAGGTAGTGTCACAAGGTGTATTATCTTGGAAAACCTATCACAGATCACCTAAATAACGGTCATTCTCTGAGAGACAGGGAGATCGGAAATAAAATCCATAGAGATAAGGGTCCATGGCCTCTTGGGCACAGGCAATGGCATTAACAAACCACTAGAGCGAGAGCAAGGTTTGGACCGAGAACAAGTTCCACAGGACTGCACAAATTCCCTGATGTCACGAGACAAAGTGGGCCACCAAAAGGACTGACTCACCAAATCTCTGGTACCAAAAATACCAGGATGGCCAGCCATCGTGGAGCAAGGAATCTCAGACATCACATTCTTTCTCCACTGGTCTGGGACAAAATTTCCCAACAGGGCAGCATTCAGGTTTATCCTCCTGAAAGTCTCAAATTGGCGAGATAGCGGAAAGAACCACACCCTCCTTCAGAATAACAGCAGGCTCAGTTACCTCAGGAGAATCCGCAAAGAAACTCCTCGAGAGGGCATCCGCCTTAATATTCTTAGTGCCCGGGAGAAAAGAGACCACAAAATTAAAACGTGTGAAAAACAAGGCCCACCTGGTCTGTCTAGGATTAAGTCGCTTGGCAGATTCAAGATAAACCAGGTTCTTATGGTCCGTGAGGACCACCACCTGATGTTTGACTCCTTCCAGCCAATGTCTCCACTCTTCAAAAGCCCACTTCATAGCCAATAACTCCCGATTTCCCACATCATAATTATGTTCCGCTGGGGAAAATTTTCGAAAGAAAAAGGCACATGGGTTACTCTTAGAGGTCTCCGGATCCCTTTGGGACAAAACAGCTCCTGCACCAATCTCAGAAGCATCAACCTCCACCTGAAATGGTAGAGAAACATCAGGTTGCCGTAGAACAGGAGCAGAAATGAATCTCCGCTTAAGCTCCTGAAACGCAGAAACTGCCTCAGGAGACCAATTCACTACATCAGAACCCTTTTTGGTTAAATCAGTCAGTGGTTTCACAATAGTAGAGAAATTACCTATAAATTTATGATAAAAATTAGCAAAACCCAAAAATCTCTGAAGAGCCTTCAATGTAGTGGGTTGAACCCAATCACAAATGGCCTGAACTTTGACCGGGTCCATTCCAATAAGAGACGGAGACAAAATGAATCCCAGAAATGAAACCTTCTGTACGCCAAAAAGACATTTTGATCCCTTCACATACAATGCATTTTCTCTCAAAATCCGGAATACAGTCCGAACATGTTCCACATGAGAATCCCAGTCATTAGAAAAAATCAAGATATCGACCAAATAAACGATCAGAAATTTATCCACGAAATCCCGGAAAATATCGTTCATAAAGGATTGGAAGACAGAAGCCCCCAAACATATAATGGCGGTTAGACAAGATGAAAACACGAACACAGACAGAAAATAGATTGAGCAAACCTATATCAGATCTCTGGTGTGAACACACAGCTACCCAGCAGTAAAAAAATCACAAGAACAGAGCAAATGAACAAATACAAAAAGAGAACAGAGACAAGCACAAGCCCCCAAAGGGGACCCGGCTGAACTCAAAAGCAAGGCAGCAAAAAACAAGGAAAATCAAACCAAAGAAAAAAAAAAACAGAAAGTAACTTATCTGAATGATAGCAGGAGACAGCAGAAAAGCAAGCTGATTTCCAACCTAGACCAGGAAGAACAATTGATCACCGGCAAGGATCATGGAAGGTCAGCTTACTTATATCAGGCCAGTGCGTCCCACCTGATAACCAGTCATCAATTGCAGGTGGTGGACTTTTGCTGTTCAACATAGGTTCAATCCTCAGCAACCACAAGAGGGAGCCCCAGCTCCGAAGTCGTCTCCAACACGTTCACAACAGGATGCTAATGCATTTTATATGCTTTTTAAAATGTCAAATCTTGAAACTATAATTAAGCAACTGATTGAAGCAACTCAACTGGCTGGGCTGCTGTGTGTCCCATTGTTCTTTAGGGTGATTTATTATCTGTGGTACTATAGGATACATCAAGATAAGGGGACAGCATCGTTACTGGACAGAACATACACCTATAGTGCAAATGTGAGGAAGAGCAGATTCTTTTTTTTGCTTAAAACACAGTAGTTGCAGTAAAATGCTATTTAATCTGATTTTTTTTATAGAAAGGTTTATATTGGACGCCTTTGCTAACTTTGCTCTGGTCCTGTGACTTTATATTACAGAGAGTGCCCGATTGATGTGTTAGATTTGCAACGATAGATGATAAATATCTCATTGATGAAAATGTCATTCAGATCAGATTTGTGCAGGAATAGGACACTGTGTCAGGGAATAGTAATGGTGTAAAAGTATGTCTTTAATGGACCGGCGGAGTCTACGGGACTGGTGGAGACAGCAAAAGTACAGTGATCAGCTCTATCCATCAGAGCCATAGACTGTGCAGGTGTTACTACCACTCAATTCAAACTCTTTACAGTGCTCATTCACTGTGTGAGTGCTGGGGCTTCAGGACCCCTATTCCCAGAGATCATACATTTATCACCTATCCAGTAAATAGGCGATAATCTCCTGGCTATCTTTTTGCCCAGTGCATGCCTGAAGACTGAAGACAAGACCTAATGCATGGTTGCACTAGATCAGCGCTTACAAGCTTTACTAAAAAGACCTTGTGAGTGTTGTTCATATATTGTTCCCACTGCTAGATTGCAGAGGTGGGTGGTAACCTAGACAAGGAGCAGTAATCAATTTTTAATACGAAGTAAATTGCAAAGTTGTATGTTTTTTTCAAGTACTTTACCATTTTAACCATGAGTAATGTTAACACTAATCTTTTAATTAGTCACTACAAAGTTTCAATATAGACATGATGCCAATATCAGATCAGACTAAGCTTCTGGACAGAACTGTAAATGGTTAATCCAGCACTGCACCATACCTCTGCCAATAAAAAAGAGAGCCAAGAGGCAGAGGAGCAGCATGCTCCTGAAGATAAAGCATTAGAAAACCCCTCTACATTTTAGATGTATTGTACAGAGAGGATATGATATGTCATTTTCATGTAATTACGTCTCTCTTGGTAGAGATGACTGAATCGAATCGTGGGACCCAAGTGCAACGTCCATGTCAGTAGTTTGTGGCCACCAGACATAAGTCCTCAGAAACCCAGCACCTCTTCTTATTTGTAGGCCCGGCATGATAACTTTGTTGTGACCTGATGCATGCATGACATAGCACAGAACCTACTAATCAGAAGAGGTGTTGGGGATGCCGGCGGGTAGGAGGCTTCCTGTAAGGTCACATTCACACGATCAGTATTTGGTCAGTATTTTACATCCGTATTTGTAAGCCAAAACCAGGAGTGGAACAATCAGAGTTAAAGTATAATAGAAATACGTCACTTCAGTATTTATCACTGATTCCTCGTTTTGGCTTACAAATACTGATGTAAAATACTGACCGAATACTGAACGTGTAAGGCCTTAGTACATTAGTATTGTGACCTGGTGTTGATTAGCTAAACTACCTTTTTTCTGTGATGTTTTTTACTTTAATGTTGCTTTTGATTTTAGTGTAGGGGCTCGTAAGACAATGAGGAACCTTGAGGTGGGTTGCGAGCTTGCGTATTTTGGCCAAAATATCGACCAATACCTCATATTTTATACATAATTTTCATCTTTTTGTTAAACATTTTTCCATTTTTATGCAGGATGCAGCCAGGCTCTTAAGTGATGGTTGAGTGTATTGGGGTGTCTATCTTTGTGGGGTGCACTGATATGGTGCTGGGCAGTCTGCCTGATCGAATAGTGTGTCAGCAATAGGCTGTAAGACACTGTGCATCACACTTGTGTGTGTGATTGGCGCCCTATGCACACCTCATCTGTGTGCATTTCTAATACTCGGAAACCACCCCCTCCATGAATGGTTGGTGTGCAAGTGGTTGTTCCATTAGTATTTGGAAGCTATGCTGCCTTTGCCATGGGGCATGCAACATCCTGAAGTGCATTGATATTGTGACCTGGTGTTTGTAAAAATGGCTGCCTTTTTCGTTTGATGTTTTTTGAATTGTATGTCCTTTTCAGGGAGTTGCTTTTGATTTGACTTCGGGTGGGATGCAGTGCTTAAAGCTCCCGTTCGGCGCCTACGGAATAAGGACATGGCTGCTGGACCACGGTTCTGTGAATCAATTCACTGATCTACTCTCTGGTAACTATGAAGCCATTTATAAGACTTTACAGCTGCACTGGACCACAGTTAGGCTAGTTTCACACTAGCGTTCGGCAGGGCTCAGTTAAGCCCCGCCCACTGCTGCACCTCTTCCTTTCAGCGCCGCCTTCCTCAGCATGCATCCTGCGTACCTATCTTTAACATTGGGTTCGCAGGCCATGCGGATGTATGCGGATGCATCTGCATGCGTCGTTTTGACACTGGGCCGAACTGCATCCAGCGCAACATGTTGCATTTTGTTGCGGTCGGCACATCAAAACAACGCATGCGGATACATTCGCATAAATCCGCATGGCCTGCATACCCAATGTTAAAGATAGGTACGCAGGACGCAAGCAGACATAGGCGGAGCTGAAAGGAAGAGGTGTGGCAGTGGGCGGGGCTTAACGGAGGAAATAAACAGCCCTCCGTAGCCCTGCCGAAACTAGCCTTACAGACATTTTTTCATATGGAAATTCTAGGCAAACTTTCAGACAGCCAAAAAATACCCTAAAAGTATGTTTCCACGGGGCGTATTGCATGAGTTTTTGCTGCAGATTGGAAGCTGCGCGGTCGCATCCGGCGGCCCTGCGTATATGTACATGCAGTGCGTCTTTATAGACCGCAGAATTTCTATTCATCTTGGGGAGACGCACAGTCTCCGCAAGATAAATAGCACCGTCCTATGTATAGGATACGGTGATTCCGCCTGCGTTCCGCTTTGGGCAGAGCCGGGTATCTGCTGCGTCCAAAGCGCTGGGATTACGGACCGTTGAAACATACCTTAAGGGCCAGAAGCAACATACCAGATCATCAGCACTACATCGAAATCCAAAAAAACATCAAACATCCAAAAATACCAAAGGTTTCTCTGGCTTCACATATGTACATTTTGCCCAATTAGCAGCAATCACAGCTATCCACGAATGACATCAATGCTCGTATCATCTGAGAATAACACATGGATGATGCTGAAATGATTGGGGATATTGTTCTGCACACAGATGAATCAGCAGTGATATTTTTTTGGATAACGCAGGTCCCGTGATGATTGAAGTAAACTGAATACACCATCCCAAAGGAAGGTCATCACAGATATCGTGATACTATAACACCCTGGATACTTGGTCGTCTGAGGATCTGGACACCTTTCACCAACAAACAAACATAAGCTCACATCTGTCTGAGGAGAAATTAAAGGAGTCGTCCGATATGGATCAACTTTTCAATGGATGGAGCAGAGAACGGATTAATAAGTGACTGCTTCACCTGTCCACAACTCACTTGGAAAAAGACCACTGGCCGGGAGTTGCACACAACCGCTCTTTTAAAGGATTGCCGCAAATTTGTCTTAGAAACAAGTTTCTCTGCTGGGATCATTGCTTAGGCTTATTGATCTGAAGAAGGGGTTGGACCCCATAACATGTAACTTTGCAGACAGGGCTTAACTACCACGGTTGCAGAGGAACGGTGTTTGGTGTTCATATAATGGTTTATTTTTATCAATACATTAAAGAACAGCAGCAGAATGGGGGACCTGTTCCAAGATGTGGACCAGGATCAGGGACATATATACTAGGATGGGGACCAGAGAAAGGGGACATAGATAACAGGATGGGGTCCAGAATAAGGGATATATAGACACCAGAATGGGGTCAGGATGAGGGACATATACAGTACAGACCAAAAGTTTGGACACACCTTCTCGTTTAAAGATTTTTCTGTACTTTCATGACTATGAAAATTGTAAGGACTATTTGACCAAGAAGGAGAGTGATGGGGTGCTACGCCAGATGACCTGGCCTCCACAGTCACCAGACTTGAACCCAATCGAGATGGTTTGGGGTGAGTTGGACCGCGGAGTGAAGGCAAAAGGGCCAACAAGTGCTAAGCATCTCTGGGAACTCCTTCAAGATTGTTGGAAGACCATTTCCGGTGACTACCTCTTGAAGCTCATCAAGAGAATGCTGTTATGTTTTGGTAGCTGAGGAGAGCAGGCAAAAACGGCAATACACCAGAGAGGTTGGAATCTACTGGATTGCAGTACCCTGACTAACCACCACAACTAAAGGCAGCCGTGGAGCGTTCCTACGATGGTCCTAGACGCCTCGTCACAGCCTGAGAGGATAACTACACCTAAAGATAGAAAGAGGAAAGCTATCTGCCCCGGAGCAGATCCCCAAAGAACATAGGAAGCCCCCAAACAAGTAATGGCGGTTAGACAAGAGGAAATACAGACACAGACAGAAAATAGTATGAGCAAACGTTGGGGCACAATCTGCCTAGACAGAAACGGATAGGAAGGATACTTACTGCAATCCAAAAAAACCCTAAAAAAAAGCCAAAGCTACTAATTGCAAAAACACCTGAGATCACATGACCTCTACCACCTAAATTAGTTCTCTGGTGTAACAAAACTCAGCCGCAGCCACTGAAAAAACTGGAAAAGGCAAATGAACAAACAACAGTGGCTCCAGAGGAACCGAGAGGGGCCCAAGCCCCCCGGGGAGGGGAACCTGGCCAACCTCACAGAAATGCAGAGAAAAATGCAAATGGCAAGCACAAAAACAAAAAAACAGAAAATATCTTATCTGAGAGCAGGAGAAGAGGCAAGACTCAGCAAGCTTCCAAGTGAACCAGGAAACAAGACAGGAACAATTGATCACTGGCAACCATGATGGGGGGAAACCTCCCTTATATCCAGCCAGTCTGTAATTCCTGATTGCCAATCCTCATTGAATGGTTCAGTACTGTCTGTAACCACCAGAGGGAGCTTCTGCTCAGAATTCATTTCTAAAACATTCATAACAGTACCCCCCCTTGAGGAGGGGTCACCGAACCCTCATTTGTGCAACCAGGTCGGTCAGGATGAGCTCTGTGATACGCACGGATCAGTCTCCTAGCATGGATGTCCAAAGCAAACACCCAAGAATTGTCCTCCTGACCATAAACTCTCCACTTAACCAAGTACTGGACTTTCCGTCTAGAAAAACGAGAATCAAATATTTTCTCAACCACATACTCCAGATTGCCCTCAACCAAAACAGGTTCAGGAGGCGCAGCCATAGGAACCACTGGCTTGACAAACCTCTTCAATAAGGACTTGTGGAACACGTTATGGATCTTAAATGTCCCTGGAAGAAGTAAACAAAAGGAAACAGGATTAAGAATCTCCATGATCTTATAAGGTCCAATGAACCTAGGCTTAAACTTAGGAGATGCAACTCTCATAGGGATATTTCTTGAGGACAACCAGACCAAGTCCCCCACTTTAAACCGAGGACCATCAGTCCTATGCCGGTTGGCAAACCACTGGGCCTTCTCCTGAGAGAGGGACAACCTCTCCACTACCTGGTCCCAAATCTGCTGCATACACTCCACAACAGAGTCAACACCCGGACAGACAGAAGCCTCCGTCTGTCCCGAAGAAAATAGAGGGTGAAACCCAAAATTGCAGAAAAATGGAGACATCAAAGTGGCAGAGCTTGCCCTATTATTAAGAGCAAACTCAGCCAAAGGCAAAAAAGAGACCCAGTCATCCTGATCAGCAGACACAAAGCATCTTAGATAAGTCTCCAATGTCTGGTTTGTTCTCTCAGTTTGTCCATTGGTCTGAGGATGAAAAGCAGAGTAGAAGGACAATTGAACACCAAGTTTAGAACAAAAAGTCCTCCAAAATCTGGAAACAAACTGGACTCCTCTGTCAGACACAATGTTCTCATGCCGTGTAACCAAACCACGTGCTGAAGGAACAAAGGCACCAATTCGGAGGAGGAAGGCAACTTAGATAATGGCACAAGATGCATCATCTTGGAAAACCTATCACAAATCACCCAGATAACGGTCATTCTCTGAGAAACAGGGAGGTCGGAAATAAAATCCATAGAGAAATGGGTCCATGGTCTCTTGGGCACAGGCAATGGCATCAACAAACCACTAGAGCGAGAGCAAGGCTTGGAGCGAGAGCAAGTCCCACAGGACTGCACAAACTCCCTGACGTCACGAGACAAAGTAGGCCACCAAAAGGACCGACTCACCAAGTCTCTGGTACCAAAAATTCTGGGATGACAGGCCAACGCGGAACAATGAATCTCAGACATCACACTCTTCTTCCACTGGTCTGGGACAAACAATTTCCCAACAGGGCAGCACTCGGGTTTATCCTCCTGACACCCTTACAGAGCCAGTCTCAAATTGGGCGAGATGGCGGAAAGAACTACACCCTCTTTCAAAATAACAGCAGGATCAGATAACTCAGGAGAGTCCGCAAGGAAACTCCTCGAGAGGGCATCCGCCTTAACATTCTTAGTGCCAGGAAGAAAGGAAACCACAAAATTAAAACGTGTGAAAAACAAGGCCCACCTGGCCTGTCTAGGATTAAGTCACTTGGCTGATTCCAGATAAACCAGATTCTTATGGTCCGTGAGGACCACCACCTGATGTTTGGCTCCCTCCAGCCAATGTCTCCACTCTTCAAAAGCCCACTTCATGGCCAATAACTCCTGATTACCCACGTCATAATTACGTTCAGTTGGAGAAAATTTTCAAGAGAAAAAAGCACAAAGGTTACTTTTAGAGGTCTCAGGATCTCTTTGGGACAAAACTGCACCTGCCCCAATTTCAGAGGCATCAACCTCCACCTGAAATGGCAGAGAAACATCAGGCTGCCGTAGAACAGGAGCAGAAGTGAATCTCTGTTTAAGTTCCTGAAACGCAGAGACTGCCTCAGGAGGCCAATTCACCACATCAGAACCCTTTTTGGTCAAATCAGTCAATGGTTTAACAATAACAGAGAAATTACCAATAAATTTACGATAAAAATTGGCAAAACCCAAGAATCTCTGAAGAGCCTTTAATGAAGTAGGTTGGACCCAATCACAGATGGCCTGAACCTTGACTGGGTCCATTTCAATAACAGATGGAGACAAAATGAATCCCAGAAATGAGATCCTCTGTACGCAAAAAGACACTTTGATACTTTCACATACAGAGCATTCTCTCTCAAAATCTGGAACACAGTCCTAACATGTTTCACATGAGAGTCCCAGTCATTGGAAAAAATCAAGATATCATCCAAATAAACAATCAGAAATTTATCCACAAAATCCCTGAAAATGTCATTCATGAAGGACTAGAAGACGGAAGGAGCATTAGTGAGCCCAAAGGGCATCACTAGGTACTCAAAATGCCCCTCTGGGGTATTAAATGCCGTCTTCCATTCATCCCCGTGCTTAATGCGAATAAGGTTATACGCCCCCCTGAGGTCAAGCTTGGTAAACCAAGTAGCACTTTTCACCCTGGAAAACAGGTCAGAAATCAAGGGTAACGGATATTGATATTTCACAGTGATATTGTTCAAGAGACGATAATCAATACACGGCCTTAATGAACCATCCTTTTTGGCCACAAAGAAAAAACCGGCACCCAAGGGTAAAGAGGATGGTCTGATATGACCCTTCTCCAATGACTCCTTGATATAAGACCGCATAGCGTCATGTTCAGGTACCGACAAGTTAAAAAGGCGACCTTTAGGGAATTTACTACCAGGCACTAATTCAGTAGCGCAGTCATAAATCCTATGGGGGGGGGGCAAGGATGCAGATTTACTTTCGCTAAACACATCAGAAAAATCAGTAAAAAAGTCAGAAACATCTTGAGCCTGGGGAGAGGCAGAAAAAACAGGAGTGTTGGCATTAACACATTGGCAGCCCCAACTGGTTACAGACACAGATTTCCAATCCAAAACAGGATTATGAGACTGTAACCAAGGGAAACCTAGTACAATAATGTTATGCAGATTATACAACACCAAAAATTTGCAACTCTTCTGATGATCAGGTTCAACCCTCATTATCACCTGAGTAGAAAACTGGGGTTTATTCTCCACCAAAGGGGTAGAATCAATCCCCAGTAGGGGAATAGACTTCCGTAGGGGCATCAAGGGAAACCCACAACGTTTAGCAAAATCAAAATCCATCAGGTTAATAGCTGCTCCTGAATCAACAAAAGCCTGAGCAGAAAATGTGGACAGGGAGTAAATCAGGGTAACAGTCAACAGAAATTTAGTCTGAACACTACCCAAGACAACTGAGCGTGCAAAACGTCTTTCCCGCTTAGGGCAGACTGAAATAGCATGAGAGGCATCACCACAGTAGAAACATAACCCATTGCATTTTCGAAACTCATGACGCTGTGCCCCAGAAGCCACTCTATCACACTGCATGGGCATACTTCTACGCTCACGCAAACGTCTGTCAATTTGAATCGCTAATGACATAGAATCATTGAGACCAGAGGGAGCAGGGAAACCCACCATAACATCTTTTACATTCTCTGACAGACCCTTCCGAAAAAGGGCTGCCAAAGCATCATCATTCCATTTGGTCAGGACTGCCCACTTTCGGAATTTCTGACAGTACAATTCAGCGTCCTCAAGCCCCTGATTTAATGCCAACAAGGTTATTTCAGCTTGATCAGTGACATTAGGTTCATCGTACAATAACCCCAGAGCCAGAAAAAATGCATCAACATTACTCAAAACAGGGTCCTCAGGTGTCAGGGAAAAAGCCCAATTATGAGGGTCGCTGCGCAGGAGAGAGATGACAATTTGAACCTACTGTGCTGCGTTCCCTGAGGACTTAGGTTTTAAGGCAAAAAACAACTTACAGTTATTTTTGAAATTCAGAAATTTAGCTCGATCCCCCAAAAACAAATCTGGCATGGGGATCCTGGGTTCCACAACTGGCAACCCAGCAAGAAAGGTAGCAATACTCCGAACCTCAGTGGCAAGCTGATCCACACAGCCAGACAACTGTGCAAACTCCATTGAGAAAAAAAAAAATCCTCCACAGCACCCAGAGAAATAGAGGGAAAAAATGCAACAATCAGAAAAAAAAA